>CACVBM020001118.1:24809-624809 GCA_902728155.2 Microthlaspi erraticum | reverse complement strand
TGGCAGACCATGATTCAAACAAGAAGATAATTGGCTGGAGTCAGTTGTAGTTTATAAATGTTGTTACAATTTTATTAGTTTTGCTTACATAAGCAAATACAGATGAGTTTTGGTTGTCAAGATGACGTTAGAGCAAGACTTTTCATCCCCTGTTTCCACTCATCACTCCACCAAGAAAAGAGTAAATAGGGCAGAGCAAAAAAGAGAAGATACGTAAACTATTGACTTACCAAAAAAGGAGTTTAAGAAAAGGCCAAACAAAAGCAGATCATGCCCCAACAAAAAAAAGAAAGCAAAAAATCGCATGCTATTGGCAAAACAGGGCATGCTACTACAACCCGATCGATAAGACAAACGTTAAAGCCGAAACTGTACAAGAAAAAAACAGAGTAAACGTTAGTTTAGTTATACAACATGAAACCTTTTTCTCCTCATCTTTAAGTTTTTGTCTTCCGAGTGGACTTCGTTGTTTTAACTTGAGTCTTGTTCAATTTAATGTTTTTTCCTCTAGAGCTAAACATGTCGTCGTCTTCATCTTCATCATCGCTACCACGCTTATGCTTCTTTCCCTTCTTCTTGCTATCACCATAACATATGATAATCCTCTTGTCCTTTTTCTCTTCTTCAATCTCTGTTTTCTCCTCTTGTGGCCGCCAAATGAAAAGCGACCTGTTCAAAACCAAAGCTTCAAAACCATGAGAGAGACGAACCAAATTTTCTCAGCTTCTATTAGATAATAAACTCACAAACCTCGAACTTCCTGAGGCTAAAACATCCTCACGCGGATGCAACTTGTTGACCGGAGTAATAGTTGTTATGTTCGGATCCATAACCTCTGCAACTAACTGTCCATTGCTTGAATCAATGAAATCTATCGGGTGAAGAGCAGCTCCGTTGTAGTTTTCACTGATGTAACGACCAACCACAATCAGCGACTCAGACGTATCCTGCAGATGAACAAACAACAAATTTCTATAGAAAGAGTAACTGACGAATTAGGAAAGAGAAGCAAAAGCTATCAAAAACCTTAGGATCCCATTCAGCTTTGAACGGCGTCAAATGCCGATTGAAATCATGGCTATGAACAATCTCTCGGCTCGGCGAGTCCAAGTCCCCGAAGATAGAGTCCCATATCCGAATACGGTTGTCCTGACAGGTCGTCATGATTTTCGTGCCTGATGATGGAGAGAAGTAAGCAGAGTTGACTACTCTTTTGTGTTTAAGCTCGTTAAGAGAATCTCCACTTTGCAGTTTACGCAGATCCCATATTCTTGCCTGAAAACCAAAACACGGATCAAGATGATAGCAAAAGCAAATGATGAATTACAAGATGATATTTACTTACAAAGTGATCGTTGCCACAACTGAGAAGAAGCTCAGGCTGAACAGGGTTGCAGTCAAGGCCAACAACTTTGGTCCGTTGCTTGTGTATCAAAACTGGCTCGCCCGTCGTGTTGTTGGAACGTTGGTCGATCCTTTTCGAAGATTGCATCACAAGGAAAGATAAGTAAAAAACGCTCGTTTTGAACAATAACAAAGATAATAAAAAACGCTCTTTTCGTCTTCAAACACTTACATGTGAAGAAACCCGAAATTATCAGAAACTAGCACTAGACCTTTCTCCGAGTTTATATCCATACCGTACATCATTTTCCAACTCTCAGGGCCCTGTAATAGCAATGATACGTCGTATCAGCAGAATAGGGAAGAGAGAGAGAAAAGAGGCAATGGTGTAACTCTGACCTGCCATCCGTCCGGGTTGAGATTTATAAGAGTTGATGAAGTTCCAGTTTCGAGGTCTGTATAACCAACTGTCCCATCAGAGGATGCTGAGTAAAACATGTCATCGTTTGTGGGACTAAACCTGCAATAACGAACAAAAAGAGATAATGAGCTTTTGTTTCATCACAACAGATACAATGAGATTTAGTGAAACTTACCGCATGTTATTAACTTGTACGGAGTGTATGTTTCCGTAGACACTCTTCTCATAGACTTTAGCAAAATCCCACACTCCAATTTGCCCTTTCTTTTAGAGCGTGAACCATACGAGTTAAAAATGAGAAAAAAACAGATGAAGAAAATTTTGTAACAAAATAAGAGTATTGTATTAAGTTCTAAAACCTTATCTCCAGAGAGAAGAATGTTGTTCCTTGTTGGATGGAACTCCAAACATGTGACACGTCTGCTGTGGTATCTAATAACCGCACAGTGGACTTGATCCGGGATCACATATTTTGGTTTAATCTGTATAAAAAAGAAAAAGAGAATTCTCTAGTCAATGAATCTCACTCATCATGATATCGAAACACAACGCCATAGAAGAAGTTTTACCGGTGGGATTCTCGGTTGGAGTTGGCGTTTGAACACAAATTCCATAGGATTCTTTGTGTTCCTATGAGAAGTTGGGAGTGTTCCGTGGCTAGTAACCACTCTATGAGGACATGACATTGTTGTGTGACCTTTCAATTGATGCAGTAAAAAGTAAATTAACATGATTAAAACTAATGCCTATTCACCACCATCATCCAAATAACGGATTTTTTTACCAGGCATTTTACATAAGAAGCAAGGTTTCATAGGACAATCGATATACGTTGCTCCTTTAAATCCAGCTTCATGTCCAGGCTGTTTACAGACCTAGAAAAATCCACCATGAAAACAACAGCAACAAAAGGAAACATAAGTAAACAGTCAAAGCCTAAACACCAAAATCCTCTGTCTCTGCATCCAAGTGAAGAACACTGAGTAAACAATGAGTAATAATTTCAGGCACTTCTTAATAACACTACAAACTTTGACGAGACTATAATTGGGCCCTATGCAGTGGATTCTTCAATGTGTTTGAAAACGAAATTAAAAGCCAAAGTCATTATCTTTTGATTCCGTAAAGCCTATCCAGAATAAGAAGCTTCACACTTAAAATCACAGCCAAATAAGAGCACTCAATAATGAAGATAGGGTTTTCAAAAAGCGTTACTTTGCAAACTTTCTTAAGCTTAACGGTAATGGGCGCTTTCCCTTTCGCTTTACTCTTCTCCAATTCAATTTTCCCTCCATTTTTGACCGGTTTTTCTTCTTCCTCCGACTCCGACACAGGGTAATTATCTTCTTCTTCTTCTTCCTCTTCTGACGAACTTGACTCGGAATCTGTATCTCTAGCGATGACGATTTCTGGGTCCGTTTTTCTTCTGTTCCTCGTTAAACCCATTTCGGTGGAAAAATCTCACGACCCGACAAAAGGAAGAGAGTACGAATCAAACTGTTTTGTTTCTTTTAGGGTTCGATGACGACGGTCAAGTTCGGTGATAGGGTAAAATTGAATTTTAATCTGAAAAACACTTCGCTACCCCAAAATTCATTTTGACCATTTTAACCCCTTCACTTCGTAAAATCATTTTCTTATCAGCGCAGCTTCTTTAATAATCAAAGGGTATTCTTGGTATTTAAGTAAAGTTATCGTGGCGGGAGAAGTTAAGTCGTGGCAAATTACTGGCCGGAAGCAAAGACGCGCGATTTCGGAGATAGGCCCATTTATTGAGATCACTAATGGGCTCTGGCCCCAACTTTCATCACTCGCACTACATTATTTGGGTTTCTTGCTGGTTAGAGAGTATCAAATTATAGAGTGAGACTTGTGTTATACTTGTATGTTTGTAGAAGATGAGAATTATATTACTGCATCGAAAGAAGGAGAGACATCATCATGATCCTTAAATGTCTTACCGTCTTGCTGTTCAGGTAATAGCTTTCGTGGCGGGAGAAGTTAAGACGTGGCGAATTACAGACCGGAAGCAAAACTCACGTGGCTCACATGCAGTTCCGAATCACGGCCCTTTTAATTAAGTTATACTAAATGGGCTCTCGACCCAATTTCCCATTCATTCATCTCATAAATGAAATTGGTTGCAAATTTTGCAATAAGATTCCTTTGCTCATTAAATTATGTGATTTTCATTTTCTTTCAAACTTCTGGCAGGTGTTTATTTCATATGCAGGAGATTTGCTCTTTCCATCTAAGCTATCCACATCAGCAAAAAAATTCATTAAATTGTTTTTAAGATATTTAATACATGACTATTCATATTTCTTTACATATATTTATATTTTAAATATAAATAAAACTAAGAAAAATACACAACTAAATTACTTAATTAATATAAACTATGTGATAATTTGATGTTAAAAGTTATGAAAAAGTTTAAATATAAGTAAAAATATATTTAACTTGAAATGGTATATATTTACCTTTTTATTAAAAGGATTTATCCTATTTCTAAATGTTATAATGTGTTTACAAATTAAAAAGTTGGATATAAATTAATTAAAATAATAAAAAACCAGAGTTAGAGTTTGCTTTTTTAAACAAATAGAAGTCGAGTTTTTATATGTAAATTTAATTGCAGTGAAAAACATAATTTTTTAAGGATTGTGATATGTTTGTTTTAAAATATATTCACTTACAAAACTAACATAATAGAAAATAATCAATGGTCATGAGACTCATATGCTACCACAACAAAGTAGATATGTAAAAAAGTATATATATATTTTTTTTCATCTTATTTCGGTGCAAATGCGATTTTACATTATACTTACAAATTTTAACATTGAGTCAAATACATATGCATGTTTATAGTCTAACAGAAGTAAACAAACATAATATTTATAATATGCTAAAATGTTTAAAATAGAAAACTCGAGATAAAGTGGGGTGTTAACATCCTAATAAAATAAAATAAAAGGACGTGCGATGTGAGATAAAGTATAAATAAAACTAAACAGAAAACTATCGCAAACAACCCCGCGCTTCAAACCTAGTTTCTTAAAAAAAGGAGTTTGGAAAAAGACAGGAGACGTGGACGAATAGGAACTCATACAAACCACAAAAAAAGGAGTTTCGAAACGATATATTCTGTTCGTGGCGCTCAATTTCGAAAAAAGCATCATCCTTCGACACAGACAAAATACGACATCGTTTTCAAGCTCTCACCAGAACCATCTATGGAGGCATCATTTCCATCTTTCTCCACTCTTATACAAAGCTTCTCCTAAGTCCTCTCAACCGAAGAAGCCGATATTCCTCTTAAGATGATATCCCTACGCGTTCCTTCTCCTACATCCTTCGATTTCCGGCGATTTCATGCCGGAGCTTTAGAGCGGAGATGGAGGTTAGGCAGAGACTGCTTGCTCTCTTTCTCTCCGAATTTCTCGGAAAATCGCAGAGGAACCGGATTCGGAATCAGATCTACCAAATCGGAAGCTCCGTTCACGGCGGCGGAGGAAGAAACTCTGCCGGATGGACTCCAGCCTGAGCTTATGCCGAAGCATGTTGCCGTTATAATGGACGGAAACGGAAGATGGGCGAAGAGTCGAGGTCTTCAACCTTGGGACGGTCACAGAGCCGGCGTCGAAGCTTTGAGAGAGATCGTTGAGCTTTGTGGTAAATGGGGAATTCAAGTCCTCACGGTTTTCGCCTTCTCTACCGATAATTGGATTAGACCCAGAGTAAGACCTAATTTCAATCTGCCCTAGATTTTTGAGATTTTTTTATAATTCTTTAATTTAATGCTAATTTCTCTGCAGATCGAGATCGATTTCTTGTTGAGCTTATTCGAGAGAACACTCAAATCAGAGCTTCAAACATTAGCCAAGTAAGTATAATATATAAATCCATCAAGAAAATTATGTTTCCAAAGCTAATCTTGTGAGTGTTAGGAACAATGTTCGGATATCGATCATCGGAGACTCGTCGAAGCTTCCAATATCTCTTCTAAGAGTGATAAACGAAGTTGAGGAAGTCACGAAGAACAACACGAGGCTACAGCTAATCGTAGCCGTTGGTTACAGCGGGAAATACGATGTTCTACAAGCTTGCAGAGGCATCGCGCAGAAAGTGAAAGACGGTGAGATCGAAGTCGAGGAGATAGACGAGAGACTGATCGAGCAAGAGCTCGAGACCAACTGTACGGAGTTTCCTTACCCGGATCTGCTGATAAGAACGAGTGGTGAGCTAAGAGTGAGTAACTTCTTGTTGTGGCAATTGGCTTATACAGAGCTCTTCTTTGCTCAAGAGCTTTGGCCTGATTTTGGGAGGAGTGGGTTTATCGAGGCCTTGATGTCGTTTCAGCAGAGACAGAGACGATTTGGTGGTCGGAAATCTTGAGTTTTGTTTTGTAACAGCCAAACTGTATATGATGTGTAATAAAAGGATGTTTTATACCTCAAGAAGACTTGCTTTTTACTAGGCTTTTAAGATACTGCAGTTTCTTGTGTTGTAAGGTATCAGTTTCTTGTGTTGTAAGGTATCGGTTTTTTAGTAACAAGTGGTGTATGCGCACGAGAAGCAATGAACAAGAAACATACTACGGATTTTATTTAAGAACATTTAGATATAGCGGCAGTACAATGATCTCTGAAACTAGGGCTAGTAGTTTGATAAAAAAGCTAAGATGAACAGAACAGAGCGGAGCGGAAGAGAGGATTGAATGCGGATCAAATCCGACGACCAAATCGTCTTTCCCTGCACTGATATGAAACCAGGGCTTCGACGAGCTTGTCCTTGTCGAAATCAGGCCAAAGGACCGGCGTGAAGAAGAGCTCGGTGTAAGCGAGTTGCCACAAGAAGAAGTTACTAATCCTCTGTTCTCCACTTGTCCTAATCAATAGATCAGGACTTTGGAACTCGGTGCAATTAGTCATAAGCTCTCTCTCGAACAACTCGTCGTCTACATCTTCCTCTTGTATCAACCCTTGTTCTGATTTCTTCACAATGCTCTTGCAAGCTTGTAAGATGTCGGATCTCCCGCTGTAATCTATGGCCAAGATGAGATGTTTGTTCTTGTAGATATTCGTAGCTTCCTCTATCTCTTGGATTGTTCGGAGGAGAGATTCAGGGATCTTCGTTAGACTACCGATAACAGAAACTCTAGTTTCCTCTCTGAAACAGCAAGATCTTGGTAAGAAATAGGCAAATTAAACAACAACAAAAAAGCTCAAGCGGTTTGTATGTATACCTCTGGAAATATTTGATCTTGGACTTGAGGTAGTGTTGAATCAAAGACATGAAGAACATAACCTCAATCTTAATAACACCAACAAATTGTTATACTCAATAATTTGCATGACAATGTAAGCTACTATATAGTATGTTTTTAAAACTTCTCACCTTGCTTCTTCCCCAATTCTCCGTGGAGAAAGCAAAACCTGAGACTGTATGAATCCCCAATTTAAAGCATTGCGCGGAGAAGTCTAAGAGCCGGTCAGCTCCGGCCTTGTGGCCTTGTGACGTCAGCAATCCGGCCTGTTTCGCCCATCTCCGGTTTCCGTCCATTATCATTGCCACGTGTCTTGGCATCAGCTCTCTCCGAAGCCCTTTAGGTAGCTCCTCCTCCACGTAAGTTCCTTCGTCACTACACAAACAAATGAAGCTTAAAGTTTAACATGAAACACACAACTTTTCTTTTCATTTCGTTTTCTGGTGTGTCATAGTCATTAGTCATTCTCATCTTTTAACACAACATATCAATCGAAAAAATTACATGGTGTTTAATTAAGAAAGATCTGTTTCTTTGAACTAGATAGTCCGCTGTGCGAAAATCTACTTATTTATTATATAGGTATTTTTTACATTCTGCTAAGCAAACATAGGTTAGAGTTTCTTTTGGTGCACACAAGTTATAGTTTATCACTCTTTTTTTTTTCTTCATCTCCGGCTTTAGTAGATGGTTACCATACAATGATATTTTCTGTGTGATTGTTCACTGAATCTTATCTAGTCCTGGGCCGCTGGGCGTTCGGGTAATTTGTTACTTTTCTAAAGAGGAGAGGAATCACGTAGAAAACAAAAAATGGAAAAAAGTCAGTTCCACATATTATTATTCTTCTCGTATTATTCCTCTTATTTATTTTCTTCACAAACCATTTGCATCCGTAGTTTATTCACACAAAGGCAAAGACAGAGTTTAAAACTCTTTTTTTCCTTACAAAAAAAAAAACTCTAAAGCTATTTGGAAAAAGAAACTTAAAATTTCAGTCTTATGTGTTAATAACACATGGTTGGTGCCTTGGTGGTCACTCGGACATTGTTGGCTAATCCCAAATTTATACGTCGGTTGTAGATTTTATGACTAGTTTGTAATTTGAGCTAAGAGAGACTATATTATAATTTTTCTTGTTGTGACTATATATTAAAACTTAAAAGTATGACTAGAAAAAGCAAAGTACCGTTTTTTGTTGTCATCATCGTCTTGAGAAGCTGTGATTTTGATAAATCTGAGGACTTTTGGCAAAGACAAAGGGAAGCATATATGGTTTGTGATGAACAAACAAGGGATGATCAATAGACGAAGAAGTAGAGATAAGAGAGAAGCGAGGAGAGACGACGATGTTTCTTCTTTTCTTCTCTCTATAAATGTGCTTACGCTTAATTTATCTGGCTTCACCTCCATATCTGTTCTACTAATGAAGCTTTCTCATAATAAATAATTCAAATATCCGTTCTCTTTTCTTATCCACAGTCAGGTCACATATGTGTATCTTCTTCTACATATGTTTCTGTTAAATCTATTAATTAATAAGTATGCATGCTCTTTGCATTTATTGATTAATAGACGAAACCCACTAATGACCACTGACGCGCGTTAACACGAATTCACGGACCGGTCCCTTCCAAGAATACCGATTACATGCAAAGAGCATGCATACCGAACATGCAAATAAGATAAACACATGTGTATGATAAAATAAATAAAAAACATACGTGTATAATTAATAAAGTAAATAAAGAAGGGGAAACATATAAGGAACATTGAACAAGAAACATATTATTCATAAACATTTCGATCTACCGGCAATACAATGATCTTTGAAAGTAGGACAAGTAGTTTGCATACAAATATAAGATGTACATAACAGAACAGAAGATCAAATGTGGATCAAACCCGACAGCCAAATCGTCTTTCCCTGCGCTGATACGAAACCAGGGCCTCAAGAAGATTGTCCTTGTCGAAATCAGGCCAAAGGACCGGTGTGAAGAAGAGCTCGGTGTAAGCGAGTTGCCACAAGAAGAAGTTACTAATCCTTTCTTCTCCACTTGTCCTTATCAAGAGATCAGGATTTGGGAAGTCGGTGCAGTTTGTCAGAAGCTCTCTCTCTATCAATGCCTCGTCTACATCTTTCTCTCGTATCAACCCATTTTCTGTTTTCTTCACAATGCTCTTGCATGCACGCAACATGTCGAATCTCCCGCTGTAGTCTATTGCCAAGATGAGATGCTTATTCTTGTAGATTTTCGTAGCTTCCTCTAACTCGTGGATTGTTCGGAGGAGAGATTCAGAGAACTTCGTTAGATCACCGATAACAGAAACTCGAATTTCCTCTCTGAAAAACAACAAGATATTGGTAAAAAAAAAAAAAAGCAAATCATATGTTTAAAAAAGGGAAGGAAAGAAAAATCTCAGTCGAATTGTATGTATACCTATGTAAATAGTTGATCTTGGACTTGAGCTGATATTGGATCAAAGACATTATGCACTTGACCTCAATCTAAATTAATCATACCAAAAAATTGTTAAGAGTCAATCATGGAATGAAAAATATGTATGTAAAGTAAAGCTACTATGTCTAACATGTCACACCTTGTTTCTTCCCCAATTCTCAGTGGAGAAAGCAAAAGCTGAGACAGTATGAATCCCCAATCCGAAGCAGAGCTCGGCAATCTCTTTGAGCCGTTTAGCTCCGGCTTTGTGGCCTTGTGACGTCATCATTCCGGCCCGTTCGGCCCATCTCCGGTTTCCGTCCATGATCACTGCCACGTGTCTCGGCATCAACTCTCTCTGAAGCCCTGTTTGCAGCTCCTCCTCTCTGAGTACCCCATACACAAAACATTCATGAAGCTTAGATATCTTTGAATAGTTATAACAATTCTAAAAATGACTCTTTTTCAGTAACCTTCTATACTTATTCTAGTATTAACAGTATAACAGTTAATTATATATACTGTAGTATCAAGTATGCTCTATTTTTCAATAATACTCACGTAAATATCTAGTTCATGTATTTATGCAAAGCCTTGAATAGTGAAACTCTGCTTTTCCCCTTACAAAAAAAAAAAAAATAAGTCTGAAACTATTTGGAGAAAGAAACTTAAATTTCGTTGCGAAGAAAAATGAGACTTAAAACAATTTAACTCGGACATAGTTTATAGATTTTATGACTAGTTTGCAATTTGAGTTAAGAGTATGAGTATGACTAGAAAAAGCAAAGGTACCGTTTCTCGTTGTCAGCATCGTCATGAGAAGCTGTGATTCTGATGAATCTGAGGAGTTTTGTCAAAGAAAAAGGGAAGCATATAAGGTTTGCGATGAACAAACAAGGGATGAGAAACAGACGAAAGAGGAGAGAACGGATAAGAGAAGGCATTGTTTTTTCTGTTCTTTCCTTTTTTGGATAGAGGGCTCAGAGACATGCAGCATTATTGTGCTTAAGCTTAATTTATTTGGCTTTGCCTCGATATGTGTTCGACTATCGAAGCTTTCTCATAATAAACAATTCGAAGATCCGTTCTCTTTCACTACGCAGAGACAGGTCATACGTATTAAACTCGTACGTGGAGAAATTTGAATATCATTTTGAATGTTTAAGGACCAAGGGGATCTATATTTGCATATTCGTCTCTCGCCAGTGACATGTTTCCGTTAATACTAGTTATTATATTATGTTTCGCATTTGTTGAACACGTACCAGTCCCTTCCAAGAATACTGATGTAATCAAATACATTTTGATAAGATCGATACGTTTTCTAACTGTTTAAAGTGGAGTAGATAGGAACCATAATTTGAGGGGAAAAAAAAAAGAATAAATGTTTCTTTGTTAGATTAGCTCCGATCTCGATCTGCACTTAATGTTGTAATATTTTTAAAATATGGTATTATAAGGAATATGGTATTTTAAGGAAGTCATGTTACAGAGTATACATGACAATTTGCTCTGTAAGACTGTAACATACGTTTTAGTCTTTTAGAATTAACATGGTACATAACAATTTAACTGATATATGTTAAACATGAAGCAATAGAGACCACTTTTGAAACAAGAAACAAAATATGGATTGTTTTTCAAAAATATTTCGATTACAATGATCTCTTAATCTAGGGCAAATAGTTTATAAAAAGATGAACAGAACAGAACAATGCGGAACAGAAGAACATATGTGGATCAAACCCGACAGCCAAAACGTCTTTCCCTGCGCTGATACGAAACCAGGGCCTCAAGAAGATTGTCCTTGTCGAAATCAGGCCAAAGGACCGGTGTGAAGAAGAGCTCGGTGTAAGCCAGTTGCCACAAGAAGAAGTTACTAATCCTTTCTTCTCCACTTGTCCTTATCAAGAGATCAGGATTTGGGAACTCGGTACAGTTTGTCAGAAGCTCTCTCTCTATTAATGCCTCATCTACATCTTCTTCTCGTACCAACCCATTTTCTGCTTTCTTCACAATGCTCTTGCAAGCGTGTAACATGTCGAATCTCCCGCTGTAATCTATTGCCAAGATGAGATGCCTATTCTTGTAGATTTTAGTTGCTTCCTCCATCTCTTGGATTGTTCGATGGAGAGATTCAGGTATCTTTGCAAGATTCCCGATAACAGATACTCTAATTTCCTCCCTGAAACAACAAGATCTTGGTAAGAGAGAAGCAAATCATATGTTAAGAAAATTAAAAATAAAGGCTCAGTCGAATTGTATGTATACCTATGCAAATCTTTGAGCTTGGACTTGAGCTGGTATTGGATCAAAGACATTATGCACTTGACCTCAATCTTAATAGTACCACAAAAATGTTAAAGAGTCAATCATGGAATGAGAATGCATGTAAAGCTACTATGAATGAGAATGTATGCAAAGTAAGCTACGTTTATGTCTAGAATGTCACACCTTGTTTCTTCCCCAATTCTCAGTGGAGAAAGCAAAAGCTGAGACAGTATGAATCCCCAATCCGAAGCAGAGCTCGGCAAACTGTTTAAGCCGTTTAGCTCCGGCCTTGTGGCCTTGTGACGTCATCAATCCGGCCCGCTCGGCCCATCTCCGGTTTCCGTCCATGATCACTGCCACGTGTCTCGGCATCAGCTCTCTCTGAAGCCCTGTTTGCCGCAGCTCCTCCTTTCCGACCACATAACTTCCCTCGTCACTACACAAACACTCATTGCATTTCGTTATTTTTTTTTTCTTTGTCAACACTGGTGTTGTCCTTATTATTGTCATATTTTAACAAGACAGAGCAGAGAGAATTTTTTAATCGTACAATTTTAGAAACAATGCTAGAAACGAACTTAGTTTCTATTATGGGTTTCTTTTTATTCTGATAAGCAAACACGAGTTAGCATGGTTCACTCCTTTTTTTTTCCCTTGCCTTTTAAACGAATGTGAAACAACTAATCTCTTTGGCTTTAGGAGATGGCTATCATCCAACGGACTTTTTTATTACCAAAATATACATATAATGAAATTTAGTAACAAAAAAAGAAAATCCTGAGAGCTTTTCGATTGAGCTATGACTGAAATCCAACTAGAGTGTCTTGTTGCAAACAACAAATTTTAGACAACCTACTGTGTAACTATCTCAGTTACATTTTATGAATATTTTCTCTATATACAGTAATTATAACAAATCTAACCTAATTTTTTTCAGAACTTGTTCTAGAATTTTTTTTGTTGGTTATATCACTGTAACAAATCTCATTTTTAATAACTTCTATGTATTGTAGATAATTTCATATGACTATTTTAAATATTATTCACGTAAATATAATTACCTAGTGTGCTATTTACGCAAAAACTCCCTCTCTTTTTGTTTTTGTTTTTTTTTTCAGGAGAGAATAAAAGGAAGTCTAAAACTATCTGGGGAAAGAAACTTAAAAACACATGGTTGGTGGTCACTACTCACTAGGACATTTGGTTAGTGCCAACGGTTGTAGTTTTGCTGACTAGTTTGCAATTTGAGTTAAGAGACTATATATTAAAAGTATGACTAGAAAAAGCAAAGTACCGTTCCCCGTTGTCATCATCGTCTTGAGAAGCTTTGAGTTTGTTGAATCTGAGGATTTTGGGCAAGGAAAGAAGGAAGCATACAAGGTTAGCGATGAAGAAATAAGGGATGAGAAGCAGACGAAAGAGGATAGAACGGATAAGAGAAGGCATTGTTTTTTCTTTTTTTCTTTTTCTTGATAGAGAGGGCTCAGAGACAGCATTATTGTGTTTAAGCTTAATTTCTTTGGCTTTGCCTCGATATGTGTTCGACTATCGAAGCTTTCTCATAATAAACAATCCGAAGATTCGTTTTCTCACTACCCACAGGGCACATACGACAGGCCATATGTATTAAACACTAATAGAGTAACTGCACGTTTGTGCGGTGTGACGTTGTTGTTTTGTGTAGAAAATTTAAACCCTAAATCCGAACCCGACAAAAAACCCTAATCAAAAAATTTAAAAACCCAAACTTTTTTAATAGGTCTAAACATGAAAATCCGAAATCAAAAAAATCCCGAAAACCCTGACTGAACAAAAAAAATCTGGAAACTTTTTCACCCGGAACCCGACCCCAATACCTAATCAAAATTTTAAAATACTCAATTTTTTTAATATATCTAAACCCGAAAACCAGAAATCTAAAAAATCCGGAAAACCCTAAACTGAAAAAAAAAATTGAACCTAACCCGAACAGAAATTTTCAAAGAAACCCGAACAATTTCTATATCTCTATAAAATTATGTCTCAGATTTTCACCCAAACCCGAACTTGTCTATAAAAACCCGAAAATCCAAAAAGCATATTCTATTGATTTGGAATTATCGTTAGATTATGTTAAGTTTTTTTTTTGCAGATTTTTAAGAGATGGAAAACGGAAGTTTTCTAAACCATCGGTTTATTTTAAGTTATTATTCTTGTATCCAAACAATTTTTTCCATTTATTCTTCTATCCAAATAGATTTTTCTCTTATTCTTATATCCAAACAACTTTTGTTTCCATTTATTCTTCTATCCAAATAGATGTTTCTCTAATTCTTGTATCCAAACATTAGAATGTACTTCTCAATTAATAATATAAAGATGTACGTAATGGAGAAACTTGCGAAGACCATTTTGAATATTTAATCACTAAACAGATCAGATCTATATAGTTGTATTTTCTTCGTCTGTCACAACTCACTTGTAACGTATGTTTTTTGTTTTTTGGTAAAATCTTAATCTATGTTCTTGGCATTAATTGATAATAGACACCTTAATACCTTACGGACCATTGAACCGCGTGATCACGGACCAATCCCTGCCGAGAATACTGATGCAATCGAAGTCCGTCTGGTAATATCGATATGCAACTTTTTCTTAGTTTTAAATGAAATAAAGAGTCATGGGATACAACTCTAATGCTCCGTCTTCTTCGTTAATTAATGCTTTCTATAGTTTTTGATCTTAAAAATTTGTTTTATGGTTTAGGGTAAGTTAGACTTCATCGGTATACTTAAATATTAGATTTTGTGGCAAAATCTATAACTCAAAAAAAGCGAACGGAAAACAAAATATTTTAAGATGGAACAAAAATATAGGAAAATAAATTTTTCAATTAAACCTCAATTTTGCTGTTTTGTTAGACTTTCTAAGTAGACTTTGTTTTTCAACTTTTTCTATAGACTTTTTTGGATCGAAATTATTGGTTAATTTAACAATATACATATAGACATTTTTGATAGACTTAATTGATAGCATTTTCATTTTGAAGTCTTCTTAACCGATTCTTTTATAACTAAACCGTAAAATTGACCTTGGTAACCCTAATCTTGTCAAAGATAAAAAAATTCATCTCTCTCTAAAACACGACGGCGCCTCTCTCCTCCCTCTCTCTTGCCGTGAACCTCTCCTCCTCCGGCCTCCTCTAGCCTCTCTCTCTCTCGCCGTGAACCTCTCCCCCTCCTCTCTTACCATGGACCACCTTCTCAAGCTTCTCTCTCCGTCGGTGGACCTCTACGCCGAAGAGGTATTTGCCGGCGTTCACCATCCTTCGCTGTCGCTGCCGTCCAGTCTTTAACCTCCGCCGTCTTCATACGTAAGCCATTTATTTTCTCTCCAGAACAGATCTAAATCAATTTGACTTGCAAACTAACATATTGGTTTATTTTTGCAGATCTGAGCGCCTTAGGAGTGAGTGTAGAAACCCTAAGCGATTGTGAAAGCCGTTTTTCCTCTTGTGGCTATAGTCGACCTGAGAAAATGAAGGTACGTAGGGGCGGGGAGAGTCTTAGATTTCCGTTGAATTATCGTTTGCTTTAACATTTTCCCTATCCGTGTTTCAGTTTAACGCCGCCAATCCAACTAGCCAGAAGAAGCTCGAGAACGATGATGATCAGAAACTGTAAGACCTTACTCTCCTGTTTCACCTTCATCCTTTTATTTGCAGCTATCGTGATAGATTTTGGGAACTCTTGCTCCTCTGATTGATGTTTGTCGATGCTAGCTGCGAAAATTCTAAGTCTACTAATCCCCAATATGCCTTTATTTAGCCAAACACGCTTTTGGATCTTCTTCTCATGTTAGATGCAAAATTTGTGTTACATTTCGGATTCTAGTTAAGTTTTATGGTCTATTGATATGGATGGTTATTGAGCTTTGACATTTGTTGATGCAGCCGTTCGTTTTATGAGAAGAGACTCTCACAAGAAGTCATTGGAGATGCTTTGTGCGAGGTACAGTTTCACTCTTTGACTTATTCAGTCTCATGATTAAGAGATTTACAATTTTCGAATCAAATGATGACATTTGTGAGTAGATTTCATTTGCAAAACCGATTTTTTTTTTTTGTTTCTGACTAGAGCTGCGTTAGTTTATTTGCTTCTTTGTCTCACATATGCTTCTCTTTAATCCGCTAGTTGAATGTTCTGCTTGTGGAACTCTCTGCTGTTACTGTCCTCGTTTAGTATGTTGTTAAGATGTCCTTGTTTCATGTTTGTTTTAGCTATCTTTTGTATATGCTCTACTACCATCTCTTCTTCTTAATGGCTCAAAGATTTGATATTGAGATTGCTCTCTTAGGTAAATGATCATTATCTTATATCACTGCTTATTTATTGCAGCATTCTTGAAGAAACGTGATAGAAGGCTTTAGTAGTCCATTTGATGAATTAACATAGGTTGCAGTTAGTCAAGATTTTGTATGATTGTATATATAATTTGTGCTGTATTAATGTATCAGATGCTGAGTTTAATATGTTGTTACCTTGGTTTTTGGTTTTGTTGAGCACACAGAAAGATGTAGGTGCAATTTTCAGTGAAGTAGACAAGGGAAAGCGGGAAAGCATTGAACGCGAAAGAGTTGACAGGTGTGTTGAATCTGAAAGCGATTCGGATGATGATGATGAATCTGATTACTTATCGAGGAAACCAATTGGTCCTGTGGATCCGAGTAAGTCTACGGCTTCTGGAGCTGGGATCGGCGGAGGAACCGCCTGTGTGCCGTCTACATTCGTAGTTGTAACGAAGGATTCCGATGGAAGGAAAGTCCAAACGGTGGAGCTTTGATTAGGGTTAAAGTGTCTCCTGGTGTTGGCGTTGGTGGCACAGATCAGGAAGGAGTTGTTAAAGATGTTGGAGATGGGAGCTATGCTGTTACCTACGTTGTGCCTAAGAGAGGAAACTATATGGTGAGCATTGAGTGTAATGGCATGCCATCATGGGAAGTCCATTTCCTGTCTTCTTTAGCCAAGGTAAACTTGTCATCACACTTTCAAGAAGTTCTGATTCATTGAGTTTAGTGATAGCAATGGAGCTAGGTTCATTTGTTGATAAAGTCTTGTTTTTTTATCAAAATTCTGAAGCAGGGTCTTCTTCAAATGGACTGATGGGATCTGCTCCAGCTTCGTACTCAAACTTTGTAAACCAAACAATGCCAAACATGCCGAATTACACTGGCTCCGTTTCCGGTGCTTTCCCGGGGCTATTGGGTATGGTTCCAGGTATTGCACCTGGTCCTTCAGGTGGCGCTATCTTGCCTGGAGTTGGAGCTTCGCTGGGGGAAGTCTGCAGGGAATATCTTAATGGTAGATGTGCAAACACTGTCTGCAAGCTGAATCACCCTCCGCAGAATCTGCTGATGACTGCTATAGCTGCAACAACAAGCATGGGTAATCTAAGTCAGGTCCCTATGGCACCTTCCGCTGCAGCAATGGCTGCTGCTCAAGCCATTGTCGCCGCTCAGGCCCTTCAAGCTCATGCTTCTCAGATGCAAGCTCAAGCTCGATCAAACAAAGGCTCTTTAGGTACTGTGTCCTCTCTATACAAATTTAGTTTGCTTCTCTTTGTGATACTGATGAGTAGAAGTAGCTTCTGGTTTAGGTTCTCCAGAGAAAGGAGAAACAGGAGAGACCATGAAGAAATGTGTCCAAGTTAGCAACCTGAGCCCACAGCTTACAACTGAACAGCTTAGGCAGCTATTTAGCTTATGTGGCACAGTAGTTGACTGTAGTATAACTGATGCAAAGCATCTTGCCTATATAGAATACTCAAAGGCAGAAGAAGCGACCGCTGCTTTGGCATTAAACAATATGGAAGTCTGTGGTAAGCCTTTGAATGTTGAGATTGCGAAATCGCTTCCTCAGAAACCATCTTCCGATTACTCTTCTTCGTCCTCACTACCAATGATGATGCAACAGGCCGTCGCAATGCAGCAGATGCAGTTCCAACAGGCTATTCTGATGCAACAGGCCATGGCTACTCAGCAGGCGGCTAATAGAGCAGCCACAATGAAGTCTGCCACTGAGCTCGCAGCAGCAAGGGCCGCAGAGATAAGTAAGAAACTTAGACCTGATGGAGTTGGAAATGACGAAAAAGAAGCTGACCAGAAACCTAGGTGAGGCTTTCATAAACATGTGGCTTGCTCCTTTCTTCTTTTTTAAGAGTTAAACTAATGGCTACCTAAATCTTCTTGTGCAGGTCACCATCTAAATCTCCTACGAGGTCGAGATCTGAATCCAAGTCACCAATTAGTTACAGGAGAAGGCGGAGATCTCCGTCTTATTCACCACCATTTCGTCGCCCAAGAAGTCATAGATCAAGATCACCGTTGAGATATCACCACCGGCGATCAACTTATGAGGGGAGAAGGCGGTCATTTAGAGACTCTAAGGATATTTCTGATAGTAGGAGATACGGTGGTAGATCAGATGAACACCACCACCATTCATCTAGTTCAAGGAGAAGTAGGAGTATAAGCCCCAGAAAGAGAAACTCCCATCAAGAAGATTCAGAGGTGTCGAGACATCATCGACGGGATAAGAAATCATCCCGTGGTGGTTCACGATCACCAAGGCGACGTAGGGAAGCTAAGTCAACCCCAAGATATGATGAAGAGAACAAAAGTTGAAGCTTTCTCATAATAAACAAAGGTTAATTTCTTTGGCTTTGCCTCGATATGTGTTCGACTATCGAAGAACAATTCGAAGATTCGTATTCTTCACAGGGCACATACAGACAGTCCATATGTATTAAACATGTACGTGATGGAGAAACTTGCGAAGACCATTTTGAATATTTAATCACTAAACAGATCTATAGTTGTATTTTCTTCGTCTGTCACTACTCACTTGTAACATATGTTTTTTTGTTTTTTGGTAAAATCTTAATCTATGTTCTCGGCATTAATTGATAATAGACACCTTAATACATTACGGACCATTGACCCGCGTGATCACGGACCAATCCCTGCCGAGAATACTGATGCAATCGAAGTCCGTCTGGTAATATCGATATGCAACTTTTTCTTAGTTTTAAATGCAACTTTTTCTTAATTTTAAATGAAATAAAGAGTTATGGGATACAATCCTAATGGCTCCGTCTTCTTCGTTGATCCGATTTTCAGCCTTACTAAGCTAGAGTTGTTCTGTTTTACCAGCTTCTCTAGGCTTTGAGAACCCACGTCACTGGTTGCTTGTGTCACAAGAAAAATATAACGCAACACATAAAACATAGGCTGTAATTCGTAACCAAGGAATGAGGGGGAATAATGTAATTCCCTCTCATTCCCTAAAAATTACACCATTTACAAGGAATACATATCCCATATTATTCTTTCTCATTCCATATTAATTAAGAAATTTTAGTGTTAAATTATTCCTTATAAAATATGGGGAGGAATAGATTCTATTTATTTTATTCCTCTTCATTTCATTCCTTCTCGTTCTTTCTGTTCCTTTTAGTGTCACCAGTTAGAGCCATAGTCTTTCATTCGTAGTATTGAATCTTACAGTACATTAATTTCTGGAAAAAGTCCGATGAACATAATAATATATGACACATAAATAAACATAACAAAACAGAGGAAACAGAACATGTGATCAAGTGTGGATCAAATTCAAACCTGGCAGTAAAATCTAATAAGACATAACATTTACGTTTTACATTAACTTCTTGCGTTTGTATGCTAAAATGATAAGATTGCATACATGTAAAATAACGCTTTTTTGTTGTAAAAGAAAAGACAACGGTTTAAATAACATCTCTTGATTATAAAATACAAACACAATGTCCGCTAAAAAAGAAATAATTAAAACATAACTTTTAACTACAAAACGTAAAAACAAACGCAAACATATATAAATCAGACCACTACTATTGCAGTACTTGAACAATTTATTTGTGAGACATGAACTTCAATGTTTAAACTCGTTGACCGAATCGTCTCTCCCGTTGCTGATACCAAGTCAAGGCCTCAAGATATTCTGCCTCTCCGAAGTCAGGCCACAGAACATTAGGAAAGTAGAGCTCAGTGTAAGCTGCTTGCCATAGGAAGAAGTTACTGATCCTTTGCTCTCCGCTCGTTCTGATCAACAGGTCAGGGTTTGGGAACTCACTACAGTTTGTCATCAACTCCTTCTCCATCAGCTTTTCGTCGATATCCTCCACTTGGATCAGCCCGTTTTTTGCCTTTTCAGCAAGACTTTTGCACGCTTGTAAGATATCAAATCTTCCACTATAGTCTATCGCCAGAATGAGTTGCTTCCCTTTGTAGCTCTTTGTAGCTTCTTCTGCCTCTCGTATCAAACCTAGAAGCGACTCAGGGATTCTTGCCCGGTTTCCAATAACCGTGATCTTGATTTGATCTCTATTAAAATCAATGAGAAATTAACATCTACTGTATATAATGCTTCAAAAAAGGATCAAAACAACATGTTGGGTACCTTCGGAAGTAAGGCATCTCAGACTTGAAGTGTTTCTCAAACAAGGCCATCAAGAAGTTAACTTCATCCTGATCAAAGAAAAGAAAAAACGAATCAAAACAGATAGATATATAAGAAAATGTGTTGAAAATGTTTTAAGTTACCTCGGGTCTTGCCCAATTTTCAGTAGAGAAAGCAAAGAGTGAGATAGTGTTTATGCCCATAGCGAAACAGTCCTTAGCATTCTCTATGAGCTTTCTTGCTCCGGCCGTGTGACCTTCCGATGTCCCTAGTCCTCGTTTCTCCGCCCAACGTCTGTTTCCGTCCAATATAATCGCCACATGCTTTGGCAGTCTCCCTCGTTTCTCTTTCTCTCTAATTGCACCACTACAAATAAGTAAGAACAAAATTTAGTTTTAGGCTTTCATATAACAAAGTTCAATATGGAATGCGCATCAATGAATGATAGCTTGCTTAACACGCATCATGGAACTCATCCATATTGGTGTGAGTTTATCCCAATAATAAATCAAATATAAAGCGCTTAATTAACATGTAAAAACTATATATCAATTACAAAAACACACTACTTTTTGCCGTTCTTCTCTTCCTCATAATCGTGTCCAGAAGCTGTGAGTTTGATGAATCGGAGGATGTTTGTCAAGGAGAGAGGGACACTTAGTTGCCGAGAGATGAAGAGACTAGGGATGAGAATAAGAGCAAGAACTGTCATAACAATAGAGAATAGAGACACCATTGTCTTTCTTTCTGTTTTGTTTTGTCTTTGTTTCAATACTTGTTCGAAGTGGAGCAGACGTCTTTATACTTGTGGAAAACTTCGGTTTCAAATTAAGACGCACATGATCAATGGAACCTTCTCTCTTTCACACTCGCGCTCTGTCTCTCCATGATGCTACGCAAAGACAGATCATACTGAATAAGGTTAATAGGATCTTACGACACTTGAAAATCACTACATGGTTTCTTCACGTGATTTCCTTTTTATGAGGTTAGATTTTACCTTAATCAATCTTGATATTACATTACATCAGTGAAGTCTCATAAATATTCGAAATTTTGGTCCTATAGATACAAAGTTACCAACTGTGATAATATATATAAGTACTAGTAGTAAACTCGCACGTTTGTGCGGTGTGACGTTGTAATTTTGTGTAGAAAATCTAATACTATTTTCACTAAAACTTTAACCTCAGAATATATTAGTTCATGAAATTGTATCAGTGATTTTTGGATCTCATTAAATAATATATAATTAAAACAAAATAAGTTAATGAAGTCATTCGTATGCATATTGTTTAGAGTAAATAGAAATAGGGAAAAAGTCAAAAAGATCTAAAAATAATAACTAATTTGTTAATAGTAAACCGCATGTTAGTAGCGGACCTGTGCGTTTACGCAATAGTATGTTATGTTTTTATTAAGAAAAACAAATAGCTCAATTTAAAAAACTTGTATCTATTAATGTGGTAGCTAACAAAGTTCTAAAAATGAAATGAATGTAATTAGGAATAGTAACATGATACTTGAGATCCAAACCTAACCTGCAAAACCCGAATCTAACCCCTTCCAAAATAAAATAAAAAATCGAATATTATTTATATTTCTAAATTCAAAACCCGAAAAAAACCTAGAAAACCTTTAAAAACCCGTAAAAACCTTTAAAACCCCGTATCCAAAAATCTCTTTATGATTTATTATTTTTTTATGTATATGTGATTTGTTTTTGTGTCTCTTGTATGTTGGAAAAAAAAAGTTGTGTAATAAACCATAGTAGCTTTTTATTTGGTCTTGTCTATATTATCTAATTTCTTCCACCGCTCAATCTATTCATTCTTCTTCCTCTACCTCATTCGAAATACATGGTTCTTTGTAATGAACTCTCTCTGCTTCTCGTTTTATTTTTCAGTTTCTGATCTAAGTTCTTTTATCCGAGCAAAGGCTTCTCACATTTTAATCTACGGCGGGATTGTTTTATATTCGGCACTCTTGAATTAGGTAAGTTCTTATCGAATAGATCTATTGTTGTCCAGTTTCTTTTAGCTCAAGTGATTTTATCGAATAGATCTATTGTTGTCCAACTCATATAAGTTCTTATAGAATAGATCTATTGTTGTCCAGTTTCTTTTAGCTCAGGTGATTTTATTATTGGATTTCTTACTTTTGCTTTTTATGTGAAGGTTAAATGAGAGGTTCAGGTAAGAGTTGGAGAGAGATATGAGTTGCAACAGATTTATGGGTTTGGGAATACGATTGATGGGGGTGAGGATTCAGCTGACGATGATAATGAGTCAATGACCATGCCAAAGAATGTGACAATGTGTTATTTAGGAAAGCCCATGAACCGAGAAATATGAAAAATAGATTGCCGGTTTAAAGAAACCATTGGAGATTGGTTTGATTTAAGTTTTGCTGAAGATCCGCGTCCCATATCCTATAAATTCGGGTGGTTTTTTTTCTTTGTTCTGAGTTGACTCAGTGGATTCGGCTTTTTTTTACCAAATTGACCTCCTTATACTCTTTCTCTATATAAATGAATTGGTTTTTTGGTCCAAAAATTATCAATGTACTTTTCAATTAATAATAAAGAGATGATTTTAACATTAATCTCGAAGCAAATCGTGTAGATATATTCATGATCTCAATTCTCAATTTCTCACATTTGGTTTGCATGCATAAAGGAAATAATCAACATCGCTACATGACATTTTTTAGCTTCTCCAATCACAAAATCACATGGCTTGTAGCATAGTTGTTTGTATTAATGTCGACAACGTGTCACATTTAAGATTCAAACCAAGAATTTTGTGTTATGAGTTACATGGATGAAAAAATAATATTAAAATACAAAAACTTTACATTAAAAATTTGGGAATTTTAATGAACAAAATCATCAAAAATTGGCCGATCATCTAATTTTTTGTTCTTTTAATGGCTTAGAAAACTCCTCAAGTAAAGATACAAAAGGGAAATTGAACATTTATAAATGATGTTTACTGTTTAGTGGAAAAACATAAAATAGTATTTTGAACTATAGTAATTACACGAAAGCAAACACACATATCCCGTAGCTGAAAAGTTTATTTTTGTGACATGAAATCCAAAGCTTAGATATCAAATCGCTTCTACCTCTGCCTTTTCTGATACCAAGCCAAGGCCTCGACATATTCAGCCTCGGCGAAGTCAGGCCATAGAACATCGGAAAAGTAGAGATCAGTGTGAGCTGATTGCCATAAGAAGAAGTTACTGATCCTTTGCTCTCCGCTCGTTCTGATCATTAGGTCAGGGTTTGGGAACTCACTACACTTTGTCATCAACTCTTTATCCATCAGCTTTTCGTCGATATCCTCCACTTGGATCAGCCCGTTTTTCGCCTTTTCAGCAAAACTCTTGCACGCTTGTACGATATCAAACCTTCCACTATAGTCTAACGCCATAATGAGATGCTTATCTTTATAGCTCTTTGTAGCTTCTTCTGCCTCTCGTATCAAACCTAGAAGCGACTCGGGGATTCTTGCCCGGTTCCCAATAACCGAGATCTTGACTTTATATCTAAAAGAAGAGTTAAAAAAATTAACATAAAACGCTTCAAAAAGAAAAAGGATTAAGGCAATATGTTGGGTATCTTTGGAAGAAATGCATCTCAGACTTGAAGTTTCTCTCAAACAGGGACATCAAGTAGTCCACTTCATCCTGATCATAGAAAATAAAATCAACTGAATAAAAACGATGGAAATATAAGAAAAGTCTTGATTTCTTAGGCCTTTTAACACAAAAAAAAAATAAAAATAAATCTCAAAATGTTTTTGAAAGAAAGATTATATAATCACCTTGGGTCTTGCCCAATTTTCAGTGGAGAAAGCAAAGATTGAGACAGTGTTTATCCCCTTATGCCCTACATTCTCCACGAGTCTTCTCCCTCCGGCTTCGTGACCGTCCGATACCCCGAGTCCTCGCTTACTCGCCCAACGTCTGTTTCCGTCCAATATTATCGCCACATGATTCGGCATTCTCCCTCGTTTCTTTTTCTCTCCAGTTTGAAACTCTCATATAACATGACCCTTTTTCTTGACATTCGATTACCCAAAACATATAGGATGAAAACTCTAAATACACTGAACAACCGACTATATATAGTCTTCTAGTTTTGCCCGGTTGGTTGAGAGAAACTCTTGGTTTCTATGCATGGAATTCACACTAGCTAGGTTGTAGGTTCTGAGATAAATTAATTTCAGATTAGACCGACTGAAATCATCCATTTTGCTAAAAAAAAAAAAAGTGCACGTAAAAAAACTATGATTAATAGAAGCACACGCTACCGTTTCTTGTTCCTCTCATCTTCATCATAGTATCGAGAAGCTGCGGTTTTGACGAATCTGCGGGTATTTGTCAAGGCGAGAGGAACACTTAGACGCGAGAGATGAAGAGACAGGGAATGAGAATAAGAGCATGAGAAGTCAAGACTATAGAGAGTAGAGACAACATTATCTTTCTTTTTTAGAATATTTGTTACTGATCACTTAATCACTCGTCTATATATCATGATGAGTGGTATCTATACTTGAAGTCTTAAAAGGCTCCGGATTCAAAGACGCACATGATCAATGTTAATTTCTCTCTCTGTCTCTCTCTCTCTCTCTGATGCTACGCAAAGACAGATCATGATAAATTAGGACATAAACTGTGATAATGTAAGTGTGAATTCACATTTATGTCGAAGCTAGTCGTACAAATATAGCCATGATCTCACATGCGTTTTTAAGGTTGATAAGATCTTACGACACTTGAAGATCACTAAATAGTCTCGTCACGTGATTATGATTAAGATCTTATGATTATAACTTGTTTGGTCAAAAATAGAGTTTATATGAAACTCTATTAACGATAAGGTGGTTGTCAAATCATTATTTCCAAGTGGCGGCAATCCATTCTCTTTAATAAAAAACTGACGAAAAACCATGGCCCATGGGTACACCAAAACAGGAGATTAAAACCCCATAATGCAACAAGGGGTATAACAGTCAATTCCCACAGTTTCGCGACTTTTCTTGGAAAAGCAACTTCGAGAATCGTAACTGAAGCGCTTAAAAGAGGTTTATCGAGAAAATTCGCTCGCATTTACAAAAATACCATTCAACACATCTCTCTCTTTCCTTTTCTCTGTCCTCATTTATGTAAACTTTGATCATCGGATTGGGTGTGAAACATCTAACTCCTAAAAAGACAAAGTATTGAAATTTTCCTTTTTGCTTCGCC
This sequence comes from Microthlaspi erraticum, assembly GCA_902728155.2. Taxonomy (NCBI): domain Eukaryota; kingdom Viridiplantae; phylum Streptophyta; class Magnoliopsida; order Brassicales; family Brassicaceae; genus Microthlaspi; species Microthlaspi erraticum. Next base: position 599,333 of record CACVBM020001118.1, on the reverse strand, counting down.
CTCCTTCGATGCTTTGAATCATCGTCGCTTTCGCTTCTCTCTCGATTCTTTTGTTCGTTTGATGCGAATTATCTTCTGGGAAATTCACTTGCCATGGCGAAACTGTCTTTCAAGGATTCTCTTAAAGCTCTAGAAGCTGACATCCAACACGCTAACACACTGTAAAACCCTCGATTTCTCCTTGTTTAAATTTCTCGGCTTTTCCTATAAAGTCTCGATTTTTCACTTTTCCTGAGATTTTAGATGTGTTTGATAGTTTTATGATCTCACCGTTTGAGATTATGGTGGTTCTTAATCTCTCTGATCATGTGTTATCTTTTAGTACCTTTTATCTTTGGTTTGCATGTAAGTGGAGGTTCCTTTATTTGCAGTGGAAATTTCTTAGATTGATTCTCATAGGTCCACTAGTGGGTCACTGAGGTTATTCTTGAAGTGTAAGAGCTGAGAAATTGTACGCTCTGTGTTCTCTGGGTGTTCAATTGATTCACTGAGTTAGATTTTTATCTAGACTCGAACTGTCTAAGTACAAAGAGTGAATAAGTTAAGCTCAATTGTTGACTCAAAGTTGAAAGACTCAAAGAGTGAATCAGTAACGTTTTTGAACAGATAAATATCTGAGTGTCCTAATGCGTTTTTTTTTTGTTTCTTTTCTTTCTGGAAATTGAAAAAGCAGAGCTTTAGATTATCCTCGGGAGAAGGATGGAGCTCGTGTTCAGATGAGATTATCGTACAGCCCTGCTGCTCAGTTTTTTCTTTTTCTTGTGCAATGGACTGATTGTCACCTCGCTGGTGCACTCGGTTTGCTCAGAGTTCTTATCTATATGGTACCGTTTGTTCCCCTATGAAACTGTTGTTGGACTTCTTGTGATTGTTTTGAATCTTTTGACTAACCCGTTGAGTTTCATATTTGGTTTCAGACTTATGCAGATGGAAAAACCACAATGTCTGTTTACGAAAGAAAAGCTAGCATGAGAGAGTTCTATGGTATGTTTTGTTTTGTGCTAAAGTAAGTTTATGTAAGCAACAAGGTCTGATATTGTTTATGCTTATGGTTGTTTTCGGTGTTTTGGTTATCTTTGAAAGCTGTGATATTTCCGTCTTTGTTGCAACTACAAAGAGGTATTACAGACTTAGAAGACCGGAAACAAAAGGAGGCATGCAGTATGCGGTACAGGAAGAAGGATGAGACCGAGAAGCGTGAGGAGGTCTCGGAGATTGAGATAGAGCGAGAAGAAGAATGCGGAATCTGTATGGAGATGAACCACATGGTCGTGCTTCCCAACTGTACTCATTCTTTGTGCATCAAATGCTATCGCGATTGGTAAGTCACTACAAAACACAAATCTTTATACAAATGTAAATACGTTTTCTGAATAAAGACTAAAGAGTCATGTTTTTGGTTAGGAGAGGGAGGTCACAGTCATGCCCGTTCTGCAGAGACAGCCTTAAACGAGTAGAGTCTGGAGAGCTGTGGATGTTCTTGGAGAAAACCGAAACAGTGAATCTGTCTGCAATCGTGAGAGAGAATCAGAAACGGTTGTTTGTGTTCATTGAGAAGTTACCACTAGTGGTTCCAGATCAATCGTTTGCGTCTTCTCCTTACGATTGCCATGTTAGGTGAAAAAGAAGGAAGAAGAAGAAAGGTTTAATCTTTATCTGTATATTGCAGACTCTAAATTTGGAGGGGAAAAGGAAGATTCTCTTCTCTTGTATATGTATTTAGAGTTACTAGAAGTAGTAGTCTCATCTTTTAAAACTCAACCATTTTGTTGGGTAAGTTCCACATACAAGTCACTTGCTTTTTGTGCATTTGGCTGTGGCTCCCATTTACTTTTATTTACCAACCCTCCTCTTCAAGAGCAGAGGTTTTTAGTTTTTACTCAACATAATAATAGTTACTTTTTCAATACAACAATGGTATTCAAAGTTGTTTTATGCTCTCTACTTCAGATTATGGAGGAACATCAATTTCTACGATTCATTTCTTTTCCTGAAATTGATATGATTTTCTACTTCATTAGGCGAATTTTCTTCGTTAGGTGATAAATAAGCCAAAAAGAAACTGGAAAAAGGATATTTTGGTTACCCGGCCGGTATCAAATCAAAAGCAAACCGACCCTCTTTATTCGGTTCGAGTTTGGTTTGATTACGCCAGTAAAACCCGACCCGGTAAATCCAGCGCCTTTTGATACAACCCGACCCGCTCAAACCAGCGCCTTTCTGAGTTTCTGTAGCGCGCGTCTCCTGCGAGTATTCGTCGGGAAGTTGCGTCTAGGGTTACTCTCCGGCGAGAGAAATTTGATTGAGCGATGAATCCGTTGACATCGGTGAAGCAGATACAGAGAATTAACGCCAGAGAATCAGATCTAGGTATTTCCGAAGAAGCTTCCTGGCACGCCAAATACAAAGATTCAGCCTACGTTTACGTCGGAGGCTTTTCGTACGATCTCACGGAGGGAGACCTCCTCGCCATTTTCGCACAGTACGAGTTTCTTCCTTCTCACATTGTGAATTAAAGTGTATTTGAGGCATGAATGTTCTCTGATTTTTTTATTGTTTCATTGAAGATATGGTGAAGTAGTTGATGTGAATCTCGTTCGCGACGGAGGAACTGGGAAATCCAAGGGATTTGCGTTTGTGGCTTACGAAGATCAGAGAAGCACCACTCTTGCTGTTGGTTAGTCACTAATTCCTTTTCTCGTTTCATCTTTCACACATCCATTAGTTATCGTTTCTCTTAAAATTCTCAAAATCGCAGATAATCTGAATGAAGCTATGGTGTTGGGACGGATCATAAAAGTGGACCACTGTGGTAAATACGTAAAGAGAGAAGAGGAAGATGAAGAGACGAAGCAGAAGAAGAGAGAAGCTCGTGGCGTATGCAGAGCTTTTCAGCGAAATGAGTGTACTCGTGGAGATTCTTGCAAGTTCTCACATGATGAGAAAGTAAGAAGAGAGCACTAATCATCTCAGATACACTACACTTTGAAAACCAATCATGCTTTCAATGTTTCCTTCTCATTGATTTTGCTATTGATTCTTTATATTGACAGAGAGCTGCAATAGAAGATGAGTAAAGAAGTCGTCTTTACATTGATATCAAGTTGGTAATGCTTTACATGATTATTAGTTTCTGAGTTGTAGTTTCTCTGTATATGCCCTTTACATGTATAAGATTGATTAGTACAAAGGAAACACAGAGTCAAATTCAGTTTTTAGAGAGGATTTACCGCTTCTTGAGTTTCTTGGCTATACCTGCAAAGTACTTGCCATGGTAATTTGCTAGCTGAATCTCCAGCTCTGTTGGCTCGCGTGATCCGTCAGCCGCGTAAGTCCCTGAGCCGTACGGCGAGCCACCTTTCACCTCTCCCATCTCATACATGCCTTTACCAAATGTGTACCCCAACGGCACAAATATCATTCCGTGATGAGCCAGACTTGTCACCGCCGTCAATCTGCAGATGACAAATCATCAGTCACTTATGGCTATCATCTTCTAGCACTAGCACTAGCTATCATCAGTCACTTATGTTCTTACGCAGCGAGTTCTTGGCCTCCACCGTGGAAACCTGTACTCCAGAAGATTCCTGCTGGTTTCCCGGCAAGAGCCTGTGAGGTCCAGAGATCATTTGTATTGTCGAAGAAGGTCATGACCTGTGATGCCATTACTCCGAATCTCGAAGGAAATCCGAACAAGAATCCGTCGGCTTCCGCTAGTTGTTCCGGTCGTATCTCCGCCACATCGTCCGGTCTTGGAGCAGCCTTCACTTTCTCCAGTATCTTCTCGGGTAATGTCTCCGGCACTTGCCAGAGCGTTGCTTCCACGTCTGGGACGGCGTTTGCTCCTCGGAGAATCTCTCTTGCCATTGTCTCGACGTGGCCGTGCAACGAATAGTACCTGCCAAGAAAATCAAAAACCGGTTTTCGATTCAAAACCAAATCGAAGGCACAGAAACTCTCGTTTTGTCTGAGCCAGTTGATTAACTTGGGACGGATCGTTTAAGAAGACTCACACTATATAAATCTTGGTGACGGCCATAGAGAGCTCGAAGCTTCGGACAAAACAAGGATTCTTGTACCTGAGACAAAGAACACCACCACATGTTAAAATTTCTAAGATCTTATACTTTGGAAATTTCAAATTCGAGATTTATATATATTCCCCTTGACGACCAGTAAGTGATCACAAACTTTATCAAAATCTGCGGGAAAATGGATTTCGTAAACAGTTAACATTACTCGATTGCTAAATTAGAATCGGCTCCGATGCAAAGATTTATAAGGAAATAACTAACCTTTGTGAAAGAGCCAAAAAGGAGAAAAAAAGAAAAGATCTGAGGTTCGGGGTTAGCTTCCGGGATGCTCACGGAATCATTTCATATGTCTTACAGATTTGGTGAAGATGATCTTTTAAGAACTTGCAGGTCACGTGGCTAGAGTTTGACCGACAATTTGTATTTGTATTCTCTCACATGGGGTCATCCTCAGGCGTCAGGCCCAATAAAATTACGAGGACTCCTCTTGTGGATAAAATAGCCGAAGAATGACCCTAAATCTAATCTGGTCTGATGGTACACTCCTATTGTTGTCTATATGATGCTTACTGAGACCATATCAGCTGGAACCTTAAGTTAAAGATCAAATTTGACATTATTGTATCTCATAAGAGGCTTCAGTCTCTAATCAACATAATAATATAACAGTTGAGTATAATTTCATTAGATAAAATTATAATTATATATGTTTTAATGTTTACATATGTGGTAATCAAATAAATAAATTTCTATAGGACAACCAAATTGGTAACTTTATAAAAAAAGATTGAAAATTTGTAAAATTGCTAATATTTTACAAATGTGATCATAAATTTAAATGAAATTCATGTATATATAAATAGTAAAATATAATGTCAAATATAAATAAATGAAGATTCTATAAAAGAAAAATTCTAATGGTTGACCAAAGAAAAAAAAACTCTAACTATTGTATATAGTTAACTGGAATAATTTATATCAAAAGGTTTAGTATAAATTCCTTTCATTTGATGTTGATCTTCCATAGAAATCTAAAATTTGCAGTAACATCTAATTCGTTTTGTAAGAAAATGGCGAGATTACAAGCAGCTTCCTTTTGTTTACTCTCATGTGTCCTTGTCTTGCTCTTGAGTTTAGTCTCAGCAGTCATAGTTGATGATAGTCAAGATAAACAAGTATGTTATTATAATTAAAGATCATCTAAGTTTTTTTGGTTTTTTTTGTTTTGTTTTGTTTCCCTTGGATGAGCCATTATATATACATGATTATACCAATCTAATCTCTCAAGGTCTATGTTGTCTAAACCCTTTTCTCCAAAAAAAGGTGTATGTTGTCTACATGGGTTCACTCCCGGCTCGACCGGACTACAAACCAATGTCTAATCACATGAGTATTCTTCAAGAAGTCACCGGAGAAAGGTGAGATTTAATTGATTCTTTCCCTAGTCGTGGTTAGACAAAATCAATTTAGTTATTGCTATGTTAACAAGTTGATATATATACACACACATATGTATACTCTAGTTCGATCGAAGGTCGTTTGGTGAGAAGTTACAAGAGGAGTTTCAACGGCTTCGCGGCGAGACTCACTGAGTCAGAACGAGAACGAGTAGCCGGTGAGGGTTTTTTGAAACCGAGCTAATTTTTAACAAGACATTATAAGTGATACGTTCTTCAGTAATTGGGCTAATACCTTTTTTGGTTGAAAAAAAAACCCTTCTGTGTAGTTAGAAATGGAAGAAGTCGTTTCTGTGTTCCCGAACGAAAACTACAAACCACAAACGACGGCGTCTTGGGACTTCATTGGGCTAAAGGAAGGAAATAATACAAAACGAAACTTGGCCGTAGAGAGTGATACTATTATCGGAGTCATTGACACTGGTATTTGGCCGGAATCCGAAAGTTTCTCCGACAAAGGCTTTGGTCCTCCTCCTAAGAAATGGAAAGGTGTTTGTGCCGGCGGCGCAAATTTCACATGCAACAAGTAATTCTCTTTACTTATATATTAGCAGAACCCCAAATAATATCTTATCGTCTTCATACTTTTTTTTTTATCTTTAGATGAATTTTAAAAAACATTATTGAGTTGTTATTAATGTATAAAATATCTTCAGTAACAGTATAATATGTTGACGTCCAAAAAAAAGTATAATATATTTGAAAGTACTTTTCCAAATAACATTGAATTTGTAAAAGATATTTACAAATATTTGTTTTTTTCAATTGAAATTCATGAGTAAATAACATGAGATTTGTCATTTTAACACAAATTCTTTCAAATGGATGATTGAATACACTCCTAAAACCTAAATTATCAATATACCAAAATTTTAAATTTATAACATAGTTAACTAGTTGTTTGGTCGAAACTAAAGATAGAATAATCGGAGAGCTAGTCTTGGTTACTAAACTATTAGTATTGTTTTGGGCAGAGATTGATGATATGTTTATTACAATGTTTCAGCAAGCTGATTGGAGCAAGAGACTACACAAGCGAAGGTGCTAGGGACATTGACGGCCACGGTACACACACAGCGTCCACTGCGGCTGGAAACGCAGTCTCGGGAGCAAGCTTCTTTGGAATCGGCAATGGAACGGCAAGAGGCGGCGTTCCAGCCTCTAGAGTCGCCGCTTACAAAGTCTGCGTGCCGAAAGGATGTAGCTCGGCATCTATACTGTCTGCGTTTGATGACGCGATTGCAGACGGTGTTGACATCATCAGCATCTCTATAGGGTCACAATCTGCACGTACTTACGAGCGAAACCCATTGGCGATCGGGGCTTTTCACGCTATGGTCAAGGGGATTCTCACTGTGTACTCAGCCGGTAATGCGGGACCGGGTCCGAAAACAGTCGTGAGCGTAGCTCCGTGGATCTTAAGCGTTGCAGCCAGCACCACGAACCGTGAGTTTGTCACAAAAGTTGTTCTCGAAAACGGCAAGACACTTGCCGTAAGTACCAAGTAACCAAAATTGTTCTCATTCCTATCATCATAGTAATCTTTGTCCCCTTCTAATAACCGAATGAACTTTGTCTTAACAGGGGAAATCAGTGAACTCTTTTGATCTGAAAGAAAAAAATTACCCTCTTGTGTACGGTGATTTTATCAAAGGGCGTAGTAATGGAAAAATCTTGGTTGGCGGATATTCAGAAACAGGAACAGCTGTTGCTAACATAGTCAAAGACATACAAGGCTTTTACTTGGTTATGCCTAAACCTTTCTCTGCTCTGTCACCAGATGACTTTGACACTCTCGTCTCTTACATTAACTCCACAAAGTAACAAACAATCTTTTTTCTCTTATTTGATACTGTCTATGTATCATTCTATATCCTGATATATTTTTGTTTCTTTTCTCAGGTTCCCGCAAGGCACTATTCTAAAAACTGAGGCATTATTTAATCAGACAGCTCCTAAAATTGCTTCATTCTCTTCTCGCGGTCCAAACATTATCGCAGTTGATCTTCTTAAGGTTTGTATATATAACATTTGTATGATCTTGCATGGTGCTCTTTGGTTTCTCTGGTCTGAGAGACAACTAATGGTTGATTGAATTGCAGCCGGATGTAACAGCGCCAGGAGTGGAGATCCTCGCTGCTTTTTCACCTTTGGGTTCACCATCTTCTACAAGGAACGACACAAGAAGAGTCAACTACACTGTTCTGTCCGGAACTTCAATGTCTTGTCCACACGTTGCAGGTGTGGCCGCGTACATCAAGACTTTTCATCCTGATTGGTCTCCCTCCATGATCCACTCTGCCATCATGACAACCGGTAATCTAAATCTTGTCCAACTTTTACTTTCTTGTATCACAAGTAATCTATATGCTGATTGCTTTCTTCTTTCACGGTCTCTTAATCAATCTCGCAGCTTGGCCGATGAATGCTACTGGAACTGGCATCTCATCGACTGAGTTTGCATATGGAGCTGGACATGTCGACCCAATAGCCGCTCTAAATCCTGGACTTGTCTATGAATTGAACAAAACAGACCACATCGCCTTTCTCTGCGCCTTGAACTACACTTCGAAATTCCTTAAACTCATTTCCGGTGAAGATGTCACTTGCACTGGAAATACCTTGCCAAGGAACCTCAATTATCCTTCAATGTCGGCTAAACTTTCGGGATCCAACAGTTCCTTCACCGTGAGCTTTAACAGGACAGTCACCAATGTCGGTACGTCCAATTCAACATACATATCTAAAGTTGTCTTAAGTCACGGATCTAAGCTCGACGTCACGGTCTCGCCTAGTGTTCTATCTGTGAAGTCAATGAATGAGAAGCAGTCTTTCACGGTGACTGTTTCAGGCAGCGATCTCGACCCGAAACTGCCTTCATCTGCCAATCTAATATGGTCTGATGGTACACATAACATGAGAAGTCCTATTGTTGTCTACACTGATGGTTACTGATGAGGTCACATCTGTTGGCACCTTAAGTTTAAGATCAAATTTTGACATTATTGTATCTCATGACATCTTGTTTAGATACATTAAGTTTAGGTGATATATTAATAAGATAATTAGTTATACATCTTGCCCTCATAATTAGATATATACTTATTGGATTGACCATGACACGTATTCCAATTGTATCTTTCTTTTATTTAATTATAAAAAACCTTTACCAAACCTGTAAAGATCGTTTTCCTTGCAGTCATTACAAGAGTATTAGGAGAGAACCCGCGCAATGCGCGGGTTTATTAAACCAAATATTTTTAATTTAATTATTCAGAACATTAGATTCGAATATATCATTTGTTTTTTACTCGAATATATTAGATTCTGTAAGTTTTGCATTTTGTTTTTTTTCATATAGTTTTAAAATTTAGTTGTTATTTACGTGAAATCTTATATAGACTCATAGTGAATAGTTTCATATGTTTTTTGTTCTTTTATACAATAATTTATCGACTGGAGTTGAGTTCTTCTAATTTTCCTTATACTAACAATCATTATAGATTGATTATTATCCTACAGACTCATAGATAATAATAATTGCAATCCTTTTTAAAAGGAAATGAAATGAGCTAATTAGCCAGTAAGCCCATTTAAAGCTACCATGGAAACGAAGAGGTCCGATAAATAATCAAGCCATCAAAACGAACAACATTACACATAATTTTGATTTAGATTTTTTTTTTTTTTTTTACGAAAACGACGTCGTTTTGGTGTAAGACGAAAAAAAAAGATAAAGCGCAAAACGACGTCGTTTTGGTGTAAGACGAAAAAAAAACGCAAAACGACGTCGTTTTGGTGTTAGGCGAAAAAAAAAAAAAAGAGTGCCACGTGTCAAAGACTTGAGATGTCCAAGCCTTATTAGTTATGTAGATTCAGAACGAAGGAGAAACAAATTTCATTCTAATATATGATTTTAGTTTTCAGTAAGAATCTACAAAAAAAAAATCAAATCAAATTAGATGTAACAAAGTAAAATCATATATATGTTTCCTTAGAATGTAAACTGTATACAGTAATACCATTTCATACAAATATCATTAACATATCTGCTAATACTAGTTTTTATTGTAACTAACAAGAACCAATTAATTTTGAACAAGCACCATTTTTTTGGTTAACACACAATCACCATTTGCCAATCTGGCATTTGGTACAGATATTATGGCAATATTTTTTATTATATCTAACAAATAAAGAAACAGAATCAGAGGAAATTGATTATGATTTGTTCCTTGAGACGGTTTAGGCATGTATTTTACCCCTATTTTATATTATATACATCCGTTAATACTAATCTCCATAGAAATTGCAAACTTACAGTGACCTCTAATTCATTTTATAAGAAAAAAGATGGCGAAACGAGCAGCTTCTTTTTGTCTCCTCTCATGTGTGGTTATCTTGTTATTGAGTTCAGTCTCAGCAGTCACAGACGATCCTCAAGATAAACAAGTAAAAAATAATTTATCTAGATATTTTTTTCTCCCTATTACTTTTTATCATACATGATGATGATAATGATGACTATAATCAATGAAGGTGTATGTTGTCTACATGGGTTCGCTTCCGTCTCGACCAGACTACACACCAATGTCGAATCACATAAGCATTCTTCAAGAAGTCACCGGAGAAAGGTGAGATTTAGTTAATTCGTTCTCCAGTCATTGATTAGTAACAAGTTAATAACTAGTTTACGCTATGAAAATTCTAATAAGTGATCTGTCTTTATATATGTACCACACTCTAGTTTGATCGAAGGTCGTTTGGTGAGAAGTTACAAGAGGAGTTTCAACGGCTTCGCTGCTCGACTCACTGAGTCAGAACGAGAACGAGTAGCCGGTGAGTCTTCTTTAGATTGTGACACTTTTATGTTGAAATGATTATAACTAGAGAAATAATGCATAAAATTTTTTGCTTAGAAATGGAGGGAGTGGTGTCTGTGTTCCCAAACAAGATTTTACAACTCCAAACGACGAGGTCATGGGACTTCATGGGATTAAAAGAAGGAAAAGGGACGAAGAGGAATCCGACGGTGGAAAGTGATACCATTATCGGAGTCATAGACTGTGGGATCACGCCGGAATCTGAAAGCTTCTCCGACAAAGGCTTTGGTCCTCCTCCAAAGAAATGGAAAGGTGTTTGCTCCGGCGGTCAAAACTTCACATGCAACAAGTAAATCCTCTAATACTAATTAATTATTGTTTTATAGATTAGTATTGGTTTAGGCAGAGATTGATGTACACATGTTTACAACGTTTTAAGCAAGTTGATCGGAGCAAGAGACTACACAAAAGAAGGAACTAGAGACAGACAAGGCCACGGTACACACACAGCGTCCACTGCGGCTGGAAACGCAGTCGCGGGCACAAGCTTCTATGGAATCGGCAAGGGAACGGCAAGAGGCGGCGTTCCAGGCTCTAGAATCGCCGCTTACAAAGTCTGCACCGAGACAGGGTGTACCTCAGAAGCTGTGCTGTCTGCGTTTGATGATGCGATAGCAGATGGTGTCGATCTCATCACCACCTCCCTCGGCGGAGACGACGCCCCCAAGTACGATGAGGACACGATTGCGATCGGAGCTTTCCACGCTATGGCCAAAGGGGTTCTCACTGTGCACTCAGCCGGTAACAACGGTCCATCGCCAGCCACAACCGTGAGCGTAGCGCCGTGGCTCTTATCCGTTGCAGCCAGCACAACAAACCGTGAGTTTGTCACAAAAGTTGTTCTCAAAAACGGCAAGACACTTGTCGTAAGTCTCAAGTAACGCCCACATTCCTATATCATCATAGTAATCTTTGTCCCTTCTAATAACGAATGAATTTGTAATTTGTTAACAGGGAAGAGCAGTGAATTCTTTTGATCTGAAAGGAAAGAATTATCCTTTTGTGTACGGTGATTCTGACGACGAAGAAAGTAGTGATGGATCTCAGTTCAAGGGAAAAATCTTAGTGGGTAGATCTGGAGAAATTTCATCAGAAACAGCTGTTGCATCCGTATTTAAAGACTTACAAGGCTATTCCTCGGTTACGCCTAGAATTTTCTCTGCCCTATTACCAGCTGACTTTGACTCTCTCGTCTCTTACATGAACTCCACAAAGTAACAAATCATCTTCTTTCTCTATATTTATGATATTCTAGTCTCTACATTTGCTCAAGATTGATCCTCGTTTTCCCTGATATCTCTGTGGCTGTTTTCTCAGGTCTCCGCAAGGCACTGTTCTTAAAACTGAGGCATTCTTTAATCAGACTGCTCCTAAAGTTGCTTCATTCTCTGCTCGCGGTCCAAACACTATCGCAGTTGATCTTCTAAAGGTTTGTATATCAGTATATATAACATTTGTGTGATCTTGCATGGTTCTCTTTTGTTTCTCTGGTCTGAGAGGCAATTCATGGTTGATTGAATTGCAGCCGGATGTAACAGCACCAGGAGTTGAGATTCTCGCTGCCTATTCACCATTGGGTTCACCGACTTCTCAAAGGAGCGACACAAGACGTGTGAAGTACTCTATTCTGTCTGGAACTTCGATGTCTTGTCCACACGTTGCAGGTGTGGCAGCATACCTCAAGACGTTTCATCCTAAGTGGTCTCCTTCCATGATCCAATCTGCCATCATGACAACTAGTAAACAAAAATCTTATCCAACTTTTTTTACTTTCTTGTATCACAAGCAACCTTTTTTTGCTGATTTCTCTGTTCTTATACGGTCTCTTAAATCACCCTTTGCAGCTTGGACGATGAATGCTACTGGAACTGGGGCTGCATCAACCGAGTTTGCTTATGGAACTGGACATGTCGACCCAATAGCCGCTCTTCATCCTGGACTCGTCTACGAACTGAACAAAGCAGACCACATCGCCTTTCTCTGTGGCTTAAACTACACTTCGAAGACTCTTAAAGTCATCTCCGGTGAAGCCGTCACTTGCACTGGAAAGATCTTGCCAAGAAACCTCAACTATCCTTCAATGTCTGCTAAAATTTCAGGATCTAAAAGCTCCTTCACCGTCACTTTCAAAAGAACCGTCACAAACCTCGGTGCCCCCAACGCTACATACAAATCGAAGATTGTCTTAAATCATGGGTCTAAGCTCCGTGTCACGGTTTCGCCTAGTGTCCTTTCTATGAAGTCGGTGAACGAAAAACAGTCTTTCACAGTGACTGTTAAAGGCAGCGGTCTCGACCCAAAACTGCCTTCGTCTGCAAATCTAATCTGGTCTGATGGAACACATAACGTGAGAAGCCCTATTGTTATCTATTCTTAAGGGTTATTGATGAGGAGGCATTTTGACTTCACCATAGCCATCAATCATCCTAATAAAATCTGTCTTGTTTGTTTGGTACCTTCTATTTGCACAGTTAACCGTTTACATCTTTAGTACCAACTCCCCAATCATATTCGTGTTGTCTTCTCACTTACTTGAGTGTCGTCAGTTAACCGCTAACATCTTTATTTATACACACACACTCATGAGAGGAGATCATAAATTCTTTTATACACTGGAATCTCGGGCAGTCGTATGGAAAATATCCCTCGTGGCGGCAAACAAAGTCACACACTTTCTCTATGCATGGAGGCGATCGAGCTTTATAAAATCTTTAGAATATTAAACCAAATCTCATTTTAAAAAATGTAAGAAACTAATAATTACTTAAAAAAATAATTCATACACTTTTTTTTATGGTCTTTGAGCCTTAGACACCTCCTAAATTTATCCTTCGAATTAAATTCTAGTCAAACTAATGAATTAATTCATTGCATAACTATATCACCATGTTTTTATTTGGCGGCAAACAAATTTCCATTGATGAGATCCCTCCATTAACCACTTCGTCCGTTACATATTTACAAAATACTCATTTCGATAATTCCTGAACTACCCTTCCTTCACAGTTTATGTCTAGTTAGTAGTTAGTCCCACGAGGATGTGGTTGTCTTTTCGAAATATCTCAAATAATTTAATTTAAATTACAATTCGTTAATAAGATTAACCCATTACTCCTTCCCGCCTTATTCTCCTTCTCCTTAACTCCCATACTGTCGGAGAGAGATGAAACTCAAAAGTTACAAATTTTGTTCTAATTTTTATCAGCCGTCAGATCTATTAGCTACTGTTTAGATTAGCTCCTTTCACGCCACTTGGCATATTTCACGGTCTTATTATTGACTCACACCATTTTATTATGAGTTAGTTTTTGCTGCTTAGACTATTTTTTTAGTGAATATATTAATCATATTGCAAAATGAATATAAACGACTAAAACTCATGAGTATTGTTGCCAAACAAGGGGTCTTTACAAATCATATTGGAAATTTTGTTCTATAATCGACTTATATTCTTTTTGGTCGTTCGTAGATATTGTCATAAGGAAATCAGAGAGGATTTTGGTAAAATATCGATTTGAAATTTAGTTACTAATAGGTATAGATCCATATAGTAATCAATTAAATAACAATATCTTCTGGTTATCAGCTAGAGTTTGTAATCTCTTAGCTTAGTGATTTTAACCTCGAAGGTATATGTATTTTTTTAAAAGTATTTTTCTGTTATTTCTTCCTTTTTTTTCTTAACCAAAAACACTCGAGAGCTATAAGGCTAATATTTATTTGTTTAAGAAAATATCAGAATTAATATTATTCAATGGGTCATTCATTGCTTTGAATTTATATAGCAACTCATTAAGTCTCACATTTTCCTTGTTACTAGCTTAAGTCTCTCCTTTGTGCTCTGACTGCTCTCCTCTCCATTCAACTAATCTTTTCTCTTTTGACCATGGAAGGCCGGCGTCTCGCCCACGGAGCTGCACCGCCGTTGACCGCCGTGGAGAGATTCCTATACGGCCAAAAGAATGATGCCTTATGTTCTAAGAAACAAGAGTGTACTAGAGACCAATCAATCGTGAAGACGAAAACGCCGATTGAGATTAGACACGATAACAAAGAGAACATGGCGTTTGCTCCGAGGAAGGACAAAAACTTTGTTTTCAATGGAGGAAACCAAAGCCCTATTGGAAAAATGGTCGTTAAAGGTGCAACCAGAGATTATCAAAACACTACGAAGAAGCGACCGTACAAGAATCTCATCAAAGGGCAGTGGACGGCTGAAGAAGACAGGTATATATATCTAGATTTATGTTTATGTAGATTGATTCATGCGTTTATATGAGAAGTCTATGCATATACGTGTAGGAAGTTGATAAGGTTGGTGAGGCAACATGGGGAGAGAAAATGGGCAATGATCTCGGAGAAGCTTGAGGGAAGAGCGGGGAAACAATGTCGTGAGAGATGGCATAATCATCTCCGTCCTGATATCAAGGTTTGATCCAAGATCTAGCTTCTTTTTATTTCTTTCGTATCTTCTTTACAATATATTTTTGTTTAGATCTAGGGTTCTAACATAAGTCTCACTCTATTCTGTTAACATGCTGTCGTCTAGATCTAGTGTTCTAACATAGTTTCTCTTTTGTCAATTATGTGTCCAGAAAGATGGATGGAGCGAAGAAGAAGAGATGGTTCTTGTAGAAGCACACACGAGAATTGGGAACAAGTGGGCGGAGATCGCTAAACTCATACCGGGACGCACCGAGAACTCCATCAAGAACCACTGGAATGCGACTAAACGACGCCAAAACTCCAAACGCAAACAAAAACGTCAAGCAAACGCGGACAATGATAGCGATCTCTCTCCATCAGCTAAAAGGCCATGCATTCTCCAAGACTACATCAAAAGCATCGGCAATAATAACACTAACAAGGTAATGGATGACAGCAAGAATGAGAACACCAACAGTGTTGTGTCTACACCGACTCTTGATCAGATCTATTCTGATGGAGATTCTGTATCGTCGGTCCTTGGTGATCCATATGACGAAGAGCTTGCGGACCTGCAAAATATCTTTGCAAACCATCCTATTTCTCTGGAGAACATAGGTTTGCGCCAAACTTCCGATGAGGTAGACCAGTCTTCAACATATGGGTTGATGATCAACAATCCTAAACCTAATTTGCACAACAATGTTGCAACTCATCATCACGATCAGGCAATGGTCACAGTTCCACCACCGAATACGCAGCACCACCTAGCATCTGATCTCTACTTATCTTATTTGTTGAATGGTACCACGTTGTCTTACTCCAACCCTCATTTTCCGTCTTCCTCATCTTCCACGTCATCCACAACTGTAGAGCAAGGAGGCTACAACGAGTTACTTGTGCCTCAAGCTAACTATACAAGTGAAAGAAGAGAAATGGATCTGATAGAGATGCTCTCTGGTTCTGTTCAAGGTAGCAACAACTGCTTCCCATTTTTCTAGCTGCACCCATATTATATGATCATCATTATCATTATGATCATTCTCTATCTTGCTCTTCCGTTCTTTAATAATTATTTTCTTCTATGGATGATATTAAGATCCAAGCTCCTTTTCGTATCAAAATAATAATTAGGGCTTATGTGCTTCTTTGTACTCGAATGTTTTCTCCGATTTACAGTTTACTCCATTATTTTGCATTTTTGGTTGTTTACTTACATTAAGTGGTTGTTTTAGTTAGAGATTTGTGCGAAATGGTTCCCACTTGACGTTACGAAACTGGTATTAATTTTAAACTTAATTACGTCCACTAATTCAAGAATAAGTAATAGTTAATATACACAAGTTAAACAAGTAAACTTTTATTCAAAAAAGAGTTGAACAAACTTGACCAAACAAAGGCACAAAAAGTGCATATCATAATATGTATTTTCTAGGTAAAAGAAAACATAGGAAAATGAGGTTGCTTAATTATAATAATTTAAAACTTCAAATGACAAACATATTCTCAATCCTTCGACATATGTACCACTTTGACCTTAACATGCAACCACCTCACCACGAGGTTGCAAGTAAACACGTAACCCGTTCTTCATGAACAGCGTCAGCGACATCTTCTGCTCGACTCGGTGACCGGGAACCGGAAACAGCCGGTAACGGAGAAGAACGGCTGAAGCCACCGACTTCATCTGGTTATAAGCCAAGTCTTTGCCCAAGCAAGTCCTTGGTCCGGCGTTGAACGCCACGAACTTGTAGCCGTCTTTGGGAGTCTCGAACCGGTCACCGTCGGCCGTGAGCCACCGCTCTGGTCGGAACTCTAGACAATCTTCGCCCCAAATCGTTTTCATCCGGCCGATCGCGTAAATCGAATAGGTCACCGTCGAGCCTCTTGGCACGAAAGTTCCGTCAGGCAAAACGTCGTCGTCTACGACGTACTTGAAATCCTGTTTATTTGGAACGTTACTACGACGTTACATTAGCTCTTTATTACGAATTATGAGTAACAATTTTACCAAAAAAAAAAATTATGAGTAACAAGACCAACTAAAAATATAAATGATTTTTTTTGCGTTTATTTTGCCATTTTATTTTTGGTAAACAATAACTCTAATTAAGTAAAAGTTAAATGTGAGTGTAACCGTCACTGATACTAGCTAGCAGCCTAGGATTAAGAAAAATATATCGGTAATTTTCAGCTTAGAAGGAATAACTCATGAAATTAATAAATTAGTCAACTAGCTAGCTATATAAATTCATTCAGAAACTTCAATGCAAGTAAATAGTATACTATATCTAGACATAAATCAATACTATATGATTCCCACAAAAAACAAAATCAATACTATATGATAAGTAATTACGTCTATGTTAATTTTACGTCTTTTATGCAAAAATCTCCAGTCCATACGCGTTATATATGATGTTTCCAACTCTTAAAATGATTATTTTGACAAAACAATTATGTTCAAATTTTCACCTGAGGCACGGAAGGGTATAAACGCAGCGTTTCAGCCAAAGCAGCCTTGAGGTAAACGAGCCTATCTGCCTCGTCAAACTCTAACGGTTCCTCCGTCCACTTTCCCTGATCATCACCACGTGTCTCCTTCAGAACCTTTGATAACTCCTCAACGATCTTCTTCTCCACCTCCGAGTTATTCATGACCAGCCAAAAGAACCAGCTCAAGGCCACAGAAGAAGTGTCCCGACCCGCGAGAACAAAGTTGAGCGCGATACGCTGAAGAACAGCCGTCGAAAGAACGTTGCCATTAACGTCACGTTTCTTCAAAAAACGCGATAAGAGATCATCGGATGGAGCGTTTTTCCTCGCGTCGATCGCATCGTTCATGTAAGTCTCAACGACTTCAAGACTCTTCTTGAGCTGGTTCTCCGAGCCAATTCCCATCGCTTTTTGAATCCGCCACAAGAAACCGGTATATAGGAGCCTCTTGAGAGTAGCCTCCGTCGCAGTATCAAACGCGACAGAGAACGGATTCTCTGGAAGATCCGGAGAAAGCGTCTCAGGGTCTTTTCCAAAAGTCAAACCACAAATGTTGTCAAAAGTCAACCTCAGAAACAAATCTTGAAGATCGACCGGTTTGTTGTCCTTAACCGCGCGGTCTAATATAAGCCATAACCGGTTCTTGATAGTGCCGTTAACCCACCGAGCCATGGCTTGTCTAAGAGTCCGAGTAGTGAACTCGAGCGCTGCAGTCTTACGTTGCATGAGCCACGTGTCACCGTCGCTGTTGAAGATTCCTTGTCCTAACAGATCGTGGAAAGCAGCTCGCCACATCGGACCTTTGGGGTAGTTATCGAACCGTGTCTTAAGGATATGCTCGACGTTTTTTGGGTGACACGTCACGGTGTAAAACCCTTGCGTCTTGGCCACGAAAGGTATCACCATCGTGCTCGTTTGATACGTACCGCCAGTGGCTCGGAGGTTATCAGCGATCCAATCATGGACTCGACTCCGGTTTGCGATTAAAAACGGTAGGCTTCCGACAATAGGTAAGACTTTTGGACCGGTTAGCCTGCGGGAGAGGAAATAGAACCAAATAGCGTAAACCGATAGAGCGGCCACGGCGTAGCCGGTTAAGATGGGGCTTAGGGCTTCCATTTTCCAGTTTTAGGCTTTTTGTTTTTGTTGTATGGAGAGACTGGTGAGAGACATATATGATGAAGGAGAGGGATGTGTTTATATATATATATATGTATAAATGAGTAGTATTTTTACTATAGGTTATAACAAGAAAGGTTTGATTTTGTTTCAATTAGGAGAAAGTAGTTGGGAAACTTACATTTGGGTCGATAAGAATATTGCGCGTGTATGGTTTGAGATAATAGAACACGAAAGCAAATTGATTGTCCCGTTACAATTTCGTTTTTATTTCTTTTGTTTTGTACCATCGATTAAATTGAATTGTTTTTGTTTTCTTTTTGTATTTTGTCTGTTATTATGCACCAAATATTCTTGTATACAAAATTAAAACTGGAGAGTTGAGACTAAACGAAAATATCTCGTGAGGCTGCATTAACTAAATGTGGACACTTGACGAACTCAACTCTCAAGTATCAAGGTCATGAATTTCCATAATCTTTGCAATGTGTAATCAAAATCAAAATTTAATCTTTGCAACGCATCTCAAATATTTATGTCTTTATTATTTCAAGTTTAAACAATAGCACGAATTTAGCTATAGATGAATACTTCATTTATGAGAAATGAGCCTATATAGCAACGAAGATCTTTTCTTCGAGAATAATGATTCGGTCAATGGCAGTTAGCCCATTCTAAGAAACGGGGTTTCCTTCGGGTCGAACACTAACACACACTTGTGAAAGAATTGAAAACAGCATTAAGTAGATTAAAATAATAAAATATATATAATATTAGCAAAATTCTAAGGAAAATATCAAAAATGGTAAAGATCATAGGTGGTTGAATTCGGACGTTACCAACTTACTTAAAAAAGAGCTTTTAGCCTAGGAAAACCAAATTATTTAGGAAACAGTTTCGATTGATAGAAAATATATTAGCTAATCATGATCATATTCCACAGATATTCATACACATTCAAATTTTTTTTTTAAAATATGTGAGAAACGTAACAAAGTATTTTAATTTTCCAAAAAATAAATCATATACAAGTACTGTAACAAGGTAACTAATAACTCAAAAATGGCCAAATGGGTGATGGTGGTCTAGTGATCTTAAAATCACTCGTCAATGTCAACACAAAGCCCGTCCATCATCCATGACAAGGCCCAAAATCTGCTCTCTCGAAATCCAACGTGACACCTCCACATTTATCATGTAATTATCTGATCATCATCTGATGATGCCAAATCTAAATCAACATCATCATTCATCAACATAATCAAAGCATGCATAAAAGGGAGACAAAGAAAGGATAACTGGATAAGACACTTGTGGAGACCTCGTGTCAAAACGATCCAACGGCTCAGATTTACCCAAAAATCCAATCTCTTTGTAAGTTGTAACATAAGCCACACGAAAATAAAAGACAGAATACACACAAGAAGAAGAAGAAGAGAGAAACATAAAAGAAGACAAAAAAATGGTTTTTTCGATTCTTATGCCCTTTTCTCCGGCCACCGTAAGAGTGTACGCCACGGGGGCAAAAGGAAGTGGCAGCAGCACCACCACGAAAGAAGAGAAGAGTATCATCGACTTTGTTCTTGGTAGTTTAACGAAGCAAGATCAATTTTACGAGACCAATCCTCTCCTCAAGAAGGTAGACGAGAAAGAAGAAACCACCGGAGGTAACGGTGGCCGGAAAACAGTTTCCGGGGGCAAGAACTCAGTGGCAGTGCCGCAGAAGAAGAACGGCGGCGGCTTCGGTGGTCTCTTTGTAAAGAAATGAGAAGAAAATAAAAAATCACATAATTGTGTTACTCTGCATTTCTAATGTTTAATTATTGATTTTTCTTCGTACATTGATCATATATATAAAAAGTTCATGTTCTTGAAATCTCATCTTATATTATCATACTAAATCATTTAAAGATTGAGGAATTTCTGAGGACAATATTTATTGTGTAAGAATGACTTAAAAGTTAATTATTATTTAATCGGGAACAACAAAACCTTAAACTTAGATCACTGGACTAACTAGGGTTGTCGGAATGTACACCACAAAGGACTGAAGTACACTGGACTATACCTTCCGAGCTTTTATCGCCATTCTCTTCCTAAACTTTTTAATTAACTAAAATACCGAACAAATTATCGTTATGTCAAAACAAGATGTGGAGTTTTTTTCTCGTTGCAAACCAAATTTGTTTTCTGTTTTTGTCGGTTTAATTCCCTCTTCAATTAAACAAGGGAAAAAAACAAAATTTAGAAAATCTTTTTAACGTCCTGAAACAGAGGATCTCCAGACGACACTGTCTATATTTAGAAACCCCATTTTTTTTGTTTTTGTTTGATGCCAAATTCTTTGCTAGATCTCGGCAAAAATATTGAAGAAAACCCCAAATGATTGATCTTCTTTTCAACTAATTTCTCTATCGGTTTCTTCTTTTGAATATTTGGGTATATGGAAAATGGGTATTGACGCGAAAGAAACCGGCGCAATATTATGGAAAATTCTTGCATGTTCGATGAGCACAAGCTTCAGATTCATGAGAAACCACCCGGTTTTGTCAGGGGTTTTCATGTTTTTGCTCACGCTCTACATTTTCCTCCCTTCTCTGTTGTTCTTCTTGATCTACTCTTCTCCGGTTCTTGCTTGCGCTGCAATGTACGCCAGAGAAAAGCTGGGGTTGAGATTTTCCTCTTCGGAGTCAAAGACTCGCGTAGGAGAAAAAACTGGTGTTAGATGTCACTTGAAACAGCAGAGAAGTGTACGACGAAATGCTCGAATGAAAGTCGAAGAATGGGATTCGCAGACAAGCGAGGACGAGAAGGACAAAGTTATCTTGACTTCTCTTTACAACGACCTCTTAGGTCGTACTCCTCATTTCGAAGAGTCTCCAAAAGCAATAGAAGAGAATGTAGCAGAAGAAGACAATGCAAAGGAGGCTTCGAACGAAGAAGAGTCACGCGATTTGGGTGATGTTAACGTTGAGAAGCCAATGTTTTGCAACTGTGAGATTAAAGAAGAGAAACACAGAGAAATGAATAGTAAAGAAGAGAGAAGCGAGGAGATGGATAATGTGAACGAGCATGGGATTTCAGAGACTGAGAGAAACAAGAGACTAGAGAGTCTAATCGCTAGGAGAAGAGCAAGAAGACTCTTTAGACTTGCTCTAGACCAAAGGAATAAGCTTCAAGCTGAAGAAACAACAACTAGCCCCACAACGCAGAACAACAATCTGCAAATCACGGTTCCAAGGAACAATGAGAAACGTCGAAACTATCCATCATCAGAGCAGATTCCAGGCTCAGCGCCTTCCGTGTTGTTGAAAGCGAGAAACCCTTTTGACATTCCTTATGATCCTCAAGAGGAAAGACCTAATCTCAAAGGAGATAGCTTTGATGAAGAGTTTTCATTGTTTAACCATAAAGATATGTTCTTCTGTCGTCATGAGAGTTTCTGCCGCTTTTCTCTTTTCTCTCCAGAGCAAGTTCAGTGTATGAACAGCCCTGTCCCTGCTTCTGACATTTCAGCTACTAGGAAACGTTTAGGTAATACGTCAAACAAACTTCTGATTCATTGTGTTATGTTTGTTTACTCTATGAATAATGATTTTGTTTCTTTTTGTCTACAGATTTGGACAATGAATATATGGATCATACTGAAGTAACTGAACAGAAGATCCCTTGTACTGTCAAAGAAGCTGCAATAGAGGACGAAGATAAAAGCGTTAAGAATGGGAAAGACAGAGAAAAAGAGGTAGAAATGAAGAACGAGACAGATTCAGATAAAGAAGAAGATGATGATGATTCAAGTTGTTCAGAAGAAAGTGAGTCAGAACTCAGCCGTCTGAACAACGCAGAGCTTAGGGAAGCTATATGTCACTCCATGGATAACTATCAAGGTTTTCTTGGGAATCAAACAAGAAACGTTATTCCAACCTCACTGCCTAGAGGTTTAGCAGCGCCAAGAATCGATGGTAGCAATATGTTTTACTCTCGTAGATGCGGAAACTCGCACAGTCGAACGTTTTCGGTTGCCTCGGATATGCAAGTTGAGGTTTCAGAGATTGGTTCGCCTCCTACGACGGTTGATTGGCTTGATGACTGGTCTAATGGAGGAGAGTCTTACATGTATGATACTGATATTGACAGAGAGATCATCCGCGGTGAAGAATCGCTCAAGGCAAGAAGTGGGGTTGGATCAAAAGAGGAGAACAATGTGCTAGGGACTAAGCAAGATCAGAAATGTGTGGTAGATGAACGCCATAGAACGGTTAATGATACGCCGTTGTTAGATAGAAGAAGCCTGACCGAAGAGGTTCTTGAGCATAAATCTTATAGTTCTAGTGATTTGTCCAAGCTTACAAGCTCTGGGAAAGCTGAAGGTTCTTTGTTCCATACAAGTGCGTCATTGTCGTCTATAACAGAAGAACCTGAAACAGTCTTTGACTCGATCCATGGATACAAATACAACTCGGAGAATATGAACTATTTGGCTGGAGAATTAACTGACCACGGACCTTTGACTTCTTTGGATTCATCCGCAAGGAAGTTGATTGATGGGGAAGTTGTTGATGTGCAACAATTAGGAAATGATGATCTTTGTGGATCCCCTAAGATTATTGACTCAAATATCATTGATCTTCAACAGAAAGACCAAATCTTGAATAGCATTCAAGGAGAACATGATACAGAGAACACAAAAACAAGGGAATCTGAGGCAATTCAGAGTCTTTTGGATGATTCTTTGGACACTCCCTATATAGAATCATTTGAAACAGAGAGAGAAGAAAAACAAGATGAACCAAGCTTAGAAAATTTTACTGAGGAGGTAACAACACAAGCAGAATCTCCTAAGATTATTGATCAGCAGAAAGACCAAATCTTGAGTAGCATTCAAGGAGAACATGATATAGAGAACACAAACGCAAGGGAATATGAGGCAAGTCAGAGCCTTTTGGACGATTCTTTGGCCACTCCCTATACAGAATCATTTGAAAGAGAGATAGCAGCAGAAGAGGAACCAAACTTAGACAATGTTACTGAAGAGATAGAAACACAAGCAGGTCTTTGTGGATCATCTAAGGTTATTGACTCAAATATCGTTGATCATCAGCAGGAAGACCAAATCTTGAGTAGTATTCAAGGAGAAGCTGATACAGAGAACATAAAAGAAAGGGATTATGAGGCAACTCTGAGCCTTTTGGATGCTTCTGTGGACACTCCCTTTATAGAATCATTTGAAAGAAAGATTGAAGAAGAAGAAGGAGAACAACCAAACGTGATCAATATTACTGATGAGATCACAACACAAGCAGAAAATGAGATACTTCAAAGTGACTTGAAGAGTGATCCAGGCCATGTTCTTACAGAATTACTAGACAGTGAGGTCATGGAAGAGAATGGTAGAGAAGTAGTCAAAAATACTGATGAGAAAGTGGAGCCAGTCGAGCAAGAGAAAACTGATGACGTCTTGAAAGCATCTTCGAGCCATCCTCATACACAGTTACTTGAAGATCACGGAAATGCAGAAAATGATAGTGATGTGATACTTCTGCAAGTCCAAGACGGTAACAACTCAGCATTGGATGAGTCAGCTGATCAGGAGATCTCTACAGAAGGAGAAAATTCAGGGTTGTTGGAGAATATTGATGATGGATTGACTCAAGAACACAACACTACAGCGAATGTTGAGGAAGAATCAATAGTTTTAGAAGAAAATCAAAACTCGCACGGTTCAGAATCATGGACTCAACAGGTTTTACCCTCTATACTAATCATTTTTGGTTCTTTCCCTGTTTTTGGTTCTTGATTATGAAGTTTTGTAATTGTTTAATTGTCTATTGAATAGCTCGATAAAAATTCTTCCGAAGGAATATCGCCAAGAACACTGGAGATCATTCAAAAGCCAGCGCATGATGATGGTATTGCCCCAAACACCGTCTCTCAAGATATTGCCAAAGATGAATGTGCTGCAGTAGCCAATGACTCAGCTATTGCTGAGAATAATGATGAACAGAATCTTAAACATGATGATCAAGTTATGGACAAAGAATTAGAGCTTAATTTAGAAACAATGCACCATAATACTGATTTAATCGCTAGAAAAGACGATGCAGAATCCAAGGAAGTGACAGGGGCAGCAATGAACAATGCAGAGACCGAAACAACAAAAGACGGACACAGAGCTTTAGGTTAGTCGTAATTCTGAAATGAAGATGTTCTTCATTAATTATGCAGGATTAAGCGTAGATAATCAGAAATTGAATTATATTCATTTTTATAACCAAATGCTTTCTTTTTGCAGAAGATTAAATTGATCATACATGCAAGATGAAATAAGGTGGAACAGAATTGAAGAGTTACTAATTGTAGATACATTCTTGTAAAAAAAAATATATGTTGTTGAGAATTCTTTTTAGAAAATGGATTAATTTATAACAGATGAAACAGATTATTGTATCATTATTTAATGGACTTTTTTTTTACTACTATAATCCTATCTTTTAGACTAGTTATGGTATACATAGAAAATAAAGGAAAATCTGCATAAGTTACTAACGCCAAAGGCTGAAAATTTATATTTGCAGTAAAAGTATAGTTATGGAATATTATAAGATATCTACACACAAAAGCATATGAATTATTATCATGACAACGAGTGAAATCTATTACATGAACCGAATTGTGTTGGTTCTCCTTTTGGCCACTATCGACACCATAAATGACAAGAAAGTATGTAACTCTTTTAGTATCGAAGACTAGTTTCAATTTCGGGGCTTAGTAAAATATAAAAATAAAAACAAACCGTCTAATTAAAAAGGAAACCCATTGAATTGAACTGTGTTTAACCCTTCTTTCCCTGGTAAGCTTCTCGCGTTAATTAGTAAATATTCCATTTTGGCAAACTAGATATTCCATTTCGGATTTCTTTCCTTAACTCTCAGATTCATTTTAAGGTAATATATCGTGATCTTCGACTTCCTTCCTTAAACGCAAACTAAATCAAAAGTCAATATATAAAACCTCGCATATATAAGCTCGATTCACCATCATTCCGACAGAACAGCTCCAAAAATTGGTTCTCGCATAGGATCTTCTTGAATTTTTGCTTTGATATTCAGGTAAGAATACGAACTTTTGCATAAACAATTTCATTTATTCTGCTCTGGTATTAAGGATCTTCATGTTCAGTTGTCCATAATTCGTTTTGCTGTGGGATTTTAAAAAAAATCTTGTGTGGGTGTCGGAAAATCTCCTGCTTAGCTTTGCTTTTGCTGATTTAGGTAGGATCGAGTTTCAAAATTTGAGTTTTAGTACACTAAATTTGAGTTTCAGTATACGAGGTGTATCACAAACGCATATATAAAACATAAACGATTATTCACAAAAACATATCAATGATCAGTATGTGTATAAATATATATTTTCTTTTGGTAAGAAAAAAGGTTTATGTGTTTTATAATGTGTTTGTGTGATAACAATAATAAATCAGGTTACAAAGGATGGCTCAGAAGAAAGTAGTGGACCTACGAAGGATAGAGAATGATAAGACAAGGATAACAACTTACAAAAAGAGGAAAGCTTGTCTTTACAAGAAGGCAGAGGAGTTCTCAACACTGTGCGGCGTCCAGACATGTCTCATCGTCTACGGTCCCACCAAGGCGACCGATACAAAGGTTTCCGAGCCAGAGATATGGCCGAGGGACGAGGCCAAAGTCAGAGAAATCATACGCAAGTACAAAGACTTAGCGTCGAACGGCTGCGGGAAAGAAACCCAAGTTGAGACTTTTGTTAACGACTTGGGGAAGGCAAAAGAGAAGGAGGATTGTAAGAAGAGAGTGAAGAGTAATAATACTAAGTATTGTTGCTGGGAGGAGAAGCTAGACAAGTGCTCACAAGAGCAGCTACGTCAGGTTCTCTATGCCGTGGAATACAAGTTACATGAAGCTCTGATGAGACAGAAACGTACTATGATTAGGAATCAGCATCAAGCCATAGAGACACCAATCCCGCAGATGCTTATGGATCAAGATTACATGAGACATTATCTTGCTGACCAGAAGCAACAGATTCATCAAGGCATGCTCCCTGGTTATCATAATATGGGTTTCTCGCTTTTACCATCTCCTGATGATCAGAATCAAATGGACCCAAATCTTGAGGAGAATTATTTAACCAACTTCGGGTTAACTCAAGGCTTGATGATGCCAAACGGAAACGATGGTACTCAGTTGATGCAGAGGCAAGCACAACCTTGTTATAATCCTGAACCGGTTGCACAGAGGACTGCGGCTTTTAATGCTAACCCATTTGCGGGATTTAGTCCGTTTAACCATACTTGGAGGTGATGAAGTTGAGGGAAGAACCGATTTGAGTGAGGCAGCTTAATTAGTTTTTAGGGTTTTTATAGTTTTGTTTATGTTGGTTTTTATGTATGATGGCTTGGTATTGGTCAAGTTTACATTCTTTACAAGTTTCAGTTTTAGCCTTTTAGTATTTTATGTACCTTTCATCAAATTAAGAAACAGAAAGATAAGGATTATT
The DNA here is from genome assembly GCA_902728155.2 of Microthlaspi erraticum. Lineage (NCBI taxonomy): Eukaryota > Viridiplantae > Streptophyta > Magnoliopsida > Brassicales > Brassicaceae > Microthlaspi > Microthlaspi erraticum. The sequence goes on along the minus strand of CACVBM020001118.1, from coordinate 572,387 downwards.
GAGATTTGCCATCGCCTGCTATTGCTAGATATTATCCAAAATAGAAGGCGGTCCGGTCCTATCGTTACACATAGACTAAGATTTAACATCCCTTTGGTTATCAAGAGATTTAGAAAACTATCGCCAATTTTATGGTTAAAAAGGTGGTTTAAAGTTTACAAGATTATGGATAGAAGAATTCCTGAATTCCTCGGTTATGCAAAAAAAAGGGAAACATTTTATATATTAGTGTCTATAGACTAGAATGTAGGAAATTAATTGCATCGTTGTCTATAGACACAAACTTCTAGTGTCAAACATTGTCCGTTGTTATAACTTCAAGTGGTTGTTGAAAGCATAGTTTTGGTTGATTGAGACGAACAATGAATAATGCCATATGTGATGTATACGTTGTTCAAACGTTAAACGACAAAATTTTGACACTAGAAGTTTGTGTCTTTTTGAACCTTTTCGCTGCAACTTGTATAACATATACTTTTATTTTATTATTTCTTCAACAACTAAAATTTATACACAATTGGATTTACATCTTGATTTTTTGTATAATATACTGTTGCTGTATTTGTTTGAAGGGGCTGATTGCCATCCATCGTCTCACCATCTATATTCAAATCCGTATAATGTCAAGGAAAAAAAAAAAGAATATACTAAACAGTTTAACTCAAAAACTAGGCACTAATACTTTTATTAACTTTTGTATTTCAATTTGGGATTAAAAACAATGGACGTTTATTTCACAATTATCAAATACGATTGTTTAGTCCATGGGAAAAAAATTAAGAATTTCACTTACACCCTTAAATTAGAGATCACCACCATTCGCTGCTATAGCTGAAACATTGTGTTTGGTGCGTCGTAGCAAGAATCTGCGTTGTTAAACGGTCCTAGCAGAGCCTGGCCGTACGAGTGAACGCCACTAATAGCGTTTCCAATCGTTATGTTGAAGGCGTCCGCATGCGTTCCGTTGTTGTCCGTATGGCTCCAAGGAAACGCAGTTAGCCTCGAACGCTCCTCTCGTCCAACGATGGAGCTCTTGTTGGTCTCCAAAGAAGCTTCGTCTTCGAGATTCACGGTGGTTATGTCGTGAATGCTTGCTCGTCTCTTGTCCTTGCCGCCGGAATGCTGCCGGATAAAGTATTTTTGGGCGTGACTAGCGACTTGCGTTGGGGTTCGCGTTATCACAAAGTTTCGAGATATGTTCCTCCAATCTCCTTTGCCGTATTTCTTCAAACCCATCAGAAATAGCCTGATATTGAATCAAAGATGTATTTTCATAAAATTTTATACATTACAATATAAAATAATATCAAAATGTAGATATTGAAACTTTATCCAAGTAATATATTTTCAAAGTTAGGTTTCATAATTGAATAATAGCAACGTATGTTAAACCAAACTACGATTATGCATGTATTTCTTCAAAACCATTAGGAATAGACAAATATCGAATCAAAGATATTTTCATAAAGTTATATACTCCTCCGTTTCAAAATACTTGTCATTCTAGCCTTATTTTTTTTATTCAAAATAGTTGTCGTTTTCACTTTCCAATACAAAATTTAATATTAAATACCTAGTTTAATCTTGATCTAATGAAGAATATTAATAGTCAATTTGCTTTTTAAGGATATAATAAAAATTTTAATCTGTTTTATTAATCTGCGTGAAATCTCCAAAAACAACAAGTAAAAAGAAACGGAAGGAGTATTACACAATAATATCCACTTGTCGCTTTTATAAACTAGTGATGTAAATGTTGGATCTCTTTCAAATAATTTCACGATTTATGTTCAACTATTTTACGATTTTGAATGATTAGTGACCAAAATTTATGAAAAATTCACCTCTCTCACAAATTCTTGATAATAAGATTGATTTTCTTATTTTTTACCTAATTATTTACCATTGCGCTAGAAAATCCTTTTTATTCCTGTTTGATTTCAATTCCCAATAAACCGGAAAAAGAACAGAGACTTACTTGTGTTCTTCTTCCGTCCAAGGAACACCTTTCTTCCGCTCCAGCTCCGGCGACCTACCTGCCGACGACGAGCGTTTATTACCGACCGGGTGACCCGGTTTAAACCCGTTACATCCGCCGCCGTCACCGCCGGCCCAATCCAGAGTGAAAGGTGAGGTGATGTAACCAGGGACCGGGATTAAACCGGCCTCGATGCTGCTGAGGTCAGCTTCCAGCTCGTTGTACTGTTTGATGACGTCACTCACGGTCTTCCCCGGAATCACCGCCGCTACTTTCTGCCACCGATCAGGAGTGTTGTCGTCGTAAACCGCCAGAGCATTCTCGAAAGCCTTGTTCTCCGCCGCCGTCCACGTGACAACCTCGCCGGAAGCGGCGACGGGGACGTTGCTCTTCGTCTCCTCCATGAGCCAGTTCCCACCGGAGACGTGCGACGTCGTCGGTCTCAGAATCTCCATGTCCGTAAAAAAAATCTAAAAACTAGCTCTGTTTTTTTTCTTCTTTTACGATTTGTAAGAAAAAATCATACCGACAGAGTTCCCAAAATTGAGAAAAAAAACTGGGATTATTGAAGAGATAAGAGAATCAAAGGAAGAACACAATAATCACTGTCAAATGATACTTCATTTTTATCTTGATTAGAGAATTCATCCGAATTTCTTTGAAGCATTTCTTAGACCCACACTTCAAGGAATCTGGGAAAGTTTCAACCTTTTGGAGAGGAATTTGAGAAAATCCAGAGTAAAAATCTAGGCAAGATCTGGGTGGTGAGTCAATAAAGGGAATATATTTTTTTGTGAAGCTATGAAATTTTGCAGAAGAGGGAAAGTAAATATATTTGGTTAATTCCAGATTTGGTGGAACAAAAGCATGAGTGGTTTGTAAGTATCAGAGAGACTCAGAGTTGAGATTTTTAAAGATCTGGGTGTGGATAAAAATTTCTCGGGAAAATAAACATATGGCTACAGAAAATGAAAAGAAAAGAAAAAATTAATATTGACGAAGCTACCTTCGAGCTTGCCAAATTGGGAAAACTATAACGTGCAAGAAGAAGCAAATGAATCCATAAATGGAAAGAAAAACTAAAACCAGAAACCAAATTGTAAAATCTTTCTCGAGTTAAAAAAAAAAAAATATAGAGAGAAGTAGGCAGAGAAAGGAGGCGATGATTTGGTCTCTTATAGTTCTGTTCTTGAGAAATTAAATTTTGGGTGGTGCTGTCTTTTTTTACTTATTACAGAAAATAAAAGATGGGATTCTCATTTTGTACTCCTTCCTACTTTCTTGTCACCTTTCATAGTTACGTTCATGCTTAATATGTACTCAGTTAATAGTGAATGTTTCCACTTTAATTGGTTTTTTTTTTTGAGTAAACTCAATGAGTGTTTTTAAAATTCTAATGGTTTTAGATGGACATTTCATATAGGTGATTATAACATGCGTTTGCAAGTTGAAACTACAAGTCTAAATGGCATAAACAAACAAGTGGTTTAGAATTTGAACTAAGATTAAAAGTTTATACAGTCTTATAGATTTGAAGTGAGAATACTGCCGTGTAAAGTTTGATTTGGTTATACCAGAAGACATGAAAATATACATTTATACCTCTGAGAAAGAAAATAAAAAGAATGGAAGAAAAATTATGTGACTGCTATGATTACAAAATAATAATGATGGCTAACACTCAGATGTATATTTGTGAAACGCAAAATAATTGTCATTGAGACCAGAAAAACGATTTAAATATGTAATTATAATATATGCGAAGTTGACATTTTGTGGGAGTATACGATGCCTCCTCTCAGAATGATAACAAATTTTCAACATTCTTATTAAAATCATATTATATAATTAAAATATTTACGTTATTAATACAATGACACTGCAGTTCTGCATATATTTTATTCACTTTTTAAAAATTTCAGTGATTACGTACAGTTGATACTTGATATATATTTTATTTTTATTTCGCGATTTGGGATTTTATGTGTCAGATTGGGGGAAAAAAAGCAGCCGCCAAATGAACGGTCGAGATCAGCGGTAAATTACATGGCCAAGTTGTACAAAGGGGTCCACGTGAGATGCGCGTTTTGCATTATCATTGGTCGGTCTCCTACTTTAATTGTTTTTTAAATTTAAGATCTCGAGGAATCTGTCTTCTCCATTATGATTTGTTCACGTGGCCAAATTGTGTACGTTAGATCTGTCCTTTGTGATTTAATAAGGAGTAGACACGTAAGATCTTCGATGGACTTTCAATTGGTTTGGTAACATCATTCAAACTAGTGTTTTGGTTGGAGTCCATGTTGTATGTGAGAACAACCAAAATAGTATTTGGAGAACAAGATGTATATCTTATGGATCGTGTTATTAAGATTATTCAGAAAACTTAATATTATTGATAAGAAACTCTAAGACAAAATGGGAGTATTTGTCTCAATTGTTTCCTATCTCTTCATCAGTTGGAGAAAGACATAATTATGAGATTTTGGACAAAGTTTTTATTTATGATACTTTAGGATACATTTCCTTAATTATGTGTCTCATCGTGGAGTTTACGACAAACACATCAATCACCGTATGTTTGTCATCATGGAGCTTAATTACGATAATCAATCGAGTCACCTTTGTGAAAGATAAAATATACGATTGAGTCCAAAACGTTCTTCATGTTGTATACGGTATACCCGTAAATGAATTAGGAATTTCTAATTCGATTGCCAATAGAGTTTGAGATTATCCATTGCATCATTTCCCACTAGGTATTTTTATTACAACAATTGACTATATCATGAGTTGCGTTTATTCAAAACATAGCAACGATTTATCTTATGGTTTATTTTATGACGATTCTTGGAACATGTCAAAGAAATCCATTACCAACAGAGTACTTTAGTACAACATAACATTCCTAATTTCACGGATCACATTATATGTCCTGATTACATGTGTTAGAGAGTATTAATGAATTGCATTTTAGTCAAAGATATTATATATTTTAAATTTTTAATCCGGTAAGCTTTGTTACGTGAGCGGTAATGGTACCATACCGTACTCAGGGAATATTGTATATCACCTTAATCCAGCTTAAAATGTTTTTAATCAACTTAATCATATAGTACTGGAGAGGGAAAAAAACTTGTCCCATCATTTAATGTCACACTGTACATCTCGAATGATAGTTACGGCTACTATATATTTCTAAATTCCGATTTTTGTATTTCATCTTATTAGAAGTTTCTCAATTACGTTATCTTTTTTTTTAAAACATTTTTCTCCTAAATATAATCAAATACGTACTTTGTAAATATTAGCCAATTGAAAAAAAAATGATTGACCTAGCACCTTTAAAACCATCTATGACATTTCATATTAAAAACGAATTGAAAGTGATCAAATGACTAAAAAAGTATATCGTCAATTCTAAAATCTTTCTCGCACATGTTTCATATATGAAAACTGCTAAATGGATTATATATATATGTATGAGGGGTGTGGTCATGCAAGATGGCCAAAATAAAAGTTTGATCATTTCAGAATTTGTAATATGTGCATGTTTATTTTGGCCTGTCAATAAGTTAATCTAGTTAATTATATATTTTTGGTTGGAATGTTATATCTATTACTCTGTTTTGGAGTATTCAACAAAGTTGATAACTTGGCCAAGAGAAAAACAGAGATTGAAAGAAATCGAAAAAGGTTTGGTCTTTCAAAGAGGATGTTCACTTTTACAGTATCATTTTATATTATTTGGATTCTTAATGCCCCTTTGGACTTTCAAGGAACTATATATATGTAGGGGAAGGTCTAAAGGTTGGAGCGACATGGCACTAATTGACTAGTAGTTTTTGCCATTTTTGGTACAACTAATAATATTCTCCAGTCCATTAATAGAAGTCTTCCGATTTAAATACTTTTTTATTCATTTAAATATTTTAACATTGTTATTAATTTAGAGTATCATTTCAAACAAGGAATAAGTCAGAAATCTGTTTAAACAAAGATTAAAATCAAAATGATCTTTTAGTGCACCAAGGGACAAACGTCTTGCGAAATGGATGAAACAGCCAAAATCTTTTGGAATCAATTCCCTGACAATTTGGTTTATTTTCGCATGATAAATTATTATGATAATTTTCATGGAAATTGTGATTCCAGAATACCTGGATAATCATAATACACACGTAAATGGTTCCATATGTGTAAGGATCCATTTGAATCGTTGCTTATGAACTCATCACCGTTCAACATCTACATTTAAATGGTTCATACGTAGTCACATTTCGTCGTGCACGGTATGATTTTACCAAGTTGCAACGGAAACAATCCAAAAAAGGAAATAAACGAGGCCTAGCAGATCCAAGGAACTATGATTATTAGTTGAGCAAAAAAAGAAGATAAAAAAAGAGTACGTATGAAAAGAATAATATAAAATTTCCCTTCTATCTTTTTTTTCTTATTACATACTACAAAAAAATACTGTAACTCATCCACCATATTCCAACCATTAATTTCCCAAAAGAAACTCAAAATATAAATTCTGCAAAAATTCCAAAAAGAATCCTAACATTTGGGAAGATCGGCGGGTGGAGGAAGCAGTGACTGGTCAGGGCCGTGACCGTTGTCGACGACGAATGCCATCTTTAATCCCCAAGTTGTATGGATTTCCAAGTGACAATGCATGAACCATACCCCTTCAAATGTTTATAAACAAATTAATTAGCACAAAGAAAAACTTTATCTAAGCAGCAAGTTGGACCTAGTCAGATAATAATATTCGCTACTAGCCTACAAGAATATAAATACGAAAACATAATATTCGTAAGAAAAGTAATGTCAACAAGACTATCAACTTTTTATATTTCTAAACGACTAAAAACAACCAATATTATAAATTTGTATACCTGGATTGTCGGCGATGAATCTAATGGCAGTCCAACCACCGGCTGGAACTCCAACGGTGTTTCTCTCTACCGGATCCACCAAGTTGAACATTTTCGGATCCTTTTCCGGGTTAAAATTCCCCAAACCTCTACCAACCTCAAAAAAGTTAAACCCGTGAAGGTGTATTGGATGGTTTTCCGACAAGATCATCGCTGTATTCTGAAGAACGATTTGCACCGTCGCGTTGTACGGAAGCCGGTAAAGCTTTGTACCTTTCATCGTCGCCGCATTAACGCTTTGATCTAGTGTCTCCGTATAGTTATACGGATTCAAGGGCTTCGCGGGGAAATCATCGGTAAACACGTGAGGAATGTTGAAGAAATGAGCTTGGAGAAGAGCGGTCTTAGGCATAGTAAACGTCACGTTGTTTATTCCTGCCACTATGCGAACACCGCTGCTGCATCTTCGGCAAGGGTTGGCGCCGAGACCTACCGTGAAGAGCAAGGAGTGGTCGACGGTGGTTGGAACCCCAGCCGGATACTCGAGGGAGTTCAAGCTCCTTAACGAGTTAGTGAATCTGGTCGCGACCCACGTTGCGTTTTGCGGCGGAAGCGATGCAAGAACTGTTTTCTTGGAGGAGGAAACGGTGTGGCCTATGTAGTGGAGAGTGGCGGTGGCGGTGACGTTGTCGAAGGAGATTGGAGCGTCCATAAACGTTGTGGCGGCGACCATGTATTTGGAACCAGCGTTTGCGTTTGCTGTTAAGAGAACGTTTGTAGTCTGTCCCGGTGCGATGAGGACGGTGTCGGTTTTGAACGGTTTGGTATAAGCAGCATCGACTTCAACAACTGTTAGCTTGTGACCAGCAATTTTGAAGAAGAGCTCTTCGTTTAACGCCGCGTTGATGATCCGTAACATGTATGTCTTTCCTGGTCTCACCGGTAAACCGTATGCACCTACCAATTAGGGGAAAAATCATTAAATTTGTATAAAATAATACCAAGTTTCTGCATGGGTTATAAAGTTACAAAAGGCATACTAAAAACGGTAGTGCAATAATGCATTACTTTTTTGGTATGTTTGGTCAGGTTCAAATGTGCAACAGAACCACTTGGCACTCAAGTAAAAGTGGTTAATGATTTTAGGGTAAATTGCTAAATAATTACTTTGGGAAGGGCAATTAGAGATGGGGCCAGACTGGCCATTGATGGTATGTGCATCAGAGACGTTAGGAGCTGTTCCAATTTTTGAAGCCTCGTCTATAAGTTGTTCCACGTCCGATTTCCACCATTCACCTATAGATTATATAAAAACTGTTATAATTGTGTGTATGTGATGATAACCATTCAGTCAATCAATACAAGAAAATTGTGTTTTGAATTTAGTAGCTCACCAAGAACAATGGTTTTCTCTTTGTACGGCTTGGGGAAAGGGTACGGGACACCGAGCTTAGGTAAGATCACAATGGCGCCGTGCACTGTAGCACGTAGCCACAAGATGTGAGCATGCCACCATAGGGTTCCTCGTTGACCGGTCAATGTAAATTTATAGATATAATTCTGTCCCGGTTGGATCGGACATTGTGTTATGTAAGCCGGTCCATCTGCCCAACCTGTCCTCAATTGTCTTATCCCGTGCCTACACATATGTATCAATATCATACCGTTATTGTTAGTTAGTTATTGACTCTAATTGGTATGTTAAATTATGGGGTTGCTGTGAAGTAAGAGACGGACATTCAAAGGTTGTTTTCATCTGTACTAATATCTAAAAAGGTTTGTTTGAGGTTGCTCACCAGTGGATGGAGACGTTGTACTTGACGTGATTCACTACTTTGATCAAAACGGTGTCGTCTTCTCTTGCAACAATGGTGGGGCCCGGAAATTGGCCATTGACGGTGACTATAGGCTTCGACGAGCACAGCTTCATGGTGTTCGTCATCACCACCTGGCCATGCATACATTTAAATCCAACCGTCAATACGTATGAATCATGATGCAAATTAACTACTACTTTAAGCTATATCATACCCAAAAAAAGAAAATAATTAGGGATCTAATTTCCAAATTGTCTAAGTGTACGTAGAGAGTCTATAGACATAGCCTTTGCATTTTTTCCATGAATAACGTACCATTTTGTCAATGTATGTATATGCATAAGCGAGAGACTTACATTGAATTTGTAATGTCGTATCACGGAGTGAACGGTGGTTGGCGAAAAAAGAAAGATAACAAAAAGCATTAGGACGCATACGCAAAATCGTCTTGGAATCTCCATAAGTACCTCTTAATCTTTTTGTCTTGATCTTTGTTAAGGTTTTTAGTAGTGTGTATATATACACATGTGTGAGCTATGAAAGAAAGTAATAGCTTTGGTATGTAGAAAACTGATGCGATGTCGTTTTTACTTGTTAGGTTGGAGGAGGACTCGTGAAATGGAAGCTCTTTGAAGGGAACGCACCGGAAGAAGAAAGAGTTGCTTCAATACTTAATTAGATTCAAGGGAGATCAAATATAGTAAGTTTTTAAATTAAACTGTTTAATAACAAAATAGATTGAGTGTAAAATTGAACATTAAGGAGGTATGAGATGTGTTTACAAGTCAAAAGGGCTTAGGTGATCTGCTGGCCCAACCGTATCTAGGTTAAAGTTAACCCCATCCTCCATCTAACTAAACTCACCCACACTTGTTCGTTCATATCTCTTTGCTTGGGTCTAATTAGTCGAGTTTAGTTAAAGTTAAAGTTAAAGATGTGCTAAACCTATGGTCTAATTAATCGAATTATTTTGCAATAACAAATATGACTATGATTACTCTATTACGTTCGTGTTAATGTTTATTTTTAAAATAATTTTAGCTTAAACATCTTTAGTAAAATTTGTTTATTAGTTGTAACTTGTAAACGTAAACGTAAACGTAAACGCCAATCAAACGTGTTTCGACTTGATAACAAAGCATATTCCTTCACAACAAAGGTGCATGACGAGCTAATTAATTAACCTAATAGACTTTTTACTTTTACACTTGTATACATCTTGCTTTAATCTGTTTGTAATAGTAAACACATGCTTCTAAAAAATTGTGACAAATTATATTTAGAAATTAATATACATAGACATGTGACTAACGATAGTAGGAGTTTAGATGTTGTACACACGTCTTATTTTTCGAACTGTCGGAAATAGTTTTATTTAAAATGTAAATCGGTCATCTATAATAATATCGATCTAATAAAGTTAACTATGCATCTATAAATAGGGGCCGGATATAAAGTAGATCAAAATACATATATGGTCATCGACTCATTGACATGGAAGTACAATTATTCGTTTGAAAGGTGAGCTAAAAGCAACCTTTTGGTTGTTATATAACAGCTCATCTAATCCAATTATATAATCCTCTAGGAAAATGATTTATTCACAAATTAATATAATAAATCGTAGGCTTAGATTTTTGACCAAAATAAAGAAAAGATAAAATTGTAGGCTTATACTGTATACAGTATACAGTAGAACCTCTATAAAGTAATACATCGATAAATCAATAGAATTTTCAAATCCCGAATTAAGTATCTGGTTCAATTATCTTTCGATAAATTAATAATCTTGTTAGAATAATAAAATATTATGGTCCCAATGTTATTATTATTTTTTTTTTTCCAAACCAACGTTACATAATATTTGACTTAATGCTACATTGCTACTAAACAAGCCTACAACGTTGTCGATTCATTATTGTAGATAACAAGGCCCAGAACAATTTAACAGGCCCAATATCTTTACAAACGACAGCGTTTAATTAGAGACTTTCTGTGTGAGTGTGAGATCGTGTTCTCTTCATTTCGACTTTAATTTCTGCAAAGTGCCAATGTCGCTGGGCTTAGCTCATTGATCATCATCTTCAGGAAGCTTGGTCGTAGCTCTTAGCTCTCCGGCGAAGAAGATGGTGCGCAAACAGTTTCAACAGGCTAAAACGGGTATGATGTTTCTACCATCATTTACTTCATTCCCAATCTAATCTCCTTTTTTTTTTCTCTCCGTGTTATATTCGTCGGTAGAATTAATGTTGAAATCCGTGAAATTTCTGTCCTATATTCGTGTATATCTCCGTATATTGTGGGGTTTTGTAAAGGTTTCACTTTTACATGTTGGTAGCGTCATGTAAGGTGTTCGATGAAATGCCTGAAAGGCATCATTTTTAGCTCATTTTGACTCGGTTGGTTATTTCTCTTGTGTGTAACAGGAATAGAGGCATTGAAGTCGATAGATGCCAACAAGTACCTGAAGAAGGTTGGATTTGGGCGTGACGACATGTTCTTTTGGAAACAAGTGGGGAAAGCATTGCTATGCACCTACACAGTCTTTGGCCTCGCATGGATTTACAATGAAACGTCTCCTTTAGGTTGGTGGACGTTGAAGCCGAGACCAAAGGAGGAAAGAGAGTTGGCTCATCTGTATGAGCGGCGTCAGTTTCCTTATCCAGGCGACACAGAGGCCATGGAGGATTTTGTTGCAAAGGGAGGGATGATGGGTACGTCGATTGGGCCTAAAGGGATTGTTGAGTCTGAAGGTGATGCTGATAACTACCAGAAAGAGATGGAGAAGAAGAGGTTTGACAAAGAGGCTCAGAAGCTGTGGATGAGGATGAGGAATGAGGTCATGACTGAACTTCAAGAGAAAGGGTATGATCTTGAATAAGGGTTGTCAAGAAAAAAAACCATGTGTAATTTAGTCTGTGTGTCGGTTAGATTGAAGATTCAACCACTCGTACAAGTGTTATCCTTTTAGATTGTAGCGGAAAGTACAAAACTTTGAGTGACCGATTTCTGTTCTACGGTACCATCGATGTTCTTGATCTTGGGAAGCACGTAGCTCTTGTCCTTTATTGTTGGTATGATTCATGTTTTGGCTTAAACACTTTGGAATGTATGTTGATGCTTTATGCTCCCATCAAAGTTACCAACTTTTCGATTTTGTTTAGTGGCTGTTGTATTGACCAGAGCCAATATCTTTAAAGGTTACATCTTTCAATAAAATCACCATTGTACACTTACAAAGTAGAAGGAAAAAGGAGAGACAACAAGATGGGAATGTGATTTTACTTCATATATCTATAGAACAATGAGATGATAAGTGACAACAAACATGGTACAATTGCTAATTACAACACAGTTTCAATATTGGACTGACGATAATAACAGATGAGATTAATTCATAAGCCTAGTTTTCCCGGAGTTGCTTGTCGTGTGGGTCTTTAATGGAGTCAAGTAGAATCTAACCATACCATTTCTGAGGTTATCCGGCGAGTAAGTACCAAGCTTGGCGTCGTCTCTCTGAAGAAGACGATTACGGTTGCCTTCAACGGCATGAAACAATCCGTCTTCGCAGGAACTTCTCCTTCCTGTCTCAACAGAGCCATGGAACAAACCATCACAAGAGCTTCTTCCACCTTCAAAGCCATTAACAACAGAAGCAGCACCATGAACAATGCCATCACAAGACTTTCTTGCACTAACGCTGTAGCTTCTTATGAGCTTCTCGCTAACATCACCGTTGCTTTCTCCTTTAGCCACTCTCCTAAGCTTCAACAGAGACTCAGCTAGAGAACCATCCACTGCATTTCCTCCAAGTTTCAAGCTTTCCCCGGTTTTGATTTCGTTCTTGGTTGCATTATCCGTTTTCCTATGAATCAACCCCCAGAGATTCCATCCTTTAGACCATTTCTTCCCACTCTTCTTCAACGCAAAACCATCTTGCTTCACCTCACCAGCAGCAACACCACCAACACCTTTACCACCTAATTCTAAGCTCTCCGGTTTGTAGTTCTTGATTGAGTACCAATTCGAGTCTCTCAGCTCCCTCTCCGTGACAAGCAACTTCGCTCCATGAAACAAACCAACAGTTTCAGGTGATACCTTAGCGTTGGAGATAGCTTTCAATTCGTCAACCTCGAGCAATCCGTGTCTCGATGACCGGTCGAAGCTTCTCCTCCGCCGCGAATCCAAGTAGTAATCCCTCGTCTGAGCTGTCCCGCCTGGTTTCTTCTCCTCCTCCTCCTCGTCTTTAGGTTTCTTCTCCGGAGAGGCTTTGGCGTCTTCAGTCACAGAGGACAAAGGAATCAGCTTCGGATACGTCTTTCCGATCAAGCATCCGTCCCACGACGCTCTTGGCTCCTCGAACGAGATTCGACCTGCGTCGTGAGAAGGCCTAGGATCTACATCGCATGAGCGACGGCCGAGGGCATTTCCGGCGTCTGGATTTTGCAATGTGCTCTTGTTCTTCGGATGTTTGAGTGAAAATTTCTTAAGCGTTCTGCTAAATACCGAAGCGATATCTTTGCTGTTGTTCTTCTTGCTCTGTAGATTTCTCGATTCCAGATCTATCAACTCCTTCATCGTCTTCTGCTCTCCATCTTCGATTTCTTCTTCCTCCACGAGTCTCCTACTCGGTTCACCTTCGTCAAAACCTCTAATTACTTCTCCGTCTTCTTCTTCTTCCTCCTCCTCTTTCAAATCCGGAACCATGGGGAACCGAATCGAGCTCTCCAGCAGCTCTTCGTCGTCATCGTCGGCAAATCGATCGTTGGACCTAACATCACACGATCTGCGTCGCGGCTGGTCGAAATCAGCGGCGGATGCGTCGCGAACGGAGTAGGAGCGAACACGGCGGAGCTCAGGGACCTGATCGGAGGCGGCGAGGGGGGAAGTGAGAGCTTCGATGGTGGAGAGGCGTTCACGGAGGCAGGTGGCACAGAAACCGGTGGTGGGTTTGGAAGTGGGATGACGGTGGCAGACGGCGGAGTGACGACGGCGACGGCGCTGGGTTTGGTGGGTCATGGCTCAGGGTGAAGGATGGGTTCAGTGAAACGCAGAGAGTGGAGTTGAATGGGTCAGTGCCATTTTTAGGATCTCGATAAGAGAGAATAGAGTAGCGTTGTCAACACTATGAAATCTCGCTTTCCTTAAACCCTTTTTTCCCATTTATATTATTTATTTATTATCACCAATAAAGCTTTTTTCCCCTTAATGCGTTATTTACCGAGAAAAAAAAAGTATTTTACTTGAAAAAAAAAATATCTAAGAATGAGTATTTTAATGTTTTAATTTAAAGTCATTTGATCATACAAATGATAATTTGTTACATTCTAGTATAATTAAGATCCAATAACACAGTTTTTTTTTTCGTATGCATATTTATGTACTGAATTGAATTGAATTGAATTGAAAGAATTGAGTTAGTAAACTGAAAATGTTATGTTTTGTCAAAATTAAGTTAGATGTTAATGGGGAAAAAAAAGAAAACAGTATAATGATGTCACATGACTGTGGCAGAGAGAATCAAATGTACAAACACTTCCCATTATGGACCTGACCTCTGCATTTGTAGGACGAACATAAAAGGCTCTTAATTACTGAATACTGTATTAATTTTTAATGGATAGACCTAAGAAAATAAATAGATTAAAAACTGTGAAAACACGTGCGCATCTGTGTCTTTTACCTTGGGAGGTAAATATTTGGCTGCTTTCGTCATCTCTTTGGATTCTCTTTGAATCAGTCAATAGCTCAATGTCAACTTTTGTGTGTAATTCTCTTCTTTGATTGTATATATTAAAGGGTTTTGAACTTTTGATTGGTGACTGATTTTCGATCAGAGCAATAAGAGTTGTTTAAGTGCAAAGGCAGATGTAACATTTGAGCAAGACAATTTTTTCTTGACGCAACGACTTGTTTAAGTGCAAAGTCAGATGTAACATTTGAACAAGACACTTTTTTCTTGATGAAACGACCTAATATAATTTTTTTAATTATTAGAGTTTGTTGTTCAAGTGTTGCATCATCCTCAGCTAACAAAAGTTAATCTCGACTTGAAAGAAAGTTCGATTATTATCATCAATAAGAAATAGCCCAAGAATATCATATCTGTATGACATTCACCTTAATAAGGGAGAGTAATTTTCTTTAACTTTTGTGGACTGCAAGTCAGCAACGACCGACGAGTGACATAGAGATTCGGAGTTACGACAATTTCCTAAAGAGTGTGTTGTTTTATTCAAGGCTTGATTTACAACACACAATTAAAAACTATAGCAGGTCCCCAAAATACATTGTATTTGTCCGAATGTGATTGTACTGATTTTCTTTTTGTTCTTTCTGATAAAGATTGGAATATTCCGACGACTTAGTCCACTAACAAGTAGAAGTCTAATTTGACGGTGCTCATTCCAAACCTAAATGAAGTGTTTTTTTTTTCTTGTAACAAACCTAAATGAAAAGTTCATACGAAAGAGAAGTGTTTTTTCTTCTTTTTACATCTATACGAAAGAGAATTGTTTACTGGTCTAAAACAAACTAAAATCAAAACGAACCGTCAAATTTCACATATTACTGTATTTGGCAAACCTCAAAATTAAATTACCGGAAGGCGAAAAATTCAATATAAAGAGTATGTAAAACATCTGAGTTTAACTGAATTGGTGTGTGACTGGTTCAAATGAAATATCAGAAAACAAAAGTTGACAAAAGAAAATCCGAGAAGAAAAACAAAAAGTTATGGAATAAATTTATGTTTGGGCTCAATACCGTTATTTAAACTCAATGCCGTTAAAATGCTGCCTATTGCTGGATAAATGTACATGGATTCCTCCCAATTCAACCTTGTATTCACCTTTTTCTTGTGTTACTCACAGTTACTGTGACAAAAATATTTTCACTTCTTGTATAAGTGAATTTGTTAACCTACTTCGCCATGCATGTATTGTCCTCTAATTACAGGACAAGAGAGATACTATAATTCCCGTTGGTTCTTTTAATATAATGTAGTCTAAACTCTCCGGTAACACCTGAGAAAGGATTTCAACATCACCAATTGATCTCGAGTCTTGACTCTTTTGAGTTCTGGACAACATATATGGTGAAAGTATTAGTTTTGTCACAGCATGTCAGTCTCATCCATCATTCTTCTGGTGTATGTAGCTTACCTTTTTGGTATATTTTTCATGGATTTTTTCTATAAAAAAAGTTTAAGTTGTTGTTTGTCATCGTTTAAATGATTGTGGCTAAGGATTTGCACGAAATAAAGATCCTTCATCTTAAGATTCTCAACTATATATGTGGACCTTCTTGCCAGCACGACAGACACTTCTGACTTGCTGGTGGATCATGTAGACAACTTGCAGCATTAAATAGTAACCATCCCATTTCCTGAGTAACTATCAGAAAAAAAAAAATTATAGAACCGCCTTGTAAAGAGAAGATCTTGTTCAGTTAGTCTCCACTTCTACTTCTCTACTGGATAGAATAAAAGAACTAGTAAATGTTCTTGCATAAAACTTATGTACAACCTGAAGACTTCTTCTGGATTGAATCCCCCAAGCACGGAGGTATGGATTCCGCTGCCCTTATCACTTCTTGAATTCTAAGTGCTCTCTCAACGAGTATAGATACGACTTTTAGTAGGTTTTGATTACTTTTGATTCTGTTACTTAGACAAGAGAGAGGTTACTTAATAAAATGTGATTAGTTTTCTTTCCTTATATTTCCATTCTCCTTGGACTATAAAGGTTTTATATCAATTAGTCATTTTCTAGTTTCAAGTCTACTTATGGGGAAAAGTCAAAAAGTGTACAAAAACTCAGCAAACCATCACTGCTCATTTCCATTGACTATGAAGATAAAATAACAGCTAAACTTGCAAGACCAATCAAGCTATTTGAATCGGTCTACAACACATTAAAAGAACACATAATAATGGGTGATTATGCTTATATTATATGCACATATCTATCTGGCGTTTAACCAAAAAAAAAAAAACAAAAGGAAAAACTTCATGACTGCATCAAACGTTCTTTTTTGAAGTTTTGATCTTAGAAATAATATTTCTCTTCCTTCCTATAACCATGTCTTAGACATATGCCAATGAGGAGCAAAACCCCATCACCTCTTCTCTTCCCAAACCGAAAACATCAAAAAGCTGATTCTGAGTATGATTGGAGTGATGTAGGTACTGGCGCTCAGGCAAAGAATGTCTCCGCTTTCAGTGCTATCAGAAGAGCAGCCAAGAAAGTTGTAGGAGTCTTTGCTTTTCTTTTCTCAGGGCAGAGAAATTTAAAGCCAAGAGAATGTAGATCTGATCCTGGAGAGATCAGCAGCACCCACGACAGAGAATCTACATGTAAGTATATTGGTGTTGATTTAATCTTTCCTGAAACATGAATCTTTAAAGCACTAATCATGTATGCCTACCATCAAGGCTTTGTTTCAAACCATGATGGATGAAATCATTAGATATCATTCTTTTATGTTACTATGTCAATCTTTTTTTGTTTCTTGCACATGGTGCAGTATCAGGTTGGACTGGTTATTCATCCCCAAGTACTTTTGGAAGATCAACAGAAAGAAAGGTTTCAGGTCAATACCGATTTTCTGGTTCAAGATTTCAAAACTTTGGGAAAGATTCTTCTTCTTCTTCTAGCAAAAGTTGGCAACTTGGCCCAGTGATTTTTTCTTTTGTGGAGCTTCAGAGAGCAACCGCAAATTTTGCACTTAATAATCAGATTGGCGAAGGAGGTTTTGGAACTGTTTTTAAGGGAAAGCTTGATGATGGAACTTTTGTTGCTATCAAGCGTGCAAGAAAGGTGGTGATTCTTGAAACCTTTCTCTTTCTTGAAAAGTTTCTTCAAGAATTAAAAAATGTTCTAAAAAACTTTTGTGGCAGAACAACTATGGCAAAAGCTGGTTGACAGAGTTCAAGAATGAAATATACACATTGTCAAAGATAGAGCATATGAATTTAGTAAAGCTCTATGGATTTCTTGAACATGAAGACGAAAAGGTTATTGTTGTTGAATATGTTAACAATGGAAACCTAAGAGAACATTTAGATGGTAAGTTACAAGAAGAGGTACACTTCATTTATTCTTCACAGCTTTTAAGAGTATAGAGAGTTTCCAAATACAAAACATTTGAATCTTTTTAGGATTCTAAACTTTATTAAAACGTAGGTTTACGCGGTAACCGTCTTGAAATGGCAGAACGTCTAGAGATTGCGATTGATGTGGCTCATGCATTGACCTATCTTCACACATATACAGGTACTCTTGTTTGTGATCCATTTCCTTATTGATCTTTTGTGATCACAACAATCATTTATGAATATGCAGAGACTGCAATAATACACAGAGACATTAAAGCATCAAACATACTCATCACTGATAAGCTCAGAGCCAAAGTGGCAGACTTTGGATTTGCCCGTTTAGTCTCTGATGATTCGGAGGCTACTCATATCTCAACACAGGTCAAAGGATCTGCAGGGTATGTGGATCCAGATTATCTCAGGACGTTTCAACTAACTGACAAGAGCGACGTTTACTCTTATGGTGTTTTGCTCATTGAGCTTCTCACCGGAAGACGTCCCATTGAGTTAAAGAGACCAAGAAAAGACAGACTCACTGTTAAATGGGTTAGTAGTAACTTCACTAATAAGCTTCTTGGGAGAATCTTGAAAGTTTTAAAGCAAGAAAAAACTTGTTTTGAGATCTTGTTGCAGGCGTTGAAGAGACATATAGAGGATGAAGTTGTTCTTGTAATGGACCCGTTTCTCAAGAGAAATAGAGCTGCCATTGAAGTAGCTGAGAAGATGCTGAGACTGGCGAGCGAATGTGTTGCACCAACGAGAGGTCCACGTCCGTCTATGAAAGACTGTGTGGAAAAGCTATGGGGGATAAGGAGAGAGATGAAGGAGACAATGCTTTGCTCTTCTGCTTCTGTTTCTTCGTCTTCTTCAGCTACACACAGCTTCCTGGGTCGTGATTCAGACAGATTTGCATTACCGAGGATTATAGATGATGAGAACACCACTCAGTTAGTCTCTCCTTAAAGATGAAACCAATTTGTGAAAAAACATATTAATACAAATACACATACAACACTGTAAATTCTTCTGTTGTCATTGTATGGATTGTCATAATTCTTTGTATCAAGATAGGAATTAGGAAATTGGACAAATATTTTGTGACCTAACATATGATAAAGAGAAGATCTTCTTTGAAATTCTACTTCTCTTGATTCCACAAAAAGTAAGAAACTCAAAGTAGAACGATATTTGAATCCCATAAACATCAAATCACAACAATTCCCCAGTTTGGCTTTTGTCATTACACAACAAATCCAGAGAAGATGTCAAAGATGAAACATCACATCACAACGCACAAAACAAGGACAGGATACAACACATTACAACACAAAACCCTTCTTCTGTATCATATATATAAATTTACAAAAGAGACAGACTTTCTTCACCGTCTCTCAAGCGAATTTAGGCTTAGGCAAGGCTGAGCCACCAAGGCCGCTGCTGCTACTGCCTCCTCCTCTTTCTCCTCCTCCCTGCGCCGGTCCAAGCTTCTTAATCCAATGCTTCAGACCTTTCCTTGGGTCCTTGCAGATCTTGTTCGAACTCAGATTCAAGCTTCCTTCACGTGCCAGCGACGTCTGAAACTGCTCAAGCACTTTCACTATCTGCCAGAACTCGGGTCTCTTATCCGGTCCAACCGACCAACACTGCTCTATCAGAGCTTTCATGGCTGCTGGACAATCTCCCGGTATAGCCGGTCTAATGTTCTGTACCAAAGATCAACACTTTTAAGCTCTCAAATGGCTCAAACAACTAAACATGAAGATTACAATCATGAAACAGTCAAGAGACACACAGAATATTTTACCTTGTGAACGACTGCGAAAGCAGCTTGAATAGGATTCATGTCCTCATACGGGATAGCTCCAGCGACCATTTCCCACAAAACGAGTCCAAAGCTGTACACATCAGCCTTACGTCCATGTGGTTTCCGTTTTATCATTTCAGGAGCCATCCACCTGTATGTTCCCGGGTCATCAGCCAACATGTCACAGTACTCCTCCTCGCACGCTATCCCAAAGTCAGCAATCTTCAACTGGAAGTCTTCGTCCAGCAAAACGTTCTCCGGCTTAAGATCCCGGTGAATTATGCGCCGCGAGTGAATATACTCCATCCCTCTCGCAATATCTAGAGCAAACTCTATCAGCTTCTTCAAAGGAAGAGACCTGTTCTCTGGCTTGTGCAGAAAAGATCTCAAAGAGCCTTCAGGTAAGTACTCCGTGAGGACGCAATACACAGGCGGATCTTTATACGCTCCCACAAACTGTTTTACCACACAAACAAGACAAGAAAATTAAGCCCAAAACATTCCACCAACATTGGATTAAAGAAAATAACACAAAGAGACTTGAATCACCTTAATAACATTGGGGTGGCACAACCGGGACAAAAGCGTGACTTCCTTGGTAAACTGTTTCTCTAAGCGAGCACCCAAGCATCCATTATCGTCATCATCAGGCACAGTGATGAGCTTCACGGCAACAGCTTTATCTTCGTACTTCCCATGGTACAGCCGGCTATACAGCCCGTGAGCAAACCTCAGCCCAAAGAAGAGCTTCGACATATCAACGCGGTACTCTTCAGAAGCTTCCGCAGCACTCACTCTACGACCACCGTTATCAAAAAGCTTAGACCATCCGGTGTCCTTCTTGCTCTTCACCCTCTCTTGAATCCTCAGAGTGCCTAAGTCTCTGATAGGAACTGATGGGGACCGTAAGTTGAAAGATCTCTTCTCGAAAGAGTTTTTATGGGAAAGCTTCGCCTTCATCCCCTTTTCTGACTCCATTCTTCTTGGATGCGGAGTAGAGAATCTCTTCCGCTCAGACCTAGCTTCCTTAAACACATCAGGAAGAGCCATCTGAGGAGAGGGAGAAACCGATCTCTGTTTATTAGTCACCGGGTTTCTCTGAATTTCCGAATCAACAACATACACATCAGCTTTCAAACTAGCGGGATCCTCCGTAGCCTTCTGTGAGTTGCTTGAAACCAACTTTGGATCCAATGATGATGATGACGACGACGATGAAGTCTGGCTCTGGGGTCTTGTTTTCAGTCCGGCAGGCTTCTCTTGGTTTACCGTAAAGGGGAGAGATGATAGCTTTGACGGATTCAGACGATAAGAAACCGTTTGAGAAAACTTTGCCCTCCTAATCCAAGAAGAAGCCTCTTCATCCATCTCTAAGCTCGAGAAGAAGAAAAAAACAGACGCTTGAAAATGCTAAAAGCCTAAAACCTTCTTCAGAAGACTAAACAACCAAAAGTCCTATGATTCAAGCAAAGCCGTGAATGCGAATGAGATGACTTGCAATCTCCAACGATCTCATCTTCACGAAAAAACGAAATCCCTTCAAATTCATCGAAACCCCATCTTTCCACTTCAAAAATTAATCAAACAAACTACATAAGGAAAAGAGATAAAGCTTCCTACGAATACTATACTCGGAAATTTCTCCACACGCCCACCAAATCGCCGGAAATCCTTAATTTACACCAATCATATGCCTCTCCCTACAAAATCAAGCATCAAAACTCAGAAAACCGAATCCCCAGAAGCTGTTGCGGACAATAATGGCGGTGGAGATGGATCTATCAATGAATTAAGAAACGAAATGAGATTTTTCAGCAGCTGAAGTTTTACCTGAAACACGGAATCAGAAAACCGTGAAGCGTGTGTTTTAGGAGGAGGAAATTCAAGTGAATCGGAATCTGGAAGATCCGGCGACTTGAAGCCGGAGGAAGAAGAAATCAAGGAGAAATCGAGAGCTAAACCATAGGACGTTTGGATTCTGGAAGACCTTTTTGACGAATCCAGACCTCTTACGCCTTTTTAGATGGATTAATTTTTTTTATTTTTTATTTTTTATTTTATTTCCTATTTAAATAGATTTATTTCTTTTTTTTCACAGATAAAAGGTGGAAATTAAATTCTTTGGAATTTGAAGAAAGATACGTTGAAACGACAGCGTATTAGTCTGTCTGTCAGCATCTCTGAGATGCTCTTAATATTCTTGTCTGATAGAGAAGCTTAAATTATTATGAGATTTTTTTAATGTTAAAATAAATTCTGAACAAAATAAAGCTCGGTTTCGATCTGGGCCCGCCCATTTATAAATATTCTGGCCCATACTTGTTTTTAATAGGCCATGATGATGTTTGTGAAATTGAAGCCGTGTGTTTTGTTGATTTTTTTTTTTTTGTTAAAGCCGTGTGTTTTGTTGATTCGAACAACTTGTTGATTTTTGTATTAATTCAACAAATTGTCCTGAATACGACCAATTTTAGATAACCAATAATCAAATATACAAAATTTACGTAATGAAATCAAATTCAACAAATTCTCACAACTTGAAAAAGAAATCAAATTCTCACACATGACATAGCTGAAACTTATGATTACTCCAAGCATATGGAGAACAGTGTCGTTTTGCTGTATTGATTAAGCGAGAGGACTTTTGATGGATTCCGTAAACTACTACAGCAGCTATCAATTCAATATGAGCATTTGTACTGAAAAATCAATTACTGTAGCTATCCATTCAAAACATTATATAGATTGACAAAAAAAGAGTAAAATATAAGCAAAATATAAGTAAAATATAAGCAAAAAGTAAACAAATTAGCATCTAAAAATCATAGGTATATTGGTTATCATTCTTTGTAGTATCACTCTTTCTTGCTAATCAACCCTATTAACTTTTTTATTTCACCTACGTTCTACAAAATCAGTAGCCATAACTTACTTGATTACATGACTCACATGTTACAAACAGTAAGTTGAATTCTCATTTTTCTTAATCATAAGTTTCTTTTTCATTATGCAACTGGCCCACAATTATTAAATGAATTATTTTATGATATTTCTCAAATATGTGGATTGTGGCTATATAATCTTCTTCTCTCAGACTCACACGATCATCGAACTACTACAAGACAATTTCTTTTCTCTAATTCATCTCTAGAAATTAATCTGAAGATTTGTGTTAACGTTGTTTGTGTTCTCATGCTCATCCTCTCGACAGGCATGGCTCAATCGCCCCCTCCGTGCACCGAAGCGGCGTGCGACTTCTTGTTGAATGAAGAAAATAATAAAAAAAATTATTGTGCCAAAGACCAACACGCATGTCTAATCCGATCACTGATGTACATATTCTCTCAACCCTAATTATCAAAAAAGAAAAATAACATTTTAATCGGGAAAAGACGGTTACTTCCTTCTCAAGCATCCGTTGTTGCTAACTTTGATAATCTTCTCGACGATGACAAAACTCTGTCCTCCTCATTAAAAACACGCTTGAAAAGCTAAAAACATGTAACTTCTGTGTTATTTTTTGAAAAAAAATGAGTATTTTAAGTTAATGAGAAAACGAACCTAATGAAAATTGAAATACAAATATCTATAAAAAAATCCAAATAAAAACATTATGCTAACTAAAATCTGCATGCAGCCTTCAGATTCCTCTATTTGAGAGCTATTCGCGTGGCCTGGGAGAAGCAAACGGCATAAGCAAATCCGGATCGAGAAATGACGCCGTAGTGTCAATCAGAGCCCCGTCGGTTACTTCAGGCAAATTCGGACCATTCAGTGTTATCAACAATTTCGAAAAATTATGAAACGACCATCCTCCTTGATGATCTTCTTCATCTTCTGATCCAGCATGTTTGATCTTCTTCAGCTTCTTCTTCTTCTTCAGCTTTTTCTTCTCATCATGTTCCTCATCATCACACCCACAAAGGTTTGGAACATTAAAGTTAAGTCGGTTATCCTCTTCCGATCCCAAATTCTCAAATCTTTCTAAACCCTTCTCCTCTGTCTCTCTCTCTTTTACTGTAGCAGTTTCATCATCAGTCAGACAAGAAGTTTTCATCTCTTGATCGCTATTTGCTGATCCTGTGAGGGGAGTCTCCGGATCATGACGATGAACTTCACTGATAGATAGCTGCTGCTGTTCCAAGGAAGAAGACTCAAGACGCTGATGGTAATTGATAGTTTCAGGATGATCCTCCTCGTTCTTGGACTTGTCATTCTCTTGGATTTGGCTGGAGATCACTTGATCATTCTTTTCTGATCCTATGCTCGGAGTCTCCTGACCCTGACTATGAGCTTCATTGATGAGCTGGTTCTCCGAAGAGGAAGCTGGACCAAATTCTTGATGATGAGAAATAGGGTTTTCATGATCGTCCTTCTCGTTTTCTTCAAACTTGCAGTTGATATTGTTCGGCTGCTGCTCCAAAGAAGAAGTGAGAGCATAGTAGTCATGATTACTGGTCGGCTGCTGCTCCGAAGAAGAAGTGAGACCATAGTACTCATGATAATTGGTCGGCTTCTGCTCCGAAGAAGAGCCGAGGGAATAGTACGCATGATGATTGGTCGGCTGGTGCTTCGAAGAAGAACCGATAGAATAGTACGCATGATGATTGGTCGGCTGCTGCTCCGAAGAAGAAGCCAGAGAAGAGTACTCATGATGAATGATCGGTTGCTTCTCCGAAGAAGAAGCACAACCATAATACTTTTGATGATTGATAGGCTGCTGCTCCGAAGGAGAAGACACAAGATAAAGACGACGATGATGATAATGGTAATAAGTAGACATAGAATCAGAAGCTTCATCATGATCGTCCTTGGACTTCTTGATCTCGTGATCTTGCACAGGACTGTTCCTTGAAACTTATCTTCTTCCACAAGCATATACTCTGTCATAGTCCAGCTGCTCTCGCTGCCGGGAACAGTAGCACTAGTGCCGTCTTCTCTCTTCTGCTTCTTCTTGTTGTTGTTGTTGTTGTTGTTGTTGCTTTTAATGAAAGTTAGGGTTTGCTTTTCACCAATGATTTTCCCTGTCTCCTCGTCCAGGATCTTTTCTTTAGCGTTTGCCTTCCACGTCCCGTTGTCTCCGATGATCTTCCGCTTCGCCTTCTTACCACGACCGATGTTCTCCTCAGACTCAGAGACTTGAGTCCTTGTCACGAAGTAGTACCACTCGTACTTCTTGAAAAGAGGATCCATGTTATGCTTAAGCAACCATGGTTCTGTGGCGTAAACGTCCATGTCCGGTATAAAGTCAAACTGTTTGACTTGGTTTATCTTGGGAGAAAGATAATCTTTGATGAGTTGGTTCTCCGTCGGATCGAAGTGAATCCCTTCGTCTTCGTCGTAGTATTCTGCCATCTTTTCGTTTTTCCTCAGCTTACAAAACCTTGGCGATGGTTTAGGTTTTGTATGAGAAACTTTTTGGGAACAGTGTGTCTCGGAGGCTTTGTGAATTTATACATAGACAAGGAACACATCTCCCATCAGGAATAGGACTGTTATTTCTTTTTTTTTTTTTTTTTTTTTTTTAGGACTGTTATTTCACTAAAATAAAAAAAAAGAAGATCATTATCTTTGAAAATAATAAAATATAGTGTGAATCTTGTTATTAGCGACATCAAATCCAGATTATATTACATTATTAATATAGATATATATATATATTATCTGATCATTGTTTTCCTCATTAAAGATAACTAAAATAAAATCGCTTATGAGGCCATATCTACATGGACTGTCCACGGAGGTGATTGATCGGGGATTTGGAGATTCTGAAGAGTTAGGATTTAGATCTCGGAAAATTTATAGTACAAAACTACAAATCTTGTAAATGTATAAATATAGTAGGATGGTACGTACTGGAACAGTTCCACTAAATGGCTTTAAATATGTTTTAGTAAGGTAAATGATTATCAACTTGTTTTCATGTGCAAAAATTACATTTATGTACGTTATTTGTTTTTTTTTTCTTTTTTTTTTTTTAACAAACGTACGTTATTTGTTGACTTTAAACAGAAAAAAAACCCTGTCTTACTCTAAATAACACATTAATATTTAATATAAACAACATGAGACATAGCATCAAATAAACTATAATTATCTAGCTACCTGATTAAGTCCCCAAGTATTCTATGTATATGTATGTTTTTGTACGAAGAAAATAAAATGGCAAAAGGAATTATATAATAAGAGTAGAAGAATAAAAGATAAAGAAGGATTGAAGAGATGAGTCCAAAAGATTGGTAAAACACAAATGCTTAACAACAGAGTTGATTTTGGGGACACCACACATCACTTTGTCTCTGTACCTATTCATGTCCTACACCTTTGGACACACCCTTTCTCTTACTACACCTTCAAAAACATAAGTTACACAAAGAGAAAAACGTTAGTACAAAAGAATCTATATAATAATGTGAGATCTTGATTTGACAAAACTGTCGGTTGGAAACTTAGAGCTCTTCAATGGCGCTTCCGCGCGCTTTTGCTTTTCAGTGTACGAATTGATAGATCCAAGAAGTGAGAATAATTTACTCTCATGTCAAACTTATTGATAAACCGGTGAGTAAGTTCGAAGTTGCGTAGTTAAGGTCTCAATTAAACTAGTAAGTGACCTAGTGACGAAGATAAACTTTGACTTCTAAATTTAAAGAAAAGATACTTAACTTTTTAAGCAATCATCTTGCAAGAACTAGACTTAGTTAGCACCATCATCCCTATAAAAAACAAGGGAGACACATAGAAAAGATATATACACAAGCAACACGACTGAAAGCAATCATCTAAACAAGAAATGTAGCAAATGACGTTCAAGATTATAAGCGACTTACCTTTTCACAGCTTGCGCAATTCATCATTGATCATGATCTTTATTTTTCACAACAATGATCTGATTTACAAAAGATTAATGAATATATTTGACAAGGCGTCTTTTTTAGACTCTTCAAACGAATGAAAAGAAATTCATTCGATCTTTTCATTCGATAACTAAGCTAAAGTTACTTTCTCGCCAACCAACAAACAGATGGAGGAAATTTTTTTGGTTTTTTTAAGTCATGCATTTCTCATTTATACTTGATAACATTTTCGATCAAAATCGTTTTGTCGTGTTTCCAAAATGGAGTTTATATGATATGCAAGAACAAACTACACAACAAATGGCTAGATGTCGAAACATAAAACAAGGAAGAAAATCCCACCCCGCAATTATATGTTTCATTATTTAATAATAGAGTTTGATACTTGTCACATCAAAACCCTTTTCCTCATTGGCCTCTTCCCCTAAAAATCTTCAGTTGAATGCTCTATTTATATATGCCAACCTTTGAACCTTAATTTCATATCACTCTTCTTCTTCTTCATATATTAGAAAGAGAGAAAATGTTGCCAGGCATACTGTTATGCTCACTTAATCCCAAGAACCACAGGTGAATATTCATTTTTCTTTCCCTCGGAATAAATATGTTTTGTGGTTTCAATTCAGTAATCAGTATGATAGTTTAAAAGTGTATTTCTTAAATCGGGTTTCATGATAGGTTTGGATTTATCGATATATTTTGATATATCCTTAGTATATAGTATATGTAAAAAGGGATAATGATTTTCTTTGTGAACATGATTAAGACAAATTCTATGACATGATCTTTACGGAATCACTTCCTCGACCAATCAAACCAGAGATTAACAAAAAAGTACAAAAAAACAATTACCAAATGACTACTTTATTACACTTTGTCTTTTTAAAAGACAATACAAAAACAAAGTTTTTTTCTTTTTAAGAATGAAATGTGTTAAACGATGAAAAAACGGATGGAGAGTATATTCATTGCATTTTACGAACTCTATGTTGAATTTTTTTCATAGTACTAGTATAAATTTAACGTTCTGTTTTTTTCCTCATACTATTAATTAACGTTGGATTGTAAACCAAAACATTGGCTAGTTAGGGAGAAACTGAAAAATATTGACTTATAAAAAGAGGAGCATGTGCGACCATGAAAATAAATAAGAAAGTTATGGAAAGACCCAAAACTTTTCCCGAGGGCCCATAATTGAGATAAGGTTTTACAAGTCAATCAGGGGTCAAAACGTAAGAGAACTAAAAGGGGGTATTTCCGTAATTGTGTATCAATTCCTATTGCCTCTTCTTCTCTCCAGTCTCCACTGCTCTGAGTCTGACTGAGAGATTATAATAGAAACATTAATCAGAAATCTCCAGTTATTTCGGTCGTCGGCCGGCGACAGTAATTATTCCGGTGGTATTGACTGTCGGAGACGGTTTACTTCACTGTGCAGTAAGAAGAAGAAGAGTGACCGAGAGAGCTTAGATACTGAGCCTAAGGACATTGACTACTGGTACTCAGTTCAGTTCAATCGAGATCCTCCGAGATTTGCTCTTCGATCGGAGAACAACAATCGTCACTCCCACAGGTAAGCTTCCGTGACTTTTCCGTCCATAGATTCCGGAGGTTTGATTTCTTGTTTCCCACCATTTCTGATATTTGACTCCGTTTGCAGTAAGAGCGGCGAATTCTCCAAGACGAAGAAGCGAGGAGAAATGTCGAACAAGGTTTCAAACTTCTCGGATCTGATTCAGCGAGTGACGGCGTCTTGCTTGTTGCATCCACTCTCCGCCGGCCGGCAAGATCTCGCCGGAAACCGCCGGGGAGAGTACGACACTGAGGAAGAGGACGAGGAGGTGGAGGAAGGGGAAGGAGAGATTCAGTACGAAGACGCATTGGAGAAGGAAAACGGTAAAGACGAGACGGTTAGGGCTAAGAGCGGAAGAGGGAACGGCGTGAGTGTGGAGGCGGTGCAGGACATGGAGACGGTGATGGAGGAAGTGTTCACGGCGGCATCAGCTCTGAAGAGAGCTTACGTGTTGCTTCAGGAAGCGCACTCGCCTTGGGATCCGGAGAAGATGCACGACGCTGACATGGCGATGGTGGCTGAGCTGAGAAGGATCGGCTCGCTGAGGGAGAGGTTCAGGAGGATGCGAGGCAGCGGAGGCGGCGGCGGCCGGAGGAAGAACGACAGCGGCAGGGGAATGCTGAGAGAGGCGGTGGCGCCGTACGAAGCCGTCGTGAAGGAGCTTAAGAAAGAAGTGAAGGCTAAAGACACTGAGATCGAGAATCTGAAGGAGAAAGTCAAAATGACAACTTCCATGGCTAACGGTAACGGCGGCAAGAAACACCGTCTGCTCTCAAGCCGGAAAGTTAACTGCAGCACTCAAGGTCAAAATCCCTAGCACTCTGTTTACTCTGTTTCTGTTTGGAATTAGCTCTAAAACGTTATTAACTTTGTGAACAGTTGCTGTATCTCCGGTGCCGGAGTTATTCGAGATGACGATGATTCAGGTGAAAGAAGCATCAAAGACCTTCACAGGGGTACTACTGTCTCTAATGCGAGCTGCGCGTTGGGACATTGCAGCTGCTGTTCGCTCCATCGAAGCCGCTTCAGCTGCATCGGACGGCATGGCAGCGTCAGCGTTAGCATCCTCTGTTCAGTCCTCTGTCCCGAACCAGCACGCGAAGTTCGCTCTCGAGTCTTACATCTGCCGGAAGATCTTCCAAGGATTCGATCACGAGACGTTCTACATGGACGGAAGCCTGTCTTCTCTTATCAACCCTGATCAGTACCGTCGTGACTGCTTCGCACAGTACAAAGACATGAAAGCAATGGATCCAATGGAGCTGCTAGGGATCTTACCGACTTGCCATTTTGGTAAGTTCTGTTCGAAGAAGTACCTTTCGATCATTCACCACAAGATGGAAGAGTCGTTGTTCGGGGACTCGGAGCAGCGGGAGCTGGTTATTGCTGGTAACCACCCGAGGAGTCAGTTCTATGGAGAGTTCTTGGGGTTGGCCAAAGCGGTGTGGCTGCTTCATCTCTTGGCCTTCTCGCTGGATCCATCACCGAGTCACTTTGAAGCAAACCGAGGAGCGGAGTTTCACTCTCAGTATATGGAGAGCGTGGTGAGGTTCTCGGACGGCCGTGTTCCGGCGGGTCAGGTAGTCGGGTTTCCTGTTTGTCCAGGGTTCAAGCTTAGCCATGAAGGGAAAGGATCAATCATCAAATCTAGAGTCTACTTGGTTCCAAGGGCTTAAACGGGTGGTTTCATTGTAATCCTAATGTCAGTGTGGATTAGTGTCATGTCCTGTGCTTTTAAGACGATCTAGCTTTGGAAAGATCTTGAAATAAAGAATCCGTTTATATAAAACAGAGTTTCTGAAAAGATAATATGTTTCTATATTAATCTAAATGAGAAATCTCATAAGATAAAAGTATAGATACTCTTAACAATTCGAGGTTTTAATAGGCATTATGTAATAAGGTATGGTTTTACGAGGAGGGTTCGGAATTAATCGTACAATACTTCTCTTAGAAACACTTTTTTCACCTGCCACAGAGTCAAGACGAAACAGAGAAGGTTAAAAGAAGAGCTAAAACCAGAACTGATCATCATCATCATGAAAAGTTCAAAGAGAATATGGGAAGAAAGCTTATGTACTTGTTCTAGTGTGAGGAACATAACCACGTTCCAAGTTCCTAGTCGTGTGAAATTCGGGAGAAACCCTTTGTAGAAGGCCATAATTCCCTGTGAAGATAGCAAACCAAAACATGATTAGTACCAAAAGAGAGAGTTTGCTAAATTTGAACTAAAAGAATCATGACTGTGGAAAGGTATCAACCTCAGTCTTCATGGTTTTAACGAAGCAATCGATCGTGTTACGGTAAGTAGAGTCTCCCATCATTCTAGATTTCACCTGGAACAACACATAAAAGAAGAACCATGGCCGTCTCAAGGGAAAATATACCAAATACATCACTTTTTTCTTTTTCCTCTACAATCTAATGTCTCCTTCGGTAGAGCATTATTATCTAATAATGCTGCATTAGCCAAAGTCAAATTGCCAAGCAAGAGGTCAGATCAAAAGCATAAACGTGGAAGACATAAACATGTGAGATGCTACAGAAATGTCATTTTCAAGGTAGTGCTATGTCCATTCCATGCATGGGACACCATATTGCAAAAGAGATATATAGGAGTTCTGCGATAAGGTTCAATCTTTGCCACAAATCTAGAACTAGTATAATTCAATCGTTAATGGTCTCTTGTGTTTGTTCTTTAAATAGTCACTGATTTAGATATTTAGCGCTTTTGTGTCAGATCTATCATTTAGATACTACCGGTGCCTAAAATGCGGAGGATCTTGTAATCTTCTTGTTTTTATGTAAAGGAAGAAAATGAATACTTATACTTACCACATCAATCGGAGATCCAATACAGACAGCAAAGAATCCTGCAGCTAAACCAGCTAGTAGATGAGTCAAAATACTGTCTCTGAAGCCTGGAATTTTCATAATTGTCTGCATATGTACGGACGTATTAAAAACAAACAAAGACTAAGCCAAACGCCAGTAGAAGCCAAACATTCATTTATAAACAATCACAAACATTAATTACTGAGAAAGAAATATCAATCACCTCCTTTATCTGATCATAACTAGCTAGCTCTGCAGCGTTTACAATAGCGTTCCTTGCAATATTAGGGCCAAGCCCTGTCCACAGCGCACTAACTCCTTCCTGTTTTATGAATCAAAAGGCTATAACTCTCTGCTAAGTAACCTAATATATTTTGACGTTTTGTATTTAAAGATTTGTTAACTAACCAACTTCACTATGGTGAAATAAGCGTCTACAGCTCCTGCATAACGCCTAGGAACACCAGCTGGTAGTTTTCCTTCTGACTGAAGCCGAACTTTAACAAGATCGGTTGGATTAGCTACTATAATAGCTATAGCTCCTGTTGTCACAAAATTACAAAAAAGATTCCTCTATTATGTCAAGCTTTTACTCAAATTACTCCAAAAAGAGGATCAAAATCAAGAACTGAAACTCACCGGTTAATAAAGCTGCAAGAATCTTTTGATATAGTGGAATATCCCCAATAAAGTCACTTCCAACCAAAAATGTCTTGACCTAGCCAGATATAGCAAGGTAAGACAATTCATTGATTATATACAAAAAGAAAGAGCACCAGAGAAGGAACTTTAAGTAATCTTGAGACTCACAGGCTCATATAACCCAATCCTTAAGCCACCATAGATGCATTGACGATGCAGTCCTGCAATTACACCTTTCCAAAGCCCAGAAATACCTTCTTCTCTCGCTATGGTAGAGAGCGTACCCAATGAGCCTCTGTACTTTGGCAAATTCTCACCGTCTCCAGTTGGGATCTTTCTTTGAAGCTGAAGCCTTACTTTAGCTGTGTCCAATGGTATAGTACATAACTGCAACATCATTAACTCGTTAGGCAGTCAAATGTGAATCAGGATTTTACTAAATATCACAAGAGACTTAAAAGGAGAGTAAAGCAACAGGTAGTGAAGCAGAGTTGAAAACACACAAAAAGTCAATTTGTTGAAAATGTAGAAAATTCGCACTTAATTGCTTTGCCAAATTTCTCAAAACACTAGATGCATAGTAGTATATAGCTCAAAATCTCAATCATCACCACGAAAATTCTCAATTAATAGACTTAGAGTCGTAGACTAGACCATCAATAGTATCTTCTTTTTCTTCCACATAGAGCAGAAAAAAGAGAGAAATTGTCAATTTCAGTAACATCAGTCTTCAAGTTTATCCAGCTCAACTTCGAAGATTCAGCAAAAAAATACAGGCGAATCTGAAAGGAATTTCTCTGGCTAGTGATTAAACTGAAGAAATTACTAACAGATGCGAAATTAACACTAACACTAATCGAATCCAGGAAAAATTCACCGACTCAAAGTTTCCCATCTGCGATTGCGCAAAATCAATCGAGTGTGAAAACGAAAACCAATCTGGGAGTGGAAGTAGATACCTCTGCGAAACAAGCTGCGAAAGCGCTACAAATGAAGGTTTCAAGGAACGAAATCTCGATCCTGGGTTTGAGATCCGCCATTGTTTTTGTTCTATACAGATGAGAACACGATAAAGCGAAATCTCGGATGCACACACCGATTCCGCAAAATGAAGGAGAGCTAAATTAAGAACTCCTCCACTTTCTCTGTGACAAGGACGATGAATTGATGATCTCAGAAATGGTGGTTCGCTTCAATGATGTAAAAGTAGTAATAATGAAGAAAAAAGCGAGATCAAGATTTAAAAGCGACTACAATGGCGTAACGATTTTCAGAAAACAAGTACAGAGTCTCAATCCATCGTGTTACTATTCAAGCTTTCTTTTTTTTGTTTTCTCTCTAATTTGTAATTGAATTTAAGATCTAATCTGTTTTCAAACCAACATTAAACACGTCTTAAACCAAAATATATTAAAAATATTAAACACGTCATTAGCACTCTCATAGTCTCATGCATACCCTCTACCTCTGCTGGAAGGTTACCATCTGATGTTAGCTCAATAGACGACGAAGGAAAATGATTCTGTCTTTAGCTTACGTGTCCTTCTCATTTCGGTTTTCACTTTTCACTTTTCACTCCTCATTCGATTTATTACTTTTCAAGTTTTCACCTTAGAAGTTAGAACACCAGTCTGATGTTTTGGGATCATTTTCATACACTAAATTGAAATCAATGGAAAAACAGAAAGAACAAAAAGAGAAACATGAAATTATCTGGCTGGCAAATACTGTATATATCTCTTCCATATATGCTTTAACAAAAAAAAAAAAAAAAATCTCTTCCATATATGATTAAATTTACCCAAAAATTCAAATAGAAAGTCAAGATAGAAACTAGAAGGAGAAAAAAAGAGAAACAAAATTATCTGGTTGGCAAATACTGTATCCTTCCATATATGATTAAAACTTACCCAAAAATTAAAATAGAAAGTTTGACAGCCTCTCAAATTCATTTAAAATTTTTTTTTTTTTGAAAAGCAAACAGATGTATCTTTCCATTTTTCTTTAATGGACATTTTTTAAAAAGTAGAAAACAAATATTTCACCTTTGGTGAAGATTATCTCCTTTTTTAGCAAAGCTTACCTTTGAATATAATAGATTTGTCCAAATCTATAATAAAAGGGAAAAAAATACAGGTGTATGAATTCACATGGAGGAGCTTATCCAACTTACCCAAAAATTAAAATAGAAAGTTTGACAGCCTCTCAAATTCATTTAAAATTTTTTTTTTTTTGAAAAGCAAACAGATGTATCTTTCCATTTTTCTTTAATGGACATTTTTTAAAAAGTAGAAAACAAATATTTCACCTTTGGTGAAGATTATCTCCTTTTTTAGCAAAGCTTACCTTTGAATATAATAGATTTGTCCAAATCTATAATAAAAGGGAAAAAAATACAGGTGTATGAATTCACATGGAGGAGCTTATCCAGTTAATAAATATTTCTTTCATATATAATAAAATGTACAATAATTGAAATTATAATTCCATTAGTAGTAATTCATTAAATTAAGAAATAATTTGAAAAAATCTGAACTTACCTTTTTATTTTAAATATTAACCACATGTGTTATATACCTTTTGTAATTTAAGGAATACTTCAGAAACTTATCTACAGATACTGAAATACTGAAATTTGATTGGATAATTAGATTTTATTAGTGTAATTGCAAAAGTTGGTTGTAGAAAGTGATTATAAAAGCAAACACAATGCTTTCACTTGTATTCATGTTTTGTCTCAGTTTCAAAGAAAAGTAGAAAACAGTAAAAAAAATTTGTCTTATCCTGTCACCTACTCTCGACTCTCTTTCTCTCTCGGCCATATCAATTTTCTCACTCGTAAGTTTCTTGTAACTTTCACCACTGACGTTTTGTTGTCGTATTCATCTCCACTTTTGGTTTCGTCCGAGGAATCCTTACGTTGTTTCTCGTCGTTTCACTTTGTGTTCCATTTCCAATTTGTTTTGTAACCATTAAAAGCTAGGATTTTGTAAATTGATTGTGGGAAGCTAGAGAAAGTGTTCGTATATTCAGATGATTTTGAGTTACGTGTAGGACTTGAATAAAGGGATAAGAAAGATATGAAATATTTTTTTAGATCTCATAGTAATTAATTTTCTCTCTCGGCCATATCAGTTTTCTTACTCGTAAGTTTCTTGTAACTTTTATCAGTGACTTTTTGTTGTCGTATTCATCTCCACTTTTGGTTTCGTCCGAGGAATCCGTACGTTGTTTCTCGTCGTTTCACTTTGTGTTCCATTTCCAATTTGTTTTGTAACCATTAAAAGCTAGGATTTTGTAAATTGATTGTGGGAAGCTAGAGAAAGTGTTCGTATATTCAGATGATTTTGAGTTACGTGTAGGACTTGAATAAAGGGATAAGAAAGATATGAAATATTTTTTTAGATCTCATAGTAATTAATTTTCTCTCTCGGCCATATCAGTTTTCTTACTCGTAAGCTTCTTGTAACTTTTATCAGTGACTTTTTGTTGTCGTATTCATCTCCACTTTTTGTTTCGTCCGAGGAATCCGTACGTTGTTTCTCGTCGTTTCACTTTGTGTTCCATTTCCAATTTGTTTTGTAACCATTAAAAGCTAGGATTTTGTAAATTGATTGTGGGAAGTTAGAGAAAGTGTTCGTATATTCAGATGATTTTGAGTTACGTGTAGGACTTGAATAAAGGGATAAGAAAGATTTGAAATATTTTTTTAGATCTCATATTAATTAATTTTCTCTCTCGGCCATATCAATTTTCTTACTCGTAAGCTTCTTGTAACTTTTATCAGTGACTTTTTGTTGTCGTATTCATCTCCACTTTTTGTTTCGTCCGAGGAATCCGTACGTTGTTTCTCGTCGTTTCACTTTGTGTTCCATTTCCAATTTGTTTTGTAACCATTAAAAGCTAGGATTTTGTAAATTGATTGTGGGAAGCTAGAGAAAGTGTTCGTATATTCAGATGATTTTGAGTTACGTGTAGGACTTGAATAAAGGGATAAGAAAGATTTGAAATATTTTTTTAGATCTCATATTAATTAATTTTCTCTCTCGGCCATATCAATTTTCTTACTCGTAAGCTTCTTGTAACTTTTATCAGTGACTTTTTGTTGTCGTATTCATCTCTACTTTTGGTTTCGTCCGAGGAATCCTTACGTTGTTTCTCGTCGTTTCACTTTGTGTTCCATTTCCAATTTGTTTTGTAACCATTAAAAGCTAGGATTTTTGTAAATTGATTGTGGGAAGCTAGAGAAAGTGTTCGTATATTCAGATGATTTTGAGTTACGTATAGGACTTGAATAAAGGGATAAGAAAAATATGAATTTTTTTTTTTAGATCTCATAGTAATTAATTTTCTCTCTCGGCCATATCATTTTTTTACTCGTAAGCTTCATGTAACTTTTACGTTTTGTTGTCGTATTCATCTCCACTCTTGGTTTTGTCCTAGGAATCCTTACGTTGTTTCTCGTCATTTCCTTTGTGTTCCATTTCCAATTTGCTTTGTAACCATTAAAAGCTAGGATTTTGTAAATTGATTGTGTGAAGCTAGAGAAAGTGTTCGTATATTCAGATGATTTTGAGTTGTACGTGTAGGACTTGAATAAAGGATAAGAAAAAAATATATTTTTTTTAGATCTCATAGTAATTAATTTTCTCACTTATCTTTCTCCATGCGGGGATTTTTTGTGGTGTGTTTGTGACTCTATGTACGTATAAACTGAATAATCTCTCATATTTTTGTGAAATGAAATCTCAGTTCCATTACGAAGCTATTGATTGTTTGCTGTTGATGTTATAAGATAACTCATAGACTTTCTTTGGTTTTTGTTTTGTGGTTAGGTGAGATAACCCTTGAAATCCGAATCCAATGGGTTTCGATCTTGAGTGCATACCGGATCTTGCATTGCTTCCCGGGGAGTTTTTCTGTCCCGTTTGTCATCTTCTGGTCCATCCCCACGAGGCTCTCCAGTCTCTGTGCACTCACTTATTCTGTCCGCGATGTTTAGCTTTCGTCGCAAGCACCACTAGGGCGTGCCCTTATGATGGTTCCTTGGTCACAGAAGCTGATGCAGAGGTTTTTCATTCTTCTTCTTTTTTATTTTTGTCTTGGTGCCTCTTTTGTCTCTTTTCTTTAATCATCAAACCCAAATCGTCATTTTGTATTTTTTTTACAGCCACTCGTGCAATCAAACAGAGAGTTGGCTGAAACTATTGGCGAAACTCTTGTGTTTTGTCCATACCTAATGAGTGGATGCACATGGATGGGCTCTCTGTCTGCGGTCCGATCACACTGCTCAAGATGTGTCTTTGGTTTTCGTCTTGGTGAATGCACTGTATGTCATACTCAAATGACGCATCGTCAAGCAGAGGAGCACGCTCAAGTTTGTCCTGTGAGTCTTTTAACCAAATTTTCTGCTTGTTTCCTTAATCTTTTTACTAATATTTTTTTTGTAATAAATGGTTTCAGGGAATTCAAGTTGAGCTTCAAATGATTCCTCAAGCTCAATGGTACCCACCACAGCAACATCAGATGTACTACCAAAACGGTACGTGGTACTACTACATGCATCAACCTGATGATGTTCCAAACCAATATCAAGTGCCCGATGTGCTGCCAGAAATTCCATATGTGGCTGAAGCTCACTCTCCTCTGCGAGCTCAACCACAACACCTATCTCTGACTTTGGCTCTACATCAGCCTCATGATGTTTCCCCATCAGCTTCCCTACCCCAAGCACTCAATCATTTTGGCGAGGGTCCGTCACATTCACGTCAGCCAGATCCACAGTCTCCGCATGTTCCCTCACCTCCACAGTCTCCACCGTCTCCTCAAGCTAACCAGTCTCGATTAAGCCTCAACGGTGTGAATGATGTGAATCATGCTGTTGAAGCTACAGCTAAGTCTAGGCATGAGCTCAAAGGAAAGCGAGTGATGGAAGAGGGAGTTGACTTTAAGAGCAAGTCTTGTGGTCTGGGAATTCTTGGATTCACCTATCACGGATTTTTCCGAGATGGTGGATCATCATCAGTTAAGTTCTTTGACATTTAAACTTTCTTTTGCATTTTTTATACTATATGTCTCTAAGCATATTCACATTCTCTCTCTTTCTCTTTTGGTTTCTTTGCTTCTTTAGGGAGACATGGGACCTAATCCAAATCCTAGAAAAAGGGCGGTCGAACCTGAGGAAGGTTTAGATTTGGATTCTCAAACCAAGGAGCCCGAGCAGGAGTCAACGGATACGGTCTTGGAGACCAACCCTAATGCAAAGAAACTTAAAAAGTAAGTTTTTGTTTCAAGCTATTATTCTTCATAAACAGACTTTTGGCTCACATTTGTATCATCAACTTCTAAGTTGACATTTTTGTTTTCTGTTATATTATCATGTAGAACTCATGCGGGTGATTCTCCATGTATCAACCCAAAGGAAGATGAAGAAAGTGGATCCGGTGGAGCCGGTGGAGGCGGTGGAGCCAGTGGATCCGTTGGAGGCGGTGGAGCCGTGGATCCGGAGGTTTAGGATAAATCTGAAGGCAAATACCGCTGGTGAACATTCTCCAGCACCTCTTATCCTATCAAAATTTCTGCAGAAGTTCTAAGCTTTTTTTTCTCAAACTATTTAAAAAAAAACAAAACAAAAATCCCTTGTTGTACTTTCATTATTATGTACTTTGGAGAACTTCTGTTATTTTTTTCATTATCAAGTTATTCAGAAAAGAACAAAAAAATATGTTTTCTTAAGATTATTCTCCTGCTTTGCATTCTATTATTTGCCTACTTAATGCTTTTTGTATGATCTGGTCATAACATGTTACATGTCCATGCGAACGAATTAAGGTGTCAAAATATATATACTGTACATGTTAAACTTCGCAAGTGTTTTAGTGGGGTAGCAGAGAGAGTAGCAGTCTAGCAGATGCAAATTTATTAGATTCTTTCATTTGAAAGTTTTACTTATTTAGGCAACAGTATATTACGGAATGACATGTATACAACGAAAGAAAAAGAATATGAGGACATGGTTTTCTTAGAATATATAGGCTATATAAAACATGTACCACACAGATCATGTAACAAATAAAGTTAGTCAAAATTGCAGATCGAATTAATGGGATGGGACTGTAGTTTAGCAAAAATTATTCGTTCTCTTTGTGAATAAACCGAAAACTTGTGATTCTTCTCTCCTTCCTTCTCCTGAAACCTCAGTCGCCGATCAGACAGAATCCAACATTGAGAGAGAGAGAGAGAGGCGGCGACACTTATGAATAGAAGTATATCCCAAATCTTACCAAGACCGCACCTGCAAGGCTGCAACAGACTCTATGCGACCGCTAATGTCCAAGCTGCGTGATCTGTTTACTTCCATTGCTGTGGATACTTCTCGATATATCTGTTTGCGTTCTTTTTTGGTATTTCCTATGGAAGATACAGTTCTTGTTACTCGATATTTTTCGTTGAATTCGTCGATAGCTTTGTAGGAAATGATCCATAATCTCTGGAATGATGATCGTTTTTTTTCGGTCATCTTATTAAGACTTTATGCTTCTAGAGTTAAAGATTTGTATGTGCATGCATCACTGAGCCTAGGATAATTTTCTTACACTGAAACCAGAAAGAAAGAAAACGAGAGAAGACGTAAAGAAGAACATGCATGAACTTATCTAGTTGGCAAATAGATTATCTTCCATATATGATTAAATTTACCCAAAAATTCAAAGAGAAAGTTTTATAGCGTTGAATTCGTTTTAATTTTTATTTTATTTTAAAGCGAACAAACGTATCTTGGTTTTTTATTTGATGGACAGATTTATTTTGGTTTTCACCTTTCATTTGATTTATAATTTTCAAGTTTGGATTTTTGGGGTTTCTTCTTTCCTCCCTAAAAATATTCTGCTAATAAATTAGAGCTGTTTTTTTTGTTTCTTTTCTTTTTGACAAATGGAAACTTGTTTACAGCTAACTGGGACATGCATGGTTTGGAGGTTTAAAAAAGTTAAAGTGTAAAATTGAATTTTTCTTCTTTTAGGAAAAATATATTTCAACTTTGAATTAATATATTTCCTTTTTAGCAAATGTTACCTTTACATATATTATATTTATGAATTTATAAAATACGGAGATTAATACTGGTATAATTTCATTAAAATAAATTAATAAAATAAATAAACTTATCTTTTGATTCTGAAATCTGATTGGACTACCAGATTTCATTAGATAGTGTAATTGCAAAAATTATTTGTAGAATGTGTTTATGAAAGAAAATACAAAGATTAAGCTTTCTCAGTTTCAAAGAAAATTAAAGTAGAAAACAGTAAAAAAATACTCTTATCCTGTTTCCTACTCGACTCTCTTTCTCTCTCGGCCATATCAATTTTCTCACTCGTAAGTTTCTCGTAACTTTCATCAGTGACGTTTTGGTTTCGTATTCATCTCCACTTTTAGTTTTGTCCAAGGAATCCTAACATTGTTTCTCGTAATTTCCTTCGTCTTTCATTTCCAATTTGTTTTGTAATCCATATAAACTAGGATTTTGTAAATTGATTGAGGGAAGCTTGAGAAAGTGTTTGTATATTCAGATGATTTTGGGTTGCCTGTAGGACTTGAATAAAGGGATAAGAAAAAAAAAATGAAATGTTTTTAGATCTCATAGCTATTTAATTTTCTCTCTTATCTTTCCATGCGATGATTATTTGTGATGTGTTAGTAACTCTATGTAAAAACTGTATAATCTCTTCTGTTTTGTGAAATGAAATCTCATTCTATTACGAAGCTATTGATTGTGTTTTAGTTCATGTTAATGAAATCTCAGACTTTCTTTGTTTTTTTTTTGCTTTGTGATTAGGTGACGACAACACTTGAAATCCGAATCCAATGGGTTTCGATATTGAGTGCATACCGAACATTATTGAATTGCTTCCCGGGGAGTGTTTCTGTCCTGTTTGTCGGTTTCTTGTGCACCCAAACGAAGCTCTCCGGTCTCTGTGCACTCACTTATACTGTCCGCAATGTTTAGCTTACGTCGCAAGCACCACCATGACGTGTCCTCTCGATGGTTCTTTGGTCACAGACACTGATGCAAAGGTTTTTCTTTCTTCTTTAAAAAGTTGTCTTGGTGTCTCTTTTGTCTCTTTTGTTTAATCATCAAAGCCAAATCTTCATTTTTTTTTCCAGCTACTCGTGGAATCAAACAAAGAGTTGGCTGATACATTTGGCGAAATATTGGTTTACTGTTCATACCAAAAAAGTGGATGCACATGGATTGGCCCTCTGTCTCAGATCCCGTTACATTGCTTGTTTTGTGCTTTTCGTACTTCTCGCGTTGCATGCAGTGTGTGCCAGATTCAAATTCCGCATCATCAAGCAGAGGGGCATGCTCAAGTTTGTCATGTGAGTCTGTTCAAACAAAATTTTACGTCAAAACCAAGAGATAATCTGTTTGTTTAATTTCCTTGATTTTTTACCATGTGTTATGTATCCTAAATAGTTTCATTGAATGCAGCAAGGTCAGGTTGAAATGAGTCCTCATGGTCGGTTTGTAGTTGTTGCAACGCCGGCTCGTGAGCAACAACAATATCAGCCGCCCTACTACAACATGCATCAACCTCAATATGTTCCTGTGGCAATCCCTAGACAGCAATTGCATCTTGCAAGCCAGCATCAAGTGCCCTCTGTGCAGCCAGCAAGTCAATATGTGGCTCAAACTCACTCTCAAGTGCAAGCTCAACCACAGCTACAACCACAGCTACATCAGCCTCTTGCTGTTTTATCATCAGCTCTACAGAGCGGTGCAGCTTCGCTAGACCAAGCTTACCTTTCGCAAGACCTGTCACAGACATTCGCACCTTCTCAAGGTCACCAAAACTTGCAAGCTCAGGCGCATTCCAAAGCAACACCTCTTTCACAAGCTCACCATTTACAGAACCTGCAAGTTCCTCAATATCAAATTCCATCTCATCAGCTTCACAAGCCAAACCCTATGCACACTCAAGCCGGCACTGTTCAAAGAAGTGTGCCACACAATGCTATTAGCCAGGGCCAGTCACACTCACACCAGCCACATGCATATGGGAGTGGACAGCAAACAAACCAGGCAAGAGCTTCCCCAAACAACATGCAAGTGTATAATCAAGCTAACACTCAACCTCCTCATGTGCAACATCATGTTCCCCAACATATCTATCTTCCTACGATGCAAACACAGCAGCCAAATCAACCAACACTTGTTGGGAATCGCCGAGCGAATCTAGGGAAGAATCCTATAGTAGAGGTACATTTCGGACTCCTTACCTCTTCCGGTTCACAAATTAGGTCCATTTGATGTTCCTCCCTTGGATTAAGACGTTTCAGTCATATTTGTCCTCATAGTCATGTGTAGAAGCTATTAATCCATGTTTGGGTAAGTATGGAACCATCTAGTTTCATCTTATACACTACAAGTGAGTTTCCTCAATCTGGAGTCTCAGAGGTACATTTCGGACTCCTTACCCCTTCCGGTTCCCAAATTTGGTCCATTTTGATGTTCCTCCCTTGGCTTGAGACCGTTTCAGTCATGTTTGTCCTCATAGTCCTGTGTAGAAGCTATTAATCCATGATTATCCTTCTACGCTTGGTACTGGAACTGATTACCTTTCTATGCTTGGTGCTCCAGTGGACCGTAATGCCCCATTAGGTCCAGGTCAGCTTCGACATTTGAATTATGTTCTCGAGTATTTCAACAAGAGATATTACATGGAAAGGAATGGTGGTCCAAGACCTGGATATTCTTCTCCAACTCCATTGTACAGAGGCTTTGACCAGAGACCTTTGGTAATGCCTCATGAGAATTATGCTCTTCGTCCTGGAAATGTTGGAATGACGAGTAGAGATGCCTATCATGGACTTCCCGGTGGTGGTGGATCAGTTAAGATCTTTAGTATTTAGATTTTACTTCTTCATTTGTTATTACCATGTCTCTCAGAATATTCATATCTCTCTCTCTTTTGGGTTTGTTTATTTCTTTAGGGAGATATGGAACCTTTTCCAAATTCTAGAAAAAGGGCGGCAGGACCTGTTGAAGGTGAAGGTTTGCACTCTCAGATCAACAAGGAGGACCAACAGAACAAGAAGGTTGCGAAGAAACCTAAAACGTAAGTCTTTTCAAGCTATATTATTCTTCAATAATGATGTTGATACCTTTGAACTTGTAAGCTGATATGTTTCTTTTTTGCTATGTGATCTAGTAGAAAGAGGAAAACTAAAGGCAATCCATAAATGTGATCATCGTACTCAATTCCATTACAAGGCCAAACTCAAAACATCTGGCGGCAAATCCTGCTGGTGAACATTCTCCAGCACCTTTTATCCTATCTGAATTCATGCAGCAAGTTTTAAGCGTTTCCTTCTTTAAAAAAAAAAACAAAACAAAACAAAAACTTTTCTTTCTAGTATTTCAGTAATATGTACTTTGGTAAACTTCTGTTATTGTTCTCATTATCAATTTACAAAAACAAAATAAAAATATGTTTTCTTCAGATTATTTACCTGCACTGTGTTCTATTATGGCTACTGATTCTT
Organism: Microthlaspi erraticum; assembly: GCA_902728155.2. NCBI lineage: Eukaryota > Viridiplantae > Streptophyta > Magnoliopsida > Brassicales > Brassicaceae > Microthlaspi > Microthlaspi erraticum. The sequence goes on along the minus strand of CACVBM020001118.1, from coordinate 529,360 downwards.
TTTTTTATGCTATGGTCATAACTCTTTCATGTCCATGCAAAATTTATATACATGTTAATCCTCACAAGTTTGGTTTTAGTTAGTACCTAGTTATAAGATTCTTTCATTTAAGAGTTAGACTTATTTAAGCAACAGTATATACAGCAATCAAAGAAAAACAATCTCATTGTTATCTCCCCTGTAAAAGGTGTAAAATTGGTCAAATGCAGAAGTATTGGGGTTGTATTGTAATTTATCAAAGACTATTGATTCTGTTTGTGAATAAACCGAAAATTGTGATTCTCTCCTTCCCCTTTCTCCTAAAACCTCAGTCGCCGATCAGCCAGAATCCAACATTGACGGGAAACAAGAGATATAGAGATAGAGAGACAATGGCGGCGACGCTTATGAATAGAGCAGTCTCTAGACCCGAATCCGTCGGAGCTTTCAGACTCTCGCTCAACCTCCTGAGAAATTTCTCTGCGCCGGCATCTCCGCCGAGCGAAAACCCTAGCTCCGATGCGATCAAGCCCAAGCGGAAGAAGAAGAAGAACCTAATCGAGGTCGCTCAGTTCTTACCCAATTGGGGAATCGGATACCATCTGGCTAAAGCTCACTGGAACGGAATCTCTTACGAAATCACTAAGATCAATCTCTACAAGGTTTCTTCTTTCTCTTCTTCCTCCTCGCGAATGAAGAAATTATCCTATGAATTCTCTTCATTTTCGTTCCATTTTCCAGTGAATTGATTGGATTGTTGGCTTGATTTTTCTGGGTGATATTCATTTCGTAAATCCATGTTTGATTGAAGATTTTACTTCTGGGCATTTTCATTTTCTTTAGCTGATTTGGGGTGAATTCAAATGCAGGATGGTAGGCATGGCAAAGCTTGGGGAATTGTTCACAAAGATGGTGAGTTTTGTTCCATCGTCTGTTTGCTCAGTCTTTTGTGTATATGAAACTCGATGGCCTTAATTTGCATTGGTGTTGAGATTCTGAGTTATGAGAGGAGGTTTAGTTTTATGCAGTTACTTCCATGAGACTAACATACAAACATATTGTCAAAATGCAGGCTTGAAAGCTGCGGAAGCTCCAAAGAAGATAAGTGGAGTTCACAAGCGCTGCTGGAAGTATATCCCAAACCTTACAAAGACAGCAGAACCTGCAACAAACTCTGCAGCCGCTAATGTCCAAGCTGCCTGATCTGTTTACTTCTTCCATTGTTGTGGGTACTTCTCGAGATGCCTGTTTGGGGTTTCTTTTGATACAGTTGTTGTTGTTACTCAGTAGTTTCTTTGAATTCGTTATAGCTTTTGTAGGAAATGATCCATAATCTCTGGAATGATCGTTCATCTTTTGTTAAGACTTGATGCTTCTTTTGAATAAGAATTTGTTCTGGCTGCATCACTGAGCCTAGTGTTTTACCACTGTTAAGTATGAGCTTGTTCTGTAGGAGATCTTCTGGTTCTAAACATTTAATAAAGCTGCATCAAAGCTGGTTTTGTTCCATTTTTCATAGAGAACTTAACCTATCTTTCCTTTGCTTTTTTTTTTGTTTCTTTTTGTATCATAGACATCGTTAAAGCTATTGTTTTTGGGCTAGTGATTTGATTGATGGATAAGTGTTTCTTAGCGAGCTGCCCGTTGATCAATATAGAGTAAGACACATTACTGTGTACTTGCTTTAAACATAGAATTATCCACTCTATCCAGCAAGTATCAAAGCCCATAACATAAACAGCCACTATCATAGGCCTTGTTCTTACAAGTGCATTTTTCCGATGATTAATCGTGCATGATAACTTTTAGACCAAATGAGGTGTTCATACCTGTCTCACCAAGAACCTTCGAGAGAGGTGGTGACATGTCAAAGCCTCAGGAGCTTTTACCTATCGGCTTTAAAACGCAGCGAAAGGCCTGGCGTATTCATGGTGTTCCCAGGCAACTCAATTACTCAACGTCTATGGTTTCTCCACGCGTGTGTTATTATGTCTACAAAGTGTTCACGTGTTATTTGCTGCTTCACATTATTTTATGCCTCCAATGTCATAATAAAAATAAAGTAAGAAAAGTATAATATCTTGTAAAAATGGTTTCAGATTTATGTAGTGTTGATTACATTTTATATCGCTAAGTATATTTACATACAAAAATACATTCATCTTATAGCTTTTGGGCTTATCACTGGATAGCCAAAATTTTCACTTAGTTCTATTAAAAAAGAACAAAAATGATTTGCGAACATTTGTGAAACTTGAATTAGTCGGTATATAAAAAATATATGTACATTTAGTTTTATAACTACTTTACGCAAAATATGTATCATATAGCTAGTAAGATCAAATATGATTGAAAAATAAGGCTATATTTTCATTTACAGAATAAAAACATATGCTTAAAATAAAAAGAGATTTACATTTCTTAACCACGAGTACTGTTTAAATCAAAATATGTGTTTTCTCTTAAAATAGCTTTTTAAAGTTGTGGTCTTGTTTTATTTTTCTTTACAAACAATTATTAAAGAAACGGTGAGTTTCCTCCCAGCCAACATTGTTACATCCAGACACAGCCACTGACATTGACAGTGATTTCTATGTCCTGTTTCATCAAAGCCCCTCAACTTCCTAGCATTTTTAATATGACCTCCTGTTTATATACTTTCAACGAAACCCCACACAGATTCTAACAAACTTCAAATCAAAATCAGAATTTATTAGGACATATCAAATTTTATACTTCTAAACAATCCAATTCCAATTGATTGAAGCAATGTACTAGATTAGATAGAATGAACCTTTATAGAAGTAATATAATTCAAAGAAGTAAATTACTAAACAAATATTTTGTTCGAGAAAAAAGGAAAAGCCTAACTTATTGAAGAAATCAAGAAAAAGTACTAAAACGTTTTCTTTCCCGTCCAATAAAGTTTTTAGTAACGTGGGTTTGTACCTTGTACTTCATTTTAAAACTCACAATCCTAAATCTATAACATTTCTTTAACATCTTCCATTTTTCTTAAGTTACAATTTAAATTTTCAGAAATTGTGAAAAGTTACGGATACATATCAACATAACTCAGACAATTAGAACATTAAATAAAACTGAAGTAGGTGATCGATACTTGATAAACAAACACAAGTACATACTTACAGTTACTAAAATATTAAACTTCGGATAGAGTTGCTGAATTAATTTGAATAACGTAAACCATCCACTCTTACTAAGAAAAAAAATGTAAGAGAGAAGCTAATTTGATTTATTCAAAATATATGAAAACAAATCAAGTGAAAATTCAATGTGGAATCATAAATAATGAATCCGTACCACGGGATCTAACAATGTTAAAAAGCAATAGGTTTTGAAATAGCTTCCAAACTTGAAGGAGACAAAAACAAGAAGTAAATAATTTTTGTTTTAAACCCCAAAAAAAAAAAAGAAGAAAAACAATAATAATTGAAAGAACAGAACAGAAGCTGCTCTTTTGTCCAAAGCTTCTTCCTTTCTCTTTCTCCAACATTTCTTCTCTCTGCAAGTTATTAAAAAAGAAATTAATACGAATTTCTCAATAAACCCTCCAAGACAAAATTAGCTTTTTCCGTTTATAATTATTTTTCTCTCTTTCTTTTGTTTCTTTTCCTCGTAAAACCCATGTCCTCTTTGCTTTAATCCTCAAGAAAAAAAATGCCTTCTTTTGCTTTTGGATCTCATCACCATTTGGCGAATCCAATAGACTCGCCGTACTCCGTCGAAATCAGCGTCGACGGCGACTCCTCCGACTTGGATTCCTTGTCCGAGGTCGATTTAGAGAGCGGCGGTGTGACGGCGCCGGAGAAGAACCTGCATTCCTGCGGTAAGAAGAGGAGGACGAGGAGGAGAAAGAAGAGGAGGAAGAAGAAGAAGAAAGGCGGTAGAGATTGCAGGATCTGTCATCTTCCTCTGGAGACTAACAAAGAAGATGAGGAAGATGATGAGAATTCTGATGAGCAAGAAGAAGATGAAGAAGAAGAAGGGAGAGAAGATGATGAAGAAGAGTATTATGGTTTGCCTCTGCAATTAGGCTGCTCTTGTAAAGGTGATTTGGGTGTTGCTCACACTAAGTGTGCTGAAACTTGGTTCAAGATCAAAGGAAACATGTAAGTGTCTCTTCAATTTTCTCTCAAAAACTCTTTTTTTTTTTTGTGATTATGTGGAAATAGTAATGGATCAAATGAGGAAACAAAATTATTTGTTTTGTATACTTTTAGATTTTTTTTCTTCTTTTTCTGATTTCTAGAGATCTATATGATTGCTTCTTAGAAAAATTGTCTAACTGAAGCTGGAATCTACAGTTTTTATTTTTGTGGCCACCAATAATTCAGTTTTTGCTCCCATGTGTTGTCAACTTGTGTCGCATGTTCTTATTTTCCTGCACATTTGGATTGATTTTTGTTGTCTCAATTAAAGCCGGTTTCTCTGGTTTGCTTCAAAACATTCAATTTATATAGACTTGAATTTGCAGCTGAATTGAGAATCTTCCATTGTCTTTAGGAAGTAGAAACCGGTTTAGTTAGAAGATAAAGAGAGTCTCTAAGGCTATACTGATAAGCATTTATCAATATGTTTCTATGAATCTGAGCAGGACATGTGAGATATGCGGCGCAATGGCTATAAACGTGGCTGGTGAACAGTCAAACGCGGAGAGCACTGCCTCTGCCCAATCACAAGCAGCTGCAGGACAAACTCAGACTCAGACCGAGCCGCCACGGGGGATGTGGCATGGTCGCCGTGTTATGAACTTCCTACTTGCCGCCATGGTCTTCGCCTTCATTGTTTCTTGGCTTTTTCACTTCAAAGTCCTCAAGTGAAACCATTTCCATCTCTCTCTCTCTCTCTCTCTCTCTCTCTCTGTCTGTCTCTTTCGCGTGCACGGGCTCGCTCTTCTCCTGTTCTTGAGCCGCTTGCAGTCACTGAATCGTATCCCTCCTGTAGCTTGGTTATTCACACGTTTTGTAGATGTAAAAACTTTGTAGTGTTTAGATTGTTGCGACTTGTGAGAGCCTTCACATCTTGTATAATATTCGTCTTTACTCCAGCTTGGTGAAACCTCTGTGTGGTCAAGAGGGTCTCGGCTCTTATGGTTTCAGTTCAGACACAAACATCTTTGGCTTTGAAGAAGACTTGTAATAGATAAATATTGGAAGATAGTTTAAATTATGTTCAAAGAAGACATCTTGGACATAAATGAGAAAGATCCTTCTTTTCTTGATTCAAATTACATTTGGATTTTTGAATCATCTCTTCAAATCGGAAACCACAAATTTAGCATGAGCTGAGCTCAAATGCTTCAAATAAACAACAGACAATGAAGCTTTTTCATCAGAATCCCAATCAGAAAACGAAGAAAACGAAAGAGAGAAGAAACCTATACACTCCAAGTTTTCAGTTTCTGTTGTTCTGTTTCTTGGCTTCCAAGGAAGTTCCATCTTTTAGGGTTTCACAAGCGTCTTTGTCCATTCCGAGGCTGAAGAGAGCAGCAGCCTGAAGATAGAAAGCTGTTGGCCACTCAGGAGACACTACTTGCGCCTGCATTGCATCGCCGAGAGCCTCCTGGGGCATGTTGCTCATCAGATAACACAAACACCTCCTCGCAAAAACCGTTGGCGATACCATTGTGCCATCGTCAATGAACTGCAGATACAATTAGGGCACGCAGAAACACGGATTGAGTTAAATTTTCAGGGAAATATGTTACTTGGTTTCAAGAAAGTAACCTTCTTTTAAAAATTCCTTACTTGCGTGTAACATTCTATGGTAGTGACAAAGTCTCTGGCTTTGAAAGCAGCATCTCCTTGTTTCTTGGAGTTTAGAGTCTCCTGAATCTGGTCAGTCCACACTTGGAACGAGAGCTGTATTGCAGATGAAAAAATGATCATCTCGTTATGTTCATCAGACAATTAAAAATGATGATCTCAGTAGAAGATTACAGAAGATCTTGTTTTCTGCAACAATGCTCTAAACTTTAAGGTCAAAGCTTTGAGCTATACCTCATTTGCAATGCCCTCATCATCTTTGTATCCAACCTTTTCGAGAATTTCATGTATAGCGGTGAGATCAAGTCTTGAACAAGCGTCTCCAAGAGGAGTTAAAGAAGTTGTTTCCTTTGGAGAAGCAGTTCCATGTGGAATCCCCAACAAGGCATAAGACGGAACCTGAAGAAAACAACAAAAGATGTGTTAACAAGAAGAGAAGTAATCACAAGACTTGAATAGTTTATACATATTTATACATTAGAAAGGAAAATGATTAAGTGAGCACATACTTCAGTTTCCTTCTGAAGAGGAGCGAGTGAGGCCACTAGAGATTTCACATTTGGCCTTTCACGAGCTTCATACTGCAAACAACGAGAAGCTAAGCGAACCAAATCGGTTCCATCATCGTTTGAGAAATGACCGTCAAGACACGAGTCCATCAGCATCAAGAAGTTCTTCCCACGAATCAGATCAAGCGCCTGCAGAAGAAGAAGCTAAACAGATAAAGAAACTTCTTCCCTAAGAGAAGTCAAGCCATGTTTAAATGCTTATGAATGTGCACTTACATGGCTTGGTGGAATGTGTTTGCCGCTGAGAAGATCTAGCAACAACGTTCCAAAGCTGTAGACCACACTCTCCGGAATCACTCTCCCTATAAGAGATTAATAAACACAGATCAATAATAGTAACTTTTTCAAACAACAAACACAAAAACTTTGACGCCATTGTAATTTCATATCAGTAAACAACTGACCTGTTCTTAGGTACTCAGGAGGTGTGAAAGCCAAATTTGTACTGTAACTCTTCCCATCTCTACTATTCTTCATAAGACCGAAGCAAGATAACCTTGGATTACCATCCTGACATCAAGATTATACAAACATTATCAGAATCCCTAAGAAGATGAATCTAATCACAATAAGAAAGAGATATCAGAGGACAGAGATGATGGTAAGCTTGAAATGGACCTGGTCAAACAAGATCCTGTAAGCATTGAGATCATGGTACAAGGCGCGACCTTTGCTGCTGCAATACTCGAGTGCTTGTGCAAGGTACAAAGCAACTCTCAACCTCATAGCCCACTTCATTGGCTGACTATCCCCTGCATTCAAACATCTCTCAGTCTTCTACTAAAACAGAAACCTCCAACTAAATCTCCTAAAACACTGTCTAAGAACTTAGAACCAAACCAAACAAGTAAATGATGGAGAGGCTTACAGTGGAAGAGATGCTTGGAGAGAGTTTCAAAAGGCATAAACTCGGCAACGAGCAATCTCTCGTCTCCTTCACAACAGAATCCAATCAAATTCGCCAACCTCTCATTCCTCAACTGCCCCACAGCTTTTGCTTCCTCCTAAAAGATCAATCAAACAGAACAGTAAACAACAAAAATCAACCACCAAATGCAGGGTTTTTAAATCCGATTTCGAGCTGAAAATGGTAGACCCATCAGCGGAAATGAGCAAAGGAATCAACTTTATGAGAGGTCGTACAAGGAATTGACGAGTATCAGGCCAAGCGGATCTGTTGAAGCGTTTGACAGCGACCAATCGGTCATCTTCGAGTCTGCCTTTATACACGACATTAGGAGCTTTAACGCCGTGCTCGGAGACGATGCTCTCCGTCGAGAATCCAGAAGTAGCAGCTCGTAGCTGGTCGAAACTGAACTCCGTAAACGACGGCAAGTCGTCTGCTCCGTTTTCTGCCGGAAACAGAAGAAAAAAATCTCAACTTTTTTTCAGCAGAGAGAATGAGAATGCAAGAAAGGTAGAGACTTTATTTTGTTTGTTTGTTTTTTTCTCGGGAAAGTAAGAGAAGTTACCTAGATCAGAAGCGTCGTTCGGAGTTGATTTCAGATGTCTTGGCCACCAACAGAGAGATAGCTTAGAGCAACGAGGTCCCATTTTTGGGTTTCAAAGATTTTAAGGGAAGATGATGTATTTCTTCGTTAAACCCGAAAAGCAAAACCCCTTTTTTGTCTTCTGAGTCTCAGTCACTTTCTGAGAGGTTAAGAGAAGTCGAGAGAGAAAGAGAGAAAAAAAAAAGGTTTTTGTTTTTTTTTTTTTCTCGAGGAGAAAGGAATCTGGGGAACAATGATGGAGAAAATTTATACAGCACACGTAGTGGAGAAGAGACACCGGTGAAAAAAAAAGCAGAACATTTAAGCCTTTCTTTCATTTAAAATAAAAACGTTAGACCTGAAAAAAAAAATAAAGTGTTTCACTTGTGTGGATGTGGATCCAATGTTACTCTGGTTTTTTCATTAAATATCTAAAATTTTCTCTTTTTTCACTTTTTTCTAAATGTGGAATGTTTACTTCATTCAAACCAGAATAGAACTACATTCTGATAGTGCTAATATGTTTTGCTGTTAACTTTAGAAATATATTAGATGTTCAAACCATTGAAGTACATACACATACTTACATACTAATAGTGTTGCCAAAAAAAGAAAATTGAAGTTAAAAAAGAAATTTTTAACAAGTAAAACCAAAATTAGAGAGAAAAAAAGAAACACAGATTAATCGAGAAAGACGACTGTTTTTTTGTCGTCGAACTAGACACGTTTATTAACTCCGAAACGTCCGGTTTATATCAGTAATTTTATTGGGAAAAGGCAAAGGAAAATATAAATAAACAGAACATTGCCAAATTACTAGCTTAGGGACAAAATCGTAAACTGAATGGTCAAAGTCAAAGGCTTAGAGCCATGTGTGCATGCGTGTGGTGAATATTATTCGAACTGTTAAGTGGCACTGGTAGTTTAGGACTTTAGGGGAAGTTGCATTAACTGATGCTCCTTATTAATCGACCTTTTCTTCACATCTTAACTCATAATGTCAAATGATTATGGTCATTTGCTTAAACTTTGGAGTAGCTTAAGCAGTAATCTTCATTTATTGATTTATGCTTTAAATCTTTGGACTTCTAAACTACATTTATAATTTTCTATTGAATAGTTCCACTGGCATATTACCCAGCCAAATGGAAAGAATCGAAAACTTTTGAGTTTGAAGAAAAAAACTAATTTTAATTATGTGGTGCAAGTTACGTTTTTTGTTCGAACCTCAACTTAGAAACTTATTGGATGTAAAAAATAAAGTTATTTTTAAAATACGTTATACATTAACAGTTTGTTTTTGTATATGCGCGCATTGATCAACAAACGATATTTTGTATTTAGTAAAAGAATGCAAGTATAATTTACTTTTTGTGTGTATAATAGTATATGTTTGAAGTTTGAACCCACAAAGCGAAGAACTTTCCAGCCAAAATGACGCAGACCGGTGAAAGAGGTCCATGAAGCATTTTATATGCAAGTGACCAAGTCAAAAGCTTTTCCAATAACATATACTACACCGCAGTGGCCATTTTCCTTATGATACTATTACTTTTGTCAAGTTTTCTCTATTACATGTATACAGATTGGAACCAACTTTTGGTTTTTAAAACAGTTTTTTAATCTATAAGACCAATTAATGTTGGTTGGTGGAGACAAAGAGGATCTTGGTGATAAATATGGTAAAGAAAGTAGTAATAGAAGATGACTTCACGCGTGTGTCAAGGCGATGTTTGTTGTCCTTTGGGGGACACATTTTAGCCTAAATTAAGATGCTCTTAAGTGACCAAGTCAGGACCACTACAACTCAAAATAATGCAAGATAACAGTATTCTTCTAAACAGTGCCTAGATTTTAGGAAAGTGCCTACAGCTATGCACTTCCGACTGGTTCAAATGCTACGCCCTTCCTCGTCTCTGGGTGCCTAGGTATCCACCGTAAGCCTTTCCTCGTTTGAACCTCTGAGTGTTATTTTGCAGAGTTGCATTGCATGTGTTAAAAAGTTAAAAACTAGCTTTGACTCTTGGCTCAAGAAATATACGAGCCAATAACGAAACCTTGGCACCTATATAATTTATAAAAGGGTATTCTGGTAAGATGATATATTTTGTGAAGCGAATTGTTGGACGTATAAATGATTTTAAGTATACTTTAGTGCAATGGTAAAATTCGTGGAGATGTCTCGTAATTTATTTTTGTATGGAAAGATTTTGGGGTACCACATGTAGTCTTTTTAAGTCGAAGATCACACTGAAATTTGGAATCACGGTCGGGATTCAAACTTTGGAACATGATCCAACTCCATTTTAAAAGCAGAGAGCTCTCAGCTCTCTCGAATGAATATGAATTGGTTTAACTATCGAAACTGGAAATTTTGCAATAGTCAATCAACTTTCCTAGGATTAGTATAGGCTATTCAGGTGATGATTGGTTCTCCCGCTACCACCCGCAAACGCAGCGTTTGCGGTTCGTAGCGGTTCTTAGCGTTTTATAACAATCACGACAACCGCTTTCAACCGCTCTATACCACTCTGTACCGCTCTATATCGCTGAAAATCAAAAGCTCCTTTCCGCAAGCGTTTGCGGTTGCGGGCGGTTGCGGTTTGAAAAAAAAAAAAAAAAAACATAATATCTCCAAATTTGGAATAAGGGTATATTTTTTTGAAAAATACCATAATTATGTTTAAAAATTTCGAAAATACCCTAAATTTTTTCTGTTTTGAAAAATACACTTTTAAAATGTAAAAAGTATGTTTTGACGTGATTTAAACAAAAAAATAATAAATAATTACAAATTATAAACGAAAATTTAAAAAAATAATAAACTAATAAGTTTTTTTTCAAATAAATATAGTATATGTTAAACTGAAACAAATTTTAATATTTTGGATCTTTATATAAACAACTTAACCTCATACACATTCAAACCAAATGAAACTTTAAATAAATTAAAACTTTACATATATTTAAAGTTTATAAATTATTAAAAATTTAAAAGTGGAGAAATATATCTTTCATTTTTAATGTTTATCTTTTGAAAAATTTAAATATTTTTGAAACTTTGCATAAACAACTTTAATCTCACCCCATTTAAACTTTATATAAACAATCTTATATTTTTATTAAATTGTTTAAAAAAAACTAAACAGGTAATTAGGATGTTAAAATGATACAAAATTATTATCAAATATTAATATTTTATATTTCTTATTTGAATTTCGTTTTTATTAAATTAGGAATAATCATTTTACATATAAAAAGTGTATTTTTCAAAACCAAAAAAATAAGGGTAGTTTTCAAATTAAAAATTCATCAAAAAATATATTTCAAAAAAAAATTATTAATATGGTTATAAATGTTTTGAATAATTATATATTATTTTTATTTTAGTAACTTTTGGTTAAACCGCTCTTGCACCCGCTGGCTAACCAGTCAAAAATATCCCGCAAACGCAACCGCTATGAATTGCTATACCAGTCGTACAAACAGCTTTTAATCGCAAACTCCCGCTTCCGCAAACTCCCGCAGCCGCAAACTCCCGCAACCGCAACCGCAGCGGTTAAACCAGTCAGACCCTCAGATTTACCATAAGTTTTTTTCTTTTTCAAATTGTTTCAAGATCCAATTGAAACATAGCAACTTCAGGCGTATATTTTTTTTTTGAACAAATATTATATTTAATTATTTGGAACTAAAAAATGATTATACGAATTTGTTGGCCTTATATAATTAACATAATTGTGTGTCTTTTTGGTTAATCTTATGTAGATTTAACAGAAGTGTTTTAGAGGCTTTTGAAAAAGACTAACTATAAGATATTCACAAAAGGAAAGATATTAGACAAGAATAGTATGTTTTATATTACTGGTCCACCCAATCTCGAGTTATAAGAGAACACATTACTTGTTATTAACCACATTCAAACTATCCGCTTTGTAAAGAACACATGCAGCCACGTAGAAATGAGTTACAGTGTTATTACAATAATTCAGTAGTCTTGTTTAGAACAAAAAAAATGAAAGAGAATCTGAAAGATGTTTTTTAAGCACATCATATGTCATATACATGCACATGATGTGCTTACAAATACTGGTCATCAATTTTAGTAATTTTACTGTTGATAAAAATGTATATTAGAGACAACATCATCTAGATTTCACATAGAATTTCTTTCTAGATTTTGATCATTGTTTGTTTCTTTCCGGAAAGCATATCCAAATAATCATTTAGAAAAAGAAAGTATCGTTCTGTGAAATCTTGTAATAATCTTCTCAATTATGTGATAACAGTATTTTTATCTGGCATACGGCAAATTTGGATACTGATGGGTCTACCATGTTGCTTGTTGTGAGTTCAAAGTGCATAAAGCTATAAAATCCACTCTGTTTCTCACTGTCTTTGTGACCCAAAAAAAAACAACTTCACGTGAACGATGGGAACATTTTTATTGTTTTCTTATAACTAAGAATCTTTTCGACTTTCAAAAGACTAAATTTAAAACGACAAACTAATCAAAACTCAATTTACATGGAATGTTTTTTTATAAACAACACCTAATCGAACTTGTCTGATCAGTTCCAAAACAATGTACTTAAGAATCCAATTCCGATTTAGCTGCCTCAAAAGAAAGAGATTCATCATGACACTGAATCACATGGCAAAATAACAAAAAATAAATTTTCAGAGCCAGACTTTTCAAGTTTCAGAAACCAAAGATTTTTCACAGCTTGAGAGTAGACCAACATTAGATATAGAGATAAGATATAAAGAAAATATTCACAATTTAAGAGTTGAGAAGATCATTTATCTTTTGGACACACCATTAGACTAACTACTTAAAAGAGATCTTCTTGCTGCATTCTTATTTCCTGCAACTCATGTCTTACCCTAGGCTTAATACTAACCTGATCACAGTTACCTGTAAGTAAAAATTTGGGTTTGAAGTAAAAATACAAACTTCAGACCCGCCCAACTTGGTCTGGGGACTAACACACTTTCCGCTCTAGCTTTATGTTCTCTGACATTTTCTTACTCTCTGCAAGTGCCATACAAATGGAGAAAGCTTGTAGTTGTGAAAGGGATGACTCATACACAACATAATATATCCCTTCCTTGATCGGTTTAAAGCTCAAGAATGGATGTTCTTCCGCTTCTTCTCCCTGTAGAAAACATAGAAAGATGATGATGAAACCTTTTGGTTTAGATGTGGAAGAGAATGGATTTGGGACTAGGTAGAGAAACTGTACCAGAAAGAAAAGCTCGAATGTGTTTGAAGAGGGTGGTGAGTTTGATGTTGTCGAGTTCTTGGAGGATAAGTTGTGCTGATTCGTGAGAATCCTGAGATTGCAGCCCATGTCCCAGCCTCCACAATCGCAAGATCCACCTGTTCTCCATCGCTGGATCAAAGACGACGGCCCTCCTTTCTGAGGCATACTATGAACGCCGCTTTGAAGTATGACCGTAGCACTAATGTCTTGGTCAAAAAACCTGTCAAGCTCTTTATTGACTGCATTGTGATACCATCTTGGCATCTTCACGATGATCGCAGCTAGCTCGTTTTTCAACTGCAGGTCAGACTTTTCCGTGCTCTCCTGATCAAGTTCTACAGAGAAGAGAACAAACTCTCTGATGGAACCAGACGGCAAAGAGCTCGAGACTCGCATCTGAGCAACAACGTTGGAGATGAAACCGTGTGTTTGGCCTCTGCCTCTTTGGTTTAGCCACGCACTGTTTCTCTTATGGTCTTTGATAGAGAAGAACGTGTAAACACTGGTACATTCACCCTCTTCCGAGCTTCCCATTTTCTTCTGTGTGGCCGCAATAATGTCGCTTGCTTTGTTCACTGCAAACGTAAAGAGTGGCTGGTTGTTCTTAACCGTTACCCGCAGAACAGCTCGAACCATGGATGATCCTAGCTTCTTCTGGTGAGCTGAATCATTCACGTTTACCGTTTTGCAACCTGAGATACCCAATTTTATTCTTTGCACGCCTTGACCTCTAAGCCCTTCCACGGAATTGCCAGAGTGACTTGCCCTTGGCTTCAGTAGTGGCTCTAGAAACCTTCTTAAATGGCTTGTCGTGGTTGTATCTTTTTCACTGGATTTGTTGCAGTCTGAGCCGTCAACGCCAGATGATATAGCCACATTTTGTGAACCCATCTTTGTGGAGTTAGCCATTGAGTCTTGCTGGGTTGTGGGAGCAGCAACTCCGTCACTGTTAGTTTTGCTGGCCTTACCCATACTAAAGCTAAGCCGCTGAAAAGACGATATACTCTTTCCCTTTTCAGATGCCACCGCTTTATGCAACTTTGAATCTTCTCTCTGGACAGGCTCATCCATACAATGTTTCACAGGTAGCAAAGATGATGCTCTGTCTTCGGTGATTTTACCTCCGGAATATGTATTATTACTTGCTTTATCTGAGAGTGACACGCACTGAGCATCAGTGGAGCCAATTTTACTCTTTGCCAAGCAGTCATCAGCTTTACATGGCAAGGGGCAAGAATGTTGAGTACAGTAATCTACTTCAGCACCACGAACAGCCTGAACTTTTTTAGTCGAACTCCTCTTGCAGGTCTTAGCCTCTTCTCTAGCTAGCTTCTTAGTTGAGTGATAGAGCTTGGATTCCCTCTGCTGCTTTTGACCAAGTTCTCCATCATGATCATCTCGGTTCCTCTCGCGCAACTTCTTTTCACTCTTCTTATGTCTATTACCATCAGCCTTAGAGTTTACCTCCATGCTCAAGCCAGCCTCTGGATTCAATCCATTTGACAAACCTCCATCTTTTCGGCAGATCTTCTCTTTCGGTTCCTTCTGCTCATCTTGTACACTGAAACATCTACGATCTCTAAGCTTCTTTTTCCGTGTACCTTTGCTCTCTCGACAGTCCTTTACAGTTTCTTCACCAGAATTCAAATGCCGTGAGCTACGATGGTTCATTCGAGAAGCTGAAGTACGGTTATGCACATTGCTAGGACCAGCAGATGACTCATCTCTAGACAGAGCCAATGAAGGGAATCTACTCTTCACTGGAACTCGGTTATGACTATGCTGCCATTCCTCCAAGCGACCCCAGTCAAGAACACCAACGTTCAAGAGCTTTTCTTGAGGAGTCTCAGCTCGCTCCAAGAAAACAGGTAGCTTCGACATATACTTGACAAGCTCTTGCTCATCACAAGCCCGAGCCTTTAGACATTGTTTCACTGGTTTAGACGATCTAGTATCAGAAAAACTATTCTCCATAGTAACTGGATTCACATCAGATCCCACTTAAAAAGTCAACATAGCTTTGATGATTTCCTCCTGTATCATGAAAACTGAACCAAAGCAAGAAAACAAAATCAATCACATCAAAAATCTTACGATACCAACCGTAGCAGAGAGTACAATGAAAGCATTTTCTAATAAGTCTTCTTCTCTGGGGTGCTCACGGCATCAGAAAGAGGAAAAATACAAAGAGAAAATGCACGGAGAGTGGTCCTCTCTTGGGACGCAGAAAAAAATGCAGCAAGGTAATGATTTTATCAACATCTTGAGATAATGCTAAAAATGAAGATGGTCCCATTTTTCCCCGAAGAAACAGCTGAATGATAGCGTCCTTGCAATTATGAGCAACTCTCACAATTACTGAGAAACGACAAAAGAAAAATATAAAAATGCAGATTCGATTCAAAACTTTGACGGATCCAAAAAATTGGAGAAATCGAAATCTCAAGGTTTGGAGCAGAAAGTGAAGACGATCAACTAATAAAATAATAGTTCTCGAGATCAACAAATCAAAGCGGCGATTTGAATCGAAATCGAAAACTGAAAAAGTCTCTCCTAGGTTAACAATTCCGCTTAATTATAATTCTTAGCCAAACGAAAGCATTAACATAGAAGAAAGGAGCTTCTCAATCAAGTAAAGGAGCGGTTTTTTCTTCGCTCGGCGAAACGGCAACGTTTCGACGAAGTCCAAGCGAAGAAACTTTCCCGAGAAAATCGAAATCAGAGAAATTGAGGGAGAAATTACCTCAAACAGCGAAAGAGAGAAAATGCGGAACCGACGCAGCTCGGTGAAGGAGAAGACGAAGATAGTCAGAGAGAGAGAGTGAAAAAACAAATCACTTGAAGAGTGAATCAGCAGAGTGAAGAAGATCCGAAAACAAAAAAATGATCCCCATAAAAGCTAGAGAGAGAGAGAGAGAGTGACACTGCGAAAGAAGAAGATCCAACGGTGGAGGATGAAGGAAAAGGTAAATCAAGCGGTCGAGATCATATCGCCATCGAGGAAGGCGCGGGAATGGTTCATGTCAGGTGGTCCCCACTCGTATATGCACATGTTTACGTGTGCGTATTAGCAAAAGATTACCGAAAACTGACAAAAAAAACGCAAAATTATAAAATCGACTTTTCTAAAGATACTCTCAATTATAGACATGCAGTAGTATTTTATTGTTAATAACAAAGGTTAAAAAAAAAATACTTGTAATCTTGTAAGACATGATTGACATCAGGAAAAAAAAATACATGATTAACTTCACGATTCTTTTACTCTATTTATAGTTTACATTTTGTTTGTTTAAGTAATCTTAAAATACTTACGGAAAGCTTACAAGTTACACAAAATAATGTCGAAACTATTTGTGCTAACGACATGGTATTATTTACTAATCAAAAGTTAAACTAAAACTATATGGCTATCGAAAGTGGATAATGCAAGTTGGGTTGTGTGCTCAAACTTGACTACTAACTATATAGATAAATATTCCGGTATACGAATATTTAAAACTATAAAAATGTACAGTTTTGATCTGATTATGTTTATAAATAGTTAAATACACGAGCTATTTATAAATGCAATCAAAAATAAATGCAATCGTGTGGTCAATTTTCTTTTACCCTAATGTTGTTTGGTAAGATAACTATATGATATTCGTGTGTGTGTATAGATTAATGTAAAGTCCTCTGTTGGTGGGACGATCGTGGGATTCATTTCATAGATTCACAGATTAATTTGGGTCCACTGACGCAACTCAACATTAAAGGCTGTAGTTTCCAAGAAAGCTTTGTAATGATCATTTTTGTAATGTAATGTAGTTGTATTAATTAGTTTGGATGTAAATTTATACTGTATCTAACCACATTACGTGGAATATTTATTGTTAGTTTTTACTAGCATTTAGCAATGGAGGGGAGTATAATACTAGAGTACGTCGTATCATACATAAATGCCTAAATGGAGACTTTCATAAATGTTAGTTATAAGTTTATAACTTATAAGCAATGGATGGGAGTATTGTACATAGAATCTATACGAAGAAAAAGTGGCAACTTTATTGTCTTTAATCTAATGATGAAAGATCGAAATGTAGATACTTTTGTGAGAGATGAAATCACCATTCTTGGGGGACACCATATTAGAAAGAAGAAAGTCCTTTATGATATTAGTGGATATTCATCATAAGCAAAACAAAGCTACTAACAAAAGATGAGTGAAAGTAAGATGGCGACAGAAAAAATAAAAGATAAAAAGAGGTATCGCTTTTTCTTTTAGTTAGCACTTAGCACTTAGCAACTATCAATTGTACTGTTTCTCCATCCACCGACGAGGAACTACTTAACTATTTGTTAAAAACTAGGTTTTATAAGAGGATTAATTATTTAGTCGCTTACATGTTTCTAAAATCTAACACAAAATTAAATGAGTCTAAAATGCTTTTGGAGTAGTTTTATTTAGGAATCAAAACTGTCACGGTATAAAATGTGCGGAGGGGATTTAGATATTGTGCTTAAACTCGAGTAAAATGAAATCAAGTTTCCGCCTTCCGGGGTAGTTGATCGATCGATGGGGGATGAAATCATAGATCTCTTCAATGGTGGAACTAAAACAACAAAAAGAATATTGAGTATCCGAATTTGTATGGATTCAAGATTGTCCATTTTGTCGGTTTTAGTGCATGTGTGGAACAAGTGTAGTGCACTGGCTCACTATAGGCCGTAGACTCGTAGTAGCAGGGTAATTTAGCGTAGTAATGTTCCTCATGCTTCTCTGGAGAAAAGTAAACTTGTCACATATCATCACCATATGGCTTACACTTACACACAGGTGGGAGTTAAGTTCGGTAAATTGTATAGTGATTAACGGTAACAAATTAGCAGAAGCCACTACCAATTTTAAAGAAGAGACAAAAAAGAATTTCAAAATTTCATAATCTCTTTTTTTTTCTGATAAAATATTTACTCTTGAAATTGCAGTGGACAAAAAAAAAATGATTACAAGCAGCCTAACCCAAACCCAATTTAATTAAAAGTCCTGAAACAGTAGAGATTACACATTAAAACCAATTTAATTTACCAACCAATCCAATATTTATGTTTCGTTTTTTAATAAACTTTTAAAAAAAAATATTTTATTTCGTTTTTCCTAGTTTCGTGTATTTGTTTTTTTCTAAATAAATTTGTTCCTTATAATTTTAAATCCTTTTTAAAAGTTTTTTTTTTGTTTCCATTCTTTTTTGAAAAGTTCGGTTTCTTGTTTGTTTTATTAAATCAAATAATGTAATAGTTTTTTTCTTTATTATCTTATCGACAAAAATAAAGAGCTATGATAAATTGACGATAAGTTGAGTAGGAATATTATAAGTTGAGTATGAAGTGATCACTATCATAGCCGCGAAAAACCAACAAAAGGAAACCTGATTGATTGTTTGTCACGTAAAATTCGCTAAGCCTATTCCTTATTAGGAGTGAGTTCACTGTACGTAAGCCTATTACTTAATCATGCAGATATTATCTGGATTTGTTGCCGATAATGAAAAGATTCCCTGTATTATCGATTTATCTTGATTAAAGATTCTCCTATATCTTAAAATCTAGGTTGGTTTCACAGATCTATATAAATTCACAAGCCTCCGAGAGCAATTGTCCCCAAGAAACCTATTCCTTCTTATTTCTTAACCATTATCCCCAAGGTCTTGTAAGCTTTTCTGTAAGCTACGTTAGCAAACAACAACAAAAAAGGTTTTGTAAGCTGAAGAAAACCCTACCGAACCTAAACCATCGCCAAGGTTTTGTAAGCTGAGGAGAAACGAAAAGATGGCAGAATACTACGACGAAGACTTTGGGATTCACTTCGATCCGACGGAGAACCAACTCATCAAGGATTATCTTTCTCCCAAGATAAACCAAGTCAAACAGTTTGACTTTATACCGGACATGGACGTTTACGCCACCGAGCCATGGTTGCTTAAGCATAACATGGATCCTCTTTTCAAGAAGTACGAGTGGTACTACTTCGTGACAAGGACTCAAGTCTCTGAGTCTGAGGAGAACATCGGTCGTGGTAAGAAGGCGAAGCGGAAGATCATCGGAGACAACGGGACGTGGAAGGCAAACGCTAAAGAAAAGATCCTGGACGAGGAGACAGAGAAAACCATTGGGATCAAGCAAACCCTAACTTTCATTAAAAGCAACAACAACAACAACAATAACAAGAAGCAGAAGAGAGAAGACGGCACTAGTGCTACTGTTCCCGGCAGCGAGAGCAGCTGGACTATGACAGAGTATATGCTTGTGGAAGAAGATAAGTTTCAAGGAACAGTCCTGTGCAAGATTCACGAGATCAAGAAGTCCAAGGACGATCATGAAGCTTCTGCTTCTTCTTATTATCATAGTCGGTGGGCTTCTTCTTCCTCGGGGAAGCAGCCGATCAATAATGATCGCGAGTCTGTTCTAGCTTCTTCCTTGGAGCAGCAACAGTCACTAGCGTGCAGTGTTAATGTTCCAGAGATTCCTCACACAGGATCTGAGAGTTCTTTAACTTGTGATGTTGGGGAAACAACAAGAGACAGAGAGCACACTGAAGAAGGAAACATGATTAATCAGATAGACGCGTTCTCGATGAACGAGGCAGTTCGAGAAAGATCATCAGAGAGCGATGAAACCAAGGAATTGACACAGGGTACAGAAGAAGATTGGCTTGGAGATTACCCGATTGATGTTGTTTACGTCAATGATCAACAACAAGCACCAATACCCGCTCCTTCTGACGTGAATGCTTCTTCTGCTCCTCTGGGAAACATATCTCGACCAATACAATTGGATGAAGAGGAGGAAGAAGAGTGGACCGAAGAGCTTGTTTCACAATTGACACGAGAAGAAGAAGATGCCCCCAGTCTGCAATGGATGGATGAAGCTTAGAGGACTTTGATGGAGAAACACACGAGTATGAAGAAAATCCTGATCTTATTTAGCTTGCTCAATAATTTAGTTAAAGAGTTTTCGACAGTTAGTCTCTACTTATGTACTCAACTTTTTGTAATCACCTATTCTCCAATATTTTCATTATTAAATAGTTGCCGGTCCGTTTTCTCATATGCCTTTTTCATTTTGTTACTTTTTTGCTTCGGCTATTTGCTTATTCTTCATTACATTCCTCTGTTTTCTTGTATGAATTGTTTATTGACTGATTAAAGACTCTGTATCACTTCTTCATCTCGCGAACTTCAAGATTTCTTCACTATAGATGCTTATAGGCACAAGAACTCCTGGTGAATTTAAAGTTCTAGTGAAAAAGATGTTAATTTATTGTTAGTCTAAAACCTTGCATGAATAAAGTCTCATCAAATATATCAAGAGGGAGACCAGTTTGGCATCCAAAATCTAGATTAGAAAAAAGATGGTGGTCTGGTCCTCAAAGAAATTCTGAAACTCTTTGCCCATAAACACAACTCACCAAACACTGTTTCAAAAAATCAGCCTTAACAATGTTGGCCTTGGAAACATTGACCAAGCTACCAAGGGTTCGTAGACTTTGGGTTGCTTGGAACAGAAGTTAACGGTACATTCAATATATATAGGAAAGCGATGAGGTTAAATTTTGGAAGCGTGGACGGTAAGAATTTTTCCCTGCCTTTGATCTTCAAAGAACAAAATTGTCATTAGATCACGATCCAATAAGTATATTAAAACATCCAGAAATAGATTGTAAATATATTTTTTCTGATTGCTTTCTTTGAAATTATATGCTTTTTTATGCCAATTGTCTGAATATCTTATCCAAAGTGTCCGAGAGAGATAATTTCCGAGGAGAATAGGTCAGAGGAGCTCCATTATAATGTCATCTGCAAGAGACTTCTTCAACTTAAACAAAGAAGAAAGAGAAGCAAGCTAATTCAGAATTAATCATATAGATACATAATTTATAACAGTGTCATCATCATCATCGAAAAAGTCAAAGAACTTAAACGTTTTTAACAAACAAAAAATAAGTCAAAGAACTCAAACTACATGCAACTAGCATTTCTTGATTTAGAATAAGTTTTATAAAGAAATCCTATCAAACCACTATCCCAGTGCTGAGAAGAAGAGATATGTGCACGTATGTAGGATAACAAAGTTTCACATAAAATATCCAAACTAAAAAACAGACGACCTTGACTGGTTAAAACCTCACTGCATATCAAAGTCAAATAGTTTTAGATAAACGTTATGTCTTGCGTATAAGCCATCAATAGCAACGATCATTGTATCCATAACTTGTATTGATGATAGGAATACCAAAGAAAATAACCAACACACTGTAAGAAAATGTCTAAATGATGATATAATCACATATGTAGTGGTGATCTATAACCAATTCAAAAGTAAAGAACCTTCCTTATCTTCTCTTCGATAGCGTACTCCATGTAAAGGTCAACTCAGGTTCATCTGAGAAAGAAGAGCAGAAAGATCTGAGATTCACAACCAAAGGTGGTGGAGAGAAGATCACTGCTGTTCCAGATGGCTGGAGTTATAGGATCAATGGGTTTCTGGATGACAATAATTGTCTACATGATGTCTTTGGTGCTAGCTCAACAAGATGGGGATCATCAGTTTCTGCACTATGACTTCAGGAAAGCAGACCTGGCCTGTGATGGAATGGCAAATACCGACGATGGTCCATTGCATCTTACAAATGATACAGTGGGGAGCACCGGTCATGCTTTCCACAAAACCGCTATCAACTTCACAGCGTCGTCGCCCACTTCATATTCCTTTTCAACAGAGTTTGTCTTTGCAATCTTTCCACTGCAGAAACCACCTGTCTACAGTCATGGAATGGCTTTTGTGATATCCCCAACAAGGAACCTCAGGTATGGGAATAATCAAAATTCAGGGTTAGGGATCTTCAATGAAACACATAAAAACTCAACTGAAAACCATATCCTGGCTGTAGAGCTTGACACTAATCAAGGCCCTGAGGCGCTTGACGAAAGCGATAACCATGTGGGGATTGATATCAACAGTATATTCTCGTTCGCATATGCCAATGCCTCTTACTTTGATAGTACAAAGGGAAGGAACAAAACCTTGCTGCTTGCTGGTAGAAAAAGTATTATAATCTGGATAGATTATGATGGGAAAGAGAAGCTACTGAATGTAACGTTAGCTCCAGTACCAAGTCCAAAGCCTGAATCGCCTCGGTTGTCAAGTTCCATCAAACCAAGAGTGCCTCTCTTGTCAACATTTGTCAATCTTTCAGAAGTTTTCTTGGAGACCATGTATGTAGGCTTCTCTGGTTCCACAGGTTCAGTTAGAAGTAACCAATATATCCTTGGATGGAGTTTCAAGAAAGGCGGAAAAGCAGAAAGCCTTGACCTTTCACAGATTTTGGATCCTCCTAAGCCAAAGTCGGGGTCTAAACTTCCTTTAATTCTAGGCAGTACTATAGCAGCAATTTGTTTTCTAGTAATACTGGGAGGACTCGTGTATCTTTACAAGAGAAAGAAGTACGCAGAGGTTCTTGAACAATGGGAAAAGGAATATAGTCCCCAAAGGTACTCCTTCAAGAACCTATACAGAGCAACCAAAGGTTTCAGGGAGAGTCAACTACTTGGAGCAGGAGGTTTTGGGAAAGTCTATAAAGGAGAACTTCCCTCTGGTACACAAATCGCGGTTAAGAGAGTCTATCATGATGCAGAGCAAGGAATGAAACAGTATGTTGCAGAGATAGCTAGCATGGGAAGGCTAAGGCACAGGAACTTGGTGCAGCTTCTTGGTTACTGCAGAAGGAAAGGTGAATTGCTTTTGGTCTACGATTACATGCCAAATGGAAGCCTTGACGATTACCTGTTCACTAAAAACAAGATGAGAGACCTCACTTGGTCTCAGAGATTGAATATAGTCAAGGGAGTAGCCTCTGCACTTCTATATCTGCATGAAGAGTGGGAACAAGTTGTACTGCATAGAGATATAAAAGCTAGCAACATTCTTCTAGACGCTGACCTAAATGGAAGGTTAGGGGATTTTGGGCTTGCAAGATTCCATGATCGTGGGCAGAATCTTGAAGCCACACGTGTGGTAGGAACCATTGGGTACATGGCACCAGAGCTTACTGCGATGGGAGTGACCACGACAAAAACTGATGTCTATGCTTTTGGATCTTTCATCCTTGAGGTGGTTTGCGGGAGGAGACCAGTGGACCCTGAGAGACCAGTTGAGCAGATGATTCTACTTAAGTGGGTTGCTAGTTGCGGAAGCAGAGACTCGTTAATGCAAACTGTTGACAGTAAACTAGAAGGAGGCTTTAAAGCTGAGGAGGCCAAGATGCTTTTGAAGCTAGGCATGCTCTGTTCACAGAGTAACCCAGAGAACAGACCTAGCATGAGACAAATAATACAATACCTGGAAGGTAATGCCAGTATTCCAAAGATATCATATGATACAGCTGGATTTGGTATGCCCAATATAAGCAATGAGAGAGTAACACAAATGACAGCCACCTCCTCATCAGCTAATTTCTCGTTTGAAGATGTCACAGTTCTATTTGGAGGTCGTTGAAGCATGCATCACAGACTACGACTAAACTTACAAGAAAGCTATCTTTTTTTCTTGCTACATCATTTGTGTCTTTTAAATGACTGTTTTTGAAAGCACTTTTTTTTCCCTTCTCTACAGCTTTGTGTGCCTTTTTATGTGAATGATAGTGTTTGTGATGTGTTGTTCCAAAACTGTGGATGCATACATACAAATAGTAAAGCAAGTTTTTGTTGTCACAGTGGTAATTTACTTACATAGGTCGAAGAGCAGAAGGTATCCAAATGATATCCCTTGTGCTTTTGCTTCGTCCAGACACCTGAATCTGAACAGAGAGAGACAAATACTGACTTATGCTTAGTAAAATCTTAATGCTTCACATTTCGGAATCTTTTGTTTCCATGCCAAACCAAAATTATACAACTTAATGCTAAAGCTCTCATAGAGTATTAAATATATATATGTTACAAAGAGTATAACTACAACCATAAAGTTTATCTCAACGAAGTCAACAGTAACAAACATGTTACTCAACATTTGATCACTTCAAGATTTTTGATTCTATTTCTTCCAAGCTGAGACCCTTGGTCTCTGGAACTACTAGAATGACAAACAACAGTGATACCAGTGCTATGGCTCCAAAGAGAAGGAAAAGATTCTCTGCTCCAAGATACTCCTGCAGGGAATGCATTTTTTTTTCATGGGAGTTACTAATAGCTTACAAGGGAATATTGACCAGCGGGTACAGAAAAGTTACCTTTAAGGGTGAAAACGCAAAGGTCACAATAGCATTGGAGCCAAAGTTTGTAAGAACTGCAAGACTGATCCCTCTTCCTCTTGTCCGGAGCGGAAAAATCTCTGACACCATCAGCCAGCTGATGGGTCCGAATGAGATCTGGTTCGCAAGAAAGAACAGTCAATTGAGGAAAATAAGACTATCAAGTGAAGTAAGCTGAGACTAGACTTCTTTAGTATAGTCTAGACAAAACTATGTAGCCACAGCTACGATAAAGCTAGAGTACAAACCTGGTAGCAACCAACATAGAGAAGCAATGCACCAACAGCGACAAGTGGAAAGCCTCCGAGAAACTTGTAGTATGCTGACAGTAGAAATAAAGACAACGCCTGAAATTTGAAAAATACAAAAGAAAAATCTCTTTGTTATGAATATTCAGCAAAAATAAGTAACAGAACAGAAACTTTAAGCAGAAAGAGTTAGTCATACAATGCCACTGACGCCTCCAATCAGTAAAGGTCGTCTGCCGAGATCATCAACTTTCGCAACAGCTACCCATGTCATCAGTAACTGCAGACGGCATTATCAATTAAAGAGGTCAGTATTGAATAACCAGAAGCTTGTTAACATATTAACACATCAAGAAAAGAAACGAAATAAGTACCTTGAAAACACCAATAATAACAGAGACTCGGGTTGCATCAGCAGCAGCAGAGAATCCAGCAGTCTTTGAATAGATAAGCGAGAAATAAGTCTCATGAAATATCCAACTTAAGGCACAAGAAAATCACTAGGTAATAAGCAAGCATACCTGAAGGATCGAACCAGCATAATAAAGAACACTTGGCTGTCCAGTTATCTGTCACAATGATGCAGATGTATAAAATTAAAGATCAAACAAAAGGTAATCTCACATTCATCCAAAAGGACAACAACAGGGAAGAAGAAGAATCACCTGCTGGAAAAGGACTAAACCTCCACCAATTGTCAAAGCTTTCAAATTAGGCCCTTGGAACACTTCCAGGAAGTTTCCTCCAGATTTCTCATCTTCATAAGCCGCTTGCACAGATAACAAGGCATCATCTACTAACTTCTCCGACAGTTTATCACCCTTAGGTCTGCCACGTAATTTGCTGAGAGCAAGCATGGCCTTCTCTTTGTACTCTTGTAAAGCGCCTTTACCCTGGACGGCTCTGAGAAGCAACCATCGAGGAGATGGAGGGAGACTCCACATGCCTAGTCCCATGAGCAAAGCAACAGGCGTACCAAATCCATACATGTATCTCCACCCTCCAACTACATCAATCTGGAAGCTCCCAACAGAGAAACCCAACTGCCCAAAAACGAAAAAACGAGATTGCTCAGTAAATGAATACAGTACATGGATATCATATAACAGGGACGAGATTGACATTTACCAGAATTCCCAATACGATGAAGAGTTCCTTAAGCGATATTAGAGTACCACGGATTTGAGATGGGCATGTCTCAGCAATATACAGGGGAGCTCCATGCATTGCCTTTGAAGCAAAACCAAATTACATTAAGTGTTAAACAATGATAAACGAGGAAAGTGACAAAGAAATGATTAAGATTCAGGTGTTTGCAGAGCTCACCAAACCAATACCCAAGCCATAGAGAAGCCTTCCAACCAAGAGAACATTAAGATCAGGGGCACAGCCAGTAATCAGAGACCCAAGGAGATAGAGCACAGCAGCTATAATAAGCTCCCGCCTTCTTCCTGAAACAAAACCAAAATGAGATACTCACAACCAGTTAAGAAGAACAAGCAATAGATAAATAAGCAAACAAGACTTACCAAGGAAATCGGCAATGCCATAGACAAGGGTTGAGCCAAGAAGAGCTCCATATAAAGATCCGCTAACCTACACAATTAAAAAGCAGTAAAGACTATAACTTTCTGCTAACTTTATGGCTTAAGTATAAGAAAATCATCTCCAGATAGTATCATACCACAAGTCCTAACTGAACAGGTGAGAAGTTAAACCATGTAGTTCCACTAAGCGCAGGTGACTGTTTCAACAACATCTGATGTTAGGCTTTGGAGCTATCAGGTAACATATAAAAAAAGTAGAGACTTTAAGCAAACCTGAAGTGAGAGAGTAGCACCGGAGGTTGCCCCAATATCATACCCAAACAAGAGCCCTCCCAAAGCCGGGAATACAAATCTACAGATTCGAGCAAGTCACTGTTAAAAATCAGTGCAATCACTACATAAGGGCATTGTTAAGAAATTGAAAATCAGGCAATCCAAAATCTATAATAAACTCAGGAATTGACAAATCTAGAACAGTTAAATTTCCTTGATTGAAATAACGAGAATGATTAATACGCACGGGAGTATCACAGAAGACCAAGAAAATGACTCCGGTTCATCAGAAGCAACCGAATCGGCTACTTCTCCACCGTCGGCGAACTCTCCACCCGCCCCAACTCGGACCTAACCATGAACCAAAACCGGAGAATCAAAACAAAAGATTCGAGATTCAGAAGCAATTAGAACCTAGAAAGCTTTGCTCCTCACCTGAAATTTTCGTCTGTGTCTAGTGACTAAACCAGGATTTGGAGCCGATAAAGTAAGTTCCTTGGAACGGAGGTAAAATGAGTCAGGCCTGGATTTTAAACGCGAGCTGAAGGTACGAGGACTAAGGATTTTGAAGTCGTTTCCAAGTGAAGGTTTGATGGAGAAATGTGACTGAACAGAGACAGCGAAAGCCATGATCGGAGAGGGAGACAAGTGATGATTCTCCCGCTAATTTTGTTCGCTTATCTCTCATCTCCTATTGAATCTGATTCATAAATTTTTTTTTATCATTAAAAATAGTCAATTTTTATTGTGTGGTTTGTATCTTTCCTTATTCAAAGTATGGACAAAACTGTAATTTTCTTGTAGTCACTTATACAGTATATAGCTCTTTCGCCATTCTTAAACCTCTGCTCCATTCAAGCAATGGTGTCTCCAACACTATGGAGTTGATACTGGTCGCAAGAAGAAAGCTGCTTCAACTAAGAAAGAAAGAGAGGTTTTGGTATCAATGTGATTACTTAATGTTGATTGTTGACTGTTTCTTTTTTTTTTCATAACGGTTCTGATTGAATTGGTGTTTTAAATTCTTAGGTAGTAATGATAGTAACCGCTGAGAAATTTAAGAAAGGCAATAACGTTCAAAGGAAGCTGGAGAAGCAACAACAAGACAGGGCACTTGATGACTCGCACCTTGAAGAACAGTTGTTTAGCAGTGGAAGGTAAAAAACCAGATATTTTGGATTTGAAATCATCACATCTTAATCTGTGTTTTCTCAGGTTAAAGTCGTCGTTGTTTTTGTGTAATCTGAAACAGATAAGTATTGGAAGGAAAAGAGCTTGAATTATACACGACGAAAAGAAGAAGGGCAAGAAACAAATTTGAAGTTGAAAAACCACTTTTATACTCTTTTTTGTTTTTGATCAACAATAGTCTAATTTCGCACATTCTATCTAATCACTCCTTTGCAAAGAAGAATTCGAACAAAGCCAAAATATGTTCAAGAAATTAAGAGGAGGGACAATGTAACTATTCAAAAGTTCGCATTTTCCAGAAATTCCACATCCTCTCTCTATGCTGCATCTTCTTAGAAGTTGAAAACTCCATCGGCCTGCAAAAACAACAAGAAGATGCGTGAGCCAAGTGAAATTTCTGTTGAACAAAAAATATCCATTGTAAAAAGTTTTGGTCCGACCTTAGAGAAAATGATATTTTTGTCATTAATTTTCATAACGCCCGATTTAAACTTGCAATCCCACTTGTTCTTAGAACGCTTCACCTGCACCACATAAAAGCATAAGTCCAAGTCCATCAATGTCAAAAAAATGAAACAACTTTGTTAAGTCATTCCTTCATACACTATCAAATTGGCACATGACCAAATGTGGAATGTCCTTATCATCTTCAACAGGCTCTTCCTCATCATCATTCTCGTTCAAAGTCTCCTCATCATCCTCATCTACAAGTGATGAGAAACTAGACGTTACTAAAGTGCACCCAATATATATGTATACAGCATTTACTCAAAACCTATACAATACCATTAGAAGTGTTTGCCTCTGCTTTAAAATCTCCATCGTTAGCTCCATCTTGCTGTGGAATAAAAAACCCTTCATGTTCTCTCTTTGGGGAAGCCTGAAAACGTTTTCAACAACATTCCCCCATTAATACTAACTCACACATGAAGTCTCTCTGAAAAATTATACTCAATGGCCAATAACAAAACATTACCATAAGGTCCATAACCATCGACGGATTCGACTGACCATTCATTTCAAAATTCCCGTATAGAGAGTTTGGATCGGGAGTCTGAAGAGGCGTCTGCGATTTCGTCAGAACAATACACAGATTTTTCGATTGCTTATTTGTGAAATTTAACGAGTGGAATCAATTACGACTCACATGTGTGGGAATCGGAATCGGAGCATAAGAGCATTCTCCGATGGAGCTTATGAGTCCGGCTTGTTTCATCTTCCTTTTCCAAGTCTATACACACAGAGTTCAATTTCTGAATCAGATTTTACCAAAACCCCCAAAAATTCCTCCTTAATCCCTAACTAACCGAGATCGGTGGAAATAAACGAATTCGAAACTTCTCATCCAGATCAATTAGAAATTGAAGATGACCTAAACGATGAGTAAAACAATGGAGTGTTTGTAACTAACCGCTTGGAGCTCGCGAAGAACAGTCTCCTCGAGTTTTCCACTGTCGACGAGATCGTAACGAACCTCGCTGATGACGTCTTCGGTGATGTAGTTCATGCAGTCCTCCATCGTCGAGCTCAAAGCGAACATCGTTTCCTCGGCGGTGACCTAAACCGTTTTTCGCCGGAGGAGGAAGAGAGGAGAAAGGAAAGGATAGGAAGGAAAATGAATTTGGAAACTTGGGATATAAATAGGTTAGCATCCACTATTTATAGCCACTAGAAACCAAAGAGGCGGTTGCTTTAGTTTTAGGCCCACATTATTTATCATCATTTTGGAGGCCCAAACTTTTATATTTTAGCTCGCTTAGATAATTTGGAGGTGAAGCAGACTCATTTGCTTTGGATCGTCAGTTGTGGGTGCAAAAACTTCATATGACATTGTTACAATCTTAAAATTGATAGATTTTTATGTTCTTTACAAACTTTTTGTTATTTTAATTTTTATATAGTAAACTGTATAATTTGTCTCTAAACCCAAAATGATATATCTAATTTTTTTTTCCACCATTGAATATATATTTAATCTATAAAAGGTTCACAATTAATTATTACACAAATGCTTTTTTTTTTATACACATATTACACAAATGTTTGATAAGACACATACTATTTTTTTTAAGCAAGTAAGGGCCATATTATCGGATTTCATTGTAGTCCTCTTGAAAGCTAAACACGGCCGTGGATATGATAGGTAAAGTTAGTCTTCTTCCCAACATGGCAACATCAACACTCAAACTCGTGATTTCGAAGCTCATTCGTTTTAGAAATATCTTCATTAATGAATTATGTAGGACAAGCAGTATAAACCAAATTGAAATGATTTGAAAAATGTTATACAAAATTGTACTATCGTAGATATATGTTATACACTTGTACAATATTACCTTTATATCACTATCGAGACTGGTTTTTTTTTTAAACATCCTTGTGCACCTGAATTCTCTTTCTTAACATGTACCTTAATTCTTCTAAAAATTCATAACAATTCTTACGTTTTTAAACTCTCATCATCCTAATAGGCCAACATCACTACCAAAATGCCTATCACGACGCACATTTGGTTTTTTGTTCTTAATTAAGCGTATAAAATGAGAATGTGTGGGTTTGTTTGTA
Organism: Microthlaspi erraticum; assembly: GCA_902728155.2. Classification (NCBI taxonomy): domain Eukaryota; kingdom Viridiplantae; phylum Streptophyta; class Magnoliopsida; order Brassicales; family Brassicaceae; genus Microthlaspi; species Microthlaspi erraticum. Next base: position 499,155 of record CACVBM020001118.1, on the reverse strand, counting down.
TTATCAATCGAGAAGTGTCATTTGTGTCGTGACGGAAAGCATGAACAATTATTTAAGCGTCCAGGTGGGGAAATTGAGTTTTCGGTTTTGGTTGTGTCCCTTAAATTACTCTTCTTTTCCAGGTGACAGTCCTCGTCAGTTAAGTTTTTTAAAATAGTTTTGCAAAATGTCGGGTTTATGAAACACGTGGTGGTCTGGAAAGATAGTATCTTTAAACATTTGACTGATCATGACATTTCATTTCTTTGATTAAACTAATGGACCTAAATTATAATATTTTTGCGTATTAGATCAGATGAGCAACCCCCACCAAACTCAACGGTCAAATTTCACATGCTATATTGCCTGCTTCCGAAATATATATATATAAAATTAACCATACCATTTTTGAACCGTACGAGGTTTGGAGAAATACTCAACAAGTTTGTTTGTACTTTGTATCGGGTGATCTTTGGTTTTTTTGTTACTCAAGTTTGTAACGGTTGAGCCAAACCAGTGCATAACCTTTTTAAAATATTATGCAAACTTGGATATTCAATATTTTTTAGATGATATGAATGAAATCTTTAACTAATGAGTATCACCCCAAAAAAGGGCTATTAGCAAATGTTTGTACTAGTATTACTCACAGTCATGCCATAAATATGATTCAAACTCGGTATTATGAATCACAGGTGACAAGATTAAATGGTATCACTTGTTAGAGCAAAAACCTAAACTTCGACTACATCAACCTAAAAAATGTGTTCTACAACTAATTTGCTTAGATCGAAAGATTAGCTTTTATGGTACTTGAAATATTAGTTTTTATGGGTTTCATGTTTTTTTTCCAATTTAAACATTTTGAAAAACGGACGGTTTTTGTTTGTGAAAGTAAAACTAAAAGGTTTAATGATCTATATAAATATCGATAGAACAGAATGTCTTGTCCAAATGTGTATGGTATAATCATGTCATTTTAGTCTTATGGTCAATATATTTTGGAGATTTCTCAAGATAAATTAATGTGCTGAAGGAGCTTTAGGCTGATTTGGTTGTAATTCGTAAATGGAGCCAAAAGAAAAGTTGAAATGGTGTAAAAGGTTGGTGTTGATTGACACCTGTCAACTACGTAACATAAAAATTCCCAACACTACGCAATTTGCCGGTCATGCAGATTCAAAGAGAAAAACTTCCTCTCTGGAAACACGTGTTGGACATTACCTCTGCCACGTAACTGACGAAGCTTCTCCTTCGGTAACTACGAAAGAGAAGAACCCAACGACCTTAAACCGCAACGTGGGGTTTGCGTCCGACACGCGTCTCTTTAGGCCTCAAAAGAGACTTTAGACCAGAAACCTCATTTATGATGAGTAACGGACATGCCACACGTTATTAGTTTGCCAAATTTTCCTCCAAACGATTTACGTGTTTGAAATTGAATATTTAGCTTTTAGAATATGAACTTTCCAGGTTCAACTCGCGCAGGGCGCTTTGTATGTAGAACGTAAATTTGTTCAGTAAATAGTAAGTGCCTTCTTGTTGCGCAGCTCTGATTTGAAATTACTTCGTTTTTTTTGTTAAAGCTCTCTAACATGAGTTTACAAGTATCTCAACATCAAACTGAACATTTATCAGATCGGGCATTGATCACTATAAAGAAAAATGCTCTGTATTTATCTATCCAACTAATAATGGGTGATGTGGAAATTCCAACGATAAATTGGTAAGGTTTCATTTCAAGTTATAAAATTAACAAAAATTAATCAAACTAGCTTGCTAGAACAAAAGCACTCCAAGCACCTACTAAAGTAACTAACCATGTATCAGTTACTCTTTTTCCTGTAACTATCGCTGATATGGTTTACCAACATTTTGATTATACACATTGGTATCACTACCCCAAATAACATTATAAATTACATTATATTTTTTTAAGTAACAGTAACAGTCAACGAAAGTTGGAAACAGAGCCGCCCCTGAGAGTAAGCAGGGCAAGCAGGTGCGTGCGGCCCTTCTTTTTATATATAATTATTCGGCCCTTTTTTCCTAAAAATGTCTTGTAGTCTAGTGGTTGCATAGTAGTCTCTTCAGCTTTAGTGTCTTGAGTTCGAGTCTCTTTGACTTCCAACTTTAATTTTCTTCAAATTTTTTATAATTTAACCTTTTTTCTTAATAAACTAAACGGCCCTTTTTTTTCCTAGCTTGCGGCCACTCTCATGTCAGGGACGGCTTTGGTTGGAAACTTAGATTTTTTAATGAATTTTCCGTGTTTGTTTGTTAGTATAAGATTCGAAAGTGATGGTTGGTATTGAGCTCGACGGATGTAGGGCAAATGGTTTCGAAACATTTAATAAGTAGTATATGGTTTTGTTTGTATTTTTTGCTTCGAGATATAAATAATAATATACTGATTGAAAGAAAAACCTTTCACGTGGCGCAATGTATTTGCCTACTGTCAACTTCAAATACCTGGCAACTGCTATCCAGCTTTAGCAGACACGTGGCCTGTGCAAAAGAAAAATATATCTTTTTTTTAATTTGTTTTGTAACCGTAACTAGGGACCCATAAAAATCATCGGATGCTTGCTATCTTTCACCTGAGCTCACACGTCATCCTATTGTTGGCCGCCACGTCCTAGAGAATTTTCCGCAAAGAGCTTCTCTTTCTAATTTTTTTAAAAAGCAATTTAGTTATTTTAAAATCTTAGTTCAATTGTGTTGGAAGAAGCAGAAGAGTTGTGTCATGAAACATGAAAAACTGTGAATCTTGACTCAATTGGTGGAAAATAAGCTTAGTCAAGATTATTGTTCACGCATCGTACGTCTGATGATTTTTTCTACACATTATTCAGTAGTAAAGTGCGGCTACACATTATATGAGTAATTATAAACTAATATAAAGATAAACATTATTATAAGATGCATTAGATATACAAAGCGATACATAATATATATAAATAAAAATTATAAAACGGCAATTATAACATGAAATGGAGGGAGTATGATAGAAATTTTTGAATTAGAACATAAATTAAGCTGACAATAAAAGAAAAGACAACATTAAATATCTCATTGTGCCTTTAAATATTAATCATCTTCACCTTTCAGTATTACCTGTAAATTCTCCGATTCATATATTAACTGTAATGGGTGAAAATAGCTAGACATGTGTTAAAAATCGAAGAAGAGAAAATGTCAGACTAGAGAGAGGGTCAACGTTGGTCCCCCGGTTGTCCAAATTCCATCTACGTACTTGTATCTTGCTTGTATTACTCAGTGGAACCATTTGTGATTGATTCATATATATATATATATATATATATATATATATATATTTTTTTTTTTTGGAACCAAGGCTTAAGTTGACTAGATATTTGAGTATTGTTTATATTAGAATTTGTATATTGTTTAACATTTGTCAATTTCTATTTTTAATACAACAATTTATAGTTTGCTTAACATTTATGTTCGCAGTACATAGATTTGTATAAAATGTTGGTAAAACTGAAAATATTTTAGCAAAAAAAGTATAAAATTGGTGAAACTGAAAATATTTTAGCAAAAAAAGAAGCAAAGTTCAAAATATTAACAGACTAAATGCATCTGGTGTAAACTAAAATTCGTTTTTTCATCTGGTTTCTCGAATTGGTTGACAACAAAAATGATGTGGTGATATGAGAATCTACTTTCTATTACTTGGTAGAAATAGTATTTTGTCTATTTATCAATAAATCAACAATATATAGTATGTATCTGGCGGTCATGATGAATGGTTTTCACTTTGTGTTATTCTTGTACTTTTAACCAAATATTAAATAAATCCATATATAACATTATATGGATTTGAAACTCATGTGGTGACACATCGATATCATTATCACAAAACAGTAAATTAGGTTGTTTTGATCAATTTCACGTATATATATTTATATTTATGCATAAGAAACAGCATTCATGCAATAGCAATAACGTATAAGAATAAGTTACCTACTTTGTGGTTATAAGCTCAAAACAATAGAATGTGTGCATCATTACTTTTAGTTGTTAGGTATAACCATAGTTGGATTTGTCGATCTATATCGTGGGTCATGCATGTACTTAACATTATTATATGGTATACAATTTAGAGTACTAGTTCATGTAATATGGATTTAATTTTTTTTATATAAAAAAGTAATATGGATTTAACAGATGACAATTTGTCTACTAGATCACCTTAAAATAATAAAGATGATTTACTGATGACAGCTTAAATTTTGGTCTAATGCCATATTTAAATTATATCGAATTTAGAAGTTCCGACAACTCAAATGTCTTTGTTTACGTGAATTAATCGTCTAAGTAGTCACAACGCAAGAAGCCAAGAAGGCAAGAACCATCCCAACGTGAATTGATCGTTTAAAACTAATCTTGTTATTTCATACCAAAAAAAAAAAACGAATCTTGTTATTTAAAATAATATAATAGTATTGTTGTAATATTTGAGGTATCGGAAAATTCAGCTTATATAATCAGAAATTTCTACACATTGTAGCTGAGTCTGAATATGAACAATGATGATGAAATAGTAACGATATCAAAACAAAATATTAGACTATTTATACAATCTAGCATTACTTTATTATATACAAAATCAAACGAAAATTTGCAATGAAATTATGCAATATCTTGTTGCCATTTTTATTTTTGCGATACATGTTTTTTATTTATTTAAAGATTATCTTATTATATTATCGAATTATTGAATTGTATTATATTTCGAGTCTGATTAAATCAGAAACAATGTTTTATATTAATTTATGGTATATATTAAATTACAAAGTATAATATTTTAGAATTTCTGCTGTATAATAAATTTTCTTCACACATGTCAATTTTTTTTATAAATTAAAATCTTATTAGTAACACAAGCTTGTTAACATTATTCTTTGACTGTAACTATTTTTAGGAGATATAAGCTGTACTCACTCAGAAACAATTCAATATTTAATATATGACACTATGGACCGGGCGGCTCTGATTACTCTTTTGCTCGATGGAGATGGAGACATGATTTTTTATTCCTCTTTAAATATGTTTTCCAAACATCAATTTACTGGATTTGGCGAGAAAATGGGCCGGCATAATTGATACTCGATATATGATAAAATGGACCAGGCGGCTATAATTGTTCTTCTGCTCAATGGAGAGTTAGACATGATTTTTTCATTCATTTTCAAATTTGTTTTCCAGACATCAATTTACTGGATTTGGCACGATATGGGCTTAACTCACTTGGAAACAATTCGGTATTTGATATATGATACAATGGACCGGACGACTCTGATTGCTCTTCTGCTTAATGGAGAGCTTGACATGATTTTTTCATTCCTTTTCAAATATGTTTTTCAGACATCAATTTACTGGATTTGGCGCGATATGGGCTATATTCACTTGGAAACAATTTGGTACTTGATATACGACACAATAGGCTAGGCGGCTCTGATTGCTTTTATGCTTGATGAAGAACGAGACATGATTTATTATTTCTTTTAAAATATGTTTTTCAAACATCAATTTACTGGATTTGGCGAGAAAATGATCGGAGACAATGGATACTCGATATACGATAAAATGGATCGAGCTGCTCTAATTGCTTTTCTGCTAGATAGAGAGCGAGATATGATTTTTTTAGTCATCTTCAAATATGTTTTTCAAACATCAATTTACTAAATTTGGTATGGGAGAAACGGAAAAAGGCATAGTGAAACAGTAATGTCTCATACTAGAGTGAAACAGCTCGTCGACAAGCAAGTTCGCAATAAATTTACATCTATATAAAACCTTTTGCGACGCAAAATATAAAAAGGGAATGCATACATGGTTTAACTTGTAAATCTCTATATTCACCCTTTTTTTTTAACCTTTAGTTTTTAGCTTTTAGAAACTCAGAAACAAAGTAGAATTCATATAACAACAATTTTTTTTTTTTATAAATTTAACATTTCATTCAAAAAAAAATAGAGATAATCATATATAGAACCTCTGTTCCCTACTTTTATAATAAAATCTGTAACAAAATTGTGTCAATTTACTTAAGAATCAATTGTCCTCGCATGTAATATAGATCTATCTAGTTTTATTTTAGTTCCAAAATGATGATGGCCCAATTAATAAAGTTTTGATATGTCAATTGTCAAAGTAGTCAAACATTGGGTATATGATGATATTCATATACATGTAACATTAGCCGAGAGATGATGTCTCATAATATAGCACGTTTCTAAATCACTGATTTATTTGGACACTTGACAAAAACTATGAATATGTAATTAAATTTTATTACTATTAACAAGTCAATTGTCAAACTAGGTAACAAATCCTTAAAAATCTTTGAATATTAATTCATACCTTATTTAATTTCCAAAAGTATTTTTGTCTTAAGACTCCACACATGTTTGCCATGTTTGCCGCGTAATTAAAATAATGGATAAAAGATTGGAACAAAACGTAAAAGGTTGAATGAGAATAATTTCCACGTATTTTTAATTAGTTGATTTTCCCATATCTAATAAAGTTATTAAGTTGTAGTTTATAGTAAAACAAGTGGAATTGGTAGGCAAATTTTCCATAGTGAAATTTGTAAGAAAATCTCAAAGAAGAGATTATAGAGAGAGAGAGCATGCGTGTCATCAAAGGTTCTTTTCACTTTAGGTCTGAGTGGTGTTAGCATTTGATTGGCACACGTAAGTCTTTTGTATCGCGATTCAGGAAATGTAAGTGTACACGTGGTTTTAATCAACGGTCAAGATTCATTCGTCCAGATAGAGGAGGAGGGAGATACGTCACGCCATTCGACAAGCTCTCTCCTTCGGTTCTCTGTTCTTCATTTGAGTTTAAAATCTGCCCGTTAGAGACTCGGGCAGATGCCCGTAAATCAAAAGGAAACTATATTTTATTTTATCTAATAAATTATTGATATCTTCTGCAATATAAAGCTCCCATGGCCAACCTTGTTCAAGCTTCTCTCGTTCTCTCTCTGCGTCTCTGTTTAACTAGTTTTCTGGTTTTCTGAACGGGGAGAGTGATGGCACTGTGAATGTTCCACAATTCGAACGTTCGCATGGCCGATATTTGTTACGAGAACGAGCAAGTGGTGAAGAAGAAGACGACGGCGACGACGAGGAGGCGCGAACGGAGCTCGTCACAAGCAGCGAGGAGGCGGAGAATGGAGATCCGGCGGTTTAAGTTTGGCTCCGGCGAACAAGACGTCGTGTTCGTCGACGGCGATGCACAGAAGCGGAGGAGAGGAGAATCCACCGTCGCCTCAGCCTCCGCATCCGCCGTACTCTACGAGTTAGCGAATGCTGAAACGGCGAAGGAGGTTGTCGTCTTATGCGAGTCTCTGAGTGCATTGCCTGATCCGGAGGCGTATCCTAAATACGGCGTCGCTTCAGTCTGCGGAAGAAGACGGGAAATGGAAGACGCCGTTGCTGTACATCCGTTTTTCTACCGTCAGAAAACGGAATATTCCTCCACCGGATTTCACTACTTCGGCGTTTACGATGGCCACGGCTGTTCCCATGTACGACGCCGATTTTTTAATTTAATTTTTAAAATTCGCAAACAGTTACGACGTCGTTTCTCATGTTTTAATTGTTTGTCGATTTTTGCAGGTGGCGATGAGATGTAGAGAGAGGCTACATGAGCTAGTGCGGGAGGAGTTGGAGGCTGATGATGCTGACTGGAAGAAGTCAATGGCGCGTAGCTTCACGCGCATGGACATGGAGGCTGTCGCGTTGAACGCCGGTGGTGCTGCGAATTGCCGTTGCGAGCTTCAGAGGCCGGACTGCGACGCGGTTGGGTCTACCGCTGTGGTGTCCGTACTCACGCCGGAGAAAATTGTGGTGGCGAACTGCGGCGATTCCCGTGCCGTTCTCTGCCGGAATGGGAAACCCATTCCTTTGTCCTCCGATCATAAGGTTTACATCGTTGATATCTTTATTTCTCTTAATTGTTTATTTTTGCATAATTAATTGTGTAAATGTGCTTTGTCTCTGTCAAAGTTTTATCTTAGATCTACGGTTATGGTTCGCTCGCCGTAATTGGAAATTATAATTTCGTTACGTGTCACGGTCTAAAACTTAGCCATCAATTTCTCGTTGATTAATGCTTTCTCCCTTAAATTTAATGTATTTATTAGTATGAATTATTTTGATAATTGAGTTTTTTGTTTAATGGGCATGCAACACCTGGACGGTTGTTAAGAACGTATATTCGCTTTTTTAGGTTCAGATGAGAAGATCTGATAAAGTTTCTGAGTTTAAATCCGTCGTGTCACTGTTTTCAATGACTTTATAATTGTTTATATGACACTATCTCTCTTTTGTTTAAACAGCCGGACCGTCCGGACGAGCTAGACCGGATTCATGCAGCGGGTGGTCGGGTTATCTACTGGGATGGCCCACGTGTCCTAGGGGTACTTGCAATGTCACGAGCCATAGGTCAGTAAATTGATTACACTTGACGAAACACTCTTGTCTCTTGTCGTAATGTTTGTACAAAAGTTTTCCGTACTTTCAATAATTAAAACTCGTTTCGCCGCGGAATTTTTATTTGTTCTTTATTATTTCAGGCGATAATTACCTGAAGCCGTACGTTATCAGCGAACCGGAAGTAACCGTATTGGACCGGGTCAACGAAGACGATTTCCTCATACTCGCAAGCGACGGTCTTTGGGACGTCGTCTCGAACGAAACTGCATGTAACGTCGTCCTAATGTGTTTGAGAGGAAAAGTCAACGGTCAGCTATCTTCCTCACCGGAAAGGGATCTCGCCGGCGCCGGGAATGTGGTGCTGGGAGGAGAAGATACATCGGATGAAGCGTGTGAGAAGGCGTCGGTTTTGCTGACGAGGCTTGCATTGGCTAGACAAAGTTCTGACAACGTGAGTGTTGTAGTGGTTGATCTCAGAAGAGACACGTAGCTGTTTCTTGTTTCTCTCGTTCCGTCTCTCTCGTTCGTAATGTTTGTTTTTTTGTCCGGAGTCATTGACTTTTGGACTTTCTTTTATCGTTCTTTTTGCTCTTCGGCTTAAGGCGAAGGGTTTTTAATTAGCTTGCTCTTGGGTTATGTCACCATGTAGTTCGTTAGCGAATAGCGGGTTACGTTAGTTCTTCAGAGACTTTCACCCCTTAGTGAAACGGTAAAAAGCCGTGAACTTTGTAACGTACATGTGTTGTTAGCGAAAAAAAAATACAATGTGGAACAAAGTTCAGTTTCTGAGTCATTCTCCTTATTGCATCATCTCTACTGATGGTAAATCCAATCTTAACACAAGTTTAAGACAAATCCGATCATATCACAAATTTAAGACATACGTTCATATCACAAATTATACATCAAAATATGATGTCGTATTACGCTTGTTTGTAATTTTTCATATTATAAAATTTAAAAGAAGTTTTTTTTGTTTCCTTTTTCTTTTTCTGTATGGTTGTGGTTCTGAAACTGAAATCATGTAAATATATATTCCAAATTCTTTTAATCTGAAAATCCAACAATTTAAGGTAAAAAATGTGGCGCTTTTTTGCTGTGTTGGGTTCCAACCTCACAAACAAAGTGGGCATTGGGCCTTATGGGCCATACATAGCTTAAAGTATAATACATAGCCTTGTAAAACCCTGAAACAAAAACAAAATCAAAAACATCACAAACCTCTCGAAGGAAAATTTAACCGGGAAAGCGTTATATCGAGAGTGTCGATTACAGAGTACGAGTCTCAAGCAATCAAATCTGATTGATAATCGTTCCTGCTAATCTCTTCTAACGAGGATCGATCTTCTTCTATATATCAGGGTGGTGTGAATTTAGAAGAAATCAGATATGGTAGTTTTCGCACATCCACCGGAAGAGGAGCTCAACAATCCCTTTTCTATCTTCGCCAATCCAGAGGAAAATCTCAAGGTAAATTTCTTCTCACACAGATGTTTGAAATCGACGATTCAATTGCAGAATGCCGTTGTAAGATTTCCCGTTAATTTCTGTTTCTCAGGTCCACACAGAAGTTCCGTACAGTGATAAATCCGTGCTCAGCTGTAGCAATACGAAGGAATCGCTCGAGAAACATCTCAAAGTCACCGGAGGAAAAGTCTATACCCGGTTCCCTCCTGAACCAAACGGTTATCTACACATTGGCCATGCCAAGGTAAAAAAAAAATCAACATGTTCTTCTGAGGTTTCTGAGACACTTTTGCTTGATGATGTTGTTCTAAATTTGCTGTAAATTTCAGGCTATGTTTGTTAATTTCGGTCTGGCAAAGGAGCAAGGAGGCTGCTGTTATCTGAGGTTTGATGATACAAATCCTGAGGCGGAGAGGAAAGAGTATATAGATCACATTGAAGATATTGTTAAATGGATGGGTTGGGAACCATTTAAGGTATTAGTTTTGTCTCTGTTGTACAGTGACGACTAGGCTCTTGTTATTATATATTCATCTGAAAGTTTTTTTATTTTTTTGGTTCTTAGATTACTTACACGAGCGATTATTTCCAAGAGTTGTATGATTTGGCAGTGGAGTTGATTCGAAGAGGTCACGCTTATGTTGATCACCAGGTTTAAAAAAAAACGTCTTTATATGTATATGGATTCATGCCTTTGTCGTAACTCGTAAGACTTACTCTGTGAGATAATCTACTTGCAGAATGCTGAGGAGATAAAAGAGTACAGAGAGAAGAAACTGAACAGTCCATGGAGGGACAGGCCTGTTGAAGAGTCTCTTAAGCTTTTCGACGAAATGAGACTGGGGATGATTGAGGAAGGCAAGGCAACGCTTAGGATGAAGCAGGATATGCAGAATGATAATTTCAACATGTACGACCTTATTGCCTATCGTATAAAGGTAAGTGAAAAGCTAAAACCATCTTTGGTTAACAGTATTGTTACATCTTTAGTGTGTAGGCTGTGACGTGTTTATATGTTTTTTGCAGTTCACAGCTCATCCTCATGCTGGTGACAAATGGTGTATCTATCCGACCTATGATTATGCTCACTGCATTGTTGATTCGCTAGAAAATATATCACATTCGGTTTGTCCCTCTCTAAGTCTTTTGGCTGTTGAAATCCATATTCTTTAAGTGAATCTGAGTTTCTGACATTTTCTTTGATGTGCATAAATGTAGCTCTGTACGCTTGAGTTTGAAACCAGGAGGGCGTCTTATTATTGGTTATTGAAGTCACTGGGTCTCTACATGCCGGTTGTGTGGGAGTATTCACGTTTGAATGTCACAAACACTGTCATGTCCAAGCGTAAGGTTGGTAAAATACTTATGAAAAACTTTTATCATTCTTTGCAGTGAACCATGATGGTTGTAACATTCGTTTTATTTCGCTGCAGCTGAATTACATTGTGACAAACAAGTATGTCGATGGTTGGGATGATCCACGTCTTTTGACACTTGCTGGTTTGAGGCGGAGGGGTGTGACTGCAAGTTCGATAAATGCATTTGTACGAGGACTTGGAATTACCAGAAGGTTTGCCTTGCTTCATATATATCTGAAAACACATATCATACGATTTTGGCATTTGTTAATTATATCTTCACTGAACTCTGCTATCTGTTGTTGGTGTATTGAAGTGATGGTAGCATGATAAACATGGGTCTTCTTGAGCATCATATTAGAGAGGAGTTGAACAGAACAGCTCCACGCACAATGGTGGTGTTGAATCCTCTTAAGGTGGTCATCACCAATATGGAATCAGACAAGGTTGTGGAGCTTGATGGTAAATGGTGGCCTAACACCAAGAATGATGATCCCTCTGCATATTATAAGGTTCTGTTCTCTAGAGTTGTATACATTGAGCAGTCTGATTTCCGAATGAAGGATTCGATTAAGTACTATGGACTTGCTCCTGGTAAATCAGTCATGCTTAGGTATGGAAACAGCACGCTTACACTTATCATCATTACCACTTTGGCTTTGAGTTTGATTTTCATCTGTGACTTAATGTGCTTCCTCCGGTTTGCAGATACGCTTTCCCGATCAAGTGCACCAACGTTGTGTTGGCTGATGACAATGAAACCGTTTGTGAGATTCATGCGGAGTATGATCCCGAGAAGAAGACTACGCCAAAGGTCTGATTCTTTGACAATCTCTATAGTTTCTGCAGTTTTTCAGAGGCTCTAATTTCAATGGTTACAAATATCTGCAGTGTCTACACTGGGTCCCTGAATCTTCACCAGGAAAAGAGCCCTTAAAGGTTGAAGTCCGGTTATTTGAGAAACTCTTCAACTCCGAGGTAAATTTTTCTTGCTTTTGTTGTATTGTTATAGTTCCTGATTTTTGTTAAGTGATGTTAATCAAATGAATCAAAACAGAACCCAGCTGAGCTCAAGGATAAGTGGCTAACTGATATGAACGAAAACTCCAAAGTGGTAGTTTCTGATGCATATGCTCTTCCAACTATTAAAGATGCTTTGGTCGGGGACACATTCCAATTTGAGAGGCTAGGTAAATACATTTTTTTCTTTTGCAATTCTAGATGAAGAGCAAGTGGTATTTTGGGTTTTGTTTGTCTAAATCAACACTGACTTGCAATGGGTTCTTATAGGTTATTTTGCGGTTGACAAAGACTCTAGCCCGGAAAAGCTTGTGTTTAACCGGACCGTTGCACTCAGAGACAGCTTCAAGTAGATTACACTTGCACCGAACATATGAATTTTAGGCTTTTACTTTGACTATGTAGCTCTTTTTAAATTTAAATTGGAGAACTAACATTTCTTTGTTACATTATCCAGTTATTTATCATGAAAATATCTCAGCTTTTGTAGTCTCATATATGTTCATGATGGGTATATTTATTCTTCTTACATACTGAAAAGATCTATTGAACGTATCTCAATAAATGATTTTTAAGATAACAGAAACTGTGAGAGTCTCTTAGCTCTATCAATCAATAATTTAACGGATGTGTGTGTGTGTGTGTGTGTGTGTGAGAGAGAGAGAAAGAGAGTAGTTCATCAAACCCTTCGTTTCATTCAAATGATAGCAAAAGACTACATTTCATAGTCATGGAAAATTTGCATAGTCTGAGAGACAAGTAACACCGTTAGGATTTATGCCCCTTGGCTTCAGTGGTTCAAATCTGTTGTGAAGAACAACTGAATTAGGTGTCGCACAAGACTAATGTCACAAAAATGTATCCGGCGATTTAGAGATTTATAGGCCCAATATTATTAAACATTATGGCCCATTTATAACTTTCTTTTTCTCCATTGTAAAACATTTTTCTCCACAACACTTATAGAAGTCAAATTTGCTGCCGAATCGATACAGTATAAGTTGTGTTTGGTCGTGTGCATATGCAAGTGTCTAGTCGAATGACGGCTAAAATGTTGATGGAGAAGACCATAATGAACATGAAACTAATCAAGATTACGAATGCAAGATTTTGTGTTTCGCGTGAGTTTATACATGGTGGTTAATGTGTCGTTATCATGACTCGGTATATGATTAAACTTTATCTTTTTGATAATCCGTTGATCAAGTGACATTTTGAGTTTTCTAACAAAATGTTTAAATGTGTATTTTAGACAATTCTTCTTAGTCATTCAGTTGAATGGATCAAAGAGTATATAGAAAGTGATTGAAATTAGACCAAATACAAAGAGAGTAAAACAAATATAATAAGACAACCGAAAAAAATCATCGTTGTGAATTAATAAATTAAAAGAAATATAAACATATTTACACTTTGAATATGAACCTTCAACTCTTTGATTGTGAAAGATCAAAAGATTTCCGAACTGAAAAAAGAAAGGAAACACTAAAAGTGACATTTGTTTGCCAATAGACCAAATAAAATTATTTAAGACTTGGGAACCCTAAATTTAATTATGTACAGTAATCTTGAAAGGCCTAAGCGATTTTCTTTTTGTTTGTTCATGAGGCAGGACTATATTGTGGTAAGCATGAGACTACGTGTTAATTGAGAACAATCTGCTCCGTCTCCCCAACCTGAACCCAGTCAACATTGTTCCAAATTGTGTGACATACTATGCATGCATGACCAAACTTGTTACGAAGGTTGCATGAAGGCATGCAATCCCCCTCCAAGCCCCCCTCCAAAGTATGTACACTTTCTGTCTGTATATTCTTCTTAAATTATTTCCTTGATTAATAATATTAATATATGTGTCTTGGTCTTATTAAGGGAGGACCAATTAGTACGTCCAAGAGAACCCTGTTACAAAGAGTGTGCCAAAGACTGCGGTAACAGCTTAATTTGTATTGAAAAATGTTTGAAAAAATGCACTTAAATAATTATTTTAATTTCCATACAAATTTGTCGCTTCTATTATGATATATGTTTCTCATATCATATTCTGAGATTTTATATCTATATATTTTCGTCAAATAACTAATAAAAAAATCATAATTTTTAAATCGAATAAAACATATGTTTTTGTCAAAAGCCAACTATAACGTTTTTGACTCTTGATGCTTGAATGAATGCAATATACAAATACGATTACAATAACAATTTGCAAACTAATACATGGATTTGGAACTATATGTATGTATTTATTCTTCATTTGAATTCTTCTAAATTTAATTATTGAATACCCTTAATTTACCAATGAAAAGTTCTCCACATTTCTAAGACGAATACATATAAATTTCAAACTGGCTGTTGTTCAACTGAAAACTATCCAATGGCGTTTTCCCAATTTGATGATGGATGGTTGTTTACCTTTTATACAAAGTACTAGCGGTGTTTTTGGGCAGCAGTTTTCTTCTGTTTGATCACCAACAGTTTCCTTCCCTCGACTACAAATTCTGGCATACCTTTCTTTTTTGAACAAATCATGATGACTTATTTTGAAATAACAACCAATTATAGAGAAACCATCATGGAAGAGGTAACAATAAACTTCTCTTTAGAGCATCTCCAATGGACCCTTATTCCTTTATAATTTAAGGGTTTTGCATTCCAATGGACCCTTATCCCCTTATATTTTAAAGGGATGAATAGTGCACCCTTAAATATAAGGGGTCACTGTTCACCCCTTAAAAATATTTTGAATTTGCATTTTAGTCCTTGTAATTATACAATCTTACAAATAACATTTATAATACTTTTTGTGATCAGTTTAGTCTAAAATTATAATTTTTTTTTAACATTTACTCTCTCTAATAAGAAATTTAATTACCACCACATAAAATCAAATAAAAACATTCATTGATTGGAAAATTATGGAAACAATATTGTAATTTTAGTTTAATATTTTTATATATAATTTTATGTTTTAATGTAATTTTATATTATTATGTAATGTTTTAATTAATAATATTGTGTAATATTTTATTAAAGTGTTTTTATTGCATTTTATGAAAGTTTTAGTATTATAATTGATTCTAGTTACTTTTAAGGACTATAATGCAAAAATATTTTTTTAAGGGGTAAGGATAAGGGTCTCCATTGGAACAAAACTTACAAACCCCTTATTTTAAAGGTGTGTCCCCTTTATTTTAAGGGTGACCATTGGAAATGAACAAACTCAAATTAAGCTTTTTCTAATTTTTACTTTGTATAACATCTCTTTGTTATCTTATCCATTTTATTTATCATGAACATATCTCAGCTTTTGTAGACTGAAATATATGTTCATGATAGATGAATTGAATATATTCTGCAGGGATGTCAGTGTCTTCACCAGGAAAAGAGCCCTTAAACTCTTAAAGATTGAAGTCCGGTTATTTGAAAAACTCTTCAACTCCGAGGTAAAATTTTCTTGCTTTTGTTGTATTATTAATTATAGTTCCCTTTTATAAAGATCGTCTCCAAGCATAACTAATATTGGTAAAATCAAAACATAACCCAGCTGAGCTCAAGGATAAATGGCTAACTGATATGAACACAAACTCCAAAGTGGTAGTTTCTGATGCATATGCTCTTCCCACAATTAAAGATGCTTTGGTCGGGGACACATTCCAGTTTGAGAGGCTAGGTATATACATTTGTTCTTTTGAAATTCTAGAGGAAGAGCAAGTGGTATTTTGGTTTTGCTTGTCTAAATCAACACTGACTTGCAATGGATTATAGGTTATTTTGCGGTTGACAAGGACTCTAACCCGGAAAAGCTTGTGTTTAACCGGACCGTTGCACTCAGAGACAGCTTCAAGTAGAATACACTTGCACCGAACATATGCATTTTAATTTTTACTTTGACTATGTAGCTCTTTTTAAATTTAAATTGGAGAACTAACATTTCTTTGTTACATTATCCATTTATTCATCATGAACGTATTCCTTCTTACATACTGAAAATTTCTATTGAACGTATCTCAATAAATGATTTTAAAGATAAGAGAAACTGTGAGAGTCTTTTAGCTCGATCAATCCAATAAATGATTTTGTAACGGATATGTGTGTGTGTGTGTGAGAGAGAGAGAGTAGTTCATCTAGCCCTTCGTTACATTCAACGATAGCAAAAGACTACAATTACATTTCATAGTCATGGAAAATTTATAGATCTGCCTAATTGTGCGTAGTCTGAGAGACAAGTGACACCGTTAGGATTATGCCCCTTGGCTTCAGTGGTTCAAATCTGTTATGAAGAACAACTGAATTAGGTGTCACAAAAATGTATCCTCAGCAAGGAGATCGGCAGACTTTCTTACCAGACGTGAGGAACCATTTGTCTATAACATGCTTTGTGAAGCTTTTGTTAGCACGTCACAAAATTTTAGTTGTGAACCAAACTGAGATTTGTTATATACATGCATGGGTATTCAGAGATTTTGTAGCACGTGCCCGGGTCTAATTGAACTAGCTAGTATCAAACAAATCGGTCCACGTCCAACTAATTTGGACTGCTACAAACCGATCTGTTAGAGCACAAGTCTTTATAACCCAAATCTTTGTAGCTACATGTCTAACTCGAAATAGCCCTCACTTACTTGAAATTAAATTTCCCTTAGTCAACAACTTAGGAATATTATATTATATCTGGTCAACAAATTAGTAAATAATATAAGAAATGAAATTATAATTCAAACTAAGACAATTGAAGCATTACCAAAAAAAAGAAAAGAATTTATAGTACATATGTACTTTCCAAATATATAATCAATTCAAACCAAAATAATAAATGTATATTCCAAATATATGGCAGAAACAATATAATTAGATATATATATATATAAGATACACTCTCACAACAAATCAAATCATATCACAAACAACAAATATTCAATCTTATTTTTGAGTTTTATATATCAGTTGTAAAAAAATGGCAGCAAAAATGTATACCGTAGTGATGGTGATGGCATTGGTGTTGATAGGATGTCATCTAGAAGCATGTAATGGTGAAACACCATCTGTTCCGTCTCCCCAACCTGAACCCAGTCAACATTGTTCCAAATTGTGTGCCATACTATGCAATCATGACCAAACTTGTTACGAAGGTTGCATGAAGGCATGCGATCCCCCCCAAAAGTATGTACACTTTCTGTCTTCATATTCTTCTTAAATTATTTCCTTCATTAATAATATTAATATGTGTTTTGGTCTTATTAAGGGAGGAACCAGTAGTACCTCCAAGAGAACCCTGTTACAAAGATTGTGTCAAAGAGTGCACTGCTGGCAGCTTAATTTGTATTGAAAAATGTTTGAAAAAATGCACCTAATAATTATTTTAATTTTCATACAAATTTGTCGCTTCTATTATAATATATGTTTCTCATATCATATTATGAGATTTTATATCTATATATTTTCGTCAAATAAATAATAAAAAAAACTCATAATTTTTAAGTCGAATAAAACATATGTTTTTGTCAAAAGCCAACTAAAACGTTTTTGGCTCTTAATGCTTGAATAAATGCAATATACAAATAGGATTACAATAACAATTTGCAAACTAACATATGGATTTTGAACCATATGTATATACTTATTCTTCATTTGAATTCTTCTAAATTTAATTATTGAATACCCCTAGTTTACCAATGAAAAGTTAAATATTTATGATTATTATTGAATACCCCAAGTGGTCGTATCCCAGTGGTACTTGAGGGAGGTAAGTCTCAATATGAACCCGGGTTCGAAACCACTTGGCCACAACGGATTTAACATCCATTCCGTTGGGGCCCTGGACCCCTTTCGAGGGGATAGTCGGGTTTTTCGTTCGGGTTAGATCCTCGGAATAACTGAATACATCTGGACAAAGCCCAGACCATCGGTTTGGGCCCCAGGACTGGTCGGTGACTGTTTGGTCGACTCCTCAGACCCGGATACCAGAGATACCAAAAAAAAAAAAAAAAAACCTGCAAAGAGTCTACAAACCTAGACTGAATACACATAATTCTGCACTCTTAACTTGCTGAATGTGAATGGAAATATGCCAAGAAATGCAAATTGCCTAAACCAACACTAACTTGCAATGAGTTCTTATAGGTTATTTTGCGGTTAACAAGGATACTAACCCGGAAAAGCTTGTGTTTAGCGGACCGTCGCACTCAGAGACAGCTTCAAGTAGATTACACTTGCATCGAACATATGAATTTTAATTTTTACTTTCACTATGTAGCTCTTTTTAAATTTAAATTGGAGAACTAACATTTCTTTGTTACATTATCCAGTTATTTATCATGAACGTATCTCTGCTATTGTAGTCTGATATATGTTCATGTCTGATATATATATATATATATATAGTTATATATATATATAGTTATATATATTCTTCTTACATACTGAAAATATTTATTGAACGTATCTCAACTTAATTATATCTCGTCTTGTAAAAGAAGAGACGATCAGTTTTTGACTTTTTTCTAAGGATAAGAGACACTATGAGAGTCTCTTAGCTCGATCAAGAACAATTGAATTAGGTGTCTCCACAGTCTTCAGAGGGTTAAAGCAAAACTCATAAGACTAATGTCACAAAAATGTATCCTCATCAAGGAGATTGGCACAAGGGGCAGACTTTCTTACGAGACGTGAGGAACCATTTGTCTAACCATGCTTTGTGAAGCTTGTATTTGCATGTCACAAAATTCTGTTTGTGAACCAAACTGAGTTAAAGAAATTGTCTATGTTATATACATGGTATTCAGAGATTTTGTATGGTTTGATTGAACTAGCTAGTATCAAACAAGTCGGTCCATATCCAATTAATCCGGTGGACATTTTTAATTTGAATGGCTACATACTGATCCGTTAGAGCCCAATTGCAAGTCTTTGTAGCTATATGTTTAACTTAAAATCGCCCTCACTTGAAATTTAATTTTCCTTGATCAGCATCTTAGGAATATTATATTATTTCCGGTCAACATCTTGGTAAATTATATAAGAAATGAGATTATAATTCAAACAAAAATAATTGAAGCATTACCAAAAAAAAAAAAAAAGAATTGAAGTTTTAGTCAATTCAAACCAGAATGGTAAATGTACTTTCCAAATATATAATAGGAGCAATATAATTCAATATATATATAAGACACAATCACAACAAACCGAATCAAACCACAAAGAACAAATAATCAATCTTACTTTTGAGTTTTATATATCAGTTGTGAAAAAAATGGCAGGAAAAATGTATACCGTAGTGATGGTGATGGCATTGGTGTTGATGGGATGTCATCTAGAAGCATGTAATGGTGAAACACCATCTGCTCCGTCTCCCCAACCTGAACCCAGTCAACATTGTTTCAAATTGTGTGCCATACTATGCATGCATGACCAAACTTGTTACGAAGGTTGCATGAAGGCATGCAATCCCCCTCCAAGCCCCCCTCCAAAGTATGTACACTTTCTGTCTGTATATTCTTCTTAAATTATTTCCTTGATTAATAATATTAATATATGTATTTTGGTCTTATTAAGGGAGGACCAATTAGTACGTCCAAGAGAACCCTGTTACAAAGAGTGTGCCAAAGACTGCGGTAACAGCTTAATTTGTATTGAAAAATGTTTGAAAACATGCAACTAATAATTATTATTTTTAATTCTCATGCAAACTTGTCACTTTTACTATGATCTATGTTTCTCATACTGAGATTTGATATCGATATATTTCATCAAATAATTAATAAAAAATTCATAATTTTTAAGTCATTTTTTTGTCAAAAGCCAACTAAAACATTTTGGCTCTTGACGCTTGGATGAATGCAATATACAAATACTATTACGATAACAATTTGCAAACTAACACTCGGAACCATATGTATATATTTATTCTTCATTTGAATTCTTCTAGATTTATTTATTGAATACCTCCTAATTTACCAATGAAAAGTTAAATACTTATAATTTTCAAATTGGTTATTGCTCAACTGAAAAATATCCAATAGCGGCTTTCGAATTTGATGATGGATGGTTTTTTACCTTTTATACAAAGTATTATCGGTGTTTTTTTGGGCCATCAGGCAGTTTTCTTTTGTTTGATCACCAACAATTTCCTTCCCTCGAATACAAATTCTTTCAGTTGAACAAATCATGATAACTTTTTTTGAGAAACAACAACCATTATAGAACAAATCACTATGGAAGAGGAAACAAAAATCTTCTCTTTAGAAATGAAATAATTCAAATGAAGCTTTTTCTAATATTTATGTTCATTTTATAGATATGTTCATGAAAGATGAATATATTCTTCTTACATACTAATATAAGTTCTTGGGTTGAAACATGAATTGAACATCTCTCAGTTTTATTAACGGAAGAGCTTCCGGTTAGACATAGTAGGAAGCATTTGCTCTGAAAATCGATAAATTATTCGGTGTCTGTACTTTCTTGCATTCTACTTGTTTCATCAAATTGTTCTTCGATTCGAACCAAACAATGTCGCGATGAAGAAGCCTATGTCGCACAAATTGGTATAAAGCGTTCATGTTATGTCGGATAATCGCATAGTAACGATTATGGTTCAATGGACTGAAGATCTCATGATGGAGACGAGAGTCTAATATATAACTAAAACGATTTATGTATGCAAAGATGCAACAAAACAAAAGGGGTTCTTTGAAAAATACCCTATTTATGTTTAGATATTTCAAAAATACCTTAATTTTTTTCTGTTTTGGAAAAATACACTTTTTATATGTAGAAAGATTGTATTAACCTTATTTAAAAAAAACCATTATTGAATAATTAATAAATTAAGTACAAAATTCGAAAATATTATTATGAATGATATTATTTATGTTCAGATAAATGTATGTCAGTTATTTAAATTTTAAAATTAGAAATTGATAAATCTAGACAAAACTTTATAATTTTTCTTCAATAAATTTAGTTATTTTTGGAACCTTATATAAACATATTTAATATCACAAATAATCTTTTATTCATCAAACATTGACCATAATATTGAGCCATAAAAAAAGAATACAAAACTTTTTAGCAGATAATTATGAACTATTTTTTTTATCAGTTTAAAATGAAAAAACAATCAATATCAAATCATAATCTTTTGTTTTATTGTTAAATTTTATTTTTATTAATTAATTTCGTTTTAAATTAGTTAGAAACTTCAAAGTATGATAATTTATAAAGAAATTTTGTCAAACAAAGTATGAAAATTTATATAAAAAGTGTAGTTTTCAAAACAAAAAAAAACTATGGTATTTTTCAAAATAAAAACTGATATTAAGGTATATTTCCAAAATTTCTCAAAACAAAATGTAACAATTTTTTGTTTAATGTTTATTAATATGTTCACATTGATGGGCTCGCATTTTGGGCTAAAAGAGATATATGTCTTTGAAACAATTGTCCTCTCTAATAAGCCCAGAATTAGACTTTTCCCATTTTCTCGCCGGCGATCACCACCCTCACCGTTAAATCGTCGTTCGAAATTTCACGAGGAGGGAGTGAATCATCCAGAGCAGACGTTGCCGGAAACTAACCATGGACTCTCACCACGCGTCTCTCGGACGCCGGACCGTAAGGATTTCCTTGTCGTCGCCGTCGTCTTCATATTCGTCGGACGGTGTCTTACATTCGTGTTTTTATGTGATCTTTATAGTTGGAGGAGATTCGTCAAAAGAGAGCGGCTCAAAGGCTTAGCAAAGCTGCTTCTGGGCCAGATCTCAGCGAAATTCCTCATCCTGCCGGTAATTTTATCTCTTATTCAATCTTCGGAGATTTCGTTTTTCGTTCGGTAATTACCAAAATCGTTCCAATTGTAATGCGTTTGCAGATTTTCCAGGGATCAGAAAATCCGAGAGCGGAAACATACTTTCTGAGGTAACATTTCTGATTATGAATTCTGCTTCTTTGTTTCTGGAGCTTATTAAAAATTTACCAGAAGTTAATCTAATCGGAGAATTGAGATGATCATGATAATGAGAATCCTTGAATTTGATTTTTGCATGTTTGTTTATATTCTGATAATGGTTTGTTCTGGATTGCTTCCACAGACAGATGTTGGTGCTTTATATTCTCAACTCAAACAACTGCAGAGAAAGAATGCAGAAATGGAGGAGCACAACAGGATCTTGTCAACGAAGGTATTTTTTTGCCTAAAAATGGCTATCTCCTTTCCTCGCAGGAAATCAGATTCCATGTTCTTCTTTTGAATTTACTGTGTTGATGATGGTTTTTGTGTCAATGTGGTTCAGCTTCAAACAACGGAAGTCGAGAAAGAATCACTTGAGGCTCGGTTGAATGTGCTTGTGAGTTACACTTTAAGCTGTTGTTTGTGCTATTATCCAATCCAGGTTCTGTGATGTTTTGACATGTGCTCTCTTGTGTGTGGATAACAGGAACAAAACACAGTACCATCTCTGAGAAAAGCCCTCAAGGAAATTGCAATGGAGAAAGACGCTGCTGTTGTTTCACGAGTATGGATTGCTCCTGTTTTTGTTATTTTTGGTGCAAAAGTAACCTCCTTGTGATTGCATTTTTGATTGGTATAGCTGTTGAATTACAGGAGGATCTCTCAGCTCAAGTTAGGAGCCTGAAGAAACGTGTTAAAGAGGCAGAGGAGGAACAATACCGAGTATGCCAATAGTCTTATGTCTTCCAGTTATTAAGTTTCCTTTCCATTGTTTTCTAAACTTACTATTACTCATTTGTTGACAGGCTGAGGAAGATGCATCATCTCTCAGAGCAGAGCTTAACTCGATACAACAACAAGCGATGGGTACTTCATTTGCTGGAGTTTCCCCAGACCAAGTATTAGAGAAGGAGATGGCCAACCTAAAATTAGAATTACAGGTTCGAGTGTGTTTGAGTTTGAGACAGATACTTTCCCGTCAGAGTTTTTGTTTCTTTACGATAGTAATATTCTTAATATGCACAGAAAGAGTCAATGTTGAGGCACCAAGAACAACAGCGTTTAGCTGAAGAACAAACCCGAGTTGCGTCTTTAATGTCTGAGAAGCAGGAACTTGAACAGAAAATTTCTGTTTTATCCAGCAATGCCTCAGGTAATATACTTTCATGTGCAAGTCTTCTTCTCTTTACATTAAAACTAAGCCTGTATTGCAACTGTCACACTCATTGGGTGTTTATATGCATTAACTGACGTCTAAATGCTTTCTGAGTTCTTTGGAAATCGTTTTTCTAAATGTGCATTGTTGGATTCATATCAATAACTTTGTTCCTGTGCTATTCATTATGCAGAAGTATCAGGTTTAGGTCAAAAGGAATTCTCAGTGGTAAGTAAATGTTAATAACTCACTGTTGCCACTTGCCAGCATTTAAGCCTTCTTCAACGTTTTATGGAATCCCTTAGTATTAGATTTGATGGTTTTCAAATGTAGGAAGATAAAGAAAAACTTGAGAAGCAGTTGCATGATATGGCTGTTGCACTTGAAAGATTGGAGAGTAGTAGGCAAAAGCTTCTCATGGAGGTAATGCCTTAGTCTTATGCTAGCTTATGTATAATACTCAATGAACATGAGCTGAGAAATCAAATTCGTGCATTACTATTTTCAGATTGACAACCAATCATCTGAAATAGAGAAGCTTTTTGAAGAAAACTCGAACATCTCGGCTTCCTATCAAGAATCAATCAACATATCAAAGCAGTGGGAGAATCAAGTAAGCTCTTCTCACTTACTTTTGAGCGCGAAACATTTTCTTGGACTTTATGCTGATTTGTTAGCAAACCGTATAGGTGAAAGAATGTCTAAAGCAAAATGTAGAACTCCGTGAAGTTCTGGACAAGTTAAGAACAGAACAAGCCGGTGCTCTTACACGAGCGCCTTCAGAAATTCACGCCAATGGTTCACATGGACCTGAAACTCTCTCCCTCAAGGTTTTATTTCTTAAGTAATTATAGATCTAATATTGAAGTTGTTGTTTGTGTGATTGAAATTTCGCATTACCTTTTTTCAGGGAGAACTTGCGAAAGAACAGAGCAGAGCTGAGTCGTTATCTGCTCAAGTTCTCCAACTCTCAGCTCAACTCCAGCAAACAACACAAGCATACAATGGCCTTGTGCGCGTGTAAGTTTCACACAAGACTTTCTTCAATCCTTTGAGATTCTATCTCTATCTGTCTTGTTGATTTTTTTTTCGTTTGCGATTTGTTACAGATATAAACCTCTGCTTAGAAACATTGAAAGCAACTTAATCAAGCTGAAGCAAGATGGGTCGGTTACAGTGGCACAGTGAATCAATGGCACATTTCTGTGTATTTGATAGATGTTTATACAACAAATGTCTTCGATCTATGGAGACACTGAAATTAATACATTTTACCTTTTCTATGTACAATATGATTCTATTATATTGAAAGTTGGTTTGGTGAAGAGCTGGTCTGACTCTGGTCTCTGGAGTCTGGAGTATAATTGAAATTCGGTTTATCCTAAAAACTCTGGGCCTTTGATTACAGGCCCATTTAACTTGGGCTAATTATAATCGTCATGGCCGAAATTCTGGCGGTTTAGTACAATCTTCAATTTTGAGCGGGAAATGATTTCTTCGCTGACGGCAAACGGAGGGCCATCAGTTTTCCGGCGTGATCTCGATTCAAACTCTCTCAGGCTATCACGCCGGAAAAAGTTCATTTCCTCGCTACGAAACTGCAAGAGCATTTCCCAAGTTCCACCGATTCACGCCAAGATCATTCGGACCTTCCATGGACAAGATGCTTTCGTCGTCTTCGAACTCATCCGTATCTGCTCCGCTCTCGACTCTCTCGACTACGCATACGACGTGTTTCGATACGTATCCAACCCCAACGTATATCTATACACCGCCATGATCGATTGTTTTGTGTCATCCGGTCGTTCCGCTGAAGGAGTCTCGTTGTATCGTCGGATGATTCACGATTCGATTCTCCCCGATAACTACGTGATCACATCGGTTTTGAAAGCTTGCGACTTGAATGAATGTAGAGAGATTCACGCTCAGGTTTTGAAACTAGGGCTCGGGTCCAGCAGATCGGTGGGGCTAAAACTGATGGAAATCTACGGGAAAGCTGGGGAATTGGTTGATGCGAAGAAGGTGTTCGACGAAATGCCTGAGAGAGATCAAGTTGCGGCAACAGTGATGATAAACTGTTACTCTGAGTTTGGTTCTATCAAGGAAGCGTTAGAGATTTTCCAAGATGTCAAGATCAAAGATACGATTTGTTGGACAGCGATGATCGATGGGTTGGTGAGAAACAAGGAGATGAACAAAGCGTTAGAGCTTTTCAGAGAAATGCAGATGGAGGAGAATAATGTTACTCCTAACGAATTCACAGCCGTCTGCGTTTTATCCGCCTGCTCTGATTTAGGTGCGTTGGAGCTCGGACGCTGGTTACATTCGTTTGTTGAGAGCCAAAAGATGGAGCTAAGCAACTTCGTAGGCAATGCTCTGATCAGTATGTACTCTAAATCCGGTGACATCAACGAGGCGAAGCGGGTTTTTCAGAGGATGCGAGACAAAGATGTGGTTTCGTATAACACGATGATATCTGGATTAGCAATGCACGGGGAAAGCTTTGAAGCCATTAAAGAGTTTCGTGATATGGTGAACAGAGGGTTTAGGCCGAATCAGGTGACTTTGGTTTCGCTTTTAAACGCATGTAGCCACGGAGGTTTGTTGGATATAGGGCTTGAGGTTTTCACCTCTATGCGGAGAGTTTTCGGCGTTGAGCCGCAGATTGAGCATTACGGATGTGTTGTTGATCTTCTTGGCCGAGTCGGGAGAGTAGAGGAAGCGTATAGATTCGTAGAAACCATGCCGATGGAGCCGGATCATATCATGTTGGGAGCGATTTTGAGTGCTTGTAAGATCCATGGGAACATGGAACTCGGCGAAAAAGTCGCCAAGAGACTGATTGACTCTGAAGGTTCGGATTCTGGTACGTACGTTCTCTTATCGAGTATATATGCTTCGTCAGGGAAGTGGAAAGAAGCTACTGAAGTCAGAGGAAGTATGAGAGAATCAGGGATTGAGAAGGAGCCAGGTTGTAGTACTATCGAAGTGGATAATCAGATTCATGAGTTCTTTGTGGGGGATATAACACACCCTGAGAAAGATGCAATTTATCAGAGATTACAAGAACTGTATCAAATCATTAGATGTCAATAAGTATGCCTAAGTTCCTCAAAAATTTGTTTTGTATATTCTCTCTGGTTTTAATGTGAAGAAACTAAAACGGAAAAAATTAGTTATAAAGCTTGATTGAGTGAGCTACGATGGGACTTCTGACACTGTGACTACCATCAGACCAGACCAGAGACGAGCTTATTATACCTCCATCCTTGAGGTCTTTACCAGAGATGGTCACAGCAAACGATTTCTTCTCCTTGAGGGAATTGAAGCTCAGAGTTTCCGGTTCTACGCTGATCTGAATCTCCGGCCGTAGAGGAACCACACTCGCCTTGTACGTGGAGTTTGGAAGTCCAACGTTAGTCACGGTTCTTCTAAACGTGATGTTGAATGGAGCAAGAGGAGAGACAAACGAAGCCATTGTTGGGTAATTCAAATCCTTGGTTTCTATTCTGTCTGAACAATCGACGTTCTGTCCTGAGACTTTTGTGAGCAGCGCTGATTTAAAACCCTCTGTACATAGCATTTTGAGGTAATCTTCTGGCTCTAGTTCATACACAAGTCCCGGGTCGGTGGCTTTGGTAGGGTTGATTTGTCCAGAACCATATGCAAATTCTTGCTCGGTATTTTTCGTATTGTTCATGGGCTTAGCTGCAGGTTCAACATGTCAAATACTCTGCTTTTGTATCCTTTTAAAAGTAAGAAAAATCAGAAGCAAGATTTGGTTTGCTGAACATTACCGGTCGTCATGATAGCGGATTTGATTGCCGAGGGAGACCAGTCTGGGTGAAACGACTTGACATAAGCCGCTACACCTGCCACATGAGGGCATGCCATGGATGTGCCACTCACTACACTAAACCTCACACTTCTCTTGTCCCCAGGGAGTCCTGAAGGAGAACCTAGCGGAGAAAATGCAGCCAGAATCTCCAATCCAGGTGCACTTACGTCTGGCTGCAAATCAACAACACTGATGTGTTAACGTAGAGCCAACGCAAGCTATATACAGTATGATCTCTGTTCCGGTTTCGTTACCTTCAATATGTTCTGGATATTGTAACTTGGCCCGCGAGAAGAGAAAGATGGAACATAAGGAGCTTCTCTGTCAACTATCTCTTCGGTTCGCAGTATCTCCGCTTGTGGGTTTCTAATAAAAATCCACTCTTTTAGCATTATCATCAAGAAAGCAAAACGAAACTGATCTTGACTTTACTTACTCTGTAGAGTTGATGTATGTTTTGATAGAGTCACAGTCCTCCAAGCTCACTGAAGAGGCAGGCAATGGAAGCGCAAAGGCAGTGTCTTGAACCAATGTGTTTTGAACAATGGCTCCAACGGCTCCGGATAAGTAAGCCTGTTTGTGTCCGTCGTAGTCGTCGCAGAGGACGATCTTCCCTTTGACTAGCTCGCTGTCCACACACCCACTTGAGCAAAAACTGTCAATAGGCAACGATCATAATCAGCATCAACCAAATCCATCAATGTTGGTTCCTTTTATTCAAGATTTAGATTACTTACCCGGCTTGGAGCTCAGGACAACTTCTTGAAACGTTGCGGCCGTAAACAATTGGATACTTTGTCCCATTGAAGTCGACTGGATTAATTGACAAACCCTGTTCAAGAACACACAAAAGTATCAAACACACACTCTTGTACTTTCTTACTCAAGTCTGAAATCTTGTAATTCGAAGAAACGTAACGTACCGTTAAAGCTTTTCCGTTGCCAAGAACGACTCTGTCAACGAAACGCCGGTCCGTAGCGCTTGCAGCGACGGTTATCACCCACGGCCATACATTCCCGGCCGTCCCTAGGTCGGGTCCATTGTTCCCGCCGGAGCACACCGTGACAATCCCTCTAGACATTGCGTGGAACGAACCGATGGCTTTAGCATTGGTCATCAGATTGGATAAAAAATCGGTTGCGATCGACATCGAGATGACGTCAACACCATCTGCTATGGCGTCATCAAACGCTGCAAGGACATCTACGTCGCTGCAGCCAATGTTCTTGATGCAGACTTTATAGGCGGCGACCCTCGCCGAGGGAACTCCACCGCGAGCCGTGCCTTGGCCCAGGCCGTAAAAGCTAGCCGATGGAACAGCGTTACCGGCAGCCGTTGACGCCGTGTGGCTCCCATGGCCTTCTTCGTCTCTTGCTGACACGGATGACTTGCTGTAATACCTAGCTCCGATGAGTTTGCTTGTAACACAAGAAAAAATAATATTAAACAAAAAGTTTTCTTTCTAAGGAGTTTGATAAGAAAAGTGTTGGAATGTAATTTTACTTGTTGCAAGTGAAGTTTTGGCCACCTTTACAAGAACCTTTCCATTTCTTTGGAGGCGGACCAAAACCTTTATCGTCGAAGCTCTCAGATTCCGGCCAGATTCCGGTGTCCAACATTCCAACAATGACATCACTTTCTTTCACACTCTCTCGTTTCGCTCTCTCATCAAATCCGAGAAAGTCCCATGATCTTGTTGTCGTCAGTTCATGATTCTTGCTTGGAAACACAGAGACTACATCTTTCGAATCTGCACATTTGTAAATGGAGAACAAAAGGTTATACTTTTTTTTTAAGGAAGATCTTTCCAAATGTTTAGACTTTTTTTTTGTTTTTAAGAGATTAATTCAGATTTGTTAAGTACTCACTTTCCAGCTGCTTACTCTCGGCAAGAGTTAGATGAGCAGCGAATCCATTGAAGCTCCTTTCATAGCTTCTTATCAATAAGCTCGATGCAGAACTGAAGGTCGACAAATCAGAAACAAAGAGAGCATCTATATTTTGATAAATGATTCAAAAGAGAACGATGTAGTCTCTTACACATGATAACTGTTTCAAATGTGGCAAAGATTGAATCTTACTTAGATTTACAAACTTTTTGGATCAATTTGAGATGGTGAGATGGAGGTGAGTATCCAGTCTCAGGAAGTGATCCCATGTACACAATATACGCCTGCATATGTGTGTGTGCAGAGAGAGAGAGAGAGAGAAAGAGTTATAATTACAAAGTGTTTTAATTTGATTGAATCTAACAAAACAGAGCAAAAAATTAGCTTACTTGTCTATTATTATCTGCGAAAACATCTCTGGAGAACATGAATGCTAAACAGATTAAGAAGAGAAATGTAAAAAACTTAGCCATGTTGTGAAACTCTAAACAAGAGAGTCAAATTTGTGGGATTGTGATTGAGAGGAGGAATGTGTTACAGATTTTAAACTTCCCATATCTTCATTCTCATGAAATATATGGAAATGAGCGGTTTGCTTTGATCTAGTCAAGAAAATAGAAGAAGGTGCATTTCTAATTTATGTCTTCAATAAAAATTGAAATAAAAAACTTTCCAAATTAGAATGCACAAACTTAATTAGTCAATCTGGCTAAAAGTTCTATTTTTATTTGTTTTCCCTTATCAAGAGTGAAGAGTCAAATATATATCACACAAATAAAGACAAATACATGAAAAATCTTACTTGGTTGATATGGCACTGACCTTAATAGTCAAAGAGGTCTTGACCAAAAAAACAAATCCTATTAGGAAAAGTGATGGATGGAAGAAGCCATTGGTGACTTTTTCTTGTGTTTTCCAAAAATCTATCAAGCTTAGGTTAATTATTTTCATATTTCTAATGATATTTTGGTTTATGTTTCTCTCAGTTACCTTCACTTTTGAAATTTCAACCATTCTGCCATTCACTACTTTCCATCACTCTAAATGACAATTAGATCCAAGTATTATATTGCAAAGTCCAACTTTTGATCCCACTTCAGGCATAATGAGAAATAGCAATCATCATTTTCAGTTCCTTATCTAAGTCTTATTCAGTTATCTGCATTATAGTTTTTCTTTCCACTCTTCTCCATTGCTCTGGTGTCCACCATTTGGTACAATATTGCTTAATGACAACAGTTACAGGAACAAAAGTTCACTAAACTTGCATTAAGTTAAATCCCACAATACATTTGTTCCAAATCATTCCGGATACACAGATACAAAACTTGAAATTCAATGGGACTTTTACAACTTTTATCACAGGACTCTTTCAAAAGAATGAAGACCAAAACAGAATCCGGCCTGAAACTTGGCTTATGAGGCTGCAGGATCGTTTATGACTCCCAAAAAATCGTCTTTGATGGTTCCCACACAAAACTGCAAAAATCAAAAGACAATATGAGCAAAACCAATAAAGATAAAAGCCAAAAAATGATTATGACTAGAGTTATGGCAGATGGTGCATACGATTTCAGTGGCATCGACTCTTGTGCCAATAATCTTTAGTCTCACTTCACATTCCTTCTGGATCTTAACCTGCAGGAGAGCATTTGAAGATTCAGTTTCTTGAAGATCAGATGAAACACTGCTGAAAAACAAGAAATAGAGAATAGAAACATACCGATCCATCTGATGTGGTATAATTAGGCATGTCTCCAGTCTGAAACTCCATATCATCTGGAATCAACTGTGATCATCAAAAAGAGGAGAAGACAATTTAATATAAACACATAGAAGAGCTAAGAGGTCAAAAATCATCAATGTAAGATCATAAGCTTACATGCTTGGAGACGAAAATCTGAACAGGGCCAGCTTCAGCGAAGAATCCCATCTGTTATACATTTCATCATTGTTAAAGAATGATTCGTCACTAACGATATACAAAACCATATAAACATATGATGATGATATACCTTATTGACTAAAGTGACAACGGCTTCCAAAATCTCGCCTTTGAAAGGTCTGAAAACGACGCATTGGTATTTAACCGGAAAGGTGACAAAACCAGTCCCATCTCTGATCAATCCTTTTCCTATGGTTTCTATTCCGGTTATCGCCACTACAAACCCATGACGGCCACTGTCGAAACCAACACAGCCAAAAAAGGATTAGCCAATTAGCATCAACATGACATTGCAATGATGAAATTGCAGCATCCAAAGCAAAGACTAGCTAGCAGGCAACTAAGTGAGAGGCAATGGATGAAACTCACATCTTAATCTTAAGAAAGAGACTAACTTTGAAACCTCAAAAAAAGCCAAATCCTTTAAACAAATTAGCTGAAAAAAAAAACAGACTTTAAACAAACAAGCAGCAGACAAGACTCCAATTGAGCTAAAAGGAACGATTTTTAATCGAATTGATTTCACATAAACAGCACAAACAATTGAAAGAGACGAAATTTAGGGTTTCGAAAAAAAAGATGCAATTGAATTTGAAGGTTTGAGTAAGAAAAACGAAGGCCGAGCCCTAGAAACGAGATTGGAGGATTGAAGAAAAAAGGGTTTCCGATTAACACTTTCAAAAACCAATCAACAGAAAGAACAAACATCCCGAATTGTTTAATTCTGCGAGGAAGAAAGGGTAAGAAACCTGCAAGTGCCCTCGACATCTTTCATGAGCTTAGAAACCAGATTCTCACGAAGGTTTCGACCAAAGAATCTTGGATGCAATTGCATGTTACGCTCCAATACTATGTGGAAGAACATCTCGCTATCTCTCTTTCGCTCTGCGTCTTGAGGCTTTAGTGAAAGTCTTCTTGTTAAGCAAAATAAGTTCGACCAAAAAAAATGAAAAGGAATCAACGCGATTGTTAAATATAACCTGCTCAAAGGTAGATCTCTGTAAACCGTCAGATTCTGATAAGAAGAACGGTCCAGATTGAAATAAAGTATTTCCTTTTTTTTGGTCGGCTAAAGTATTTCCTTTTTCTGGTGTTTAGAGATTTTTGTTGAAATTTTTCCTTTATGAATTTGCATTTTTTTTACAGCTTGTTTGTTGCACTTCCTACTGCCTCCCTTGAAAACTCGAAACTATAACATTTTGTTATCTTTGTATTGCTGTAATGAAATCGTTTTCTTTAACATATTAGCGAGGAAGAAGAGAGAAAAAAATAACAGAACAGTTTGCTTTTTATTTATAAAGAAGCAAAACCAAACAGAACAGTTGTTAACTGAGATATTGATACTTCTTATAGGGAAGAAACACGTCTTGTTGTTTAATTCAAAATAACTAAACTACGGATCAACCAGCGGAGGATATTTCTTTATCGGAGGCGATGTGTACGGAGGATATTCCGGAGGAGGATACGTCTTTACCGGCGGCTCAGGATACGTTTTGACCGGTGGCTCAGGACATGGCTTGACCGGCGGCTCAGGATATGTCTTCACCGGTGGCTGAGGATATGTTTTGACCGGCGGCTGAGGCAACAGCGGTGGATACGTCTTGACCGGTGGCTGAGGATACGTCATGACCGGCGGCTCAGGACATGGCTTGACCGGCGGCTGAGGCAACGGCGGTGGATACGTCTTGACCGGTGGCTGAGGATACGTCATGACCGGCGGCTCAGGACATGGCTTGACCGGCGGCTCAGGATATGTCTTGACCGGCGGCTGAGGCAACGGCGGTGGATACGTCTTGACCGGTGGCTGAGGATACGTCTGACCGGCGGCTCAGGATACGTTTGACCGGCGGCTCAGGACATGGCTTGACCGGCGGCTCAGGATATGTCTTGACCGGCGGCTGAGGCAACAGCGGTGGATACGTCTTGACCGGTGGCTGAGGATACGTCATGACCGGCGGCTCAGGACATGGCTTGACCGGCGGCTGAGGCAACGGCGGTGGATACGTCTTGACCGGTGGCTGAGGATACGTCATGACCGGCGGCTCAGGACATGGCTTGACCGGCGGCTGAGGCAACGGCGGTGGATACGTCTTGACCGGTGGCTGAGGATACGTCATGACCGGCGGCTCAGGACATGGCTTGACCGGCGGCTGAGGCAACGGCGGTGGATACGTCTTGACCGGTGGCTGAGGATACGTCTTGACCGGCGGCTCAGGATACGTCTTGACCGGCGGCTGAGGCAACGGCGGTGGATACGTCACCGGTGGCTGAGGATAGTCTTGACCGGCGGCTCAGGATACGTCTTGACCGGCGGCTGAGGCAACGGCGGTGGATACGTCTTGACCGGCGGCTGAGGTGTTGAATATGGAAATGGTCGCCAAAAAGGAGGCTTCTTCCAGTGGCAGCCAAAAAATTTACAAAAGAAATTTGGAGAAGAAGAAGGAGAAGAAGCCAAAGAGAAGCCAACAATGCTTCCTTGTGTTACTAACAACACCAGAGCTAACTTCAATGCAAAACACTCCATCCTTTTCTTGTTGTTGTGGCTTGTGAATTAGCAAGAGGAAGAAGAAAACGGGGTTTTAAACTAAAGAGAGGACTCAAGACTCTTACTAAACATTGAATTGTAATTGCCACATTGCATTATGAAGCTCACAGCTGGTTTTAAAACCCTAAATCCAGGAAGAAAAAGTGACAGAGAAGCTTTTGGTTCCATTCATTAGCTATAACACGTTTGACATTTTCAAATGCATGCAACCACAACCCTTTGGATTCTCTCTTAGTAGGGAGGAGTTGACTTTCAAGACAATCCAAATTATACTTTTAAGAGAGTTGGTTTTTCAGTTAGGCTTTGAGTGATCACGAAAGTGAAACCGAAGATTCCTTTTAATGTAAAAATGTGTGAAGAGACAGATTATAGTAGTAGTAGTATATATACCACTGAAAAAAATTTCGGTTGATGAAAAGAAATTAAATTTTCCAGACTTTCTTTTTACGGTCTAATATGAGTCAGAGAAGAAGAAGACAAAGAAGATGATAAGCACATAAAGTTTTGAGAAAAGAAATGGCATGTGTTCAAATAAGATGATGATGATATAACATGTAAATTGTGTTTTCCGAACAAAGTCTCAGGGAGCTTCAATTGTCTCTCCCGCTTTCATGTGTCGCCTTTTTTCCTCTTCTTTCCAGAGGTTCTAACTGCAATATCCAAAACCAAAAAGACTCTTTCTGTAAGTGACTGAATCAGAGATCCAAAGCTCAGAATCATAAAGATAAGCAAGAACTGAAACAATCATCAAAAGTCAGTTATATGAGACTTAAAACTACCTCTCTTTTGTTCATAAGAACCGAGGCCTCCGATCAGCAGGCTTAAGAATTTGGAAAGAGCACATCAAACTCTCATCAACACTCATCATCGCACCAGCATTGTCGAATTCACCACAATAGTTTGGAGCAGAGAATATAGTAACAAGCTGTCTATCAGCAAAGAACTCATATCCATCCTCTACAACCTACAGGACAAAGAGAGAGAGCTTTCATTAGAAATCTTCACAGACTTTTTTCACAAGCAAAGAGGAGAAGCTAGACAAACCTGGTGAGCACGACAGATAAGATCCATATCGTTCTTGATCAGAAAATCCGCAACTCTATCAGGTCCAAACGTGTAAGACACTCCACGGTCATTCATCCCCCAGCCTTTAACATCTTTGCTCGGATCAGACCAGAGCAGATCACATAACAAGCCAGAGTCTGGCACATCCGTAGGCCGCTTGATGTTCTTGATCTGCTCCACGTTTGTCAAATCAGGAGAGAGACCACCGTGCATGCATAATATCTTGTCGTCTATCACAGCAGCCACGGGGAGGCAGTTGAAAGAATCTGTAAACACTTTCCACAGCCTCACGCTGAATCTACGTTTGCATTCGTCGTAGAATCCGTAGATTCTGTTGATGGAAGCGCATTCGTGGTTGCCTCTTAGGAGAAAGAAGTTCTCAGGGTATTTGATTTTGTAGGCAAGAAGAAGACAGATTGTCTCCAAGCTCTGCTTACCACGGTCCACGTAGTCTCCTAGGAATAAATAGTTAGCTGTTGGAGGAAAGCCTCCGTACTCAAACAGCCTCAATAGATCTGAGTACTGTCCATGAATGTCACCTGAAAAATTTGAACAAAACCATTACAAATCTGAAATCACCTCGAAAACAGATTTCATCCAAACAAACAAATCGATCCTAGGTTACATCAACCACTAAGGTCAATGAGCTTCAACGAGAAAACGTTTAAAGGTCAATAATTTATAACCTTTCAAGAGGTCTCATTTTAGAGCAATCCAATGATCTTTATGTGTCCATTAAGATGTCTTTGATTTTCGAGATCAGCTGCTGCAATCAGATGATGGATTAAACATCTCTGTCTCTCTTAGCTATTCCAGAAATCCACAAAATTGTTTCCTTTCAAGATTATCTATAACTTGACCAAACACATCTCTGCCTAAACCAATTCAAGTTTCAAAAAACCTACTCAAGAACAAAAAAAAAATCCAATTTTTAGGAGCTGATCTAAGAATAAGGCTAACGAAGCTAAAGCTACAAAGACAATCATGCAGAGCTCAGATCGCAAAAACGAAAAGTAAAAACACAGAAATCAAAAGGATTACCGCAGATCTTGATGGGGGCTTCGAGCTCAAGGAGGTTAGGCTGTTGAAGGAAAATCTCTCTGGAGACGATGCAAAGCTGACGGATCTCAGACTCGTTGAGCATAGCCTGCTTCGTACCAGGCTTAGGGTTTCTGTAATCCAGCAGACGACGAATGATGTCGTCGAGCACGGCAGGGTCCATGCTTCCCTGCCCTTGTTGCGCCATTCCAGCCAGACCCACCACACGATCCAACAGCACCAAATCGATTAAATCCTACAAAGTTTCAATCTTTTCGGACAATAATCAAATTTGGTTTCGAAAAATCTTCTCTTTGATCTTTGGACCAGAAAAAGTTTTCGTCTTAGTTTCCCCAAATTTTCTTCTTTTTTATTTTATTTTTTTCTTTCCAACGAATTTCTGTGATGGGTGAGTTTATCGAAGGTTAGTGGGTTTCTTTCTCTTCCTTTGGTTTATTTATTTATTTTATTGCCAATTTAAAAAACAAAATTCAAATAAAATAAGTCTCCCAATAATAATAGCTTAATGCAACTCTCTCTGCATATAATGTTATAATCATACCTCCGTGTTCTTCCATTTTGGATGGATTTGATGGTCCCCACTATTAGCAAGCAATGTAGGTCATTATTTTCATATGTAGTAATGTTCAATGTTTGATCAAATATCACCAAAAGCAACGCTGTAATTTCAATATATATCCTCAAATGTTTTAACTTGAGCAAACTGCGTCACTTGTAGCACTTTTTCCACTAGATTTCCGAGTATAGTTTGAACTTTGAAGTCGTTTTCGTGATTATTATCATTTGATAGTTAAAGTCAATTAACAATTTTGAAATTCGGATCGGTCTATATAGTAGACATTTTATACTATAAAAACTTAAAAGTGATACATAAGACGTCAAGTCTTCAAATAGAGAAGAAGTTGAATCAGGACCAGAATTAGTGACTGATTCATTCTGAAATTGAAAAGAGGATTAGCTTCTAAGTTCCGATCTTATATCCGCCTAAGATCATATCCTTCTACAAGAAATAAGATCATATCTCAAACCAAACACGTTTAGCTAAAATTAGAGCCAACTCTTTTCTTTGATCTTAGTTAGTAACTAATCCAGATGTCGGGGGAAAGAGAGTCGTTGGTCTTGTCCGTTTTTCGTCTTTTTTACCTTTACTCAAATACTCTAGAAACAAATTAAAGTACAGACAGAGACAGTGGTTGGAATATCTTGTGTCGTTTTCCCACTTCTCATTTGTTCCATCTTAGTGTTTTCCCCCATATATTCTGAGGTAAGTACAAATTTATATAATGATCTAAACCTTCTTTTATAATTGTAAAGTTAGTTGTGTCACTAGTTTTTGCAAGATGCACAGCAAGTTTAACCGGAGAACGAAAAAAAAAAAAAAAAAGAATGAATAAGTGCAAAGCAGAACTAACTAGCTTTCATTTTTTCGTTTTTCCTAAACACAAATCCATCAAAGATGGTAAGAGGAGAGTAAACAAAGATAAGTATTCTACATGCTCTTGCATCGGCACATTTCATCAGCCAAAAAAATCGAAAAGAAAAGAGAGAAGAGAAGAAGAAATGATTAAGCAAAAGAAAACGGAAGCTGAAAGCTTTAAGCTTTGAATCAAGTAGAGCAGCAACCTCTTTTGGCAGCTCCAGATGTATCCTCAACGTTAATCGTTGTTCCTTGCCCTGGAATCGCGGAATTAGCAGCCGCTGCTTCTTGAGCAGCCAAAGCCTTTTTGCTGATGATGTGGTAAATCTCTGTTAACACGGTTTGAAATGCTTTCTCTACATTGGTGGCTTCAAGAGCAGATGTCTCCAAGAAAGAGAGACCTTCCGTCTCAGCTAGAGTCTGACCATCTTCCTCAGCAACTGATCTCAAGTGGTTTAGATCAGATTTGTTCCCAGCCATCATGATCACAATGTTGGAATCCGCATGGTCTCTTAGCTCGCGTAGCCACCTTAGGGCATTGTCAAAGGTTTGTCTCTTGGTGATGTCATAGACAAGAAGAGCACCTACTGCTCCTCTGTAGTAAGCGCTTGTGATGGCTCTGTATCGCTCTTGACCTGCCGTGTCCCAGATTTGGGCCTTCACTGTCTTTCCTTCAACCTAAACAACCGTAACACAATCACACAAACAAACACACTCAGAAACTGAAGCATCCATGCACAGAGAAGAGAAACGAATCTAGTGCATTCACAAAATCATCTTCATTAAATCCATAATCAACATTTTTAATACATCAGCCGCCTTGATGTACCATATGTATGTAACTATGTACCATAACACTTTCTTAAATTGACATATAATGAGTTGACTTTTGATGATCACTAAAAATAATATTATTGGGGACAAGTTGTGGGAAGCTTTTTGTGCATTGGCTCTTTCCACCATTCATTCATAGACATAAAAAAAATTAACAAAAGCATGCTTATGACTCATGGCCAGCACATGTAAGATTCTCTTTTGATATAAAACTCTCTCAGAAATCAAAATAAAATCAAACAAAATTTTCAAATATAGCTGAGAGAACAAAGCACCATATAGTTCATAACATTAAACTATTCAAATCTTGAGAAGGACCTTTCACTTTATATGTTACACAACGCAGAGCATGTTCTCAAGTCTGACTAAAAAGGATTGTAAAGGATGCAACTTCAAAAGATCAAAAAGAGCAAAACAGAGTAAATTTAGAACATAACCGAGCTGAATTTTCTACTACCTAATGACATGGATTTGATAGCAAACCAAAAGGCACAACTGAAGAGGAAGTAAAGACCTCACGGTTTAGGGCTAAAATTAGTTGGCAACAGAGACAGAGTAGACTAAGAAACCACTACAAATCGCAGATCCTAACCATAAACCAATGGAGATCACATGAAAAAACGAAAACAAAGCTTGAATTTTGTTCAAATTTCTCTGATCCTGATACCATGACTTGTGAATTAAAATCCTCCTTATATAAACAGGACAAAAGAGAAGAAACTGGAATCACCTGAAGAGTTCTTGTGGCGAATTCGACACCAATAGTGGACTTGGATTCCAAGCAAAACTCATTCCTGGTGAATCTAGACAAGATGTTTGATTTCCCGACACCAGAATCGCCGATTAACACGATCTTAAACAGATAATCGTAATCCTGCTCTACTCTATGCGCCATTTTCCCTCTTCGATCCCACCTAAAAAAAAGCAACAACCTATACATAAACATCACCGACATCAACAAGCGATCTTCACAAAAAACCACATCGATATATACCATCATAAACTCGACGGATCCATAGAAATTCAAATAACTCGAGCACAAGCAAATCAGATACGAAATGAAACATACCTTTAAAGTGGCGGATGAATCGTGAAATAGAATTTCGCTCTGTTCAGATCTGCTAAAAGGATGAAACCTCTCTTGAAGGAACACTCTCCGATTACGAAAAATGTTCAGCCAATTGAGGGAATTCTGAGGAACTGTTTAATTTGTCTTTGGAGGTTTGTTTTCGTTATTAATATTTTCCCTTCTTACAATAAATACGTATATACATACTATAGTGTATATGATGTTCGTCGTATATATTGAGTTGATACGGCAAAAACGACGACGCATTACAGAAAATGACAAAAAAGGGCTGAGGTGGCAGGCTTAGGATATTCATTAGCAGGCTGACAAAAGTAAGAGGATGTTTCAGGGGTGTGATAGTAATTATGACTTGTGTTATCATCGTATACGGTAATGACTGCCGTGTCACACTGTTATCAGCCATTTACTAAATGACACGTTACACGCATGCCAACTATTTTTCAAAAATATCCATCTTTCTCTTATCTAGTAATACATATAATGATTTTCTATCATTTCACATTCTGTCATGTGTTGGTGATGCTCTGTTGATTGATCATACGATGGTTCGAATAGTAGACAAAAGATTAACATCATTTTTGTCACGAAATTATATAATCATGAAAGTCGAAACCACGCAACCGAGTGCAACGTTACATTTTGCAGATGACACTAAAACATTTTAAAAAAATCTGATCCAACACAAAGCCACAAAGGTTCTTTCTTTAGCCATCGACTAAGAAGCGTGTATTACCTTTTTTTTTTGTCTATTAGATAAAAGATAGTACAAGAGTTTATAGGACATACATACATGAGGAAACCTATGAGTCGTAGCTTTCTTTGCTAAGTGATAAACCAAGACATTTTGACATCTTCAAATTACAAATTATATCCAGCCAATTCCGACTTTCATTAGCATTGATCCAATAAGCATATAGATAGAATTTGGGTTAATACTTCTTGGAACATAGAGATAGTGTGGAGAGAAATTTTGTATAATTTTAACTCACCCCCACGAAGAAAATGCAAAATCTACAATATATAACAATTTTTCCATATCTGCTTAAGAAGAATTTCTAAATTTCGTAGCTTCGTTACATATGTTGCAGCAAAACAAAAAGGCCGACTTTGGGTATTTTAAGTGGGCCTCCTTCTAGATTCAACCGACAGTAGTTTGTGATATCTCTCTCTGTGGTAGAAGAACAGAGGAAGCCAAAATCCGACGCAGAGAGAGACGACGACGAAGATGAGAGAGACGGTGAAGTTGATAAGCATGGAAGGTTTCGAGTTCGTCATCGACAGGGAAGCCGCCATGGTTTCTCAGACTATCCGAAGCATGCTCACTTCTCCAGGTTTCTCTCCTCTTCTCTCTCTGATTTCCACTTTTTCCTTTTCTCTTCTCTTATGCCGATGTAGGATTTTAGTGATCGTAATTCCCAATTCTGTTATTGTGATCGTACTTGATTCTGATCCATTCTGTCAAATCTATCTGAACTGGTTATGAATCCACATCAATTAAATCGAAATCAAGCGAGAGATTATGCTCAATCAGAAACTCAATTGCGTGATTGAATCTTCCAATTTCAAATCCAAAGTCTGTGGCTTTTTCGTTTTTTCATGCCATCACTCTAAAATTGTAATTCCTTGGCAAAGAATTGATCTTTGAGATCCTGCATTTCAAAAATCTCTGTTTCTAGATGCATAGTTGATGGAGATCTGAGGAAAAAAAACTCTGTTTTTATGTTTGTGGGTAGGTGGATTTTCGGAATCGAAAGATGGCGTCGTGACATTCCCTGATATAAGCACGACGATTCTAGAGAAGATCTGCCAATACTTCTATTGGTCTCTTCAATACTCAAGGTCCATTATCTATCCATCTCACTTGTAGTACCTCTTTCTCTCATTGATCCTTAAGAACATGGCATTGTATATAGCCTCTCGTAACCTGTTTAACATTTTCAAAATTTAATCACCAATTGCTATCTAAGTTTCACTTAGTAGATAGTTCGTATAAGGATGATAAACAACCTCTAGAGAAGTAGTTTTTTTGTCTCAGTTTTTCTTCTTCTTATAGTCTTCTTTTCTGTTACAGAGGCAAAGAGACTGAGTTTTACATAGAGCCTGAACTGACCCTGGAGCTGATGATGGCTGCTAACTATCTACACACTTGAAGGGATTGAAATGATGACGCTGCTGAATCTTATTCGTTTACTTTAGGTGTAGACGTAAGATGTAAATCCCCGGAGCAAAATTGTGTGTATTTGACAAAAAATAGGCATTAGGTTCATGAAGAACTATTGAATACTGTAGCTCCGAGGGGAAGTTGTTGTTTACTAGTTTTAACTATTTATTGGCTGCAACATCAAAGTTATTTGTGGCGTTGGTTACTAGTTTGCTTATGTTCGAACAGCTCATTAGCAAGCTTTGTAATAAGCAACAAACATTCTGTCGTAATAATAATATGTTTGTTGCCGAATCACTTGAAAATTACTCTTTGTTATGAGATTGTGCATAATACACAAAGGGAAAGTGCTCTTTGAGCAGCAATGAAATCATCACACATGTTGGCACGTTGTCTTCTGCAAACGAACGGAGGTCGAAAATGTCTTTTGCTGCACTTGCCTAAGATGTCTCTTATAAAGCTCTGTAGATAGGGCCAGCTTGCTTCACATATCAGTAACTGTACGTATCAGAACACTTGCGTCACTTTAAAAAATTCACATTCTCAAAACCAAGGTTGTCTAGGCACATTTTTCCAGAACAAGGCTGTTGCTTCTGCCTCCAAATTTGTTCCAAAATCGTGGGTTACGTAATTACGTTTTGGCTCCAACCATCTTGTTATTGGACCACTCCTTGGTTTCGGTTTGTTTTTTCCTTTCACGTTTTTTAATTGGAACTAGCAACTTGTAACAAAAAACGGACGAAATATGCAAATTCTACCACATATTATAATATCCTATTCATTATGTTATTGTCCACTAAAATAATGTATACCTTTATTGGACTACAAAGAACAACATGATTATCTCCCATAGTTGACCTCTGTTTACAAACTTTAACAAAAAAGATAATAAGACTAGATTTTATTTTGATTTATAACACAAGTTAAGAAACATATTCAGAGGAATTAACTAGATTTCTTTTTAATTTTTGCTTGGTCCATTTACGATATCTACTATATAGCCATCCTTCCCATCTTGAGCTCCATAGAAATTATAAACCAAGTTTAACCAGATTTTGTAGATGGCGAAACGAGGAGCTTTCTCTAGCCTCCTCTCATGTCTCATTGTCTTGTTGTTCTTGACCCCAGTCTTAGCAGTCACAAATGATCATCAAGAAAAACAGGTTTATTATTTTCATTAATAATTTGAAGAATCTCTTGGTTTTATAGCCATGCACCTTCATTATAGATGATGATAATGTCAATGTTTGATGATTAACGATGAAGGTGTATATCGTCTACATGGGTTCACTTCCTTCTCGAGCAGACTACTCACCAGTGTCCAATCACATTAGTATCCTTCAAGAGATCACTGGAGAAAGGTCTGCTCTAATTAATTCATTTCTCTAATCATAAATATCAGTCATAAATAATTTATAATATTGTTATGAAGATCTAACAAGTATATATGCTCTAGTTCCATCGAAGGTCGTTTGGTGAGAAGTTACAAGAGGAGTTTCAACGGCTTCGCGGCGAGACTCACTGAGTCAGAACGACAACTTGTAGCAAGTGAGTGTTCTTCTCCTAAATGACCCATAACCTTTATCATATCGTAAGCCAAGTTTTTTTGGGTCATTATAAATGAAAACGTCATAAATCATATTATGGAAACGGAACGAAGTGCTTACATAAATCTTACAAAACTGATGTTTCTTTTGGTCACTTGTAAACGCAAACAAAAAACTTGATAGCATAACTATTTTGTGATAGTTTTTTTTTTTTTTTTTTTTTTTTTTTTTTTTTTTTTGTTTTTTCACATATAAACACAAAAATTGATACAATCAAAGAAGAATATATGAACGACTAGAACCCTTCGTGCCTTTGTCAGATATGGAGGGAGTTGTGTCTGTGTTCCCAAGCAAAAAATTAAAACTCCAAACGACGGCGTCTTGGGATTTCATGGGGCTAAAGGAAGGAAACAAGACGAACCGGAATCTGTCTGTGGAGAGTGATACAATTATCGGAGTCTTCGATGGTGGAATCTGGCCGGAATCCGAAAGCTTTTCCGACAAAGGCTTTGGTCCTCCTCCAAAGAAATGGAAGGGCATTTGCGCCGGCGGCAACAACTTTACGTGCAATAAGTATATCAACTTTCCTCTCTCTTTAAACTCTAGTCTCTGGAAGTTGTTAAGTCAACACTTTAGGTTCTTGCTAACTTTCGATGTAGGATTTTAACAAAATTTTAGAAAAGGTTTAGCAAAAAATGTGATTTGGTATTTTACCAAAAAAAAGGTGTCTTGGTTTGCTTTGAGTTTTTGCATGAAAGTGTTTTGATTTCTTTTTTCACATGAACGTAATTGTAAAAATTACGTCTGAAACAACCGAGACTTAAGTTAGTTTAGGTAAGACTCTACGTGAGCCAGAGGTTTAGGGCAGAGATTGATCCGTTGGTCCTTTTGCAGCAAGTTGATTGGGGCAAGACACTATGGACCCGGAAACGCTACAGATCATAGCGGCCACGGCACACACACGGCGTCTATCGCGGCTGGAAACGCAGTCGCAAAAACCAGCTTCTTTGGGCTCGGCTATGGAACGGTGAGAGGTGCCGTTCCAGCCTCTAGAATCGCTGCTTACAAAGTCTGCGCCGGAGAATGTAAAGATGAATATATACTGTCTGCGTTCGATGACGCCATTGCCGATGGTGTTGACATCATCACCATCTCCATAGGTGATATTGATGTGTACCCGTTCGAGACAGACCCGATCGTAATTGGAGCTTTTCACGCTATGTCCAAAGGGATCCTCACTGTGAACGCGGCTGGTAACACTGGTCCGTATACGGCGTCCATCACGAGCTTAGCACCGTGGATGTTAACCGTTGCAGCAAGCACCACGAACCGTGCGTTTGTCAACAAAGTGGTCCTCGGCGACGGAAAGACACTTGTCGTACGTAACACGCAACACACTCATTTCTGTCATCGTAGTATCTCTGTCTGTGAACTTACCAATGAATC
The DNA here is from genome assembly GCA_902728155.2 of Microthlaspi erraticum. NCBI lineage: Eukaryota > Viridiplantae > Streptophyta > Magnoliopsida > Brassicales > Brassicaceae > Microthlaspi > Microthlaspi erraticum. The sequence continues at coordinate 454,915 of CACVBM020001118.1, read as the reverse complement.
TTTTTATCTTCTTAACAGGGAAACTCAGTGAATAATTTCGATCTGAAAGGAGAGAAACTCCCATTGGTGTACGGAAAATCTGCTGCTTCGTCTGCCTCCCTAGTGAAATGCGCGGAGTAACTTCCTCAACAAGAAACACCATGTGAGACCTAGAAATATTTTCAAATTACTGATTGATGATGATGATATTTTACATTTTTTTCAGGGACTGCACACCAAATTGTCTTGACGCATCCCTGGTGAAGGGAAAGATCTTGGTGTGCAATAGATCTCTTCCATACGTAGCCTATACAAAGGGTGCTGTTGCAGGCATTTTTAAAGATGGCGCAGACTGGGCCCAAATCGAGGGTATACCTGTATCTGGCTTACAAGAAAATGATTTTGAGTCTCTCCTCTCTTACATTAAGTCCACAAAGTAAATAGTCATCTTCTCTCTTGTTGAATGACACGCTTTGTTGTGTATCTAATATATGCTTCTCATTGTTTCTTTGGTTTGATTCTTTAGTACCCCAAAAGCGGCTGTTCTAAAAAGTGACACAGTCTTTAATCCGCAAGCTCCTAGAATTCTTTCCTTCTCTTCTCGCGGTCCAAACACGATCGCTACTGATATTCTCAAGGTATAGATATTGGTTATGCTCCGATTAACCTTTTTTTTTTTTACCGATCTGAGACGGTGGTGTATGAAAATGCAGCCGGATGTGACAGCACCAGGACAGGAGATTTTGGCTGCAAATTCACTCAAGGCATTACCGTTTTATGACAACACACATGTGAAATACACCATTGAGTCCGGAACTTCAATGTCTTGTCCACACGTTGCAGGCGTAGCCGCCTACGTCAAGACGTTTCATCCTAAATGGTCCCCTTCGATGATCAAATCTGCCATTATGACAACAGGTATAGAAAAACTATATTTTTAGGGCAAAATTTAACTTTCTTGTCTCGCAAGAAAACCATCAACTTTTGTTCATGCTCTGTTCTTCTTGTGTTTTTTTTTTTTAACTTATCTTGCAGCTTGGTCGTTGAATGCTTCTGAAAGTGGCTATGCATCAACCGAGTTTGCTTATGGAGCTGGACATGTAGATCCAATAGCTGCTACTAATCCTGGACTCGTATATGATTCGACCAAAGCAGACTACATTGCCTTCCTCTGCGGCATGAACTATAATGCGACAACCATAAAACTCATCTCCGGTGAAGCCGTCACTTGCGCTGGAAAAAACTTACCAAGAAACCTTAACTATCCTTCGATGTCGGCTAAACTGTCAAGAACTTATGGCTCTTTCTCCATCACTTTCAGCAGAACCGTCACCAACGTCGGTACCCCAAACTCTACATACAAATCAAAAGTAGTCTTAAATCATGGATCTAAGCTCAACGTCAAGGTCTCTCCAAGTGTTCTATCAATGAAGTCGTTGAACGAGAAGCAGTCTTTCACGGTTACTGTTTCAGGCAGCGATCTCGGCTCAAAGCTGCCTTCGTCTGCAAATCTAATATGGTCTGATGGCACCCATAACGTTAGAAGCCCCATTGTTGTTTATGCTGGTATCTTCCCATCATTATCACCATAGCCGTCCGTCATCTTCACCATGGCCATCAATAGATCATTGTTATTGTTGTTCTGACATTCTACGTTTTAGTTATATTATTGCTCGAAGTTTTCTTGACTTCCTATGTGTCTTGATGGTCTAAGAAATCCAAGATAAGTCATCCTAATGCAAACATCATTAGAACATTTCACTGTAAAGAATTAGCAACAATAGATAAACTGCAAAAAAAGGTGTACTTATAATAGTTTTCAGAACTGTTAAATACATTTGATGAATTTGACAGGGGGAATAACCTCAAACATGGTTAATTAGATTGACTGTGGGGTTCAAATCTAATAGTTGATGAATTATACTGAATAACCTTAAACAAGGTTAAATTCAATAACGCTCATTCACCATATTTGCTAATTAAACTGTCCTAATAAAACTCCAATATATTTTTACCACCTGTTTTTATTCTTTTTATTCTCACTACAAAATAAAGAAAATCAGAGAAACTGAATCTGTGGGCATTGACTGGGAGATAACACTAAATCACCGTATTTACTAATTAAGCTGTCCTAATAAAACTCCAATATATTCTTACCACGTGTCTTTGTTCCTTTTATTCACACTAAAAATTATAGAAATACAGAGAAAGTAAATCCATGGAGATTGACTTAGGGGATAAAGTCAGAGAAATTGAATCTGTGGGGATAGACTCATGACTGAGTGAGGGGATAACACTAATTCACCATATTTGCTAATTAAGCTGTCCTAATAAAACTCCAATATATTCTTACCACGTGTTTTTGTTCCTTTTATTCTCACTAAAAGTTATAGAAAATCAGAGAAATTGAATCTGTGGGGATAGACTCATGACTGGGTGAGGGGATAACACTAAATCACCATATTTGCTAATTAAGCTGTCTTAAGAAAACTCCAATATATTCTTACCACATGTTTTTGTTCCTTTTATTATCACTAAAAGTTATAGAAAATCAGAGGAATTGAATCTATGGGGATTGACTGGGGAGATAAGGCTAATTCACCATATTTGCTAATTAAAATATCCTAGTACAACTCCAATATATTCTTACCACGTATTTTTATTCCTTTTATTCTCACTAACAATTATAGAAAACCAGAGAAATTGAACCTGAATTATTTAGAATTGACAGTATGGTGCATGAATGATATCTTTAATCTTTCTTTCTGCTTAAGTTTTGTTAAATAATGGATGCATGTATGATATCGTGTATAAAAGAACATCTTTTCATGCTAATCTCCAAGAAGTAAAAAGAAAATTGGAGTAAGCTCTAATTCGTTTTGTAAGAAAATGGCGAAATTAGGAGCAACTTTCTCCTGTCTCCTCTCCTGTCTCTTTCTCTTGTTTTTGGGTTCAGTTTCAGCAATCAAAGATGATCTTCAAGATAAACAGGTATATATTATCATTATAATATTATTGACCTTTATTTGGGGTTAACATTTACTGACTTGAAATTATGGTCTCTTGTTTCTCCATATGATGACAATGATTATCTATGAAGGTGTATATCGTCTACATGGGTTCACTTCCTTCACGAGCGGACTATACACCAATGTCACATCACATAAATATACTTCAAGAGATCACTGGAGAAAGGTGTGGTATAATTAATTCATTTCTCTAATCATAAAAAGTTAGTCATAAATAATTTGAAATATTGTTATGAAGATTCTAACAAGCATATGTGCATGTATATACTCTAGCTCGATCGAAGGTCGTTTGGTGAGAAGTTACAAGAGGAGTTTCAACGGCTTCGCGGCCATGCTCACTGAGTCAGAACGAGAACGAGTAGTTGGTGAGTGTTCTTTGATCTTTGATTTTTTTTTTTTTTTTTTTATTTTTTATTTATCTTATTTGATCTTTGATTCGTGACACTTTTTTGTTAAAATGGTTTTAATTAATTAGAGAAAGGTTTCATAAAATGTTTTTCTTAGAAATGGAGGGAGTCGTGTCTGTGTTCCCAAACAAGATGTTACAACTCCAAACGACGAGATCTTGGGACTTCATGGGGTTAAAGGAAGGAAAAGGGACAAAGAGGAATCCGACTGTGGAAAGCGATACCATTATCGGAGTCATCGACATTGGGATTTGGCCGGAATCTGAAAGCTTCTCCGACAAAGGCTTTGGTCCTCCTCCAAAGAAATGGAAAGGTGCTTGCTCCGGCGGTCGAAACTTCACATGCAACAAGTAAATCTCTTAAACTAAATATCTTCTCTCAGTAAAGAATTAGTAATTAAAAAAAATAGTATTGCTGGTTTAAGAACACACTTGAATATTTTTTGTTTTTTGATGAAGTACAAAAATAAAAGTTCATACTGTTGATATGTTAATTGTATTTTCAGCAAGTTGATTGGGGCAAGAGACTACACAAGGGAAGGCACTAGGGACACTGACGGCCACGGTACACACACAGCGTCAACAGCAGCTGGAAACGCAGTCGCGGACGCAAGCTTCGTTGGAATCGGCAATGGAACGGCAAGAGGTGGCGTTCCAGGCTCTAGAATCGCCGCTTACAAAGTCTGCAGCGCCAGAGGGTGTACTTCGGAAGCTATAATGTCTGCGTTCGATGACGCGATAGCAGACGGTGTCGACCTCATCAGCATCTCTATGGGGAACAAAACCGCGCAAATGTTTCACGAGGACGCAATCGCGATCGGGGCGTTTCACGCTATGACCAAAGGGATTCTAACTGTTATTTCCGCTGGTAATGGAGGTCCGACAGATAGCTCAGTCACGGCTGTAGCGCCATGGCTATTAACCGTTGCAGCCAGTACCACGAACCGTGGTTTTTTCACCAAAGTTGTTCTCGGAAACAACAAGACACTTGTCGTAAGCATCAAGAAACCTTCTCATTTCTAATACCACACAAACCTCTATCTCGTTTTTTACCAATGACTCTTCTCCTATTTTGTTTTTTTTTTCCTTAACAGGGGAAGACAGTGAATGCTTTTGATTTGAAAGGAAAGATGTACCCTCTAGTTTACGGAAAATCTGCTGCTTTGTCTGCTGACAAAGAAGAGTTTGCTGAGTAACTTTCTTCCCAAGAAACACTATATTTCTTTATTGTTATGACTCTGATGAGATCATTTTTTTTTCAGGCTTTGTTTGCCAGGGTGTGTAGATATTTCCAAAGTGAAGGGAAAGATCTTAGTGTGTAACAGTCAGGATACTTTGGGTCTGTTGGAGCCATCGATAAAATTTGCAGCTATTGCAATCATTTATCCAACCGTTATACCAGACGTCGCCTTCCTTCAGCCTTTCCCTTCCTCTGCTTTACAAGAAGAAGACCATCAATCTCTACTCTCTTACATTGAGTCCACAAAGTAAACAACCATCTTCTCTGTACATCTGCTCGAGATTCTCCATCTTCTTATCCTAAAATATACTTGTGTTTGTTTTCTCAGTTCTCCACAAGCGGCCGTTCTAAAAACTGAGTCAATTTTCAATCAGACATCTCCTGTTATTGGTTCCTTCTCTTCTCGCGGTCCAAACAACATCGCTGTTGATATTCTCAAGGTAAAATATACAAAACATTTATGATATCGGATCCTTTGTGTTCCTCCAATTTGAGAGACAATGGTGGATGAATATTGCAGCCGGATGTAACAGCACCAGGAGTGGAGATCCTCGCTGCATATTCACCTTTGGGTTCACCAGCTTCTACAGGGGACGATACAAGACATGTGAACTTCTCTGTTGTCTCCGGAACTTCCATGTCTTGTCCGCACGTTGCAGGTGTCGCTGCGTATGTCAAAACATTTTACCCTAAATGGTCTCCTTCCATGATTCAATCTGCCATCATGACAACCGGTAAGCGAAAAGCCTTTCTGTTCTGATTTTTTTTACCCTTTCTTGTCCCACAAGGAAACCTCTGCTCTAATCTGGTCTCTTAACTAACCTTTGCAGCTTGGCCGGTAAATGCTACTGGAACTGGCTTCACATCGACCGAGTTTGCTTATGGATCTGGACATGTCGACCCAGTAGCCGCTCTAAATCCGGGACTTGTCTATGAACTGAACAAAGCAGACCACATCGCCTTTCTCTGCGGCATGAACTACACTGTGACTTCCCTGAAACTCATTGCCGGTGAAGCCGTCAATTGCTCCAAAGATAACGAAATCTTACCAAGAAACCTCAACTATCCTTCAATGTCGGCTAAACTGTCTAGTAACAGCTCCTTCACCGTTACCTTCGACAGAACCGTCACCAATGTAGGTACCCCAAACTCTACATACAAGTCAAAGATAGTCGCTGGTCACGGATCTAAGCTCAGCGTCGAGGTCACGCCTAGTGTTCTGTCTTTTGAGACGGTGAGCGAGAAGCAATCGTTCAAGGTGACTGTTACAGGCAGTGAACTAAACTCAAAACTGCCTTCGTCTGTGAATCTAATCTGGTCGGACGGTACTCATAACGTGAGAAGTCCCATTGTTGTCTGGACTAGATGATACTGAAGAGCCAAACATCAAGTCACTAGTCACTATCTTCATCATAAACAAAGTTTTAATTGCTATTGTTTTATGTTTTCCGTTTCTTCAATCTATGTTGATCTCCAAATGATTTGCAATGAGACAATCTAGATACTTATTGTGTTCTTTTCTTTATTTATAATTATGGTCAAGCATGTTAGAAACTTTTAATACGATAATTTGTATTAAACAATTTCGTCGCAAAAGCCACAAGAAAAAGTTTTGAGACACATTTCTTAGAGTTCTGAAACAAGGTGTACTTATAATAGTTTTCAGAACTGTTAAATACATTGACTAGGGGATAAAATTTATTACTTGATGAATTTGAATAGGGTGGAAGCCCCCTTGGCCCAGTGGTTTGACTAAGGGTTCATTAATGCTTTTATACCAAGAGATATGTAGTTCGAATCCTAGAGAATGCGGTTTATTGTCAAATATGCAGATTATCGAAAAAATGCTTGCAGGAGACTCGAGACTGGCGGTCTAGATACACCAGAAGACAATGGGGTTCAAATCTAATATTTGATGAAATTGACTAGGGGATAACGCTAATTCATCATATTTGCTAACTAAACTGTCCTAATAAAACTCCAATATATTATTACCACGTGTTTTTATTCTTTTTATTCTCACTAAAAATTATAGAAAATCAGAGAAATTGAATCTGTGGGGATATTGACTCATGACTTGGGGGGATAACACTAATTCACCATATTTGTTAATTAAATTGTCCTGATTAAACTCCAATATGTTTTTGTTCCTTTTATTCTCACTAAAAATTATAGAAAATCAGAGAAATTGAATCTGAATTCTTTAGTACGGTGCATGAATAATATCTTATTAGATTTATTTCTTTTTTAATTTTGTTTAAGAATGCATGTATGATATCGTGTATATAAGAACATCTTTTCATGCTCATCTCCAAGAAGCAAAAAGAAAATTCGAGTAACCTCCAATTCGTTTTGTAAGAAAATGGCGAAATTGGGAGCAACTTCCTCATGTCTCCTCTCATGTCTCGTTCTCTTGTTTTTGGGTTCAGTTTCAGCAATCACAGATGATCTTCAAGATAAACAGGTATTGGTTGTTGACTTTTTTTTGGGTAAACATTTACTGATTTGTACATGGTCTCTTGTTTCTCCGTATGATGATAATGATGAATCTGATGATTAACGATGAAGGTGTATATCGTCTACATGGGTTCACTTCCTTCACGAGCGGACTACACACCAATGTCACATCACATTAATATACTTCAAGAGATCACTGGAGAAAGGTGTGGTATAATTAATTCGTTTCTCTAATCATAAATGATTAGTCATAAATAATTCAAAATATTGTTATGAAGATTCTAATAAGTGTATGTTTATATTCTCTAGCTCGATCGAAGGTCGTTTGGTGAGAAGTTACAAGAGGAGTTTCAACGGCTTCGCTGCACGACTCACTGAGTCAGAACGAGAACGAGTAGCCGGTGAGTTTTTTTTTTAAAACCAATTTAATTTTAACAAAACATTATAAGTGATACGTTCTTCAATAATTAATACCTTCTGTGTTGTTAGAAATGGAAGGAGTTATTTCTGTGTTCCCGAGCGAAAACTACAAACTCCAAACGACGGCGTCTTGGGACTTCATGGGGCTAAAGGAAGGAAATAATACAAAACGAAACTTGGCCGTAGAGGGTGATACTATTGTCGGCGTCATTGACACTGGGATTTGGCCGGAATCCGAAAGCTTCTCCGACGAAGGCTTTGGTTCTCCTCCTAAGAAATGGAAAGGTGTTTGTGCCGGCGGCGCAAATTTTACGTGCAACAAGTAATTATTATTATTTTATTTTTTTAAAGTTTAACAAGTAATTATGTTTACTTACTTATATTTACTAAAATATTAGCTTATCGTTTTCAGTAACAGTATAATTTAAGTGAAAGTACTTTTTCAAATCAAAATTTTAAAGATATTTACAAATGTTTTTTTCATTTAAAATTCACGATTGAATAACATAATATTTTTCATTTTAACACAAACTAATTCAAATGTATGATTGGGATACATTCCTAAATCCTATATATCCAATTTATTAAATCTAAAACAGAGTTATTAATTATAACATTGTTAACCAGTTGTTTGGTCGAAGTTAAATATTGACCAATCCGGGAACTAATCTTGGTTACTAAAATATTACAATGTTTTAGCAAGCTGATTGGAGCAAGAGACTACACAAGCCAAGGCACTAGGGACAACGTAGGCCACGGTACACACACAGCGTCCACTGCGGCTGGAAACGCAGTCTCGGGAGCAAGCTTCTTTGGAATCGGCAATGGAACGGCAAGAGGCGGCGTTCCAGGCTCTAGAATCGCCGCTTACAAAGTCTGCGCGGAGAAAGGATGTAGCTCGGCATCTGTACTGTCTGCGTTTGATGACGCGATTGCAGACGGTGTTGACATCATTAGCATTTCTTTAGGGACAGCTTTTCCACGTTCTTACGAGCAAGACACAATTGCGATCGGGGCTTTTCACGCTATGGTCAAGGGAATTCTCACTGTGCACTCAGCCGGTAATGGTGGACCGACTCCAAAATCTGTCATGAGCCTAGCGCCGTGGATCTTAACCGTTGCAGCTAGCAACACGAACCGTGAATTTGTCACAAAAGTTGTTCTCGAAAACGGCAAGACACTTGTCGTAAGTCTCAAGTAACACTCTCATTCCTATTATCATAGTAATCTTTGTCCCTTCTAATCTTTTGTTTTTTATTTTTGTCTTAACAGGGGAAATCAGTAAATTCGTTTGATCTGAAAGGAAAAAATTACCCTCTTGTGAACACTGTTTCTACATATGAGGGACCTCTGGTGAAGGGAAAAATTTTGGTGAGCGGATATATAAATGGCTCAGAAGAAGCTGTTGCAACCATAAATATAGAGCGAAAAGGCGGCGTTTCCTTGGTTAAGCCTACGCCTTTCTCTTCTCTATCAATAGATGACTTTGACTCTCTCGTCTCTTACATTAACTCCACAAAGTAACAAACCATCTTCTTTAATTTCTCTATATTTCACAGTCTTTACATTTGCTTTAGATTTATCCTCCTTTGTCTTGATATCTCTGTGTTTGTTTTCTCAGGTTCCCGCAAGGCACTGTTCTAAAAACTGAGGCAGTCTTTGACCAGACAGCTCCTAAAATTGCTCGATTCTCTTCTCGCGGTCCAAACTTTATCGCAGCTGATCTTCTAAAGGTTTGCATATATAACATGTGTATCATCTTGCATGGTTCTCTTTCGTTTCTCAGGTCTGGGAGACAATTAATGGTTGGTTGAATTGCAGCCGGATGTAACAGCACCAGGAGTGGAGATTCTCGCTGCCTTTTCACCTGTGGCTTGTCCATCTTCACCAAAATACACAAAGAGCGACACAAGAAGGGTCAAGTACAACGTTCTGTCCGGAACTTCAATGTCATGTCCACACGTTGCAGGCGTGGCTGCTTATGTTAAGACATTTCATCCTGATTGGTCTCCTTCCATGATCCAATCTGCCATCATGACAACCGGTAATCTAAAATCTTATCCATCTTTGACTTTCTTGTACCTCAAGCAATCTTTTCTAACGGTCGTCTCTAAATCAATCTCGCAGCGTGGCCGATAAATGGAACTGGCTATGTAGCGAGTACTGAAACTGCCTATGTATCGAACGAGTTTGCATATGGATCTGGACATGTCGACCCAATAGCCGCTCTAAATCCTGGACTTGTCTATGAATTGGGCAAAGCAGACCACATCGCCTTTCTCTGCGGCATGAACTACAATGTGACTACCCTAAAACTCATTGCCGGGGAAGCCGTCAATTGCTCCAAAGAAAGCGAAATCTTACCAAGAAACCTCAACTATCCCTCAATGTCGGCTAAATTGTCTAACAACATGAGCTCCTTCTCCGTCACTTTCGACAGAACCGTCACCAATGTAGGTCCCCCAAACTCCACATACAAGTCCAAGGCAGTAGCGGGTATTGGATCTAAGCTCAGCGTCGAGGTCACGCCTAGTGTTCTGTCTTTTGAGAACGTGAACGAGAAGAAATCTTTCAAGGTGACTGTTACAGGCAGCGAACTCGACCCAAAACTGTCTTCGACTGTGAATCTAATCTGGTCCGACGCTACTCATAACGTGAGAAGTCCCATTGTCATTTATAATAATTTTAAATACTGAAGAGGCAATATCAACTCACTAGTCACTATCTTTATCATAAATAAAAGCTTTAACAGCTGTTGTTTTATGTTTCTGTTTCTCCAATCTATGTTGATGTCTTAGGATTTGCAAATGGGACTAGTTAGTTATATTACTGGTCTATGTTCTCTCGATGTGTGTTGAGATAACTCATCCTAATGCAAAAATCATTAGAATATTTCACTATATTATGCATACAAAATAATAGATAAACTGCATGCAAAACAATTCCAAATTGATCCAGATGATATGCCATTATTTTTCGATTAATGAGATATATGATCCATAGCATTGACACGACTTCCAAAAGTTCTATAAATTGATAAGTTCCATTACCTTCATTATTCGCTTAAATCAAAGTCCTAGGACGTAAAACTTACTGATTATTACCATTATAATTGGCTTCTCTGTTAATAATCGAGCAACATATAAAAAAAAATATTTATAAAAAATAAAGTAATGTCACCAAGACTGATTTTCTCCTTCTTGTAGCCTTAATCACGTCTTAATTAAGTGCTTAATGTACCCTTTTAATTTATAAAGAAAGTTAATTCGGTTACAAACATTTGATTGTCGGTAATGTGGATTGTCTCCTTGCGACTAAAAGAGAAGATAGTCGAATTCGATAACTAACTTTATTTTCATTTAATTTAATTTAATTTTTTTTTTAAACTCTGGTTTGTATCTCTCATGCATTGATTAAAACTAAATAATCCATAACAATCACAAGAACCTGTAATATCCATATTAACTCAAAATAAATTACTGATACATTTTCTTTTAATGTTATATCGTGTAACAGTGTAATTTGGTGATTTTCTCTTGATTATTATATATTGAAATAATAGTTTATAAATGTTTACCGTGATTTAAAACATAACACATGTCATGAACTGGAAAAGAGAAATGTCATATTATGGAGAGGGAAACTTTACATTTATAATTTAGTCAACTCTTTGCCGACAAAAAGAAAACCAATTTAGTTACTGGACCTAATTAAGCTTGAGTTAAAGAAAAAAAAAAGTCTTTGAAAAACAAAAAATCACTCAAAACACTTTGGAACGGATATGATGTTTTTTATTATGACATTTCGATGCTAGCTTAAGTCTGAAAACTAGACCTCGTGACTGTTCAGCAAGTCGTAAAACAAAAAGACGAATTAGAGGAATCCACAACGTACCTGCTTATTTGGTGAGCAAACAAGACGAATCCACAAGTAATTATGGACGAATCAAAAGCTTTAGAGGATATCTTAGTTTTGTTTTGTAACTGTATAAGCTAAGAAAATGTATTTAGCCTATGTAGTGTGCGAAATAGTAGAATATTTATAGGATTACTTGATTCCAACTGTATTTTGCACGAATGCTGGATCCTTTTGAGTTTTGATAATGACTAATATATAAGAGGAAATCTTTCTTTTGAAGATGGTTGAGGCTTGAATTGTTCTTCGAATCGTTTAGTGTAACCTCCGGGACCGGGAGGTGCACATTTCTCACAGTTATTAATTACTCTCATTTGATGGGCAGATTCGTTACTGTTATTAATATTTTACTCCCTCAGACAAAGTTAAATACATTGACTATTTGACTGGGATAAAATAATTTAATAGATTACCATATCCGCTAATTAAAGTGTATTTTTTATCTTTCTGATTCTCATTGATTTTTAGTAATTTAAATGAACGAGGAAAAAAGGAAATTAATCTGTAATATAGTTTTTTTAGTTTTTTTTTTTTAATTTAATTTGATCTTGCTTTTCAATTTTCAGTAAGAAATCCAAAACCAAAGAGAATTTGAGTTCAAATTTTACCTTTTCACTAATTGTATTCAATTAAGCTGATAATTCATAGATATGAGTCCTAAAACAATGTGAACACAATATGGCAGTTTAGTTGGTACAGAATTCCAATAAACTTAATTATTTAGGTAGGCTTGATTTTCTTTTTAATAATTAAAGGCAGAAAATCAGAGTAATTGAATTTGGATTCTTTGGATTTGCCACTGTGCATGTTTGATATGTCGTCTATATATATAAACATCTTCTCATGCTAATCTCCAAGAAATTAAAAGAAATTTGCAGTAACCTGTAATTCATTTTGTAAGAACATGGGGAAATTACGATTAGCTTCCTCCTGTCTCCTTTCCTGTCTCTTTCTCTTGTTCTTGAGTTCAGTTTCAGCAACCACAGATGATCTTCAAGATAAACAGGTATCACCATTATAATATAATTGATTTGTATTTTGGTAAAAACATTTATTGATTTTGTTATTATGCCCTCTTGTTTCTCCATATGATGATTTTCATGAATTTGATGATTATGGATGAAGGTGTATATTGTCTACATGGGTTCACTTCCTTCACGAGCGGACTACACACCAATGTCCAATCACATTAGTATTCTTCAAGAGATCACTGGAGAAAGGTGTGATATAATTAATTCATTTCTTTAATCATATATGATTAGTTATAATTAATTTATTTCTCTAATCATATACTTATATATAAGTTAGGATATTGTTACGAAAATTCTAATAAGTGTTTATATATATATATATACTCTAGTTCGATCGAAGGTCGTTTGGTGAGAAGTTACAAGAGGAGTTTCAACGGTTTTGCTGCCCGGCTCACTGAGTCAGAACGAGAACGAGTAGCCGGTAAATGTTCTTTCGATTGTTGAAATTATTTTAAAAGGTTAGATGATAATGAAATCCCTTATGAATTTTTTTGTTTTGCTTAGAAATGGAGGGAGTCGTGTCTGTGTTCCCAAACAAGAATTTCCAACTCCAAACGACGACGTCTTGGAACTTCATGGGTTTAAAGGAAGGAAAGAGGACCAAGAGGAACCCAACCGTGGAGAGTGATATCATTATCGGAGTCATCGACAGTGGGATCACGCCGGAATCTCAGAGCTTTTCCGACACTGGCTTTGGTCCTCCTCCGAAGACATGGAAAGGTGTTTGCTCCGGCGGCCAAAACTTCACATGCAACAAGTAAATCTCTTTAAACTAATTTCTCTCTGTAAAGAATTTAGTATATATTGTTTTTTTTTTTTTGGTTTTAATTTTATATTGTTGGTCGAGGAACACTTACAAACTACAAGTTGATCTGTTTGTTATTTTTCAGCAAGTTGATTGGGGCACGAGACTACACAAGCGAAGGTACTAGGGACACTCAAGGCCACGGTACACACACGGCGTCAACAGCAGCTGGAAACGCAGTCGCGGACACAAGCTTCTTTGGAATCGGCAATGGAACTGTAAGAGGAGGCGTTCCGGCATCTAGAATCGCCGCTTACAAAGTCTGCACCGAGTCAGGGTGTACTTCGGATGCTCTACTGTCTGCGTTCGATGACGCGGTTGCTGACGGTGTAGACCTTATCACTATCTCTATCGGAGGTAAAACCGCGCAAATGTTTCAACACGACCCTATCGCGATCGGTGCTTTTCACGCTATGGCCAAAGGGATTCTCACTGTTGTTTCGGCTGGTAATAGCGGTCCGATAGATAGCTCAGTCTCGGCTGTAGCGCCATGGGTATTAACCGTTGCAGCCAGTACCACGAACCGTGGTTTTTTCACCAAAGTTGTTCTTGGAAACAACAAGACACTTGTCGTAAGCATCAAGAAACCTTCTTATTTCTAATATCATACAAACCTTTATCTCGGTTGTTACCAATGACTCTTCTGCTCTCTTTTTTTTTTCCTTAACAGGGGAAGTCAGTGAATGCTTTCGATTTGAAGGGAAAGATGTACCCTCTAGTTTACGGAAAATCTGCTGCTTCGTCTGTTTGCGATGCCGAAACGGCAGGGTAACTTTCTCCCCAAGAAACACTAGCTTCATTGTGATGATGACCTAGAATTTTTTTTTTTTGCTTTTCTTTCATATTTATAATATGATGACTGATGAGATCAATTAATTTTCAGGCTTTGCGAGCCAGAGTGTCTAGATAAATCTCGTGTGAAGGGAAAGATCTTAGTGTGTGGTAGTCCGAAAATTTTAAAAATAGCTAATTCAACTGGAGCTATTGCAATCATTTTTCAAAACCCTAAACCAGACGTAGCCTTCATTCACCCTGCACCTGCCTCTGGTTTATCTGAAAAAGACTTTGAATCTCTAGTCTCTTACATTGAGTCCGCAGAGTAAACTACAATCTTCTCTATCGTTCATACATACATCTGCTCAAGATTCTCCATCTTTACTCTGAAATCTCTTGTGTTTCTTTATTTTTTCTCAGTTCTCCACAAGCAGCTGTTCTAAAAACTGAATCAATTTTCAATCAGACATCTCCTGTTATTGGTTCCTTCTCTTCTCGCGGTCCGAACACCATCGCTGTTGATATTCTTAAGGTAAAATAAACAAAACATTGATGATCTTGTTTCTTTTTTATTTATCCAATTTGAGAGACAATGGTGGATGAATATTGCAGCCGGATGTAACTGCACCAGGGGTGGAGATTCTCGCTGCATATTCACCTTTGGGTTCACCGTCTGTAAATGACCCTAGACATGTGAACTACTCTGTTCTCTCAGGAACTTCCATGTCTTGTCCGCACGCTGCAGGAGTCGCTGCGTATGTCAAAACGTTTTACCCTAAATGGTCTCCTTCCATGATTCAATCCGCCATCATGACAACCGGTAAGCAAAAACGATATCTGTTTTTTCTACCTTTTTCTTGTTCCACAAGTAATCGTTGTTGACTTTCTGTTCTTATCTGGTCTCTTAACTAATCTTTGCAGCTTGGCCGGTAAATGCTACTGGAACTGGCATCGCATCGACCGAGTTTGCGTATGGATCTGGACATGTCGACCCAATAGCCGCTCTAAATCCTGGACTTGTCTATGAACTGAACAAAACAGACCACATAGCCTTCCTCTGCGGCATGAACTTCACTTCTTCTTCTCTTCAGGTCATTTCCGGTGAAAAAGTCACGTGCTCCAACGCAAACAAAATCTTACCAAGAAACCTCAACTATCCTTCGATGTCGGCTCAATTGTCGCCAACAAATAGCAGCTCCTTCACCGTCACTTTCAACAGAACCGTCACCAATGTAGGCACACCAAACTCTACATACAAGTCCAAGGTAGTCGAGGGTCACGGAACTAAGCTCAGCGTCAATGTCACGCCTAGTGTTCTGTCTTTTGAGACCGTGAACGAGAAGAAATCTTTCACGGTGACTGTTACAGCCAGCGAGCTCGACTTAAACTTGCCTTCGTCAGTGAATCTAATCTGGTCTGACGGTACTCATAACGTGAGAAGTCCCATTGTTGTCTGGCCTAAATGACACTGAAGAGCCAACATCAAGTCACCATCTTTAC
This sequence comes from Microthlaspi erraticum, assembly GCA_902728155.2. Lineage (NCBI taxonomy): Eukaryota > Viridiplantae > Streptophyta > Magnoliopsida > Brassicales > Brassicaceae > Microthlaspi > Microthlaspi erraticum. The sequence continues at coordinate 439,359 of CACVBM020001118.1, read as the reverse complement.
CATAAATAAATCTGTAATTTCTGTTTCTTCATTCTGTGTTACAGTTATCTTATTACTCTACCTATATGATGTCTCGGCTTCCTTTATTTATGTTGATGTCTTCGAAAATGTAAGTGGGATAATCCAGATATTGTGTTCTTCTCTTTATTTATAAATCTCTGCTGACGCCGTATCAGTATGGTGTGCTTGGATAACGTTTGTTACAACGGTGAAGTGTGCCTAACAAACAATAAGAAACGGAACAAAAAGAGAAAGCTAGAGCAGAAACGGAAATATAAACACTTATTTACCTATGTTGATGCATCGAGTGCATCATCAGTTCACCTTTATCATTGTTGTTATGTTTCTTTATTCTTTGCTAGATACACAAATTCGTGTGATAATCCAGTACTTTGTTGGAAATGAAAATTGTATTACTTAAATCGTAATCTGTTGCATGAAGTCCTTTTCTATGAATAAGGATCCGGTTCACCTTTTTTTTTTTTTGTGATAACCTAACTAAATTATACGCTTAGACACAACCGACGTATGCTTATATATAGTTAGATTTTTTTTTTGGTGGGTTATATATATAGTTAGATTATGAACCATATTCAATATATGATTCTTATTCTGTGTTCTGTTGACCGAAAAAATACATTAATTACTCCATATGTTGAACTAATAGAATTTTAACAAATCATAACAGAATATTAATTTTACATTGTTGCTCATCGTGTGGGGTAGTGCTAGTGGCACAATTTTTTGTAATAGGTCATGGAACGTGATATCATCATATCAATGATTATTATTAGTTTTTTTTTTATGAAAGAGGATGAGCAAGTGTTTTCTTGATAAGATTATTTTAATGGTCCCATCGTTTGATTCCATTTTTGCTTGAGCTTAACAGACTTTTTTTTCTATTTTAAAGTTTTGTTTCTGGTAAATTTGGAGGAAACAGGAATATCTTTGTTGTGTAATAGTTTCTCTCTCTTTAACAAAAAAAAAATAGTTTCTCTCATCTTTATTCATAGTAACTTGTCTAACAAGTTCTTTACAATAATAGGAAATATACTTATTTAACAATCAAGGAAATATACATAAATCTTCACTTTCCTTCCAAGTCGATCCCGTTATCTCCGAGATCTCCTAACAGTTTCTTATTGTTTCTTGATCTTCAGAGAGACGACTTACATTGACTTTAATTGTTCATGTAGAAAATGGCGACACCACCAGCTTTCTTTTGTCTCTTCTTCAGTCTCATTGTCTTGTTCTCGTATTCAGTCTCAGCAGTCATAGATGATAATCAAGATCAACAGGTATTATAACAGTTCTTATCATCATATTTTGTCTCTCGCCATGATTATTCTTCATACGCGATGATAACTGATGATGATGATGATGATAATAATAATAATAATAATCCATGAAGGTATATGTCGTCTACATGGGTGCACTTCCGTCTAGCGAGGTCTACACACCAATGTCCCATCACATGAATATTCTTCAAGAAATCACGGGAGAGAGGTGTGAATTAAGTATATACATCATTCTCTAGTCATAGTTGTGATTAAATAGAGTTATTTTGTATGATCTCGATCAATACTCTAACAAGTAGTGATACATCTCTAGTTCGAACGAAGGTCGTCTGGTTAGAAGTTACAAGAGGAGTTTCAACGGGTTTGCGGCTCGGCTCACTCAGTCAGAACGAGAAAGAATAGCCAGTGAGTGTTCTTCTTCTTTTTTTTCATGATAAAGTAAACTCTAAAGAAATATCAATTTGGTTTATTCCTTTTTAATAATTTGTTGCATTATTGTGTTCTTCAAGATAAAGTAAACTCTAAAGAAAGTTCAGTTTGGTTCAATGATTTATTTTTGAAGCTTAACTAATTAAAACCATTTATGTTCTTCGTAGACATGGAAGGAGTTGTGTCTGTATTTCCTAACAAGAATCTACAGCTCCTTACGACGACCTCGTGGGACTTCATGGGTTTAAAGGAAGGAACGAGGACCAAGAGGAACCCAATCGTGGAAAGTGATACCATTATCGGGATCATCGACAGTGGTATCACGCCGGAATCTGAAAGCTTCTCCGACAAAGGCTTTGGTCCTCCTCCAAAGAAATGGAAAGGTGTTTGCTCCGGCGGCAAAAACTTCACATGCAACAAGTAATTAACTTCTTAAAATATTACTCTCTTCAAAGACTATAATACATGAAACAACGAATGATCAACTATCCTTGCAGCAAGTTGATTGGTGCAAGGGACTACACAAGCGAAGGATCTAGGGACGTTACTGGACATGGTACACACACAGCGTCCACGGTGGCTGGAAACGCTGTCGCGGACACAAGCTTTTATGGACTTGGCAATGGAACCGTGAGAGGTGGCGTTCCGGCCTCAAGAATTGTCACTTACAAAGTGTGCACCTTCTTAGGGTGTAGCTCCGAAAATATATTGTCTGCGTTTGATGATGCGATTGCGGATGGTGTAGACATTATCAGCATCTCCGCCGGATTAGGATTTGCCTTTCCTTTTGAAGAGGACCCCATCGCTATCGGTGCTTTTCACGCTATAGCCAAAGGGGTTCTCACTGTGAACTCAGCCGGTAACAGCGGTCCGGAAGCGGAAACGCTAGTGAGCGTAGCTCCGTGGATATTCACCGTTGCCGCCAGCACCACCAACCGTGCATTTTTCACAAAAGTTGCTTTGGGTGACGGCAAAACACTTGTCGTACGTATCAAGCAAACTGTTTTTTTCTTCCTTTTTTCAAATCTCTGTCTCTTCTATTCATTTTCTTAATATGAAACAGGGGAAATCAGTGAATACGTTCGATTTGAATGGAAAAATGTATCCTCTGGTGTACGGGAAATCTGCTGCTAATTCTTCTGCTTGCAGCATTGAATCGGCAGAGTAACTTCCTCCACAAGAAACATCATGTTCATGCATATGACCTAGAAATAGTTTCATCTAAACTGATAATGATTGAGATCTTATATATTCTTATTTTCAGGCGATGTGAAGAAGGGTGTCTTCAGGAATCCCTCGTGAAAGGAAAAATAGTAGTGTGCAATTCTACGGATTCAAACGATGCTCAAGTAGATGGAGCTGTTGCAGCCATTACAATCAGCCCAGTGAAGGACATTGCCTTTGTCACTCCTTTGCCACTCTCTACTTTATCACAAGAAGACTTAAACTCTCTCGTTTCTTATATTAACTCCGAAAGGTAACGCTGTTTTTTCTGTTCCCAAGTTTGACCCGAATCACAAACAAACAATACAAGTCTTACCATGATATATGTAACTCGGCATTGTTATCTCAGTTCTCCGACAGCTACTATTCTCAAAACCGAGGCAGTCTTTAACCAGAGAGCTCCTGTCGTCGCTTCCTTCTCTTCTCGTGGTCCAAACATCATCGCAACTGATATTCTCAAGGTCTGTATATATATGTACGAGCTCAGTTTATGTTTATCACTCTATTTCTATCATGTTCTGACTTCTGAGAGACAATGGTGGAGGACTTGCAGCCGGATATAACAGCACCAGGAGTTGAGATCCTCGCTGCATTCTCACCTGAGACTTCACCGTCCTCAAGATATTTGGACACAAGACGTGTGAAGTACTCTGTTATGTCTGGAACTTCAATGTCTTGTCCACACGTGGCAGGTGTCGCAGCTTACGTCAAGACGTTTCATCCTGATTGGTCTCCTTCCATGATCAAATCTGCCATTATGACAACCGGTAACCAAAAATTATAACATGAGTAAAGCATGCGTATTTTCTTGCCTCCCAAGAAACCCATCAACTTTTGTTTAACACTCTTCTTTCTTCTTTTGGTCTCCTGAATAATCTCGCAGCTTGGCCGATGCATGCTTCTAAAGCTGGTGCATTAACCGAATTTGCTTATGGAGCTGGACATGTAGATCCAATAGCTGCTACTAATCCTGGACTCGTATATGACTCGGCTAAAGCAGACTACATCGCCTTCCTCTGCGGCATGAAGTACAATGAAACTACCGTGAAACTCATATCCGGTGAAGCAGTCACTTGCAGTGGAGAAACCTTAACAAGAAACTTAAACTATCCTTCAATGTCGGCAAAATTGTCGGGATCTAATAGCTACTTCACCGTGATTTTCAACAGAACCGTCACCAACGTGGGTAGCCGAATCTCTAAATATAAATCAAAAGTTGTACTAAATAACGGATCTAAGCTCAAGGTCAAAGTCTCGCCTCGTGTCTTGTTTTTTAAGAAGGTGAACGCGAAGCGGTCTTTTACTGTGACTGTTTCAGGCAGCGATCTTGACTCACAACTGCCGTCGTCTGCAGACCTAATATGGTCTGATGGCACTCACAATGTGAGAAGCCCCATTGTTGTTTATAAAAGTGAGTGAGAATGTGGTGGAAGACTTATCTGGCACGTCTTGAATATATTTGACAGATCTACAAATGACTAAATTATACGGTTACACTTACATAAGAACTTTAATCACATGCACAATTTATAGTAACACAATCACGTAAAAAAATCAACGAAGCTAATAAAATTGCAGAGTTTATTTAATACATATTTATTTTTCTGTAACCTGGTTATATACAATAAAATCACAATCACATCTCGAGATCGACGTCCATATATAGCCAGGTTACTAAGAGCATCCATCATCAAATCTCCCCTTAAAACCTATTATAGTGTGAAATCCATCTCCAACCCACCCTTATTTTTAACACTAAAATGATGGAACACTATTTTTTCCCTCATTTATAGTGTAACCTTATTTCTTCCCTCAAATTTGATGTTGATCTTTTTTATTTGCATATTGATCCTTTAATTCTTTCTTTTTTTACTTTTAACTTAAATATATCATAAAAATCATTTTTATTTTGATTTTTTACTAGAATTAATCATAAAACAGTATTTTAGAAGATGGCATGATTTATATTACACAACTGGATTATAATTCTATTTTATTCACTACAAAGTAAATAATAATAGAAAACTTTTAAAAATTATATATATGAGAAATTATTGAAAGTTTTTGTTTTTTTAATAGAAAAATGTAATTTCTTCATATAATAATAGTTTTATTCAAATAATATACTAATTTATAGAGTTTTTATTGAATAATGAAATAAGTGGGGCTAATTTGTGAAACTTATAAATAAAAGGTTTTTAAAATAAATATGGATTAGGAATATACTTAGAATATTCTCTTTTTAGTGTTAAAAATAAGGGAATACATTGGAGAGAAACATCACACTATTATAAGGGAACACTATAATAAGGGAGAAAATAGTGTAATACATTGGAGATGGTCTAATTAATCACCTTTTTCACAGTGAGGAATTAATTAGTAACAGAGAGGTTCAGAGGCAAAACGACAGGTAGACAATGCAGCAACTATTGAGACTGTAGTCCAAGAGCAGAAGGAAGTGAGGCCCAAAACAAATCAGAAACCCAATGCAAATGAGTCCATGAAGAAGCAACAGTCAAAGAGCCGAAAACAGAGGAGTTGACAAAGTGCAAGGAAGGTGCAAGGAAATTGCCAAAAGATGTGTGTACGGCTAAAGCAATAACGAGGCTAAAGCAATAAGACACAAAACAGATATGACATCCTGACAACGATTGGAGAAGATGTCAGAGTGTGTCAAGTCGTTGTATGATCCCATTAGGGTTAAGAGAGTCTTGTGTATCCTTCTAGTATATAAATAGAGCTACTCCTCTATTTATGAAATGAAAAATGTTTTAAACTCAACTTTATCCAGTTTTTCTTAAATCCTTTCATTAATAAATGAAAAGAAGTTGATTTTTTCCCAGTTTCAATTTTTTTTTTTAAGAAGAAACAGATTTTCTCTACTATATTTACGCAAAAAACCAATTAAAGAGAAAAAAATTAAAAAATTAAAAATCTTAATGAGGTTTAGAAAACGTTAATTATCCGATTGAATTTATTGTTATCTATCAAGATAACCCAAAACTTTATTGGCATAATAAGCTAATACATTGCATGTGATTTTCTTTTAAAATAAGATAATACTAAATTTTGTTATATTTTTTGTTCAAAATAGTATATTAACAATCAGAGGAAATTGATTGAGTTTCTTTAATTTGAATCCAAGACATATCTCTTATATATATTCATCTCCTGCCAATTTCCTAATGAAAAAAAAAAAAAAAAATCAGAGTGATTTTAATTTAGTTTGTTCGAAATGGCGAAAGGTGCAACATTTTATTGCCTCTTCTCATGTCTCTTCGTCTTGTTCTCGAGTACAGTCTCAGCAATCAAGGATGCTGATGATGAAAAGCAACAGGTATTACTATAGTAGCTATTGTTTATCAAAACAAAATTCATAACTATTTTCGTTTCATTTATAACAAAATCAATATAAAATTGTTTTTATGATATCTTGTTTTTCACTATGAGTCTTTATATGACCATCCATATACACTATCATTCATGATGACACTGATGTTGATGATAATCTATCTATAAAGGTATATATCGTATACTTGGGAGCACTTCCGTCTCGAGAGAATTACACACCAATGTCGACCGATCACATTGGTATTCTCCAAGAAGTTACCGGAGAGAGGTTTAATTAATTTAATTCTGTCATATTACATATAGAGATACCTTGTTAGATGTAGATAAAACGTTATGATAGTTCTAAAAAGTTTTTTTTATATTATGTGTAGTTCGGTCGAGAAGCGCTTGGTGAGAAGCTACAAAAGGAGTTTCAACGGGTTTGCAGCACGACTCACCGAATCCGAACGTGAAAGATTAGCCGGTGAGTGCTTTCATATATATGGTTTTAATTAATCACTAAACGAATTCACAAATATTTTAATAGATAGAGAAACCTTTAGAGATAAAGAGATAAAACTGACAAGAATTTTTGTAAATTGTCGGTGTTTTTTTCAATATACAAGCTGCGGTTAAAAGTCAAATACAAAAGAAAAATGATAGGTTTAGTCCAACACGATACGATCTTAAAGAATTTAGTCTTACATGGACGGGTAAGACTAGAAATGATCCTAAAATTTTTTAAGACATCTAAACCAATCCTATCCAACCATCACAAAACGGGATTAAAAGACTACATCGGTATGCGTTTGGTTTCCACCACAACAAGGATAGGGAAATTATGAAAATAGTCTAAATTTTGTATCGAAATAAAGTTATTGTTATTGATCTATCTTGTTTATGCATAATTTATTTTCTTTATTGTTTTGCTATTTCTTCTCTCCTTACATTAGCTAATGTTGTTATTTTAGGAATGGAGAGAGTTGTGTCTGTGTTCCCAAGCCCAAAAATGAAACTCCAAACGACTTCTTCTTGGAACTTCATTGGTCTCAAAGAAGGCAGCAAGACAAAGCGGAACCCTAGCATTGAGAGTGATACAATTATCGGAGTCATCGACAGTGGAATCTGGCCTGAATCGGACAGCTTTTCAAACCAAGGTTTTGGTCCCTCTCCTAAGAAATGGAAGGGCACTTGTGCAGGCGGCAAAAACTTCACCTGCAACAAGTAAAACACACTATTTACGTTCACTATAAAATTTCGTCGAACAACGTAACTTATGAGCACTTTTAAGCTTCAAACCCTAAATTCTCTATTTTGCAGCAAAATCATTGGGGCAAGAGACTACACAGCCAAGTCTAAAGGCAAAGAGTCGGCGAGGGATTACACGGGACACGGCACGCATACGGCGTCCACGGCTGCCGGAAACGCTGTCGCAGGAACAAACTTCTACGGGCTAGGAAATGGAACCGCGAGAGGTGGCGTTCCAGCCGCCCGAATCGCCGTTTACAAAGTCTGTGACGCTGAAGGTTGCGGCGGAGAAGCAATTTTGTCTGCGTTCGACGACGCAATCGCTGACGGTGTGGACGTTATAACTATCTCCATCGTGCTCAATGACATTCCACCGTTCCAGCAGGATCCTATAGCGATTGGGGCTTTTCACGCTCTGGCTAAAGGAATTCTCACGGTGAACTCAGCCGGTAACGACGGTCCGAAAATCAGCACGGTCACGAGCAGCGCACCGTGGGTTTTTAGCGTTGCAGCCAGCATCACGAACCGTGCGTTTATGGCCAATGTTGTTCTTGAAAACGGAAAGATACTTGTCGTGCGTAACAAGAAACACTCTTATCTCTATCATCAAAGAACCTTTGCTCGGTTTAACCAATTTAATTCTTATTTTCTTATGAAACAGGGAAGATCAGTGAATACGTACGATCTCAATGGAACCAAGTATCCTCTGGTCTACGGAAAATCTGCTGCTTTGAGTACATGTAACGAGACTAAGGCTAGGTCACTTCCTGTCCAAGAAACCATCAATATTTTATTCTTTCATTTTGCGGCAACATGGTTTTGTACATAACTAATCTGCGATGAGTTTTTTTTTTTCATCTCTTGCAGGTTATGCGAGGCAGAGTGTTTAGACGGAAAAGTTGTGAAAGGAAAGATTGTGCTATGTGAATCGTCGGAAGGTCCAATAGAAGCTCAAAAATTGGGAGCTGTTGGATCCATCGTAAAGAACCCTGAACCAGACCACGCCTTTGTCCGCTCTTTCCCTGTCTCTTTTTTATCCGATGATGACTACAAATCGCTCGTCTCTTACATCGAATCCACAAAGTAACGATTTTGTCTTCCTTTCTTATATTTATAATACGCTGCATACTTCAATTTATCCAACTTTATTGGCTGTTTCGTGTGTGGGTGTGTGTAGAGATCCAAAAGCGACTGTTCTGAAAAGTGTGGAAGCCTTTAATCAGACAGCTCCTCTTGTTGTTTCTTTCTCTTCTCGCGGTCCAAGCACCATCGTTTCAGATATTCTCAAGGTAATTAATTAGTTGATTTTAGTGCTGTTTATTAGTCTCTTTTTGGAGTTTTGCTCAAGCCCTGAGAGACAATAATTGATTGAAAATGCAGCCGGATATAACAGCACCCGGAGTGGAGATCCTCGCTGCCTATTCACCAGACAGTTCACCAACTGAAACAGAGTTTGACACTAGACGTGTAAAGTACTCTGTTATGTCTGGAACTTCAATGGCTTGTCCACACATTGCAGGCGTGGCCGCGTACGTCAAGACTTTTAATCCTCAATGGTCCCCTTCCATGATCCAATCTGCCATAATGACAACCGGTAAATTAAAACTTGAATCCAATTTTTTTAACATACTTGTCCCGCAAGAAACCCATTGATAAGCTTTTAATTTGTAGCTTCGCCGATGAATGCTTCTGGTCCTGGCTTTGGAATGACCGAGTTTGCTTATGGAGCTGGCCATGTGGACCCAATAGCTGCCATTAATCCTGGACTTGTCTATGAATCTACAAAAGCTGATCACGTCACCTTTCTCTGCGGTTTAAATTACACCAGTGAGAAATTAAGAATAATATCTGGTGACAACAGCATTTGCACGAAAAAAAATTCCAAGGCATTACCAAGAAACCTTAACTATCCAACGATGTCTGCTAAAGTGTCAGGAACAGGATCGTTCAAGGTTACTTTCCAAAGAACTGTCACAAATGTTGGTAAGCCAAACTCTATATACAAAGCGAAGGTAGTCTCTAGTCCTGGATCTAAACTCTCAATCAAAGTGAATCCTAGTGTTCTGTCCATGAAGTCCGCCTATGAGAAGCAGTCTTTTACGGTGACTGTCTCAGGCAATAGTCTCGGAACAGAACAACCTGTGTCAGCAAATCTAATTTGGTCTAATGGCAGTAATATTGTGAGAAGCCCCATAGTTGTTTATGCTATGAGCTGATCTGCGGTGGCTAAATAAAGATAGATTTGTTGTTTGTGTTTGCTTTTAGGTATTGATTGTTTGTTTGCGTTTCTCTTTGCGACTTTACATTTGGATAATAACATGCTGTTGGGTTCTGAAAACTCTAAAAATTCATTTTTTCAGAAACAGATGGGAGTATCATTTAAGTAAATAATGGCTAAAGTTCAAATAAAACTCAAATAAAAAGATGCTAGCAAGGTAACAAAAAAAAGTCTTTGACAAATTCTTGTTCTCGCATAAAAATAAATAAACATGGTTGATAACTTGGCAGCTTAATCTACACAATAAAGTAGTCTCAAAAGTCTGCAAATTAAAGTTAAGAGCATATTTTCCAGTCTATTCATATAAGATATCATTCCTTTGTTTGCCAAAACAGAAGATATCATTCCTTTCTTCTTCAACCTCTTAACTAAATAGTACTATAAGGAGTAAGAACTTATGCCTAACGCATGATGTGTAATCCCAATCAAGCATCAAACTATAGTATCTTTCATTGATCCAATTACTATTCTCGAATAATTCTCAGAAATAATAGACAACGAAAATGTGATTATCGAGGGTCTTACTTGATATCGGGAACAAGTGATTGATATATAGCGTAGTAGTAAATCCAAATATTTCAAATTCTATAGTCCGTATTGTATATACTTCTCTACACCATGAAAGGGTGATTTAACATTAAAACATACATTGTAGTATTTAATTTTAGGTTATGGGTGTTTTTGCTTGTAGTTTCGGACTATAGAATATGCAACTATGAAGGCACGTACTCTAGGTTGGTTATCCACTATTTGGATAGTTTTCTTTTTGTGGACATAATTGATTGTAATTTGTAACGAGCATAAATTATTTGATCTTGGAACCCAATCAAGGACTACCATAAACATAAAATACTGATATAAAATCTCATTTTAAAATTTTGTTGCAACGAACTGATATAAACCCGATCAAGGACAAGGACAACACTTTTACACACGCGTAAACTTGTATGTTTGTTATTTTAGGTCAAAAAGTCAAAGGCATATTTTACCTTTACACATACATATTAACATTATAACATATATAGGTCGGCAAAACACATACATATGAACTTGCCCACGCTACACATACTGACATACACATATACATATTACATACACGTACATAACTATATATATGGCATTGACTTACGTTCGGAAGTAAAACAAGGGACCAGTGAGAAGAATCTCTTACACGAGAATCCATCTCTTATCCATAATGGACAACAGTTCTCAGTCTTTACATGCTTTTAGGTATTCACATTCCGCGAATATATATGTTTACAATATGCCAATACTTATTTGCGTGTATATAAATAATAATATACCCGAAGATTTGGGTAAGTAATTGTATATTTTTCATAAAAATGGGCACTTTCCTGATGCTTTTGAGATATACGCGAATGGACCGGACCATATATGTACCAGTTTTTCAAGGCAGCTGGAATTTTTTGGTCTCCAATTTGAGATATTATATGATGAGATATAACGATTTGAGTTTTATTTATTCCCCGGAACCGAATCTCTCTTCCCAACAACGAGTAAACAACGTGTATCATCGTCACGTGATACTTTGCGAGTAAGGCATCCATAGTTCCATATATAGATAAAATTGTAAAAAAACAATATTATCTTTATGTTTCAGAACTAGATCTTCCCGACAACGTGTAAACAACGGATTTTTTCGAATGGTCAATATGTATTAGATGTTAATCTACTAAGCTATAGATAATTGGTAAATAATCTATGTTTCTGTTGATAAATATTATCAGTTTTTAACTCAATTAATAACTATCAAGTCCTCATATACTATGCTGTAAATATTTATTGATAAAAATGTTATTTTTGTAGTGAAGTTTCATAAACTGTAGCTCAAAATCAATTGTATTAGTCCATATTTATTTATATATTAATATAGAAAGTTATAATCAGCTGAACCACACAAAAGCTGAAATAGTTGATATGTCTGGCTTTGTTTCGGTTAGTTACGGGTAAGTCAAGTTTTTTTTGATCCGAATTCAAAAATATATCTAAAACTTTTTTGACAAAATTTAGATATCTGAACTTTTGAACCTAACGTTTCGTTCTGTCCTTGGCTCTGAGTTGATCTTGTGGCTCTGAGCTCATCTAGTAAAGACGATCACTAAAATTTTATAAACTATTTTATTGTTTAAAAGCTTTCAAGATATTTTTCACAATAATTAATGATTGATTTGTGAACCTTGAAGATAAAGAAGAAGAAAACGAGTAGACTTCATCAAGTGGAGAATTTTTGTGGACCTCAACTTCTCGTCTTTGATCATATATTTTTTCTTAAAACAAAAAGAAAATTAGTTATAGATAAAGTTAAATTTAACCAATATAATAGTTATGGCCAATTTCTTTTTAAATATTTTTTTGAGTGCAACTATTCAGATCTAAAAACGGATCATATGAACATGCGTGCGATTGAAAGAACTCTCAAGTTCTTCTTCTGTTCTCTTTTCCACTTTGGCTCTATGTGATCAAGAAAGGTCGCCAATTAATCCTCGGAATGACACGTGGCAATATATCATTTGCCCGACCTGAGACCCGGCGCCGGACTTATCTCTTTAAGATATCTCTTTCGGATATTACAAGAGAAACATTGAACGTTAAGTCTTTGAAGAATCTCACTGTTTGTGTCCTTATCCGAAAGAGGTAAAGAATCCAAATTTGTCTGTCTACAGGCTTCCTCCAAAAAAGACTAGAGCAAAAATTGAAATAGTCGGCTACAAATTAAAAGAATTTAGCCTTACCAATATAAATAACAAATTCAAAGTCAATATTCAAGGTCACTAGTTCAACTTCATTATCAGTGATTATGGTATTATCAGTGATTGTCCCTATGCACCAGAGTCCAGAGATATTAGAGATTAAAAGGCTGGAAACTTTCTCAGTTTATCCAAAAAGGAAAGAAAAAGGAATGGCAAAGAAAAGATGGTGAGGCTTCTAATTTCACTAGCAAAGAAAATAACATCAAAGTAATTGAGATTCTTTTTTAAAAAATGCAAAAGAAGCAATAGTCTTTTCAACATCAAGAAGAGAACATACCCATAATAAGCCTCTTTTTCTTGACGGATGGTCATGATGATGAATGGTTATAATGATGATGATAACTCCACTATCTCCATAACCTAATCCCTTGTAGCATTATGTATATATAGCCCCATTGAGTTCTTGTAATTACACAAACCTCTTCTTCATCATAGTTCTCCTACATAAGAAGAATCACAAAGAGAATCTATTTAAAGAGATTAGAGTGTTAGCTTTGAATATCTATTCATGGAGAGTAAAAGACGAGTTGGATCATCAACTTCTTCTTCTTTCACCACCGAACTCTTCGGATCCAAAGATCCTTCGCCGCCATCTTCCTCCGGAATCTTCACTTCCATTTTCCCCCATCCATCCAAGGTTCTATTACCTTCCTTTTCTTCAAAGTTTTTTTTCTTGCGTGATCTGATTGGTTCTTGAGGCTTAATCTTCGGTTTCTTGATTTAATTTCTCAGGGCGTTGCAAGAGATGGTCAAAACTCCAAACATGGCTCACAAGGTCAGTATGAAAACAACTTCCTTCTTCTTCTTCTCTCCCTGTACTCTCAAAATACTCTGCTTTTCTTGAATCAAAAATGGCTCTATTTTTCTGAATGAAGATGTTTTCTTACACAGCTCAACGTAGAGAATCTTTAACAGCGCAAGACAAAGTTGATCCATGTCATCTAAGCTCTTCTCTTTACTACGGTGGTCAAGACGTATACGCTCGATCCACCACCAACCAAACTTACCCTACAGTGAGTCTTCTTATATTTTTGCTTACCACTTTCAGACTAAAAACAGAGGATTTGGCTGATTAGAAAAACCAACTTTCAGGTAAACAATGAGCATCAAAGAAGCGGAGAACACGATGCTAATGGACAGAACTCACAAGATGTTTCAAGAGGAAACTGGTGGCAAGGTTCACTTTATTACTAGAAAACAAACAATACCTCTAGTTTCTTTGTAAATCTCTCCAAGAACCCATGAAAGCTCAAGCCAAGTACTAATTATATCTACTGAACCAAGACTTTGTATAAATAAGTCTATGCAGGGAAAAAAAAAAAAAAAGAGTTATTAGGAGATTTCCATGATTAAGAGATAATATCAAAGGGATCTCCTAGTGAAAATATCATGAATAGATTTCTCTAGTACTTGTTCCAATCAACTGTATCAATATTTACTCTGTTTTTTTCTCTTATGTTCAACAAAAATATGAAATCTTCAGCGTTTTACCAAACGCAAATGCGCATGACCAATCCAGACATCCTTACAGAGGAATCAAACCCTTATATTATTTAGTTTTTACAGAAACTGCTTACAAGTTTATGTTCTTTCGTCTATAACCTATCGGATCAAAACAGATTAAACAAGATTTAAACTTCGGAATCTTAAGCTGAGGAAGTTTGTATAGTACAATAGCTCTTATCCGAAATACAAAGGAACAACCTTTCATACGCATCAGCCATTTTAGACGCCGTGAAAAGCCTCAACGACCGTTCACGCGCCTCCTTGCCTTTCCTCTGCAACTCCTCTGTTCCGTCGCTCACAACCCGCGAAATCGCCTCCGTTAGAGACTCAACATTCGGTGAGAATGTATATCCCAAATGTGGACCGACGACCACTGACCCAGTGATGCTCGCTAGCTTCGTGGCTAAGACCGGTTTGCCTGAAACCATGGCTTCCAAGAGAGTATGATCGAGCCCTTGTGCTCGAAGAGTCGGGTTCACAAACACATCGATGGCGTTGTAGAATCCGGCTAACGTTTCTTGATCTAACGGTCCAAGAACGATCACGTTGTTAGACCCAAGGTCTCTATATCTGTTTCCCCACGGACCATCTCCAGCTACTAAAACGACGACGTTCTCGCGTGCCGTCTTGTTCTCTTCGAACACTCGTTTCAAAGCTGAGAACATCAAAGGGTGGCCTTTATCTTTCACTAACCTCCCTGCGATTCCAAGGACCAGAGGAGCTTTCTTGTTCTTGCCGCTTCTAACGCCGAACTTCTCTCTGAATCTCTCGCGTTTGGAAACGTCCGGTTTGAAAACGCTCTCGTCGACGCCGTTTAAAATGATCTGGACGCGTTCCTCAGGAATCATGTAGATCCTCTTGAGTACGTCGCCGCAGTGATCGCTAGTTGCCACGTGGTAAGCGTAGCGTTGGAAGAATTTGACTTCTTCCACCACTCGCTTCGCTCGCTCCGTCAGAGCAGGAGAAGAAGGCGGGGGCTGTTCTTCGTCGGCTCCGGCGGCGGCGGTGGCGTCTGCTTGACGGAGGAGTTCTTGAATGATGTCGGAGTGAAGAGTCTCGTAAGCGATTCCGTGCCATGACGCGACCACGTTTTGGAGGTTCTTGGCTCTTGTGTGGAGAAGCCCGACGCTTTCCGTGTGAACCACGTCAAATGGTTTTCCGCTCGCGTTCTGCGTCTGCGATTTCAGGAAAATATTTCAGTTAAATTATTTTAAAAGTGAAAATGTAATTTATTGAAAAATTGAAATTTAAATGTCATTAAGTAAAATTTAATTAATTTAAGTTAAATCTGAAATGAGTGATACGGCAGTTTGCGATTAAACAAAAAAACTTTCCGCATTTGTACGTAAACGCTAAGTGCGATCGACGTCCAAACCAGCAATCGCAGTAACATTTAAACTTCCGGTTTACCTGAAGCTGTTGCGAGACGGTAGCTTGATCGAGATATCCACCAGAAGTCGGCTCAGAGAGATGGAACCGGAGAGTTTCCAGTCGATATTCAGGGAACGACGGAGAAGCGGCGGTGAAAACATGAACCTCGTGGCCACGATTAGCTAGAGCAAGGTGCAGCGTAAGCGCGTGTCTCTCGAGCCCACCAGCTTGCGATTTCTGAGGCCATTTCTTGACCACCACAGCGATCTTGAGAGTCCTCTTCGGTTTAGTAGGGAAGAAAGTGAGATGGTTCCAAGCGGAAGAGAATCTAAGAAGGTCGATGGTTTCGTTGTTATGGTTGCCATCAAATATGTGAGGGTCGGGATTGTGATCGTAAGGACAGGAACAGAGTGTTGTGTTGTGTCGGAAGAGAAAAGAAACGAAGGAGAGGAGAGAGAGGAGGAGAGTGAAGTGATAGAGATATCTGAAACAGAAGGAGAAACGCATCAATGGGTTTTCTCTGGCCATGGAAATGGAAACGAGATTGAATCTGGAAACTCAAATTTAATCGGTTAAAACAAAAAGAAGAAGTAATTGTCAGTGGATTGAATCTGGAAAAAGGGTTAACCAAGGCACTTGATTTGGATTAGATCGTGTTCTTTTTTTTTTTTTTTTTTTTAACATCAAAATCGTGTTCTTTAAGTCATATGCACATGCTCTCGAAATAAATCATCGCAATAAAGTCTTGCCCCTGAGAAACTAGAATATGAAATTAACGGCAAAATTGGTTAGCATTGAAAGAAATTTGGATTGCGTGCCGTCCCGACCGAGGAAAAACGCCGAGATGTTGACTTTGTGAGATTCAAACGACGTCATCTTACTGAAACGGAAGGAAAACAAAAAGAATGCGCCGTTGCCGGGGATCGAACCCGGGTCACCCGCGTGACAGGCGGGAATACTTACCACTATACTACAACGACATTTTGTTAAAAATTAAATAATAACAAAAATAACGTAGTATTAAACTGAACTTCACAGACAAAAGCTCTAATTATCTATGTACATGATCTATAAGAATGTAGTGTTCTACGGTTGTGCGTCTGTGCCTATATTTGCATCGATAAAAATATGTCAGCGTTAGAAGTTTGATTATCCCATACTCAAAAGTCCAATATATATATGGTTAATGGTTGTTAGATAAAGGCTTTAGCATAAAGGGATATTAGACCAACTTTCGGTATTAAAAACTAGTAGTGACGAGTAAAACGTTGCAAATTCAAAAAAAAGAAATCAATATTTGTTTTTCTCATTAGAATGTGAAGTTGTGAATGCTACAGCAGTTAGTGGTAGGAAGTAGGAACTATTTATAGTATTTTATACGGTTATACCAAGAAAAGGTTGTGCATACTAATTTATGTTTGGTCAAAACTTAAAAGGTAAACCTAACCTTCCCTCTAACATTTGTTACTTCAAAACGTCGCACTAAAAAGAGAAGAAGAATAAAATTTTGACCCAAAAAAATAAAAGGTTATGAAGAAGAAGAAACATCTATGTTTGTCTCCGAATCCCTCATCTCAAGCTGCATTTGTTGACTTAATCCATATTAATCCCAAATAACCAGTCACCTAAACCAATGATTAGGTGTCACTACAAAAAAAAGTGTGTTTTACATCATTTATTTTAAATATTTGCATTAGTTATAAATGATGTAAACTAATTTTACATCACTTATAAAAATGACTGTAATTGTGGTGATGCAAATAATTTACATCAGTTTATTAAGAACTGATGCAAAAAAAAGTGTATTTGCATCAATTATTGCAATGGATGCTAACTTTTTCTCATCAGTTAGAAAAATGATGCTAAAATTTACTTTTAAATAAATTAATTATAATTAAAATATTTATTATTTTTTACTATTTTTCTTTTTTTTCGAATCTGCTTATATTCAAATAATAATAATAAATATTTATAAGCTGAAATAAAAAGACGAATTCCATACAATAAAATACGAATATATTTGTACAAAAATAAAACCAAATCTATACTCATTATGTCAAAGTGATCCAGTATTCATACTAACTAATAACTTAAGCAAAAATAGTTTTCATCGTCACTTTGCTTCCATATCTTCTGCGCTTGATCAACCAGTCGATCACTAATAGTCTAGTACCATTCATCACCACCATAACACGACGCTTGATCGTAAAGAAGTTAAAGTATTTCCTGAAAAAAAAATAGAAAATCATATATCCAAAGTAAAATAAATCCAATCACAGAAAGCATTTGTATTCATATCAAATAATATCTTAAAGCAATTGGCAAGATCTAATGTTTTCTTCGATTGCTTATAGAAACGAGAACTTAATCCTAACGAAACATCTACATAGAAATTAGGCACATAAGTTATCAGATCTATTTACCTTCAGAGGGAAAAGAAACAATTTAGTGTTGGCAGCATGAATACACGAGCTCTTAGGGAAGTTTTATTTGTTAATCCTTTTGTGGATGTCTTCTGTAAACATTCGGTTGTTTCAAAGTTAGATTAGGAGAAGAAGAAAACAAACTGCAGAGGAAGTGAAGGTAACTGTTAGGATTCTACGAATATCTATAATTGATTTTTGTTTAATTTAAGAAAATAAAACTCATTCTACCGGGAACCAAAAAAAAAATTAAAATGAAAGGAAAAAGGAGTTTGGTCAGTTACTAAAAAAAAACTGATGTTAAGTTGTAAAAATTTAACAAAAATTTAATATAGCGTTATTTTTATATAGGCATGCAAAGTTTTGCATTTTAACATCAATTTGAAATTGATGCTAATTATTATCATTATTCTTTTTGTTAGCGTTACTTTTTAATTGATGCTAAATTATTTTTTCATTAGCAAAACCGATATAGATTTATACAATTATATCAATTTTGTTAAAGTGATACAAACTAGTAAAATTTAAATCAATTTGATTGAATTGATGCCAAACTAATTAATTACAACATCAGTTAATTATAATTGATGTATAGTAATTTAAAACAGTATCACTCACATTTGTGATGCAAATTAAGTGATACAATACACACTTTTTTTTGTAGTGTGTATCCCCACACGGCTACACGGATAGCTCATAAAATGTATATTATAAATCGAGTTTCTGTTCGTGTTCAAATCTTTTTTGTGAGGGAACTTTATGATATCATCGTGTATAAGGTGAAGGTTTAGACTTTCCAACTATAAGAAACAAAATATATGTATTTGTTGACAATGGAATCGTATAATTTGGTTTTTGATCTGGTTATGGTTAGCAGCTTTTTCATTGATTATTAGTTAGGAGAAGGAGCCTATTTTATACATTAGCTACCAGAATTAGAGCCTCAGAGCATAGTGGCATGCACATAACTTATATTAGAAGTTATATTGAGAAACGGATTTTGAAATTCCTTCTCTAATATTTTAATACATTTGGAAAAGTGTACGATGATCTTAATCTATTTTCAATCAATTTATTGTAAAGTTTTTCAGTGTGTTTCTTCTTAGTTGATGATATACATTCGTTTATTGGTGCAATTTTCCTAATACTGAAATGGGATACTGATCAATGAAATGACAAAGATACTGTTGGGGACAAATTTTCAAGAGTGTTTGGATGATCGAATCGGAGTGGGTAGTATTCACCAAAATACGTCGAATCTTTCAGCAGATAAGTCGGTTCCCTATATTCACTGTTCCTGTTTTTTTTTTACCGCCTTTCATAATTCTCCTGATCGGAATAAATTCCTCTCATACTAATTACAAATTCACAATTCTCTCGAAAATAATGTGATTTCAAAACATTGTTACACAAATTTAAAATTTAGGGATAGAAATATTTTTTACAGCTGTAATATAATAATTATGTAAACTATAAATAGTGTATAAATCAGAATTTAGGCTGAATACACTGTTTTAAGAAAAACAAATTTAAGAAAATTCACCTAAAAAAGGTCATCTTAAATAAATGCACTCATCTATACAAAAATAAAAAAAGGGAAATATACAAATGTATCTTTTTTTTAATATTTAGGCTTCCTTAATCCTTAATCTCTCTCGTGACTCGTGAGTCGCAACTCGCAACAATTGGCAGGTGAAATTGTCGTAACGCCTTTAACTATAGCTGCCCATCTGTACGATCTTCTTCTTCCTTCTTTATATATTTCAACCCAAACTTCTCTCTCTCTCCCTCTTCTCTCTGTGCTTGATTTACTCTGTTTTCTCTCTGTTCCAGATTTGCTCTGTTTTCTCTCTGTCCTTGATTTGCGCTCTCTCTCATCATCAAATGGAATCTACTGAGCTACAAGACATAGATTTCTTTAGCTCCTTTTCCGGGCACACAAGCCCAACTTTCTTCACTCCAACCACAAGCTCGCTCCGACCCGACTCCGTATCCGAAGACATGGATTCACATAACTTGGACGAAGAAGACGAGTACGTCGCCGACTTGACTCGCCAGATGACTAACTATATGCTTCACGACGATGAAAAGCATCAAAAGGTACAAACTTTTTTATAAAACTTCACCAGATTCGATTCTCTATCTCCTTTTTCACTCTTAATTTCTTAACAAAAATTGTTTTTTTTTTTCCCAAAAATTCAGTCATATGGTGGTGGCTCTGGCTCGCCGCAATCGACTCTTTGGTCACCTTTCGCTTCCGGTTACAGTAGCCCAATCGGCCCTTCCCGTGAACCATCGCCTCCTCCTACTCCGGCGATGGCGGTGGAGACGAAGCCTATTATGATCCCTTTTCAGTCAAAACAAGCTCTCATCGATGACCAGATCCGATCTGTTCAAGCTAACGTGAGCTCAATTTTTTTTTGTAAAATGTTAAATTTCAATGTTTTAATTAATTATTATTAATTTACTCGGAATCTTTGTTTTTCTGTAAATTTGCCGTTGGTTATAAACGGAAGGTCCAGATTAAACACTTGATGAAGACAGAATTTTGTTTCCACCGTCGGATGCATTTATCTTTCTTTTGTTCAATATTTTTGTATGTAGTTCCATAAGATCAAAATGGAGAAAGAGAAGCAACGAAACGATGACGTATTGAGGCACAAAGCAAGGAACTACCACCACCAGCAGCAGAGACCCAGGTCGGGGGTTAAGGCGGTGTTCGTTGACGGGTCGGGTTCGAGAACCGGATCGGGTGGAACCGGAGTGTTCTTGCCACGTGGTCATGGGACTGTTGAGGAGTCACGCAAAAAATCAGGTTCGAGAGCCAATACCCAATAAGTAGAGTAATTATTTCATCATTATTACTTCTTTCTTTCTTCCGTTATGAATTTTTTGTTTTTGGGGATTTGGGAAATAAATTAGTGGTTTTCACAAAGGTTACGTATTATAAAGGACAAAAGTTTTAAAATAAGATAGGATGACGTCTTCTAACATTTTATCAATATATTCTTTCAGATTCCAATTTGTTCTTTTTTGGGGGTTGACAAAGTAGGAATCTTGCATATGTTAAGATATGTCCTTAATATATCTTAATGATGTCAAACAAACCACTGAAAATATTAGATTTAGAGTTCATAATTAAG
This sequence comes from Microthlaspi erraticum, assembly GCA_902728155.2. Lineage (NCBI taxonomy): Eukaryota > Viridiplantae > Streptophyta > Magnoliopsida > Brassicales > Brassicaceae > Microthlaspi > Microthlaspi erraticum. The sequence continues at coordinate 418,338 of CACVBM020001118.1, read as the reverse complement.
ATTAATTGGTTCGACCTCGACGTAAATGTTATAATTAATGTGTAATTATTTGTTTTTATGTGGTCGACAAAATGGATAAAAAATTTCATGCCATGTTCACTTGCTTAGTGTAAGAATCGACTTTTGATACACTGCACAAATTCCATTCTTTCTGGATGTGATTATCTTCTTATCGTTTACCAGATACGACATAAATACTTTTAACTGGAATGGTTACTAGTTGGGTTACGATTAGGTTGGGTTAGTTTAGATTGAGTATCAATCATCTCAAGTTCAAAACTCAATTATTTAGGAAAAATACTATATAATAAGAATCTTGCTTTACATAATTACACTGTTTGACTGAGTAGATTCCCAAGATTCCTTCTCTCTCACCAAATCGATCTCTTTTTTTCTTTTTTTTTTAAAGATTTTCTGTGGCTGTAGTTCTGACAGATATGCCCTCCTTAATTAGAATCTTACCTCAACTCGTTGGTCCCCATTTGCAAACCCTTTCCCTTTCAACAAAAATAAAACCAATTTAGGTTCAAAAATCATTATCATTAGTTTTCATTTTCTTAAGACCCCACTTGTTTCATTCAATAAGTGGATTATAATCTAAGATAACGTAGATATTTATTCATCCCGTGATTCTTTTCTCTTGTCACCGTTTGATCATTGACAGGCTATAACCGAACCACATAGTGTAAACTTTGTTTCTTTCTAAATATAGTATTATACTCCAATTCGGAATTAGAAAGACACTTAAAATCTCATACCCGCATGTAACACTAACTAAGATTGACACAAATGATTATACATAAAATCTCAACGCTAAGACTTTCTGCATATTTCATTTTCAACTCTTAACCGTTGCCCAATTTAGAAGTCGGTGGTTTAATTTTCGGCATCATATGATTTGATGTGGCTTAGATATTGGTGGGTGGTGGTGGTGACAATATACTATTTATTGTACTGCTGGTATTAAGATTTGTTGTCGTTCTGTGAAACTGATGTCTCAACTGTACAATTCTCTCTCAAGTCATTACTCTCAAGCACCAGACCGGTTTAGTTTGGTTTAAATGTAGATTTAGTTTGGTTTTGACTTTTGTGTCTGACAGAAATATTGGTTGCAGGGTGTTCAACAGTTATAATACCAGCAAGAGTGGTTGAAGCCTTGAAAGTTCACTTTGACAAATTGGGTGTTCCTTCTACATTCTCTTCTGATATCCCTCCTTTTCATGGTACCAACCCCACCTATCTTTTTCCTTCTCTAGTTTCCTTTTTTTTTTTTTTTTGATTATTCTTTGAGTAAAGTTACGTTTTACAAGAATTAGCTTTACAACTATAAACAACCTCTTAATTTTTGCCGTTATATGAATTTAAATTATGTATTTATTTATATTGAAATTATATACCTTAAATTTCTTAGATTTTAAGGTATATAGTTTCAGAGCTTCTCGAATAAATTAAACTGGTGTCGGTTTGACATGATTCTTGACGGTTTTGTTAACCAGCCAGATAAATGTTTTTTTTTCTTCCATTGATATAAATTCTTTATCATGTAGATGCTTTGTTGGTGTCCATGAAGAACAAAAACAACAAAGGGAACAAAAGTAGTTCATCAACTCGGGCTAAAAGTGGACCACCATACATGGTGGAGACGTCCGCCGAGAGCCACGAAGAACCACCGGCGGATTTGCCACATGAATGGACGTACTGATCAAACATTGTCACATGCTCTTGGTTGCTGAAGTTATAGGTTTTCAAAAGGTAGTGTCTTTTCGGATTATAGTGGGGTCATAATATAAATGAAAAAAAAAAAGCTTTCAAAAACCATTATTTTTTTTCATTGGAAATATTTAGGTTTTAAAGGTTGGTGAATTTGTTCTTTTATTATTGTTAGTTCCCTAAGCTGATTCAAGTAAAATCAATAATTCTTGGGATAAAAGAACAATAAAAATGTGCATATATATGTTCATATATATCGCATGTCTATTGTAATAAAAGGGATGGGTTGTTTTGTGTAAGATTCCTTGTAATAAAAGCATTATGCATGTAGCCAGTGTGATAATAATAAAAACAATTATTTGATTACTACGTCTGTTAGCTACTTTGTAACTGTATATACAGAATTTTAGTCATGGTATTCCCGATTGCGAATAACCATTACACAGATAGGGAATTTTCAATTTCATCTAAATAATCATAGGACAGCCTTTTTCTTGACGTTGATGTATATTCATTTGTTTGATAAAAACGATCGAAAATGACTAAATATATAACATTACGGGTTTGATAATTTGCATTCAGTTAGTAGCATATGTATAATACCCAATATCACAATTCGCCGTGATTATATATAGTCGTGTTTCAGTGTTTGTGCTGCTCTGTGGTCTCTTTATATTAAACCGCTTTGAATGTATGTAAATAATGTCAAAGATATGACATGTTCGTGGCCTCGTGGGTGGTCTTAAATCCGCCGACTTCTTGTACAGTGCTCATATGTCTTTGACTTCTTCATACTTTCACTTTATAAGGTTCATGTGCACTCACGTTTGTCCAGTGACGGTGTACATAGTACATTGCTCCACTCCTCATGTGACTTTCTTTTCTTTCGTTTCCTTTTTATTTTATTTGTTTGTTTACGTGCACCGACGAATTATGTGTACAAATATCTTCATGCTACTTAAGTTCGTTTATAATTATTTCTTGAACAAAGATGCAGACTTGTTTAAATAGCTTAACATCGATCAGAATTATCCGACCACTCATTTCAAAAGGACTATCTTGTCTAAGCACTATTTCTTAAATGATTTTAACTGTGCTGTTTTACCAATTGAAGAATTTATCCCAATATACGAACTTTTTTTTTGTATGAATATTAAATACGAACTTATTAGTTATTAGGAGAGTGCCCGCGCAATGCGCGGATTTGCTATTTCCAAAAGTTTATTTTTTTGTTCCCTTTTAAATCTTTTTGGTTCTCAATAACTATTGTTCGTAATGATTTGTTAACCCACATTTTTGTACGTGTATGAAAGTTAAAATAGATTGATTAGCATTTCATTACGGCCTAGATACAAACTTATTTAATATAATAACATTATAACATATCCTATGAGCTTTTCAGATTAGCACAGTATACAAAGAGGGAAACAACAGAGGTCCCCAATTGTACTACCTTTTTGTAATTTTAAAAATACGTTTTTAGATTGAAGTTGAGAAAAATGAAAAACTACTTCTGGACCTTTCCCGAACCTTGTTCGAACTTATATGTTGGACGAATTAAGATGTGGAAAATAGAGTTGAAAAAGAGCTTCGTTCTTGCTCTTTCATCCTTCATATGATAAACCATTATTCGAATGACCAAACGACATCCGCATCAGAGTGTACTGAGACCAAAAGCTCGATTGATCTTCAATCAAACTACTCCATTTCTTTCGGAACAAAATTGAAGAGCTCTAATTTGGAATTGAGGAAGATAAAAGAAAAACTTAATGAGTATGGAGATACTTATTAACTCATTCTTGATCTATCCTTTTATGTAAATAGAACCTTAGTGGGAAGAGACGGCCTGGTTTTTCTCATCTAGCTTCTTGAGTATGTTTGACTTGTAAGTTGAAATCTCTGAATCTTCCAAAGAGTCTGGAGGCCATTTGACGATAGAGAGTGCTCCATTAGTTCGCAGCTTCATCTGCAACAAAAGGAGAGTTAGAAATCCAGATGCATTTAGCTTTAAGCACACTCAAGAAGATTAAAACAGTCAACAACACTGAGAATGTTTCAACATAAGAGACGAAAGGCATATATAAATATCTTGCCTGATTTAGTGAGAGCAGAGAGAGCCTTTAGAGCTTCTTTCCTTGTCTTGTCATCTTTAGCATTCCCCAACATATGTAGAAGCTCTTGAGCACCACACAACTCTACAACCTTCATTCTCCTCTCATATTTTATACACAACAAACCAAATGATTACAACATATCAGCACTGGCGAGAGTAAATAAGTATTAATATCAACTTCTTTCTCTTATCAGCAATCCATCAGAGGGAGAAGTTTTTGAGTTATTCTGATGCTTTACCATCGATGGCGAAATAGGGAAAGCGTAGAAGCTCCTATTTTACAACGTTTAACAGTGTTTAAGCATCATCATTCATACCTTATGGGATCAATCTCTGTTGCAGTGTCATCAGTGATAAAGCCATTGATCTTAAAGCCACGCTCAACATTTTGTGCGCGTTGGAGTAGTATCTTCATGTGTTGAGAAAGAACAAGGAGAAAAGTCTTCTTTCTATAGAATAATATTTCTGTGAGAAAACAACCGATGCGAATCAAACCACCAAGGGAAAAAAAAACAATGGTCCAGATTGCAGCCAATTCAAAGATTATCTTACAATAAAGTTTGCAACAACAAGAAAGAGACTCACCAGTGAAACTCAGAACAGAGGAACAAAGTGTTGTGTTGAATATTTGGTTATGTATCTCCATATTATATATCCTTTTAAAGAGTTTGTCTTGGAATGTGCTTGTAAAGCCATCGAACCTGTTAGATAGGCAATTACGAAACACACAATAATGATGCATGACTCGTGAGTAGTAACAACGAAGTACCGAGATTCCTATTTTAAAACCAGACAACAAAATCTCAGAATAATCATATACACATACCCAAGATAACCAACCGTAAGGGAAACACACCAAACAGTAGTTTCTCTTCCCTTATTGTACGGACTAATATCATCTCCTGCCTACAAGCTCTGAAATTTGAGACAAATTATCAAATTTTCAACCAAGTGAAAGCATCTAGGCTAACCTCATTGTGATGTGTGGAGTAATTGTTGAAGATAGTAATGGCGATGGAAGCCATAACAGCGTCGATGAGCCCATCAGCGCAATTAGAGAGCGAATTGTGATGGATCCAGATATGACTCGACCCGAAAATCGAGATCCCGTCTCCGTCGGCCATAGTCCTCCACCCGTAATGCGACATAGAGCTTCTAAGTTCTAACCATGGCGTTACCGGTCGGTCTACAGTCATGAACATGGATCCGATGGATGATGATGTTCGTCACGAAAGCTAACTCTGAATCTACAAAACACAAGTTCACAAAACAGATATTTCCACCGATAAGCACAACTATTAACAATATGTTAACCAAAAATATACATTGCTATTGGAGTATAAATACTGGAAGGTGGTGGAGCGAGAACGTCACTGGAAACCATGACCACTGCCGCTCAGGATCGCCGGATGTGTTTAAGAGGGAAGAGGGTGACGATGAGATGCTTTGAAGTGGGAAAATTGTTCTCAGCTAAAGAGTGAGAGGAGATTGGCCAACGTTTTTATAGTGGAAGTCGGAACGGAAAGAAGAGGAGGCGTAACCGGTGGATTTAATGGCCGACATTGAAAGCCATAACGTTGGAGGAAGGGAGGCAGACAGTTTCGCCGGAGGCGAGTTAATTTTTGATGTGTGGATCCAATTTGGGCGGAGAAGACGGGCCGGAAATATTGTGCCGGGATTTTTTTTTCTAAGTGACGAAACGACGTCGTTTTGCTGGGAGCAATTATAGTTTTGGAATTTTTTTTTCTAAGTGAACAAAACGACGTTTTGGAGCCAGCGAAAAAAAATAAATGTTTTCTGAAAAAGCTGATATGGCACTCTCTCTCGGGATGCTGACGTGTCATCAGCTGAAGAGTGTTACAAGCCTTTTCAATTATATAGATTAGTGTCAATATACACATTCCTAGAGGCCCAACGATATGTTTCTGGCTTATATCCAAACCAATTTCCTAAATATCTGCTGCTACCCTATATATTTTGATATTTTGGATCGGATCAAATCAAAATAAACAAATCTTATAAAACTGTACGTCAAGCCTGAGTCCTTACAAATCGCACTTCTTCCTCAAACTCAGAATCCATCAGTTCAGTTGACCAAAAGAAAAATAATAGGACTTTTGCGGATTCACCAAATAGAGATACTAATGTGGATCAGCTTTTGTTTAGGAGTAACTTATTAAATTGACCTAACCGTACACAGTTAATCAACTATCTTAGAGATAGAAAACAAGAAAAAAAAAATGAGAACAAAGAACGATAATTATATATTAAAAAAAAATAGAATGAAGAACAAATCCGAAAATCGTTAATGCTTTAATTTTCAGGATTATTGTTTCATCGGAAACAAAGATGAACGATTAAAGATGACAAACATCATAACTGATGTAAAAAAAAAAAAAATCAACAATGTGATTGAACCTCGGTGTGATTGTTATTACTAGTGTTCTTAAAACTCCTACTTCCAAAGATCATAAACCCTAATCCGAAACCAGCCATTGCAGCCAAGAATACTCCTCCATTGAACGACATCACAGCCAACATAACCAAATAAGACAAGCCAGCCCTCACGGTGTATACTACCGTCTGGACTAGCCCGAAACCAAAGCTAGCCGGACCGGCTTTCATAGCTCCACAGCGAGAAAGCCACTCCGAGGCAGCTGATACAACGAAAATGACGGCGAGGCAGACCCAATACATGGTCAGACTGGTCCCTGGCCAGCCATCGAATAGAACCTCCGTGTTTGTCCCCCAAAAGAAAGTCATGTGCATCATGCCACCGTGATGACGGCGGTGATGGTTGAAGAACGCCGACGGTGAAGGTGCTGAAGCTGCCGAGGAAGATCCGCTCATGCCGTTCATTGTTTAGAGATATTTTTTCTCGCGTGATGTGAAGATTTTTTTGCTGTTGTTGTGAATGTATGTGTTGGGGTAATTATAAGGGTTTTGTTTTTGGGTTGGAGTTTGGTGTGTAGTACAATGTACATTGTTACAACGATAATGCGATAACTGTGTTTTTATTTGAGTACTAAAAAAACTGTACTTTAAAGATATTTAGTTGAGAGTATATTCTTGTTTTTCGATGTTTTAAATTTTGAAAAAGTAAAATCCAAAGATTGGAAAATCTTAGAGTCTTTGATCGTTCGTCTGGTTTCTAGCTTTACTGTTAACGAAAATTAAAGTGGGCTGAATTTTTGTAATACAACTTAAACCGTGAAATTGTAGAATTCCATATTTTTCATAATATATTCCAACTTAAGCCCAGTAGCCCACTAATAATTCAATACTATATGTACAATTTATATTTTCATAGGCAAATCCAAAAGTAGCTTTCTCGAAAAATGCAAATAAACCCCGAAACGGTAATTAGACGTCATGGTTGGCCTCAAGTGAGTTTCGTCAACGTAACATTAACAACGAATTAATGGAAAGTCCATAATTATACGGGTCTCCTTTATGTTATCTCGCATGATCACATCATTTTATTTTCCTTTTTAGGGAGGGTTTTTACTTGCACACTATACTATCTGACTCATAAATTAAACTGATTCAGCAAATTCCGAGAATTCAATGAATGGTGATCTTTTTCCTTTTTCTTAAAAAACGATGTTATAATTGACTAATTGTAAATCAAGAACCTAAGAATTTTAAAATTCAAAGGTAAATAAATGTCTCCTTTTTATTTCTAAATATTACCCCTTTTGTACAACACAAACTTTGACAAGTCAAAACACAAGTTGTACTACAATAATATCGATAGTCTTATCTCCTCCACACAAACCCAAAACATTTCAAAAAAGAAACAAATCTCAAATAAATGCCAATAAATACCAAACAACCAATTTCTACTTACATTTCTCCTCTCCTCCCAAACCAAACACAAGACCCAAGAACAAAGAAATTAGAATGGATCATGATCACATGCATGACATGCCTCCACCATCATCATCATCATCTTCCATGATGAACAATGGATCTATGAGCGGAGGAGCAGGAGGACAGCAGCAGATGATGATGATGCACATGACTTTCTTTTGGGGCAAGAACACGGAGGTTCTCTTCTCCGGTTGGCCGGGAACAAGCTCCGGCATGTATGCTCTTTGTCTCGTCTTCGTCTTCTTCCTCTCCGTCCTCACCGAGTGGCTTGCTCACTCCTCTCTCCTCCGTGGCACCACCGGAGATTCGGCTAATCCCGCCGCCGGACTCGTCCAAACAGCCGTGTACACCCTCCGTACCGGCCTCGCCTATCTAGTCATGCTCGCCGTCATGTCATTTAACGCCGGCGTGTTTATCGCCGCCCTCGCCGGTCATGCCATCGGTTTCATGTTGTTCGGAAGCATAACTTTCCGGAAACCTCCCGGTGACCGGAAAACTGACGCTGTTCCTCTATCAGGTTGCGCTTGTTGATCATTTGCTATTATGTTATATATATATATATATCCTTGTATTTGTAATAGAAGATCTGTCTAGGGGTTGTAGTTTTCTTGATTATATTGCGGATTGTTCTTGAGGTTCACGTGTATGTGAGTGTGAGGAGGAGGAAGATTTGATAGTTTCTTTTTGTTTTGCTTTGCTTTGATTTTTGTTTTCTTCTGGTTAATATGATTAAGGGTAGCAAAAGCTGCATATATCAAATACTACTTCTGGACACCAATCTGTGTTTTTTTTCCCAGATTTCTAATGCATTGGAAAACAATATTTTCTGATAAGTTTTCATTACAAAATTCTTTGGAAAAAAACACCAAATTCTTTGAACGAAGAAGATTCACATTTATTTTCCGCCCCACTTTTTCCGTTCAGAGCATATATAATAAATCTTCCTATCGATATATGTTTGTAATACACCCAAATTCAAGATATATCTTGTAATTATTCCATTTGCACTACCCCGTGACCTCGCCGACACGAATACACATGTAGACTACATGCTGTAGTGAGCTTATTTTATTTTCTTGGTTTCCTATGTTAAGGTACTTACATGTATAATTTTCTAATAGTTAGATCTTAGGTGGAATAATTATATCTTTATAATAGCTAGATAGATGTAGGAGAAAATAATAAAGAATTGGTATACAATATATAGTTACTAATGTTCGACGAGAGCTGATTAGTCTCATGGCTCAATTTTCAGTTTCACGCTACCAACCCTTTGAAGGAGTTAAAGAAGGAGTGTCTCCAAGATAATTACCCAAATCGTACAGCTTCACAAATCATATGATAAAACTCTGTTTTCTGTGTTTAATAGAATGTGTTAAATTTTATTTGATGGAAATTGAAAACGTTATTCTACCATCCATCATCGTAGACAAAGAGCTTTAACTACAAATCTGTTGAGCAAGATTAATAAGATCTTCAATAAGTGCTCATGCTTAATATGTGTGCAAAGTCTAAAACATACAACTTTACCAAACAGAGAATGTCTTATCTGATATCCATTTATAACTTCAAACCAAACTTATCACAAAATAAAACCACAAAATCGGTTACTTCATTTCCATGCTTCCATTGTTACTACTTACAAGCTTTGACGAATTAAGACGATGTCAAAACTGTATCCTTTTTATAGTACAAGATATTCAAAACGCTAAAAGCCTACAACGTCTCCATTGTAGAGCAGAGAGAGCTGCAGCAAATTCCGTCTTTAAAAGGCTTTAAAAACAAACATGTCTTAATACAAAATTCGAAAGAGAGTACAAAGCCCATTAGTAACAAATTAGGCCCAAATTACTCCATGCTTGGTCGGGAAAATAATCCAGATATCTTTCCGGTTACATGATTAAACCCAAGAGTCTATAGCTTTCCCCGCAAGTCAAAACCTTCTTCCTCTCCGCCATGGTCACATTCGCCATCAACGGGCAGCTTCTCGCTGCGCCGGCAGTTTCCTCCACCGCCTCTCATCTCTCCACTCGCCGTAAATATTCTACCCATTCTTCTTCTCGCGAACTCCGCTTCAACACACAATTTCCTCGCTTCCCATCTCTTCAATGCAGCAGCAGCAGCTCATCTAATCGGAAGACGGAGCCTTCGCCTAACAACAATCTCCTTAAATCACTCGCGAAATCTCTTGTTCTCGGCTCAGTTGCGTCCTCGGCGTCCCTATTTCTTCCCCGATTCACGTCGATTCTAAGCGGCGGCGGAGGAGGAGGCGATGGGAATTCCGGTGGGTTTGGAGGAGGCGGAGGTGGAGGTGGAGGAGATGGTGGATTTTTTAGGGATTTGTTTTCTCTTGCAGCTCCAGTGGCCGTCGCGGACGAGGAGCAGTCACCGGATTGGGATTCTCACGGATTACCGGCGAACATTGTGGTTCAGCTGAACAAGCTCAGTGGTTTCAAAAAGTACAAAATCTCCGATATTCTCTTCTTCGATCGACGGAGCCAAACCGACGTCTCCACAGAAGACTCCTTCCTCGACATTGTATCGATTCAGCCAGGAAAAGTCTACACGAAATCCCAATTGCAGACGGAGCTAGAAACCCTCGCCACCTGCGGATTGTTCGACAAAGTCGATTTGGTAGGGAAGACGAAACCCGACGGGACGCTAGGCGTTACAATCTCCTTCGCGGAGAGCACGTGGCAGCCGGCGGAGAGGTTCCGATGCATCAACGTCGGGCTGATGACACAGGCGAAGCCGATAGCGACTGATTCTGACATGACGGAGAAAGAGATGATTGCGTATTTGAGGAGCCAGGAGAAGGATTACAAGCGGAGGATTGACAAGGCGAGACCTTGTTTGCTTCCCGGAGGGTTTCAGAGAGAGATGATGATGATGCTTAGGGACCAAAGGAAAGTCAGTGCGAGGCTTCTGCAGAGGATTCAGAAACGAGTCAATAAGTGGTACCAGGACGAAGGTTACGCTTATGCTGAGGTTACGAATTTTGGGAGCTTGAACTCTAAGGAACTCGTCTGTGAAGTTAGGGAAGGAGACATTACGCAGCTGGTTATCCAGTTTCAGGATAAGCTTGGCAATGTGATTGAAGGTAACACACAGACTCCAATTGTGCACAGGGAAATCCCCAAACAGGTAAAAAAAATGTGCTTTTGGTTGATTGTTGCTCATCATTGACATGTGAAGACTATGAAGAATGTTGATAGTATCTTTGTGTTTGTTTGGGTGACACAGCTCCGTCCAGGTCATGTGCTGAACATGAAAGCTGCGAGCCAAGCTGTGAGGAACATTTTCGCTCTAGGCTTGTTCTCTAACATCGAAGTCCTTCCAAGTCAAGATGAGAAGAACTCAGGAGGTGTGATTGTTGAGATCAAGCTTACGGAGGCTGAACCGAAATCAGCAGAAGTCAGTACAGAATGGAGTATTGTTCCTGGGAGCACAGGATATCCTTCACTGGTATGCATTGTTTAGCTTCATTGGAGCTTTATAGTTATATAAGCTTTGAATTTTCACTGAATTTGCTATGACACCATCAGGCTTCATTCCAGCCAGGAGGGTCTGTTTCTTTCGAGCACCGAAACATCCATGGGCTTAACCGGTCTGTCATGGGTTCAGTAACCACTAGCAACCTCTTGAATCCTCAGGGTGATCTTTCGTTTACGTTTGACTATGTACACCCATATCTGGACGGTGTTTACAATCCTAGAAACCGTATCTTGAAAACGAGCTTCATCAACAGCAGCAAACTCAGCCCAGTATTCACCGGAGGACCTGGCTTTGAGGAAGCAGTGCCTCCAATGTTAGTGGATCGAATTGGTCTTAAAGCTAACATATCCGAGGTAAGTAAAAGTAAAAGTCACCATTGAGTCAACTTGTTTTCATCTCCTACAAGCGCCTTGATAATCCTGGTTCTCTCTCGTGCAGAACTTCACCCCTCAGAGTAAGTTCACATATGGACTTGTGTTGGAAGAGATCACAACAAGAGATCAATAGAGTCAAATCTCTACAAATGGGATGAGATTACTCCCTAGTGGAGGAATCAGTGTCGATGGACCTCCAACAACTCTAAGTGGTACCGGTGTTGATCGCATTGCCTTCTTGCAAGCCAACGTAACCCGAGACAACACCAAAACTGTGAACGGAGCTACTGTTGGAGAGAGGAATATCTTTCAGGTTTATTCAACACATCCTCATTGCTTGCTGTTGAAGAAATCTAGAGAAGCTTGTTTAACACAATGTAGTAATGTATACAGGTGGATCAAGGATTAGGTATAGGAAGCAATTTCCCGTTCTTCAATAGGCATCAACTAACGTTAACAAGATTCATTCAGCTGAAGCAAGTAGAAGAAGGATCCGGCGAACCACAACCACCGGTTCTAGTCCTCCACGGGCATTACGGTGGCTGCGTAGGCGATCTTCCGAGCTACGATGCGTTTGTTCTCGGTGGACCTTACTCTGTTCGAGGCTACAACATGGGAGAGCTCGGTGCAGCTAGAAACATTCTCGAGCTTGGCGCTGAGATTAGAATACCTGTGAAGAACACGCATGTGTATGCATTTGCTGAGCATGGAAACGATTTGGGTAGCTCAAAGGATGTGAAAGGGAATCCAACGGCGGTTTACAGGAGGATGGGACATGGTTCTGCGTACGGTTTCGGTGTGAAGCTTGGTCAGGTGCGAGCTGAATATGCTTTTGACCATAACTGTGGAACCGGTTCTCTGTTTCTCCGGTTTGGAGAGCGGTATTAAGGTGAAACTCCAAAAGTAAATTTGATTATAAACTTTACATGCAGATTATGGCTCATTTTGTTTATTTCACTTTATATAATTGGCTGTGTGAATTATACAATGAATAGAGAATTTCGTGATTGTTGATTTCACATATGCTTGAGATTTTATCTGAAAGAAGTATAGAGTTTTAAACTTTGTTTGTTAAACATGCTCTGATTTACACATTACATAAAATTGAGATAATTGTTTTTTCTTTACCATTTAACAGAAAATCAATAGGGTTTAGATCATCATACAAAAATCAATTGACAAGCTTCTTCTACTAGACTTCACTTATTCATCAACCAAAACCCCGAACACTAAGACCATTAAGCTACTATAGTTTGAGACCAGCTAACAAATCGACTCCAAGATTACAGAATCATGAAACTACTATAGTTTGAAACCAGCTAACAAATCGGCTCCAAGATGTCAGCAATGTTCTTGCTTCCTCGAGATCCACGCAAGAAATGTAGAAACGGCATGAGCTTATCCACCAGACCACGAAACAGATCGACCAAAACCAAATCGTTTTGCGTGACTCTCAGTGCCTTGCTCACCACGAAATTGCCACAGTCGCTCCTCGCCAGCCTCAGCAACACGTGTCCTTCGCACTTCAAAAGCTCCTCCACCACCACAAACACGACCACCGAGTCCTTCGCATCCAAAAGCTTCTCCACGATGTAGCTTCCATACTTCTTGGACGATAGGTCAACGCAGTGACCACGGAGGCTAACGGCAATGTTACGCGTGCAACGCAAGTCATTCAGCTTAAGCACGTGTTGGATCACAAAGTTGCCATAGACGTCGCTGCTTAGCCAGAGAGCGTTTTGCGCGACCACGTCCAAGAGCTGGTTTCTGTAGTAAGGATGGTCCGAGTCGGTTATGATCTCGTTGAGGGCGATGCAGCCGTGTTGTGCACGCGCGATGTCGAGCGCGTTGCTGAGAAGCTGCTCGTAAATGACTTCTTTCTTCGCTTCGTCGAAAACTTGCATCCCTCGAACCACAACGTAGGGCGCGTGATCACAGGTCATGACGCGGAGGAAACGGCGCATGATAGCGGCGGCCAGGAGGTTGTCCACGTCGTCTGATTTCCCGAGAAGCTTCCGCAGGCGGCTCGAGCCGTTCTTGTTTCTCGCGATCTCCAAGAAGTAATCGGGGTCTGACGTAAGCAAAGACGCCATCGTCTGGAGCTCTCTTCGGGCTAACCTTGAGGATGAGATCATCTCTTTGAAAGAAATCGCGTCTTCTTGCTCGCTGCTAGTCATAAAGTTAAACATCCATTGCAAACGCATCTCACGTTCTTGATCAGAAGTTACGACGGGGAAGAAATCGCCGGGGAGGGAACTGATTAGGTTTTGATCGTCTCTGGCAGGTGGGGCGACGATTGGGAAGCCACGTGGAAGAGGAGGAGGATTGATCGTCGGGATCTCCGCTTCGAAGGGTTCTCTCGCGGCGGCGAAACGGAGTTTTGGTAAAGCATTGTTCATCGTCGACATTGAGAAAGAATCGATGTATGCCATTGTCTCTGTGACGACGTTGATTGATTCTACAGAATGAAATTTACTCTCCGAAATTAATAAAAGGTTTTTGTTGTGTGATTGTGGGGGGAATGAGAGAGATTTGAGATTTGTGGAGTAATGATATGCGTATTTATAGGCTTTTTGATAAAGGGAGGTTTTGTGATTTCCTACTTGTTACAAATTAACATAAGTCAAGGTTAATTACTTTTCGGAAAAGGAAATTTATACGCCGACGTTTCGCTGGAGTATCCCTTTTTCCCTTTTTAATCATAATAGAGATTCCTTGTTCCGATTGTTTTCTGTACAACTAATTCAGATTAATTAAGACTTTAATTCATCAATATGAGATATACTTTCAAATATATTCATTATTCATCGGGAAATTTTCAAAACTCCACCTCTTGAGATGCCAATTTTCAAAAATACACCTCTATAGTGCAAATTTTCAAAACTACACTTTTTTCATTTAGTAAAAGAACTCAAAACCCTAAAATATAAATCCAAAACCCTAAAATCTAACATTGAACCCTTAAATATAAACCCTAAACCCCAAAATCTAAACCCTAGTATAGGATTAGTGAACCCAAACATATATATTAAAATTGAGGAAATGTGTAATTTTGAAAATTTCCACACTATAAATGTAGTTTTGAAAATTTGCACCTCAAGAGATGTATTTTATAAAATTTCTCTTACTCATCTCCCTTTAACGTTAGGTGTCTCGAGATGGATATTATGTAATTTAGAATTGTAATTCGTCTAACCTTAATTCTCTTTTTATAACCTTTTTTTATGTAAATATATATTCCCTTCAATCATATGTCTTTGTCATTCACTTCAAGTTGAAGATTTAGATTAATGGAGAAAGCCAACATTAACTAGTTTGAGACAAGCTTACAATACGCTCCAAGAGAGAACTACGCAAGAGATGGAGAAATAGCATGAGCTTATCCACCAAACGCCGAAATATAAATCCCTCAACGTAGGTGTTTAAATTGTGCACACTAGAGAACACAACTCCTTCTATTTTGCTAGCCTCATTTGACTCGACAACAAGCTTCTTTAAGAGTGATTATTTCAAGAACCGACCATCATATTGGCATTGGTCCTAGACAATTCCCGATGAAGTCATCATCGCTGATATTAGTTGTAGAGAATCTGTTTCAAAGATCCTTGGAGAGCCTAATCCTGAATTGGCTTATCTCATAGAAAACGAATGAATGAATCATGGGAAGGTATAATCCCAAGCTAGACTTTGGCCTAAAACCAAATTCATTGAAAGTATTGCCACTGGTCAAATGTCTCAACACATTCCTATATTGATTTACTCTACCAAGTTACCATTGATTTCACCGAGTTATGTTTTGAAACAATGTTTGGGATTAGCATGAATCCTCTACGCAACGACAAGAGGTGCCATACACATTTATGCCTAACTTTTGAGTTCTTACTTGTTGATGCGGGTGACGAAATCAAAATCTGAAACTCTAGTAAAAAACACCGAACCATTTATTGATTGATCTCAAAATATTCTTCTTGGTTCGGAGAAGAAAAAAGAGAGCTCCGTGAATAATCCATCATTTTTTTTATTTTTTTTTGCGTTTAGATATCATTCACGCTTATACTAACAGAGACATTTCAACCCAAAAAAACAGACAGAGAAAAATATATCGGACAAGTCACAAACTATCCACGTAACCACGTATACATAATACATATTTATTTATATATTATGGGTTTGTTCATAGACCATTGAACCTACGCTCCACCAACTTCTTCACAAAATCAGAGAGTTTCGAAACATCCAGATTTCAAATAGGCTGAAAATGCCATATAAAGAGAAAGTTTGGATCAATGTTTATCGACAGAAATAGCAAAATGTCAATATTCATGGCATGGCCCCATGAGTGATCGAACATCTTCTGTGTAATAGAAATGGTTTAGACATTCTATCAGACACCTTCTGTGCACAATCCTCACCAAATACAATGAAACACAAATCTTCTACTTCTAACTTCTCTGGCAAAGATTAGACGAAAACACAATATACAAATTAAACAGAGCAAAAGATTAGCACCGCTATTTCCGTAGAGAAATCCGACAAAATTTCAAAAGATTCTTACTCGCAGGATTGAATGTAATTTTCGCGATTATTTTACAAAAAAAAAAAGTATAAACCGAGCTCTTTTCTGGGCTTTCCAAATAGGCTCATTGGGCCTACTCCATCAATTAGTAAACGTGGTGGAGAAGAAACTTAAAAACCCTAAATCCAAGAAAAAAAATCTAAAGGCAATTAAAGGATGGTTTTGTTTCAAGTTAACACTTAGTAAGTGAGTATATGTCCAAAAAGGCGTAATGTTACCTCTTTGCTCGACAAAATAGCAAAATTTGCCTCCATGGCCAGCTTATCCATTACAATGTTTAGTGCAACTATCTCACTCCTGTAATCCAAAGGAAAATGGATGAAAACAAGCCAGTTGACAATATAGTCTGATTCAGTCTAACAAGCCAAAGAGAATAATAAAATCTATAGGATAAAACATACAAGTTGAGTCCCAAATAAGAGGAAGGTAAGAGTAAGCAATATGTGGTACATGTACCTGTAAATCGCTGGAAGCTCCACAACGAATTTGGTAGTCACGACACTCGTTCCATAGCAAAATTATCTGATAGGCCAGAAGCTTCTTTCGGAGATGAAAAGTTTTCACGTTCCTATTTATTCATATTAGCCTACCAATCAAATAAAAGTATAAGCACAATATAAACATGCATCTTGAACAACCGCTATGATTGTAGCTAGTACCTTTAGCTCCATGATCAAATTTGCTTGTTCAAATAAAGAATCATGCACCAAATTTGCAACAAGATAAAAATATGAACCAAACTTTAATCTTGATGTGAAAAGAATATGAACAAGATAACTTCTACTTTAAAAGAATAGAGAAAACCACAAAAAGTCAATAGTTCTTGCATTATACATTAAACTGAGCTGAAGTTACCATCGAGGATATGCAAGAACACAGATTCACTAAACGGATACTTATAATCACACAAAAATAAACTTTAGGTACAAACCGATCTGATCTTTCCAAATACTTATACTTAGGCCCAATGGGCCGACCTATGAATGAGTAAGTTTGTAAAATCACACACCGCAACAAGTGATAAGGTAACAACGGCCGTGTGATTTTAGTTTATAACGATCGGAAACGAGAGAGTTGCGGTGAGGAAGAAGCTAAGGATGTGCCGGAAACTGACATGGTTGAGTTCAACAAGAAGTTGAAAGATAATTTTACTATTAGCCGAGGCGTAAAAGGCGGAGGACGAGAGATTAAATGGAGTTGCAATTGGAGAAGAAAATACCGAACAAGAAACTGAGAAACCCTAAATCCAAGAATAACAATTGAAAGGCACATTTTTTCTTCTAGTCAAACGTTATACATTGCCAAAACTATGAATGCATCATTTAAGTTTTGTTCAATCTAATTTGGACTATGTCGTAGTAGATTCATATCATACCTTGATCACTTGACTCAGTTTCAATCTCTTGACTCTGTGATTTGGATCAGTTGGAAGCATCAATGCAATCAAGTACTTGATATGATGACTATAAATATCTTCCAATCGTTTAAAGTTTTTTGAAAAATTTAGTTTGGTTAGTAAGAGACTTGTGGTTGAGTCAAAGACTCAAAATGTCTAATTCAACACAAAGAGAACTGTTGGTGTATCCGACGGAATGACTTGCTGTTGGATCCTTCTTCATGATATCATTATCCCAAAATTGATTCATCATTCACTCTATCACACACTCCGTTTCTTTGCCTATCATTCACACACTCTATCATTCATCATTATTGCCTATTCATCATTCACACACATTCATTCATCATTCACTCTATCATTCACTCTATCAAAGGTAAAGTTTTGTTTGCCTCTGTTTCTCCTATCTCCGTTTCTATTTTTTTTTATTTTCTGACTGTTATTGTTGTGTGTGAGTTCCTAGAAACAGAAGAGGCGGCTATATGGGGCTATACGAGGATAGGCTGTGTCTCTCCATCATCGGAACATAATTTCCGTCTGCTTCTATCTCGGGCCATGGTAAGTAAACCTAATCTCTAGATTCTCAACTGAACACTTCTTGTATATAGCCTATATATGCTCTCATTCTAAACGAAACTAATAAATGGTTATTCAAATGTTAAATTCACGTCATGTAGAAAAGAGCTACCTTGAATGGAGTTGGCTAGTAAATCTCTGTTCTTCATGTTCAATAATCTATACACCCAAGTACCTCCATCTGACCAAGAGAACTTCAGAACCTATTTCTGATATGGCTAAACCCTGTAAAATTAGATAAACAACATGCAATGATAAACTTTAGAATCATTATCATAAACACAGCTACCTGAAATTAAATCAACTAGCATAACATAAGTAAAACATAAAACTGAAATTAAATCAACTAGTTGTCAAAATTTTGCTTTACAAAAATAAGTATAACATAAGCAATTTATAAGCAAAATATATGCAAAACATAATCAATATGTCAATTTTATCGACAGAAATAGCAAAATGTCAATAGTCGTGGCATGGCCCCATACTGAGGGCTTTCACTAAACTATCAACATGAACGTAACTCAAAAACTTAATTCGGAAAATTTCCCAAACAATACGTTAAATATATGTATTCAGGCTCTACGAAAATTATATAGACTATAGTCTATAGTATAGACTATAAAAACTTTTATATGATACTGAATGTAGGTTTGAGTCACCTATGATTTCAAAGATGTTGACCCACTAATTGAACAACGTTTGTTTTTAGAAAAAAAAAATGGGGGAAATTGCCATTAGTGTACCCCAACATTTTTTTTTTTAAAACGGTATACCCATATGACACATTTGACCAGCGGTGTACCCCAAGGGGTGTAGAATGACCCTTTTATCTTTTGCAAGCAAATAATAAACGAGTGCGACAATGACCATTTTACCCACTGTAGTGAAGTCTACGGAAGAAGTATACGACAATTAGACTTCAACACGAAGTCTACAACACCTTGACATCTTAAATTTAAATTAGAAAATTAAAGAAAAATATATAAATCAAAAAAATTATACATAAAAGAGACCTTGATATTTGGCATCTTTTAAAAAGATTTTTTCTTGCAAATGAATTACTCTAATTATAGCAAAGGCAAAGCAATAACAAACCTAGAAATTTTGATTGCAAAGTCTACTTGCAATGTCTACAATCTTACACAAACCTTAATATTTAAAATTAAAATGTATAAAAAATAGTTTGCTAAAATTTTTTGGATAGTAATCAAAGTAAATAAAATTGTCATCTATATAAAATACAATTCATTAGAATATAAAGGTTTATAAGTATCATGTATATTTGGTCCAACAAGGATAGAGTGTAAGGTTCAAATATAGGGTTTAGTAGTATAAATTGTAAGGGTTTAGAAAAATATTTGTTGGAAACCAGGTTTTCACGATGTGTAATCATTTATGGCTCAAATCTCTGTGGATCATAATGTAATTTGTGTATATGCAACGAAAACTAACTTATGCTATACCTTTGTTTGTGTGAAATAGTCGGTTTAGTGTTTAGGGTATGGAAGACTTCTAGTGTAGACTTGCTGAGAAGACATGGACATGAAGTATAAATAACCGGAATCTTAAATTTAACCAGATGATCCCCTTTCATATAAATAGAGAGCGAAACCCTAATTTTGGTTAATCCATTGAAACGATTCTCTCTCTTGGCCACACGGCGCAGCTTCTTTGTTATGTTTTGTTTTATGTCTACGCATCTCTATGTATCGTGAGTTCCATATGGCGTTTGTATAGGGTTGTGACCTCCATCTAGTAAAGTGGTGGGATGAGGCTATGATGGAGGAATTCGTTCTCCTGCGACGTGCTACTGACAACCAAGGAGATTGCGTTCGTGTCCTGAGAGTTGCTGATCGGATTGAGGCAGAGCTAGGTGAACTGAAACGCCTAGCTCTTACGGAGAACAAGCGTCACAGGGGAGTGGAACTGAACATCGTAATCGCGCTTGTCGTCCTCCTCGCAGGCTTCATCATAGCCTGCGGATGCATGATTATGTTTTAGAAAAGTTTGCATGGTTGTTTGAGGAGAGCTGTATAATATTTGTTGTATTTTCCGTGTTTTAGTAGACATCTAATGTAGACGTGAACGGTAGACTTTAAAAGTAGACTTCCTTATCGTTTTAAAGTATATGTTAAAAAATAATTACCAGAAAATTGGCTACATATTTATTGGTAACCCTAAAACCTTCATCATATGTTAGTCATGATGTTGACTACTGTAAAATTACCAATGTCAATTGCAATGTAAATGTAATTAGTCGAGTAGGAACGATATTAAGAAGACTTAATATTTTTAACTTCATGTGTAGACGACGAGGAGAAGTATACAATTAAACATTATTAGCGCGGGAAAATTCGCGGGCTTTTTTACTAGGGCATTCGAAATAATGACTTCATCTGTAGACATCATTAGAAAAGTACGTTTTTTCATAACTTCAATTGAACCAACTTGAATTTACAATAATTAGACCGAAAACCGCTCCGATTACCACGGGTATATCGATAACCGCTCCAATAACCGCTCCGACCGTGCGAGAGTTTACCTAATCTCCCCATTTGGTAAAGTTTCATTTTTCCCAAACGAAAGTTAAAATTTGTCACGAAAGGGCGATTTCCGACGTTTCGAACGCCGCCGGCGATTTCCTCTCACTTATATCTCCGCCGCCTGTGGATAATTCGTATAATCGTCGCTGCTGTAAAAATCTCCAAGTTCATCTCTCATCTCCCGTCCCGCTAGTAACGACCGTAAGCTATTTCCCTCTTGTATCAACTTTTGCAGATTCCAGTGTTCCACTTCACCGTACTAACGAATTAGCCTTTCGTCTTGATATCCTCCGCCACCTATACTCCATTGTCGTTGATGTACTTCAGCATATCGTCGTTGCCATACTTCCTCCATCATCTTCACCATACCCCGGCGTGGTACCGAGTATAGCGGTAAACTAGGGTCAGTAAACTACCCAATCTTTCGATTAATGTTGTTTGTCGTTCGCCGTATATTAGGGTTTGGTGATAGACTTCGTATTAAGGCTTGGTATGTAGACTTCGTATTATGTCTTCGTATGTAGACTTCATATTTGGACTTCGTATTTAGACTTCGTATGTAGACTTCATAGTTCGACATCCGATGTTGACTTATACTGTAAACTTTAAAGTTATACTTCAATTTGTTATATACTAGTAATAGTGATCTTTTCGTTTCTTGCTATTGCATCAGGATGGAAAAGCCTACATTTCCTAGGAGGTTTTTCACCAAAGGTTCAGATCCTGAAAGCGACAAAAGCATCGGGTATTACAGCAACAACACGAAGTTGTTCGCAGCTCTCACCACACTCTTGACCGATGATGAATGGGCTGAGCTCGAGGAATCTCCGCTCGGGGTATTCTTCAGGTTCGTGAACAGCAAATTCTCATGGGCTTCAATGATTGTGAAGTGTATGCTCAATATGCAAATAGTGTGCAAGAAGCCCTTCGAGATTTGGAGTGTGGTTGGCTCAAATCCTGTAAGGTTTTCGTTGCACGAGTTTGAACACATTACCGGTCTTAACTGCGAATACAAGAGAGAATCTCAAGGCACCTCTGACTGCGGACATAGATGAGAATGAATTTTCTGAGTTTTGGGAGAAACTTGGTGTTCATACCAAGTTTGGGCCTTCAGTTGATAACCTCACCCGAGCATGTGGGTGGGCCCAAGACTGGTCGAAAGAGGACAGAAAGAGGCTGGCTTATTTAGCCGTCTATGCTGGTTTCATTGTTGGCGAGAGGCAAACTATTGCCACACCGGTCGAGATGGCAAAGCTAGTAATGGATCTTGAAGAGTTTGAAGGTTATCCTTGGGGGAGAGTAGCTTTCTTGAATCTCATTGAATCTGTAAAATCTGCCAACCTCACCAAACACTACTACATTAACAGGTTTGTCGAAGTGCTACAAGTGTGGTCGTACTACGCAATGCCTAGCTTCGGTCAGGACTTCGGTGAGCCTGTAGTGGGTAGGGTATCTCCGACTATGATGGCCTTCAAAGGAATGAAAGGGCGCAAAAATATAATGCAGACTCTTCTTGCGCAGGTAAGTGACGTTTATCAATCCAATATGTGTGTCAATACTTGTACAATGACTGAATGAAACATATTACATGCAGGTTAATTTCAACCATATGATCATGGTGGACAGGGATAATGCTTACCCTAGGTGGGACAACGACGTCGACGATGAACACATCGAGAATGTGATGAAGGCTTTTTACGGAGAGCTCGGAGGGACCTGGAGATGGAAGCCTTCCGACTGGATATCCGAAGGAGTAATCGTCTTGGATAAGGTGAAGGAAGAGAAGGGAATTGACAAGAAGAGGCATCTGGATTCGGGTCTAGGGCCGTCAAAGAGACCATGCCCTGCCTACGGGATCGATGGACATACCTCGGGAGCTAGTTGGGATACATTCCAGTCCACTGTGGCTGCAATGTTTGAACAGTTCAGTAAGCAGCAGACAGGTGAGATCGGTCTCCGTTTCGATAGACTTGATGAGAAGGTTGAGGTCCTTACAAGCAAAATTAGTTGTATGGAGTCGACCATCGAGAAGCTTCAAATTGTCATGTCGGAGGAGGAGAGAGAAGCAAAGGACCGTGTTAAGCCCGACAATGGTCCTGCGTTTTCTCCAGACGGGAAGCTTCCCGACGAGTCCGAAGCTGCAAAGGAGTATGACACGTCGAACGCTGCGAAGGAGCCTGACAATAACAATCCTGCTGGCCCGGTTAGTACAGATAACTCTCGCAAATTCTCTGCTCGTATTGCTGCAAAACAAACAATGGATGAATCTGATAAGCTTGAGAATCCTAAACTCCCTCCCAGTAAGAAGAGTAAAAGTACTAAGACCAAGCGGAAGTAGTCTTGAAGACATCACTTCCACCAATCTGCCTTTACTGTTTGTTTGTTATTTTTCAAATAACTTTGGTTGTAGATTTCATGTCATCCGCCTACACTTTACTCAAAACATTTTTTTCAATCCATTTGGGACACACACACATTTAATAAGCAGTCTAACTTTGCTATTCTCTATCACTCGGTGTAGAACAAAACAGTTGCGTCCTCTGAGAGTGAGAGTGAGACTCCTGAGGAAGAGAGTTGCGAGCTTTGAGAGAATACTTCCCCACCAAGGAAGAGAAGATTGCTGACCTCAAAAGAAGGCAACCGAAGGACACCGCAAAGGTTATTGACGCGAAGGCAAAAAAGACAGAAAGACTGAGGACACTTGCACAGACGCAAAATGGTATATATGTGGGCAGCAGCACGGTCAAGCGAATGTTCAGTAACAAAGAACCTAGAGGTCGTGGTTATGATCCCTTTCGGAAGGCGGATAAGCAGATGAAGGAGGTCGTCTTGGATCATTACAAGAGTTGTCCGTAAGTTCATTTCACCTTTATTCTTCAAATGTATACTTCGATGATTTATTTTACCGAAACATAGTAACTAACTACCAATTCTTTGGTTCTCAGTGGACTAGGGAATAGTGCCTCAACACATTGCTATATCTATGAAAGTGATGTTTGGTTTGAAACATCACTTATGGTAGTTAGTTATTACCGAAACATAGTAACTAACTACCGTAAGTGATGTTTCAAACCAAACATCACTTTCATAGATATAGCAATGTGTTGAGGCACTATTCCCTCAATAATGCCAACCCTCTCCATGAATAAAGCTCCGATATATTTTGCTGTACAGCTCCTACGGTGAGCTATACGGTCTACAACGGAACAAGTATGAGTGTCTACGTACTTTGTGACCCAAAACGCGGTTGGTTCGTTCTTCACAGCCGCCCTGACTCGCCAGGCACAACCTTGGACGTTGCAAATGGCAACAAATAGTTCTGGAGTAGACTTGAAGACATGGAAAGAGAATCTGTGAACCAGAGCCATCAATCGCAACATGCAAAGAAGTTCTTCTTTGTCTCCAAAACGCTGTCCAACGATAATGACGGCGTCCTTATGCTTATCAAAACGACCTCCTTCATTATAGCAACGCCCTTTAAGCCGGATATCGTCGAGAGGAACCTTTTTCTCACGCACATCTTCGTCTACGACTCTCCCATACACACTGTAATCAGCTTCTGTTTCATCAATATCCCCCTTACTCCAATCTGTTGGTGGATTTGGTGGAATTGGATCATCTTCCCATTCCTCTTCCGCCTCATTATCTTCGTGTGAATGTACATCCCAGTCCTCATCATCGGAAGACAAACCCCACTCACTATCATGTTCTACATTATCAGCAACAGGTACATCGTCTTTCATATGATTCCTTTGCTGGCTCGAAACACAGAGGCGTAGTACGTACGTTCTACTAAGCTCAATCAGACTTTGAACTTGCCTATCAGTCGTTACAAACGTAGGAGGAGAATCAATGGGCAGCTGCTGGAGCATAATGTCTGGAAGTGGGTATCCTATCTGTAAAAGCTCAGCATTCTTATCAACCCCATAATCATCTTTCGCCATGTCAACGAGCTCGACATATGTACAACCATCTCTCAGTGAGAAAAGTCTTCCTCCCTTGTCGTCATCCACCTCAAAGAACCAGGTCCCTTTGTCTCTCCTATCCCATTTTCCATAAACAGCAGCTATGTACACCATCTTCTGCAAATATAAGAGAAAGAAGAAGTAAATATTAGTGGGGTAATAGAGTAAGTAGACTTCATGATGAAGTCTACAACATTATCAGCTACTGCCCAAAAAAGCTAAGAACTTTGATTTTCTGAAACATATAATGATTAAGCACGCCAAAATGATACACAGGAAATTAAACAGATTAAAACAACTCATTGTCAAAGAAAATCTTGAAAATTAGTAGGTCATAATGCTCAAATATCGAATTAAAAAAACATACACAAAGTAGACTTCATAGTGAAGTGTAACGGTAAACATCAGAGTGAAGTATACTTTATTATACCTACTGTCCAACAAAATTGAAAACAACGATTTACTTCAAAATATAATGATTAAGCACGTCAAAATGATACACAGGCAAGTAAACATACTACTACAGCTTATTGCCAAAGAAAATCTTAAAAATTTTAATGTCATAACGCACAAAAATAGAATTTCATTTTCAGTCACAATGTAGACTTCATCGTGCCCTCTACATGTAGCTATCAATGAGAAGTCTACCAAGGGGTACACCAAATGCAATTGACCAAATCACGACTTTTTTACGAAGTCTACATTGGAAGTCTACACATACAGGGGTATACTTTTGCAATTGACCAAATCACGACTTTTTGAATTAGACTTCATATTGAAGTCTACTACCATAAGTAGACTTCACAATGAAGTCTCCACGTAAAGTAGACTTCATATTGAAGTCTACTAGCAAAAGTTGACTTCAATATAAAGTCTACTCCCTTATTAGGACTTCATATTGCATGACACCATCCGTGGTACTATTCATTCGTTGACCGGTAGACTTCATTTCGTAGCAGTAGACTTCATACAGAAGTATACACGTCAAAGTTGACTTCAATATGAAGTCTACACGTCAAAGTAGACTTCATATTGAAGTCAACAGTGATAAAAGAAGTCTACTTCAAAAAGTCGTGATTTGGTCAATTGCAAAAGTATACCCCGAGTGAGTAGACTTCAACTGTAGAGTTCAACAACGAAAGTCTTCGTCTGGTCAATTGCAATTGGTGTACCCTTTCCTAAAGTAGACATCTTAGAGAAGTCTACACAAGGGGCCCACATTTTTTGTTATGAAAGGAATTATACAGACTTCTTGATGAAGTCAACAATCCCGAATTTTTGAAAACGTAGACTTCAAATTGAAGTCTACCTCGCGCCGAAGGTTTGAAATTCACGAAAATCGAACGAAAAATCACCTTGAATAGCTGTTTGGTGTAGTGGACGGCGGATTGCGTCGATTTAAACCTTTAATAGAGAAACCCAGCCGTTTCCGTGAGCTTGGTGACCGGAAAAGGCATCATAGAAGAAGTTGGATGTGGAAGAGATGCATTTTCGAGTTTTTGTGATGAAAATGAAGAAAATAAGTGAGAGAAGAAGGTTAGAAGAGAATAGAGTGAGATTTCGGTGGTGTAAATGGGGAGAAGAAGCATTGAAAGCTTCAATATGGTTGAAAATGGTAGTTGGATGAATTGAATTGGATGGCATTTTGGTGAATAAGTGTAGGAGATGAGGTTGGTTTGGACATTATTGTTTTCGAAATAAATCGAAAAATTATAAAAGCTGATGGCATTTCTGTAGATATGTTGAGAGGGTAAGGATAATATAGAGTAAGATGGGTGTAAGTATTACAGGGTATACTTTTGCATTTGACCAAAACATGGGGTATACTTTTGCAATGATCCAAAAAAAAAAGCATGTATATAATATATATCAAAATATATATAAGAAGGCCATGCAATGCATACTGCTATTGACGTGAGTCACGTGAATCACACATCAGAAAGTTCTCGAGCCCGCAAACTTGCTGAGGCAAAATTCTTGATATTAGTTGGAATTGATAACAACATTTAATTCAAAGTCAAAAAATTAATTATATATTATTATATACGCTTGCTTGAAATAATCATTCAATCTAATAACAATTCCAAATTAATTCTACGCCAATAATTGAGTTTGAAATCAGTTTTCATTCAGACATCTTAATTATTTGCCTTATAATTTGCTATATAAAGAGCCAATTGTGGAAATCTTTGATCTCAGGTGAACTAAAGGGACAACCAATTATGAATTTGTGCTCTGATCTCAGCGACAAAGTAGACGAGAAGGTTTTGGAGGACTTGACCTTCAATGTGAAGGAAATACAAGCCAATGTATTGGAGGAGATACTCACACTTAACGCTAACACCGAGTATCTTTGGCGTTTTCTCCATGGGAGCTCTGATAAAGAGCTGTTTAAGAAGAATGTTCCCATAACGGACTACGAGGATGTGAAGATTTTTATCGAGCGTGTCGCGAATGGAGAGCCATTTGATGTTATCTCTGGCAAATCCATTACCGGATTCATTTTAAGGTCTATACTTATAATTTTCTTGGTTATTATTTGGTCGTTTGAGGAGAGAGAGACTCTAGCGTTAAAGCTCAACTGGTTTTCTATTGTAGCTCCGGAACCTCTGGAGGAAAACAGAAGATGTTTCCCTGTAACAACAAGTACTTGGAAAACGTGAAATTCATCTACAACTACCGTTCACACGTTATAAGCAAGTAAGGAAAAAAAAAGTTTTAATCACACATTTTTGTATGTAAACTTTATATGATGAAAGTCTCTTTTTTATTCATATATATAGGCATATAGATGGCCTCGAGCGTGGAAAGGGGATGGTGTTTAGCTTTTGCACACAAGGGAAAAAAACTCCATCTGGTTTGCTAGCCTCAACTGGGACGACAAGCTTCCTCAAGAGTGATTATTTCAAGAATCGACCACCATATTGGCATTGGTCATACACAAGTCCTGATGAAGTCATATTGTGTTCAGACAACAAGCAGAGTATGTACTGTCATCTTCTTTGTGGTATTATTCAAAGAGACGAGGTTGTGAAGGTTGGTGCCTCCTTTGTCTCTTCTTTGGTCCGAGCAATCATTTTTCTTGAAAATTATTGGAGAGAAATTTGCACTAATATCCGTTATGGTCGTCTTAGCGACTGGATCACTGATATTAGTGTTAGAGGATCTGTTTCAAAGATCCTTGGAGAACCTAATCCTGAATTGGCTGATCTCATAGAAAACGAATGCAAACAGAAATCATGGGAAGGTATAATCCCAAGAATTTGGCCTAAAACCAAATACATTGAAAGCGTGGCAACTGGTCAAATGGCACAACACGTTCCAACGCTGGAGTTTTACTCTAACAAGCTGCCTTTGATTTCGCCGAGTTATGTTTCTTCCGAAACAATGTTTGGAATTAATATGAATCCTCTATGCACACCACAAGATGTGTCTTACACGTTTATGCCCAACTTGTCATATTTTGAGTTCCTGCTTGTTGACGCGGGTGACAAAGTCGAAATTGTTGATCTTGTGGATGTCAAGTTAGGGTGCTATTACGAGCCCTTGGTCACAAATCATTCTGGTGAGTTATTTACCTTACAAAAAATGTGTATGTTATAAAATATACGTTATATACATTTTCAATTAATGTATTAATATTGTTTTTGCTAATGTTAGGCCTACACAGATACAGGATGGGTGACATTTTAGAGGTCACTGGATTTTACAATAATGCACCTCAATTTAGATTTGTACGTAGAGGAAATATGGCTCTAAGTGTTCATTTGGAGATAACTACGGATGACGAACTATTAAATGCGGTGACACATGCGAAGATGGTTCTTGAATCATCAAATCTGATGTTGGTGGACTTCACAAGCTATGCTGATATATCTACTACTCCAGGTCACTATGTTTTTTACTGGGAGCTCAAAGGCAAATACAACAATGACATTGCTGAAATTGATAGCAATGTTTTAGTAGAATGTTGCTATATGGTGGAGAAATCATTGAACAATCTTTATAAAGACTATAGGAGTAAAGACGGATCAATTGGAGCTCTAGAGATAAGGGTGGTGCAACAAGGAACTTTCGATGCTCTCATGGAGTCTTTTATAACTCGAGGTGGTTCTTCAACTCAATACAAAACGCCCATTTGCATCAAATCTTCTGAGGCCTTAATGATTTTAGAAAAAAGGGTTCAAGCTCGGTTTTTTACCGATAAGTCTCTCAGTTGAATTGAAATGTTACCATGGAATAATAAATAAAGAAAAATTGTAAGCATGAAATTAAAGTTTGCGGAATAGCATAAGCCTAAACAAAATCCTTCACCCTCATTTTTAGGTGTAATCTTTGCTATGTTTTTCGTTGAAGGTATCTTTGTTAATTAAGTTTTTTTATGCGCGACTTCATTAGGTACTGTAGTTTCTCTAATGGCCCTTTTTAGGTAAAGATTGAGGAAGTTTCTTCTTCAAAGTTCTTGCAAACGAAGTTGCTGACATGCACGAAGAACAGAACAGCATGAGATGGAGAAGGCATCTCATAAAAAGATGGAGAAAACTAACATTAACTAACATTAAACTTGTTTAAAACCAACATTAACTAACATTCAACCTAGTGTTCATCTCATCAAACTACTTAATGGAAAAAAAACCACATCAACTAGTTTGAGGCAGGCTTACAATACGACTCCAAGATCGCTGCAATGTTGCTTCCACGAGATCTACGCAAGAGATGGAGAAAAGGCATGAGCTTATCCACCAAACGCCAAAACATAAAAGCCCTAAACGTATTCTCCTGCAAGACTCTCAGTGCCTTGGCCACCACGAAATTCCCAAACCCACTCCTCGCCAGCCTCATCAATCTGTCTCCTTCGCACTCCAAAAGCTCCGACATCACCACAACCATTGACTCTTCCACCTCCAAAATCCGCTCGACTATGTAGCTCCCATACTTCTTAAACGAGAGATCAACGCAGTGACCACGTAGGTTAACCGCGATGTTACGCGTGCAACGCAAGTCATTCAGTTTAAGCACGTGTTGGATCACAAAGTTGCCATAAACATCGTTGCTTAGCGAAAGAGCGCTGTCCACGACCAAGTCTAGTATCTGATTCCTGTAGTAAGGATGGTCCAAGTCGGTTATGATCTCGTTGAGCGCGACGCAGCCGTTTAGGTCACGCGCCAAGTCAAGCGCGAAGTGGAGCGTGCGATGGTACATTGCTTCTTTCTTGTCCTTGTCGAAAACTCGCATCCCCTTTATCGCCACGTGGGACGCGTGCTTGTCTGTCGTCATGTGGAGAAAACGGTGCAAGATAGCGTCGGCGAAGAAGCTGTCCGCGTCATCTGATTTTCCGAGAAGCTTCTGTAGGCGTTTGGAGCCGTTCTTGTTTCTCGCGATCGCCATGAAGTAATCGGAATCTGACGTCAGCAAAGAAGCCATCCTCTGCATTGAGTTCATGTCTCTAAACGGAGCCACATCATCTTCTTCGCTATTAGTCATAAAGTGGAACATCCATTGCAAACGCATCTCCTGAGGAGTGAAGGCCGAGCGAAATCCGCAGAAGCATGGATGGTTTAGAGGTTGCTTCGCTATAGGAAGATTGGTTTCTTTCGGTGGGGCGAATCCCGGAGGAGGAATGGAGAACCGGACGCCACGTGGAGGAGGAGGAAACACAGGAATCTCCTCCTTCATGGTTTCTCTTGCGGCGGGAAGACGGAGATTCGGTAAAGCATTGAGCATCGACGACAATGAAAAGGGATCGGAATTTGCCATTGTTATGCTACAGATGATTCTACAGAATGATTATAAGATTGTGGAGAATGAGAGTAATGATATGAGTATATTTATAGGGCTTTTGTTTTTCCTACTTGTTATTGACATAACTCAGGTTTAATTACCTTTCGGAAAAGGAAATTTACCTCCCGAGATTTCCCTGGAGTTTCCTTTTTTCCATTTTTTTTTATCAGTTAATGAAGATCTAAATATTACCGCCAGGTTTTTTTTTGCCGCCATGTAAACTAGTTCTTTCAACATGGATTTTCTTTTTCGACAGATGAACTCTTCATTGTATTTTCTTAAGATTTTATTAATATTTTGCAAATACATATTTCCTTTATTCACAGACAAAATATATCACAGTAGTTGTTTCGAGTTCATATTTATGTTGTCCTGGTCAGTGTAGAATGATTTAATTTTAAACATCATAATTCCTTCAAATAGTATATGTATAAGGGTATAACTGAAAAAAGATTTCATTAAAGCCGCAAAACAATAACAATGCCACAGATATATTGAAAATAAAAAAAGAGTCGTTCCTCACAACAACAACAAAATTAACCCTTTGCCAACTTATTTTTCTACGAACAAAAGAAAAATCAAGAACACATGAAAACCAACCAAACCACCATTTCATAGCACCATATATCATCTCAAAAGCTGAGACAACTCAGTAAAACCAAAAAAAACGCGTCTGCGTTTTACTCCCGTGCGTTTTGCGTTTTACTTCTTGGGGACGTTAAGCCTTAGCCTAAAGTCTTCTTCCATGAGAGGAAGTCCTTCTCTAAGCTTCACTTTAGGCTCCCAGCCCAAAACTTGTTTAGCCTTTGTAATGTCTGGCTTCCTCTGTTTTGGATCGTCCGGTGTGTTCTCCACCATCTTTATCTCTATGCTCGGGTTTATTAGCTCCTTAACCGTCTCAGCCAGCTCCACCATTGTGAATTCACCTGAGAGAAAACAGAGCATTTTCAGAACAGAAACCCTAAATGTCAATGATGATGATACAGTGTTTTAAGATAACATGTTGTGAATGAAAAGGCGGACCGGACCTGGGTTACCGATGTTGATAGGGCCAGTATCATCGCCTTCCATGAGACGGATAAGTCCATCAACCATGTCCGAGACGTAACAGAAACTGCGTGTCTGCGTCCCCGGTTTCTGAACTGTCAGTGCCTCACCTCTGAGTGCTTGAGCTATGAAGTTGCTCACCACACGCCCATCGTCGATGTTCATTCGTGGACCGTACGTGTTGAAGATTCTAGCAATGCGGATCTCTACAAACAGGGAATGGACCAAATGAGAGAATTTGAAAGAAAAAGTAAGGATTTGAGTTGAGAGAAACGCAAAACTGACCAATGCCGTGTTGCCTGTGGTAGTCAAACATCAAAGTCTCAGCTACACGCTTGCCTTCGTCGTAGCAACTTCGAACCCCTTTTGTAACAGCAACCAGGTTAGGTTTACAAATCCAAGAGAGCTTTCTTTAAAGAATGTATGGACATACCAATTGGGTTGACATTGCCCCAGTAGCTCTCAGGTTGAGGGTGGATGAGAGGATCTCCATACACTTCAGAGGTCGATGTGAGCAAGATTCTGTTTAGAGAAGGAACAAATGTTAGCTACAAAGCTGATGGTATCAAGAAATAGAGAGAGAGAGAGAGCATGTCACGAACCTTGCTCCAACACGCTTGGCAAGTCCGAGCATGTTCAGTGTACCGATCACATTGGTCTTGATTGTCTGCAGAAACAGATTTTAGATAATCAGAAACTAATGCTTCTCATGACTGTTAAGATGATATGTCTCCGCACAAACCTTGACGGGGTTGTACTTGTAGAAGATAGGAGAGGCAGGACAAGCAAGATGGTAAATACGATCAACCTCGAGTAACAAAGGCTCCGTGACATCTATATTCCAACCCCCAAAAAGCATAAACTAAGATGTTGGATCTTGTTTGACATAAACATGAAACAAACAGAGAGTCTCGAGAGCATACCGTGACGAATGAGCTCAAATCTCGGGTGACCGATCCACTTCTTGAGGTTTTCTTTTGATCCAGTGAAGTAGTTGTCAGCAACAACCACCTGAAGAATCAAAAATCAACACTCAATAATTGATCAAAGTCCATAAAAGCATCACAATTCTGTCGAGTGTAGACATATATACAAACCTCATTCTTCTCATTCTCCATGAGCCTATCAACCAAGTGAGAACCAATGAAACCAGCTCCTCCAGAAATCAAGATCCTCATATTGGACTACACAAAACACAGCAAAAAGCAAGCACATTTCAAACTCATATTAATATCCTTCAGTCACATTCACATTCACAATCAGATCAAACTAATAAACCCCAAGATCTGATAGACTACAATGTAGTCAGCTAAAAGGATCGTCTTGTTCATAGAATGTTTACCAAAGGACTGTGATAAAGGTCAGATCTAAGTGGCATAAACAGATTTTAAGGATCTTCATTACAATGCCAAAGAGATCAAGTCATTTCATTACATAACATCCTCGTGACACAACAGATCGATTCACCAAACTAAACAACGCAATGGACAACAGGAGATTTGGGGCATGAACAATCACGATCGCATCACAATACAAGTGAAAATCTTGAAAGAAATTATAAAGAGTTTACCTGCAAAAACTTGGAATTGCGGAGAGGAGAAGGCAAAGGTGGAGCCTTTGTGCCGTTCTGTGTCTCACTTGTAGCCGCCATTGCTGAGATCTCAATTCTGGATTTTTAGAAACCGCAATAAAATGTGGATGAAATTGACGAAACAAATAAATGAAACGAATGGAGTTTCGATCAGAGAGAAAGAGGATTTACCAGAAGCTTTCGGAAATGAGGAAACAGGATTTGAAAGACAAACCTAGCCCAAATGCTCTGATCTGATGAGAAGAAGAAGACACCCAGAGATCGTCTACTTATACTCTCCCAGATGTCTGACCTTCATCTACCAAATATTGCAATTGAAGAATTTTCTTTGTTTTCCAAATTAATTAATTACAATATTCCAAATATAATTAAGTTAGAATGATTAATTACTATTCATTTTTAGAAAGAAGTCAGAACAGAGAGACTTCAGAAACACGAAATGCGGAATTAACGAATAAAAAATTACGTCAACTACTAATACACGACAACGTTTGACCTAACATAAATCTGGCGTCGCATTTTTTTTGTTTTGCATTATGAAGAAGATTCAAGAAATATTTTTGTTTCTTTACTTTTTTACACTTTTGCAGCTTTAAGCAAAGAAACGTTCAGTGTTTAGTCTACAGCTTCCGCGTTCCAGCTAGTTTTCTTTTTGTCACTACATAATTAACTACATGATAGAAAACAATGTGTATATATGCAAACATACAAAACTAATCAAACCTTTCATTCATTATTGTTTATCGTTACTCTCACATCTACAATCTATGGCTATATGTTATAATAGTGTTCATCTTCAGAATTCAAATGAGAATTACTTCATTTTGGAAAACAGCCTTCTAGTGTCTGATTATTTCATTTTGAAAAAAAAAAAACAAAATAATGGGAAATCTTGAAAGAAACATAGCAAGTACTAACGATCTAATAAGTTGTAATACTCATAAAATTAGATCGAAGACATCAAATAATGTTAAGAAATATCCTCAACAAACTCTTTTTCGAATTGAGTAAGACTTACTTCTGGTTAACACCAACCAAACTAGAGTATGCCTTACGTTTTATCAACACGAAGCACGCGATTTCTGTTTCACATCCCACAATTGGTTTGATTATTGTTAACTACAATGGCTCTATTGACTAAACCCTTTCAAATTTTCAAATGACATAAAGTGGAGGACATCCCGCGGTTTATATACTTCAAATTGGAATTGCATGCCGGTCTTATTGGTTTCAATATTCGTTTGAAGCACATAAAACGGCTCGTAGTTCAACCTTCGGAACCTAAAACTGTGAATTGCAAGCAGTGCAAAGTCAGAGAGCAAACCACTCCTGACATTAAAGGTTCTGACTTCTGATCAAAGAAGCATTGCTTAACGAATGAAATTTATCGTTTCAAAGAAACATTTTCTCAAGAACAACATTTTTCTCAACCAAACACTTTTTCAGAACCCTCTGATTCTCGAATGCTAACACAAAAAAGGATATAAACCAGGTTATAACAAGCTGTGTTTCGGCAGTTTTAAAGAGTTTCAGATAGGAATATGAAGAACTTTGATGAACCTCCAGAGATCTCAGAAGTGTGAAGTTTGAAGTTGATCACATCATTTCTTGAGACTTTCTGACACAGCGGCTCACTTTCTTCTTGAACTCGTCTCTCTTCTCTCGCCATTCTTTCTACGCAAGAGAAAAACACACACACAAAAAGAAAAAAAAAAACTCATGAGCAAGATCTGCTCTTTGATTGCAAAAGCTATAGCCAGTGAAGCTGATGAGAGCTAATCTAATCAAAATACTCACAGCAGCTTCAACATTTGCTGGAGACTCATCGTTGGGACCAGAAAGCATAGATATGATACTCAGCATAATACTTTCAACCTGAAACAACACATATCGGAAACGAAAGACATGAAAAAATCACTTAGAGATCTAGAGAGTGTGAAGTATAAGTATATCTAAAAAATCACTGAGATATCACGCAGACAAAGATTAACAATCTCAAATCAGGTCAACATACAGTATGAACAGGGGTCCAGCGTTCGCTTGCAAGCTCATAACCACTTGGATCATCACCAGGAGGATGAAGAATAGATATGCAAACACGGCCATCAGAATAAACTGCAGGACATAAACGGAAAACCATACGAGCAAACGGACTGAGAAAAGATGGAGAAAGAAATGTCTTATATATTCATATTCCTTTGAATCACTTTCGACTAACCGTTAGGATGCCACATATCTGAAGTAAACCTCACGGTTGGTGGGCTATTGGGGTAATTTTGCGGGAAGGTCATGATGGCGTTAAAGAATCCTCCTTCACTGCATTTGTATTCACCCAAGTTTTAAAATTTAAACCATATGCACAAGATTCTTTGGAAACTAAGAACATTGAAACAAGAACAGAGCAATTTTCATTCACTTCTAACGAAAAGAGTATCTATTCCGATGTAATCTATTGAAAAGCAATTCGATCTCAATCATGAACCAAATCCAGATTTGAACACTTCGCAAACAATTATGTGATCTACTATGTTTCAATCTCAAGCAGTATCAACGCAAATTCAGGCGGCGAAAGCACGATTCCATAAGAATCAGTGAGAGCTATTCGAATTCACTGTTCGAACAAGATAAGAGCAAACCTAAATAAGAATCGAATCCAGATAATATGAACACTTCACAAACAATTTTCTGTGATCTACAATGTTTCAATCCCACAATCATGTGATCCTAAAATGTTCAATCTCAAGCAATATCAAAGCGAATTTAGGCGGAAAAGGCACTATTCCATAAGAATCAATGAAAACAGCTAAAATCTCGATGAAATCAGGTAATCAAAAGGTAAGAGCGATTAAAGGGAGCGAGCGTACTAGAGAGTATCTGGAGGTCCGATAATGGTAACGCCCCATTCGAATATATTCTTCTCATCAACGAGTCCAGCAGAGAATCCATCAACAGGATGCTTACAGAGATCTGAAACAAGAGACAAAAAATCGCATCGAGAACAAAAAGGTAGGCAATCAGAGAACCGTAAGAAGATTGATTTTGCCAAAGGGAAGATTCGAGAGCGTTTGTATGCCTTTGAGTTGTTTCTGAAGGAGAAGGCTAGCTTGCGAAGCCATGGCTGATGATAGAGACTCGAGCTAGAAACTCTAGAGATTTGAGAGAGAGAGAGAGAGATGAAATTGAGATTTTAAATCGATAGAAGGTTCGATTTTCGGGAAATCGATGTTCCATCATGAAAACACTTGGAAGGAGCTGTGATCAGCTACGGAACATACCATTCTAGAGGCTTGTGACGTTTCTAGATTTTGGTTAAACCGGTTTTGATTTGGTTTGATAGATTCTCGGTTCGACAAATTACCAAATCAATGCAGCAAACATCAAAATCGAATGTCTCAGGTACTGTGTCCATTATCTAAATTTGGATAGATTTAAGATTTGCATTTTTTCTTATGATAAAGCTATCGAGAAATTATATTTATAAATCTTGATGATTATTTTCATATTGAGACCAAATCAAGTTGCTATCATGGATGATCCAGGCTTTCTGTATAAGGGTCCATGACTAAAGACACGTTAATCATTTTCATATTTTCGCGACCGTTAAATTACAAAAAGAATACTAACAAAATATACATTGCAACAGAATAAAAATCAATAACAATTAACAAGACACCCACAACATAATTGGCAATAATAAATTTCTAGTTATCATATATCATGGTGGCATTTTTACCTTCTTTTATATATTTTTTTTCGGATATCGTGGTGGTTGTAATGATGACGAAAATAAACTGAGATTGAAATGAAGGCGGCGATATTATTTGGCCGACATATATTACTACAGTGACTGTGAATGTTCTCAAGTTCGTAGCTACACCAAATTACTATCCATGATATAAGATTAAACCAAGTTTAATTGTTGGGTTTGGTTCGGTTTTTGTTGGTCCACATGGTGATATGATATGTTGAGATTCATTCAGTGGTAATAGGCAAACAATTCGTTAGAGATATTACGTTCTAGAGATTATAAGAAAGAATGGATTAAGAATTAAGATATGCTCAATCGGTATTTCGGGTTGGAAACATATTGTAAGCAAATTGTCATGTAAGCAAGAACCGAATATCAAATTGTCATGTAAGCAAGAAGAACGAAGCATACAAGCCGGTCTAAACAGATATAACAAAAAAATGAAACATTTCTACAGACAATCTAATTTCTAAGTTGAAAATGTGATTGCATAGGATTCCAATAAATGACATTTAACCAGAGAATCTTGCCTAGTTTCTTCAAGCTATGTAATCATTACGGTTCTCCAAGGAGAGTACCAACTAGATGTGACAAAATAGTTGTATCGTGCTTTGTTACACATTATATATATTTGATGATCTTATATGAAAACAATAAGCTTTCTCTGCCTAAAAATATGAGAAGACATGTTATCGCCATCAAGCTTCTCCTTCTCATCTGCCTCTTTCTCGGTAGAATCATGCCTCGGGAATGCCAACAAGGTAATCTCATTTCTTTTTCTGTGTATCTGTTTGGTTTGCATGATTTACCGCAGAGAGATGGCAATTGTAATGCGTTTAAATTGAGGACTGTTACATGTATGTATCAGTCCATTTCAAGTTTGGACATGCAAAGATCAGCACAAAACCGAATCACAAAAGTATAATACCAATTTCGGTAAGGAGATCAAATTTTGCATGTAATAATTTAAAGACCAGAGAGCATGATTGATTACATTTATCTAATGGTAATGGAAGTAGGTGGAAGAGACAAGGTGGCATAAGCACCCATCCGGACCTAACCCATCAGGAAATCGCCACCCACCGGCTAAACCCTAAGTCTATATATAACAGCACAACGGTTGCATTAATGAAACGAGTCTTATAAGTTAATGCCTGAAATATCTTATTATAGGATGTAATAACGAGTGAAGCAGCCTATAATTAAGGTGGAGTAATTAAAGTTACAAATCCATTGTGTGTTTGTGAAACTTGCGTTAAACCAATGTACTGTATGTCGTTGTATATTTTAAAAATTAGTACTTTATTACCGTTTCTTTTTACCAATTAATATCGATTTGTATTTTACATCAAAACTAAAGATACTATACATATATATAAAGTGTCCCGTCATTAACACGTCACGATATGATAATTGCGTACGAAGGCGTTGGAGAAAATATATAGTAAAATACGATGAAGCTAGTATTATATATATCATATCTTAACCAAATTAAGATACAACATGAGAAAGCAAAAGATTACAAAGTAACAAGACAAACAAGGGTATGCTGAGACAAAGCGTACATAGACGTCTTATTTAATTTTACTTATGCTAAACCATACTCCGTAGTCCGTATACAAGTGCTGATATAAGCTTCAACTTCACTTGACGCTGCGACAATACAAACAATCAAGAGACAATCAGTTACGACAATTAATCATGGTGTCTAGATCCAGTAATTATCTAAGTAAAAAAAAGCAAATAACAAAGAATACGAGCATTAACTGCATAGAATAAATCTATTAAGAAGAAACTTACTTGTTGCAGTTGGTGCTCATGGAGATTGGGTAGGGAATGCTAACACCGCACTTTCCAGGAAGGCCAGAGGCTAGACTTGGGTTGATGCCTTTTGCAGCAGACTTTAGGCAATTGCATGCTGCTTGGCGGTCCGGTGTGGTTTGAGCCATACTGTTCAAACTTTTGACTCCATCACAGCACGGTTTCGGTGGAGCCCCGCCCTTTGATAGGTAGCCACCACATGGAGCCAATTTAGATACCACTGTGCCACATGAGATTGCTGCATCTACTGATGCAACTATGCACACCGTCAAAACAAGGCATGTGAAGAACCTTAGAGCGAAAGCCATTGTGTTTGTTTTTTCTTTTTGGGTGGTAGCGAAGATTAAGTTGAGTTTTGTTTTCTAAGCTTGTGTTTCGTTGTTGGATGTGAAGAAAAGTGGGATGGGACGATGGGTTTATATAGGGTCGGATTTTATATGGAGAAAGTGATGACTCATTAAGTAGAGTTCGTTAGTAGTTGGAATAGCATTTTGTAACTACTGACACTGTATGTTGATTAGTTTCAATACCGTCCAATTAATGCAGTGTGTAATTGAGGGACACGCGTATCTTAACAACAAATAAATAAATCAATCACAACTCTCCCAACTAGCATAATCACATTCTCCGATTCCATTGGACCACTTTTTTAATATTATGAACGTACGCATTTTCCGCGTTGCTCTACTAACATTTTTGATGTATAGATCGTAATGGCAATATAGATAACAGGTCTTATGTCTATGTTACTACTTACTACCATTGAGCATTATTAATGTCTAAATGAACAAAACAAAACAAGAACGTTCAAATTTTGTGTTGATCGATTTGCGACTAATGTTGTGATCAAATTTCTTTTTTTTTGCTAAGTGTTGTGATCAAACTGATAGCTTCTTTTAGCCTGTGAATGGAATGCATAATTTCTGGTAACTTAATATGTCATTGTTTTTGAATGGAATAGAAGTTCAATGATTCTACAGTTTTCCAAGGAGTATGTAGTTAAAGTAGTTATTAAGAACATAGATTTGTTCCCCTACTAAAATTACAAGCCTTAAGAAAGGAAGCCAAAAATTTCGAAATTTAGTTAAGTCAATTATGGGAATGTACTGTAAGGAAAAATCATCAACACTTAAATTAGGAGTGATCAGTTAGTGGATTAATTTAATTTTGAAATGGTGAAGTAGTTTACAGTTGGTAGTTGTTCGTCCGAAAGAGACAATGAAGAAGTCGGTGAATTGCGGTACACTTGATTTTTTTACTTCTAGATAAACTCACAAAAACATAATCGGTAGAATTTCTGAACAGACAATTAAAGAAATTATCAATTGCACAAGTACAACCATTTGCATTCTAAAATTCTACATTTTTCATTGCTCTCGGTTGTTCATAATTTGTTTCCTTAACATATTTTATTATATGAATGGGGTATTAAATACATATGATTTTAAAAATAATTTTGATCTCATATGTCATATGAAGCATCACAAAAACCATATTGAGGTAAAACAATCTCTCACGTAACAGAAAGAAAAAAAAAAGTAGAAATTAAACAGCTCAGGCTACTTATTTCTTTATTTTCTAGTTTTCTAATTTAACATTTTTTTGTTCAAACTAATTTTGTAATTTTGGAAACACCGAGTATTTCCGTCATTTAATATACAAATTAAATTTGTAATAGTTATTTTTTTAATGGCCTCATAAAAAAGGTTCTGTTTCATACATAATTGATTGGAATGAGCTTGACAAATTTAAATGTTGATGTATAAACCTTTGGAACGTAATAACGTGATATAATTATTACACTAGTGTCGGCAGAGGTTTCTGTAATGAAATGGTGGCTTTCATGACGTACACATGGGATGGGGAGATATGTCAATCTTGTACTATGTCTCTTGACGGTTCTTGGCCGATAGTATCCAACACCATACATCAACCCTTCACACCTAAAGCTCTTGTTAGTCATCGGAGAAGCATCATCACATGCGTAGAAAAGGAAAAGGACAAATGCAAGGAATTGTGTATATATATATATATATATATATATATATATATATATATATATATATATATATATATATATATATATATGTGTAACTAATGTTATTATGTTTTTTAACTATCACAAGGTTAAGTTGGAAGCCTGTAATTCTTCTAGACCCCAAACAACATGCGACCCATTTATAAATATCTGGTTAGCGTTTAACACAATTTTGAATATTGGCAAAAACTAAACATATTTTATTTTGACGAAGTAACATTTGTTCAAATCGTTTTGGGTTGTAAATGTAATGGCCGAGCCATAGTTATTTAATCGTCTTGATTAATTAACAGGTGGTCCAATGGAATTGTAGAGTGTGATGGGGCTAGTTGGGAGGGTTCTGCTGTTTGATGTTAGATACACGTGTCTCTCAGTTACACATTGCATTAAATTAGACGGTATTTAAATTCAATTCACATAGTACGACTAATAGCTGAAATTTATTGATTATGTACGAAACCATTTTTTTTAACTATTTTGCTCCTCCTTTTTAGTTTTGTCAATGCTAAGCGATATTTTGTGACAAAGAATGCTAAGAGCATCTCCATCCCTGTATCTAAGGAGGGTTTTAAGAAAGTTTTATGCAATTAAATGGAATTAAGAAAAGGGAAAAGAAAATAAAATTGTGGAACCAGGTTTTTAGCAAGAGATTTTCGTCTTGGTTTATAACCCGACACGCGTCGAGAGGATATTAATGCGGCGTTTGAAAAAAAAAACAAAAAATAGAAAACTCAAATTTCTCTCTCTCTCTCGTTCTCCGCCGAATCGAATCGGCTTCCCTCAGTCGATCAGGCTCTGTCCGATGTATGATCGGAAAAGATTATCTTGGTTTCTCTCTTTCTCGCCCCGTATGGCTAACCTTTGTCGCCCTACCACGAATCTCACTCTCTCTGTCCATATCTCTCTATTTCTCTTCCACCAAGAGGTTTCCGGTCACGATTCTTTTCTTCATCTACACCGTCGACGGACTGAGCAAGGCGTCGCTTCTTCTGCACTTGTGGATCTCACTGGACGCCGATCCGAAAAGCTAAGTCTCTTCTCTTATCGATGAAAATTGGTTTTGTATGTATGTGTTTTCGTTTTGGACTATCTGATTTTGACTCTTGAGATTTTAACTTCAAAATATATGCAATTGATTGTGTTTTTTCCCCCTTTAGACCTTGAAAATATAGCTTATGTTTGTGTTTGGTTGAGATTGTTTGATGCAAGTGACTGTGTTCTCTTACTTGTGTGGAAGTTTAATTCTATTAATTTGATGTATAAGTATAGCAATTTTTTCACAAGCTCATCATAGTATTTATTATTTTGATTTGGTTTTCACATTTGGATGTATTTCCATGATTAGGTGCAAGGTTCATTGGCTGGTGGTAGCATAACCTTTGAGGCAAGCAGCAAAATGGAAGGCTAGACCATCAAAGATTCATAGGTAATCTCTGTTCCTCTTAGTAGTGTTCCTAACTGAGTAGATGATAGGTTTTGTTTGTATTGTTCTCTATACAACTTATGTGAAATCGTTTTTGCTTTCATTGCTTTGTTGCCTTTTCATTAAATGGAATGTAGTTGCATAGAAATTGGAGTCTGACATCGATTGAGCCAATTTTTGTGTGTGCTGTATGTGAAGTGCAGCTTCTTTTCTTGGTATCTTGAGTTGTTAGTTGATCATAAATTGATGTTTTAATATACAGATGCAGAAATGTAATGTTCTTAATCATCATATCATGGTGTTGAAATGGCAAAGAATGATCCTGCATTAAGTTTGCTGGACTTGCTTGATTCCTTAAGTTGTATTAATATTTGTGTTCAAATTTTTCAGGAGCATCGAGTGGTATAGGAGTCGAGACAGCTCGTATTCTTGCACTGCGTAGTGTGCAAGTGGTTACGGCTGTGACGAACACTGGCTCTTGTGCTAAAGTTAAACAAGATATTGTCAACCAAGTCCCTGGTGCTAAAGTTGTTGTCATGGAGTTAGACCTCAGCTCAATGGAATCTGTCAGGAAATTTGCATCTGACTACAAATCTGATGGTCTTCCTCTCAACCTCTTGATGTAAGCTTTCGAGTAAGCAACAACGCTGGGATAATGTGGTCAGGTGAGTAAGGACAACATAATGGCATGTCCTTTCAAGTTCTCTAAGGACAACATCGAGCTCCATTTAGGTGAGTAATATAAATTCATACTAATATTATGCTAAATCTGTATACACTATCATTTCTTCATTAGTTTTTTAATCAGAGCCTTTGTGAACCAATTATGTTTCAGGTCATTTTCTGTTGACAAAACTTCTACGAGATACAATGAATAGCACTTCATGTGAGAGCAAAAGAGAAGGAAGGATTGTTAGTGTTCAAAATTATAGTTTTGGTAAAACATTTTTTGTTTTGTTTTGTTAAGAACCAAATAAAAGGTTTTAGGGATGGAGGAAGAAAAAATTAAGAAACCACATAAAGTTTGTAGTATTGATTTGTGTGAAAATTAGTAATAAAAAATGGTGTAGAACCAAAAACATGGTTTTAGGGATGGAGATGATCTAAGCAATAGTATTACGTACTAAATCTTGAAACGTCTTTAAACATACCATCTTAAAATATTAAATTGTTAAAAGATTAGTATTTGTAAATTGTAATCTCTAACATATACTTGTGCATAGTAAATATAGTGATACAATTCATTAAACAAATGAATTCTTTTCGTTTAGTAGAAGGAACTAGAAATATAATGAAAGAAGTAAATGCAAATCCAACTACTAGCAAACTCTACTGTTTTTTTCTCATCTAAAATCTCTATATAAACCCATCGTCCCATCCCACTTTTCTCACATCCAACAACGAAACACAAGCTTAGAAAACAAAACTCAACTTAAGCTTCGCTACCACCCAAAAAGAAAAAACAAACACAATGGCTTTCGCTCTAAGGTTCTTCACATGCCTTGTTTTGACGGTGTGCATAGTTGCATCAGTAGATGCAGCAATCTCATGTGGCACAGTGGCAACTAAATTGGCTCCATGTGGTGGCTACCTATCAAAGGGCGGGGCTCCACCGAAACCGTGCTGTGATGGAGTCAAAAGTTTGAACGGTATGGCTCAAACCACACCAGACCGCCAAGCAGCATGCCAATGCCTAAAGTCTGCTGCAAAAGGCATCAACCCAAGTCTAGCCTCTGGCCTTCCTGGAAAGTGCGGTGTTAGCATTCCCTACCCAATCTCCATGAGCACCAACTGCAACAA
This sequence comes from Microthlaspi erraticum, assembly GCA_902728155.2. Lineage (NCBI taxonomy): Eukaryota > Viridiplantae > Streptophyta > Magnoliopsida > Brassicales > Brassicaceae > Microthlaspi > Microthlaspi erraticum. The sequence continues at coordinate 374,468 of CACVBM020001118.1, read as the reverse complement.
GTAAGTTTCTTTGTAGTAGATTATGCTGTGCAGTGCTCGTATTCTTTCTTATTTGCTTTTTTTACTTGGCCAATTACTGGATCTAGACCCCCATGATCAAATTCATGTCGTAACTTACTGTTTCTTGTTTGTTTGTATTGTCGCAGTGTCAAGTGAAGTTGGAGCTTACATCAGCACTTGTCTACGGAGTATGGTTTAACATAAGTATAATAAAAAAGACGTCTATGTACGCTTTATCTCAGCATGCCCTAGTTTGTCTTGTTACTTTGTAATCTTTTCCTTTCATTTCTGTCGTATCTTAATATGCAAGATATGATAATACTGCCTTAATCGTATTTTACTATACTTTCTCCTGCGCCTTCAAAACTCAAATCGTTACGTGTCAAAACCAATTAATGACAAGACACTTTATATGTATAGTATTCTTAGTTTTGGAGTGAAAATACAAATCGAGATTAATCGGTAAGAAGAAACGGCGAAACAAATATACAAAGACACACATTGGCTTAACGAGCACCAAGATAATTAACTAACAACACCTAATAACATTGCTTTTTTGAATTTGATATAAATACAAGTTATTTGATTCACCATCAAGGTCTATGTACAATGTACATTCCCATGCATCAGTGGTGGGTCAATCAATTAAATCAACAACTAAAATAGTTCGGTTTCTAAAATTGGCTATAACTCTTGAATGTATAACAAAGTTACGTTTTTATATAGCCACAACGATCTATACAGTAGTATATTAACAATAAATTGAGAATATAATGTGTTTGTTCGTACAGTTACGTAGTACCAATTAATAGGCGATAACTGATTGAGTACCAACTACAATCTCCTGACTTCTAACGGAGTCCATGTACACACAGTGAGGACCATTTGTTGATTTTGTTCTATTTAATTTTTGTCGGTGCTAAACCATATAGTATGAATGATGTCCCAAGGTTCACAAAACTAACACGATCATTTTCCGATTATGTTAAAATGAATCAAATTCTGCATAAAGTCGATTTGTTATTACAAAGCGTGAATACACTAAGGGATTTAGTAAAAAGAACCTAGTGCTAAGATATCAAATGCCCTCTTTTAAATTTTTCCATTTCTAGTTGTTCAATTTTTCTTTGATAAGTTGGAAAAATGTTTGTGAATCCTTTAACAAAATAAAGAGAATAATAGTCTTTTTGAACCAATTTTTTTTTTTTAGTTTTGTCATTGAATTAACTATTTTACCGTTTCGGATGAAAAAAAAAAAAAAAAAAAAAAAAAAAAAAAAAAAACGAGTCAAAATTGGAGTTCAAAAGATTCGACCAAAATAGTTAAATTGCTTCTCATTCTAAACGTTACAGGTAAAAGAAAATATTTATTTTCATTCAGCCCACTCATTATTACAACCCGTTTCCACTACTATCGAACCTAGCAGAACCACCAGAAAAGAAATCTATAAACGGCTGCTCCCGTCCACCACCATCGCCGAAACCGGTCACCGGCGAATCATGACCAGGGACACAACTGGAATCTCCAACACCGTCGTCACTAGCGGCATCCAATGGCTGAAGTGGAAAAAGTGGAAGAGTCTTCCGTCCATGGGAATTGACGTTAATGCCCTCACCGTAATTACCGTGATCACGAAGGGTAAATCGGTCAAACCTGAGTGAACTCGAAGACAGAGACATTCTAGCCGATGTTGTTGATGTCATGTCTGGTAGTTGTTTCCTATGATCTGTGACTGTTCGTTTCTCGTAGCCACCATTCGGAATCGTCACTCCATTGTTACTGTGAAGAAGATCTTTTCTGTATACACTTCCATTTTGGTAGTGATGATCACCTACTTGCTGCATATAGTAGGGACTAACACAACCCACTTCACAATAACAACAACATAACAATTACATTTAGTAACTTTTAAAACGTAAGAAAAAACAAGAAAATGGAAAAAAAAAAAGACCTGCTATTCTTGAGCCATAATTCACTAATAGACATCTCATAATATTTCAATGATAACTTTCTGTATCCAGTGACATGTTCTTGTAAGTTTAAGATTTTCTAGAGATGTATGTGTTGATTGTTGAATATTACACACGATTTATCTATATCTTTTATGCGGAAAAGTGTAGACGTAATAAACAAAGAAACCAATATAGAGGTTTATGTTCTAGATAGAAAAAATATTATTTTATGTGAATATGTGATGAAGAAAGTTTAACAAAAAAAAGAATATGTGATGAAGAAAGAAGATACGTAGAAGTAAGGAATAGGGAGGAGAACTACGTGCCGTTTGCGCAAGGTGGAGGGTGGAAGAAACGGGAGGTTTTGTGGAGGAGACGATTGAAGTAAGCGATGCGCTCCTGTTTCTGCTTTTGGCGTTGCCTGGCCTTATGGTTCTGGAACCAGTAAAAGACGTTCTTACCCTCGATGTGGCCGTAAGCACGGAGCCTACCGGTGATCTGCTGTATCTGATCGGCGCTCGGGGTTCGTATGCCTTGCTTGTAAAGGTTCTCAAGCAGCGTTATCTGATCTTTCGTTGGATTCCACCTTGAACTGCTTCCCGTTCCTGCGTTCCCTTCGTTTTCCATTTTATCTGTTGCTAAAGGTTTTTGGAGGATAGGGTTTTTAAAGGGAACCTTTGCATGTGGTTTTTTGGGGTTTGATTGATATGCATGAAATTCATGGGGGAGGGCTCTAACATTTATATAGCGGTTTAGTGAGGGAGTGGAACAGAGAGTCAAATGTAATGAAGAGAGAGAGAGAGAGAGTGTGACATGCGTGTCGTTTCTTGTGCTGGAGACTCTGAAAACATGGCGTGGAGCGGCTGAGATGGTAAAAAAGAGGCTAATATTTATGAGACGACAAAATAGGGCGAAAATTAAACAATTGGATCTATTCTTGTTTTTTTTTTAGTGAAATCAATCATTAGTTGCAAGTTTAAAAGATATTTTTCATTAAATTTGTTTATAAACCGCGGCTAATAAAAAAAGATAACACAGTACTTGTCAATGTCAAATTGTCTGTAACTGCATCTTAAATATTTTCCGCACGTGAAATTTAATACTAGTATTATACTAAAGTTAAAGTGGAGATAATTGTTGGATTATGTGATTTTTCTGGTCTTATTTTTCTCTGGGAATTACGGATGTTTTGTTTTGAAAGTGTTTTAATGAAAGAGAGCCATAGTTAAGTCTTGGAAATGAAAGAGACAGTAAGGATAAATACGAACGTTAATATAATAGGGCGGCAAAAGATAGCTGGTTGGATTGTGTTCTTTGTAGGTCATGAGAAGCCTATATATCTAGTTTGCTTCGGAAATTGACATATCTTATTTTACCATATTTTCTACACATTATTTATATTGATATAACACGACAATTTGAAGTTGAGGCGCTTGGCTCTTCGATTTCTTAACGATCAATTTTCTTCTTGGAGTATTTAGTAAACAGTCAAAATAGAAAATTCTAGTGTGCTTAGTTGTTCTGTTTCGTGGACTCATTTCTGAAGTCCGATGTCGATCTTATTTTGCTTACTACATAGGTGAAGACGAAACGGCGAGTTCAGATATGGACATGTCCTTTTCTTTGCAGATGGAATGTGACTGAGATACGTACGTGATATCACTGATATGTATCGCACATTTTTTGTTTCTTTTGTAAAAATATTTCACACATTTTCATAAAATTTATCTTAAAACCCAATATTCTAGAATATTACCATAGTCTAAATGTATATTCACTCCATTTCAAATTATTTGTCATTTGTAAAAATGTATTTAAAATAGATATGGACTTTTCAATGACAATTAATTTGAAACAGAGAAAGTAATTTTTTTGTTAAAGGATTTTCAAAATATATAGATTCTAATGTAGCATTAGCAAAACAGATTTTGTTGAATGTCACTAGTGATTAATTAATTGTTTAAATTACTATCACATGTTTTACACCACAATCACGGCTGCATATAGAAGATATAATACTTATATATTTTATCTTTTAGCTTCAAAACTGAAATCTAGACTAGTAAAAAAAAAGGAAGCCAGTAATGTAAGTTTTCCACAGTGCTGAGTCTTCTGACTTACAGGGGTATGCCATTGTACGACTATCAATTAGTTAAAAATCCATTATGTTAGGCCAAGAACTTTGTATGTAGTATTGTGTATATTGATTATCAGATTTTGTGAGAAGTTGGCATGGGGAATGACAAATCGTGAAAGCAAAAGACATGCATGGCATCAATTTGAGTATTTTAGGCACCTACGAATCTATAGGAGCAGAGATTTGCCTCGAGAAAGAGTGAGAGTAAGAGTAACTGAGTAAGAGAGAGAGAGACATATGACACTCCCCCAATCTATCTTTCATTAATTTCCATGTTTTAGTTAAATTTGAGTCATTTACAGATTTACTTATGTTTTCCTTCGTTTAATCCAGATAGAATGATTTCGTCTTACTCTGCAGATTAATTTTAATTTTTGACATTCCGTAATCATACAGTACAGTACAACTGATCAAAACTTTAATTTAATATAATTTATTCAATTTTTTTTTATAAATATCACCATTCTTTTTTTTTCTCTTCAAAAATATAGAAGTTAACTCACTATTGTAAAAAAAAAACAAATACTCCCCCACACACAAAAACAAAATATAGGAGTGAGTATCATAATGGATGTTTTTATTGACATAGCCCCCACACACAAGACACAACTTAGTCTACATAGTTCTCTAATACTAGAATAATATATCTCTCGTATTTTATGATAAAACTTCTGAAAGCGGATTCCTCTCAAATACGGTATGTGTGACTGGGTTCATGTCCAAAAAGACGTACATATGTATAAGTGTATAACTGCCGTAAAAAGGCAGTTTTGTCTCCTTTCTGATGTGTCGTTGGGTGGGACAGACACTTGTAGGCTTGTAGCCAAACTTCTACACGTACGTAGGAGCTCACATTCTACATTTATACACGTATTGTATACATTTCTTCTTATATAATATACGTACAAGTTGTTTTCTTCATGTGCTATGTTTACTATTTTTTAGCATTCAGCCAAAGTACTCTTGTAACCCGTTTGCACTCTCCGTGGCACTTGCTTCCTTTATCTTCCGAAGGTATTATATAAATTCTAAAATAGGAACAGAAATAGTATCAAATAGTACTGAAAAGGTAGACTTTTGGAAGAGGCAGAGCCGTTCCTAGGATTTTGGAGTTCCGAAAGCTAACAAGAATTTATAGAGAATTTTGTTTCTGTTAAGTTCTCTTATTAATTTGCTTAGTTAAGTAAGTTCATACCGAACTGTGTATCCAAAAAGCCTTCTTATCCAACTTGTTGTATGGACCATTTGAAAATAATGGCTTTAATGGGCCAAACTTCCTTATGTGCTTCTATTTTCAGCCACTGTACAGATATCCAAAAGCCTTTACTGAGAGATTTCGATATCTATACACATTATAAGAAATTGTTGTAAACTTCCCAGGCGCAACAACGAGTGTGTGTGTTTAAGTCAATTTATTAGTACAAATCAACTACTCATTCAATGATCAGATAATATCAAGACATGCAACAAACAAAACTTAGCCATTTCCTTTCTCGATTGATTGTGTCATCAACTTCTTGTTGTAAAACAAACAAACTGAATAGTGAATACTGTAAGTTGATTAATCATACAAAATTTTGCAGCATGTAATAAGCCATGTAGATTCTATCTCGTAAAACATTTGTCTGTTACATAATGTTCATTTATTGTCGTCTGATGGGTAAGTTATGCATTTTACAAATTACTCTTAGAAAACCTATTAAAATTATTTGTTCTCTGAACTTATATATAGATTTTCATTTTTTTTGTCCTTGCCTATATTGTACACTATTTCAATTTTTTATCCGAACAAAACGTTAAGGGTCAAAACTACTTCTAACGGTCCTGTGGGAAAAACGAAAAGAAACAAGAAACAATTCGTAAAGAGCAAATATAGAAACACACTTTCTGTCTTATAATAATTAAAAAACCACCGATGATAATAAAATCGAAACAAGAAGAGATAACAAACAGCGATGATGAGTTTGTGGGCGACGGTTGTCTAAGCTTTGGCTCTGTCTATTTATTATCTTATCCAATCATTTTTTCTGGGTTCCCCTCGTGGCTTCTCCAATTATTATTCCTCACAAACCCTTCATTTTGTTTACTTTTGCCGTATTTGCTTTGTATAATTTTGTTTGCCAATTTATTCCACCAACATCGTTCAACACTTCATCATCTTTTTCGTACTCACTTCCAAACGTGGGCAATGGCGCAAAGCCAAGTTTTGAAAATTGGTAAAGGTTTTAGTGGAGTTACGGAGTATGTGTTTGTTCCCAAAAGAAAAAAATAAAGAAATGTGTGTATTGCACAGAAAGTTCTAGCTTAGAAATTTAGCATATTATCCATTGACAAAAAAAAAAGATGTTTATTTCAAGGGTTAATTTGGTAGATATCAGTATTGGGCTTCAATATTAGGTAAACGTCAATAGCAGTTTTAAAATTAGTGTGTACATCTCACGCCGCTATAAAAAGTCTAAAAAGGTCATCATCATTTTGGCAGGATTTTGCAATAGAAGCTTCACTTATCACAAACCCAAACCGTAAATCTTTATACATGAGCCGAGTAATACTATCGCATCAGTATCCTAACTTTTATAGATAAATTAATTTCAAAAACTGAATCTTCCTCTTAATTGAATTTGTGGACAGAAATTTGCCAAGTATGTTTAACCTAATAAACCTTTTTCAGTGGTCTATTTTCGTTTATAAAGAGTAAAGACCATTCTATATTGATCTGTACTTTTACTTTCAACAACAATGTCTGATACTGGTTTACCTAACCTCTGTTTAAATTAATAGTAAACCGAAATTCAGGAGAAATAGAGAAGAAATTTATAAAATATAAAGAGTACATTGGTATACAATCTCAAATAGTATGCATATAAATTAATTATCAGTACAATCACCTAATAACTATAGTCTACACAAGAAACAATAACATATCTACGCCAAACCGTAAAACATAAAAATTAAACCCTAAACTTTACACACTAAATCTTAAAAATTATACCCTAAACCTTGAACACTAAACCCTTAACTTTACACACTAAATCTTAAAAATTATACCCTAAACCTTGAACACTAAACCCTTAACTTTACACACTACAGCCTAAAAATTAAATCCTAAACCTTAAACAATAAACCCTAAACCCTAAACACAGTTCTAAAATCACATAACCTATTATTGTCAATAGTAAACCCTAAACACTAAACAGCGAACCCCAACCCAAAAATAATAAACTCTAAACCCACAACACATATAAAGCACTTACCTAAAAATCAATAACCTAAAAATCATTCACTTCCTTAAACTCAATTAAGAAAAAATGACTACTATGACATGCCAAATAAGTTGAACAAGGGAGCCGCAGATCTGAAGCGCTGACGCCGGAGATTCGTCCTATGATTTCTCCAACTTTGGTTTTCTCCGAGTTACTTACAATAACAACACCACTGTCATTCTGTGTACGAAATAGACATCTCATATAGGTCTGATAGTATGAATCGTAACTATAGTTCGACAAACTTTTGGTTTTTATGGCTGCAATAAAAAACCGACTTTGAGTAATGGCCTTCCAGATAAGCAGCTTCAGGATTATTCTTCAGAACAGTGGCTAGAGATTCAAGACAAGCTTCTCTCTGGCTTGGAGAACCATCAAGAAGGTTCACAAGCTTCTCCAAAACTCTGAGAAGCCGTTGATCTACACTTGTTCCACAAGCATGAGCGATAATGCTCGCAGCAAGACCACTAAAATTCTCATTCTCGCTATTCAACAACGAGAAGAGAAACTCCATGTTCTTCTCTTGGAGGAAGTCATACTTTGGAGCTACATTAGATTGAAATATCATTCTAAGGGAATGAGCACCTGCATCTACTATCTAAACCACAGATTACAAAAAAATAAGAAGAAAAATGAAAAAAGGATCAAACAAACATTCCAAGGCCAATGTTTTAATCCCTCATAAAGGTGGAAACTTTTTGATAAAAGCTAGAAAGATCGAAGAACAAATCTCAATCGTTTAAGCTTCATGTGAGAGACCAACTAGTGATTTCAAATCTGGATAACCATGTGGGGGAAAAGAATTAGACCTTTTTTCAAAAGTTAATAAATTTTCAAATTTCACCTTTTCGTCAGGATTAGTGAGAAGACGAAGCAGATGAAGGAAAACTCCGGCGTCGACAACAGCTTGAACTCCGGCTTCAAACCCACAAGCGAAACTACCGAGCGCCGCCGCAAATTGAACGAGGATGTTGTTGCATTCATCGGAATCGTCTGCATCAGCGAGAGCGGAAGCTATGGCGGGACAGCTCCGAGTTTGAGGAAAGAGAGTTTTTTGGTACGATTTCCGATAATCTGGTTTTTGACCTCGCGAAGGGCCTTAAGCTTGATTTCAGGGTCAGAGGAAGAGAGACGAGTGAACACATCGGCTTGACGGTTATCGGAGGAGGAGGAAGTGGTGGTAGGCATGGCGGAGATTTAGTTTCTCCGGGAAGTGGGGAAATCGGTTAAAAAAGCTTAATTGAGCTCTTTCTCTGTAGCCGGCTTATCATTGTAGCTTGCGGCTCATAAATCGGCTAATATGATATGAAGATATTTTAAGGTAATATTGTAGAACTTATTGACTATATTGTAGCCTATCATCCGATATGGATATATTCTTAATATTATGTTTTTTTTATGTATATTGGGTGCAATTTTCCTTATTTCAACGGGAAACAAAAATCTGAAACAAAATATATATATTTCATAAATGCTTTTTGTCATAAAATCTTGTGGATTTGAAAAAGAAAAAATAAACAGAAATAGTAATAATGTGGACCGTTAAATTTTTGTCTATTGTCAACAAATGTTTTTGTAATCATTGTAAGTTTGTAACCTGAAAATAAGTATACTTGTATATAAAAAAAAACTATAGAATCCAATTTTAATACAGATAAAGAAGATCATATTCTCGTGAGCTCAAACTTTAGATTCGGTTGCAAAACTGTATCCATATTATAACTGAAAAAAATAAGCAAAATAATTTAGTACAATGATTTTTTTTTAAAAATTATCACTAAATTAGTAATTACTACCTGCACATTATACAAACAAATACTTTTCCTTTTAAGAGAAGAGAAATAACAAAATAGTTAGATCAAAATACTGATTTGAAGTAGTATTAGACTATTAGTTTAAAAAGTGTACCCTAATTTTGCTCTTTTATTCAAAATGTTGAGTTAAAGGCACCAAAGACTTTGGCCCTTTTGTGCCAACTGCAAGTATAAACAAAGGAATCCAACTTGTGAACCTAAATTGCTGTGAAAGAGAGGTTTTTCTATCTTTTATATCACTTACAAGAAGAGCCAAGAAAAAAAAAATCGATCTTTCTCTTTCAGTCTTCAATTTCTGCTCACCATCAAGGCAAGTTTCCATCTTTTCCTCCTCTTAACGATATCATTCGCTGCTAAAATCTCTCTTATTTCCAAAAGTTTAAGGCTTTTCCTTAATCGTTGAAAAGGGTAATCAAAATCTTGCCTCATTCCTCTGTAATTTCATACCCAAAATCAGTGTATTGAATCTTTTCATGTGATGTGAGAAAGATGAAGACAATTAGTGGGTTAGGGATTGGTTTGAGTTTGGTGTTTGGGTTTCTTCTCTTAGCACTTATCGCAGAAGTCTATTACCTTCTGAGATGGAAGAAGCACAAGAAGAGAATCACAAGCCAAGAGAGCGAAGAAGAGAAAGAAGAAGAACAACAAATCGGCTACGCTAAGGAGCTTGTCCAGCTCTTCTGCTTCAAAAAGCCTCAACCTTTACAGTCCAACAATGGCGGAGGAGGAGAAGGAGAAATCCCCATGAATCCAGACGAGAATCAGGATTTAGAGCTTGGGTTGATGAAGCATTTGGGTGGAGGAGATCTAGGGTTCGAAGCAGAGCTCATGAAGCTTCACAACCAGAGGTTTCTCTTCACAATCATGGAAGAGACGAAAGCGGATTTGGAATCTGAAGATGGGAAATCGAGATTAGGCTCGAGATCGAGAACGAGAAGCTTGAGTGATCTTCCGATTGACTGTAATACCCCTGGATTCACTCCACTGGCGTCTCCTGCTGCACTAAAGTCGTCGCCTTTGGAGTCTTACTCACACCACGGATTCAATCCTCTGTTCGAATCAGACGGCGAGCTTGAGTTTAACAAGTTTTCCAGGTCGTCTTCTTCTTCGCCTCCGCCGAAATTCAAGTTCTTGAGAGACGCTGAGGAGAAGCTGAGGAGGAGACTGATTGAAGAAGCCAAGAGGAGAGAGTTGAAACCGGACCTTTCGGTTGTGTCAGAAGGTTCGTTTCTGAAGTTCATGAGTCCTGCGATGAACAGAGAGAAGAAACAGAGTGTTGAAGAATCTGATGAAACAGTGACGTTTTCTCAATCTTCTTCGTCAGGTACAAAATCTTTAGAAACGTTAGACCAGAAATCCACACTGGTTGTTTAGTATTTAGATCTCTCTCTCTCTCTCTCTTGCTCTGCTCGTTAATTTTTTATTTTTTTTGTTGAAATTGTTAACAGAATTTCAATTTTATTGTGTGAATTGTCAATTATCTGTCTTTGGGAAAATTTCTTTCTTCTGTATGTATCAATCTGGAAAATTTGCAAATTCTTGTTTTAGTTTTGTCTGAGGAAGATTTTTAGCTAGAAAATGGCTATTAGAATTTTTGTGTTTTGTCCTTTAACTAAGAAACAAAATTTGTTGTATAAAAGCTTTTGGAAAATAACTTTAAAATAAAGTTGTGTTTAGGTTTGGAAGTTGAAGTTAATAATTCAAATCTTTACGGCGCCACAAGTTGAATTTTTCAGCCTCCTTAAGGTTTTTTAACCTACCCAGTGAGAATAAAATATTACCACTATTTCAAATAAACGACAAAAATGTAATGTTCTTTGATAATTGGTAGGAGTGCTTTTAAGCGCAGATTATGGCATACTATAGCATGAATGAATGTGTTTGTTTCTTCACACAATTGTGATTATTACTTGATTTGATGCTTTATATTTTCGTGTATATATTTAGACAATTTGAAGTAAAGAAGAAAATGTAAGAAGGAAATTATACCTTTTGTGTTGTCTGAACTAGAAAAATTCATGGCATCACGCGATGTATCGCCGAAAGGTCTGTTTTTATTTCACTTGCCTTTTTTCCACAGTTTACTTTTGGGAATAATACCTACTCACACCTAAGTGTGTTTGGTTCCATTTCGAAGCGACCAAGAAAATCAAGATAACCTAATTCAACTATCGGTAATTTATGTATATAATTCATTATCAAATCGAACAGCACAAAATTAAAGAATGAGCAAAAAAGTTTATCAATATCATAATCTGCACTTGGAATAGTTCTCAAGTTAGTATTTATGGAAAAAGTCTTATTGGACCACTTAACTTCTGATCAGAAGACTTTATTAGTGGGTGAGTTAGCGACATTTTTTCTCTTCAGAAAATCTAATTATTTCAGTCACTATGAAAAACGGATTTTAGGGTCACAGCTGTTAGTATTCACAGTTATTCCTTTATGTTTGAAAATGTACAAGTAGTAATTCAAAAGTACTTTAAGGGTATGGAATATGTAGAGAATCTATTATCTTTACTTTACATTAGGTGTTTCAAATATCGACTGAAAAGTATTAACGAGATAGTTTGCTAGTATAAGTTTTCGTGATTGAAAAGAGTTTAAAATCACTACCTTTTCTTGCTTATATCTCAAAAACGAATTTGAATTAGACAATCAGCATAAATTCTATAAATGTAAAGCCTGTATGGAACATATTTTGTTATTATTTCTTAGAAAATCGAAAGCTACATATGTGCATGCCTTTATATGTTCATATACGTATAATCCATTAGACATACTGTCATACGTTCGTATGTATACGTAGATATTGTACGTATTAGATGCCAAATGTGAACATGGCGGCACGTGAAAGAACCAAACTCAAAGAGACAGATAAAGGCAAAGGGTCCGAGAACACACGTTAACATCGTGGGGCCCACCTTAATTGTAATTTCAAAATCTCGATTTGGAGTTTGGACACTGGAGCCCAAACCCAACTTTCGCAGAAGCTTCATAATTAACTATGATTTGTTTGTTAATCCTTTGAATCATTATGATTTGTTTGATAAAACTATGAAACTGTAGTCGACCAGGATCATTATAACAAATCTATATCATGTTTTATAAAACATCGTCTAATTTTCTAGTGTTCTGTCATGATAAATAATTAAATACATGGAGACAAACAAAATTAATACAAAGATGCCAAATTTAATAAAAAATACATCCAATACAAGTTCCAAACCATTGATCTCAGTGTGACAGTGACCAAGCCTAATCTCCACCGTTGACACTTGGAGACAAAAATTTCAACTCATCACAAGTTAACAGTATCATCGTATTTTCAAACAATCAAGTATATATACACATTGAAATTTACTGCAAGCTTGTAGAACGAATCATTTAGATACAATAAGTCTATAGGGTATAGGCCTATAGCCCTTTGGTCGTATCCTACCTGAATATACACTATCACTACCATTCAGATCAAGACTCAAATTGTTAAACTACTCTGATATTTTTTGGTAAGATCTTACGGTCGATGATCGTTTCATATCAAATAATAGAAACACACTAAATAAACTTTTGTTGGAGATCTATGATCATTTTCTACATCAATTATCAATAAGTCTTACCTCTAGGGGCCCAAATGGTCGTAAAAAGGAGAAAAACTAATCCAGATGATGAATATAATAGTGGAATTTGTAACAAGTTATTAGTTTCCTAAAGCCTAAATCTCGGTCGTGCATGTTTAAGCTCTATATAGTTGCAGCGGAATAGTTGGATCAGAAAATAATACTACTATTTTGAGCAGGCTGATTTTGAGGTTATGTATATTTAGTGTGATAAATGCATGCTGGCATATGCTTTCACAAAAAATAGCAAAATAATATATATCTATAGGTACATTCGAGAAAATAGCAAACTAAAATTCATTTCAAATCTTGATCCACACCTCTTTTTCGAAACTTCTTGCCAAGTTTTCTTTTCATTCTAAGCCACTCGGAACACTTGCGGACTTGCCGTATTTCTATTTGGGACTTGTCTCATTTTATTGGGCCTGGGCCTGATCTATCTTCACATTGATTCTGACACTTTTGGGATAGCTTCACATTGATTCTCTCAGTTGAGTTTTAAAACTAGACTTAAGTTTTGGATAAAACCTTACATTAGTCATTGATTAATCATTGCTGTTAGTTGTAGATTAAAACCGTAGTCATCTAGTTAAGCTATAAATTGTAATATTACTGCAACGAAAGCATTAGTTATTTTGTTGACACAAATTATTTTCTAAAATAATAGGTTGGGGAAGCAACATATTTTAGGCAGAACACGTACCTACAATCCTAAGATTCTGACTAAACATTCTTGAAATTTTTTATCGGTCTAGAAACTGTTAGCAACTTGAACATTTATAATCATCCTGACGCAATATATTCTCTTTTCTAGTCTCTATATGCCAAAGATATGGAGTAAAAATGAGGTGAGAAATGTACTAGTTAGTAGTTAATACTTAATACTAAGCAGTAGAGATCCAAATTACTGGTTTTGTGAGCAAGAAACATATCGGCCTCCTACCCAATGGTAACATTTGAATGTGCAGAATATTCTTAGACTGATGTTTGCTAGTTTCAACCGCAGTTCTATATCTCACCTCTAACGTACCAAATTCAATGTATATTCAGGTTAAGCTTGTTGTAATACGTATAGTATATACATATAATGTACAATAGGTTTAGGATAAACAACTTAAAGTAAGAAATGACATATACTTATTACTTTATAGATAAAGTAATGATATTATATGAACTATAAAGTGTGATTTGCCTCGAGAGGGGAATATTTTTCGTAAGAATAAGATAAGTGTGGGGATGATCAACATGGACGCATGTTTGCTTTTGTGGGGGGACAAAAGTCAAATTACACTAAATATTTTAAAATTCAATCTTGAAGTTCCCTAACCCCCAAGACATTCAAATAGTCAACTTCTTGATTGAGATAGATTAACGATATCTATGGATTTTGTGGACATTTAGCTTAGGATTCTCCTATTTATTTTTATTTTTAAAAAGAAAGAAGTAGAAAACGTGGAGGGACAAACATAAATCCTTCCGTTCGATGTTAAATTGTTAATTGACATTAATTTGTATCTATATAGATGATATGTATGTACCAGAATATAATCTTTAAAAGAGGAATTTAACCAAATTTTCAACGTCATAAGTTATGGGTACGTTGGAAAGAAAACAAACTATAATAACGTGTATACGTAATTGTATCCTAATATTATTATTTTTTCTCTCTTCATAATTAATATGTATATTTAGATGCGTATAGAACATCGATCGATCAAGACCTAGCTAGCTCACTCAACAGTAGTCTTGCCAATATCTTCAAAAGCGGAATTTGATTTCCTATATGAGTTTGGTTCATTCAAACACTCAAATTTTCTTTTTAATATAAACACAACGTATCGTAAAACTTATAGGTTTCGCAAACAGAGAAAAAAGAAGTAAAAACTAAAACAAAATCAAACCTATAAATACATATATATGGATAGAAAACTGATCAAGATCTAGCTTTCTTAATCTTCTTACCAAAATCTTGAAGAACAGACTGTGGAAACATGGATTCGACCTCTCTAGCTACATCCAAGAAAACCACCTCTCTCTTTAACCACATAGCTCTCCCTTTCATCGCCGGAGTAGCTTTGGGTTTTCTTGGCGGCGGAGGAGGACAATAACACCTAATGTCCGAATTCCTCGGCGTCTCTAGGATCTCTACACGAGAAGTTTCATCATTACATTCCCATTTCCGTTTACTTCTTGATCCATCTTGAAGCTTTACTTTTTCTTGTTCTCGTTCTTGTCCTTGTTCTTGTTGTTGGTGGTTTCCATGTCTTTCAGATTGATTTTCTTGGTTACGTGGAGATAATGCTGAATCTGGAGAGTCGGGTTTCGATGGTACTAGGAGACTGTCAGGTTGTTGAATTGTTGCTGCGATATCTTTTTCATCAGGCAACAACTGCAAAGACTTGATGTTTAGCATCTTATCATGAACAGGGAGAGAAATCGAAAAAATGGCAGTAAAATTAGAAGGAAAATTAATAACTTTAACTGAAATCAGAAACAGCAACAAGATCTCGATATGTATACGTGTGTTTGTATTATTGTATATATGTTGTAAATAAGGATGAAGGAGCAAATAAATTGAAAGTGAGATCTTTGTGTGTGTGTGTTTGGTATATAACAAAGAGCGACACCCCTGAATCGACAAGGGTGCGAGGCATGCAGACCATAAAAAGAGAAGGACTTCTATTAAATAATAATCTTTTTAATAAAAAACCTACACCTACTTCACATAGTCATGTTATTGTGGAGTAATAAATATGTATAATTGTAAATGCTTTTACACCAGCTCTCCCGACTAATTTAGAATGATAAAACCCCTGTCCAATAGAAATCCAATTTTTTTTAAAGAAAAATATAAATTTCGAAGAATCAGCTGTTAATTTGTCACAGATAAAAATGTAAGAGGGACTCAGTATAGCACTGGATGGATTACTTCATTTTAAGCAAGTAAGTTCAACGTATTCGACATTGATAAAATATGTATACATGATTTAAAATTATGTGGGTCCTGCCTGACTCCTAAACATAGTGAGATTGATATAAAAACCCACTTTGTGCGAGGGATCCAATGCAAAAACATACTGGCATATCTTTCTGCATTTTATGTATATAGACACAGGCCACTTTTTTTTTTTTTTGGGTGCAAATGTGATCATACAAACCACCCACTTATAATTAGTTATCTGGTAGACTGTTACCTGCTCTTCTCTAGCCATAAAGAAATCCTTCTTTCTCAACACTCAGGTTCATGTCTTTTTCACTTTTTATATATCTTCTTTACAAATAAAATAAGTATATCCGCATAAAAAGTAGCGAATATTCAAAACAAACATTTCTAAATCATTTCTTTTAGATTTTAAATTGTTTAGAGTAGTTGACAAAACAAAAAAAAATTGTTTATAGGCTTATAGCACTATTTTTGTTTGTTCAACCGACTTTTATGTATTTAGTACTCCCTCCGTTTCAAATTAGTTGTCGTTTTGGCAAAATGTATCTGCAAATATTTGGATGTATCTGGACGTGTTTTGCATTGCAAATACGTCCAAATATTTGCAGATACATTTTGCCAAAACGACAACTAATTTGAAACGGAGGAAGTAGTATTTATCAATTTGTTTATTGTAATTTTTTTTCTTACCGTTGTTTATTGACATTATTGTATTTGTGGTGAACTAATCAACGAAAATGATATTTTCCAAAAGAAAATGCATGTCACATTATCTTACTACATGTCTTATTCGGCTATTCCAATGGAAGAGTTATGTAAACAAAACATTTACTAAGTTAATTTGTGATATAACATCTGACGACATTTTTGAATAAAGCAATAGTTATGTACATACTACATACTCTACCCGAATTCGAGAAAACAAATTATACAGTGTAGCTGGATTATCAAAGGTCCATATAAACCTAATTACACTTGAATATAATAATAGCATAGTTTGTTTGTAATTTTTCTTAATAGCATTCATGTGACTCGTATGCTTAGTACTTTTGATGCATCAAAATCAAGTCACGTGGTTATATATATATAACTAAAATCTGCTGCATCTTCTGTGGAATCTATTCTCTCTTTTCAGCTTTATGTATCCACTTTTTCATCCCTGATCTTGTTAATTAGTAATCCCTCATGTGATCGTGATGTTATTCTTTGCAATTATAAACTTTAAACCAAATTTACATATCATATGTTATGCAATGATCGATCGCATGTCAATTCAAAAAAAAAAAAGCGTTGATCGTATTCATGGGTTTTAGACTTTAGTTATGTAAATTAACGTATGGCGTACATATTATAAACAAAATAACTACTTAATTAATTTGTTAGGATATACATAAATCGCTACATTTTTTCTTTCTCAAACAACTTGTCCTTAATTACAATGATCATATGGTTTTGGATATAGAAATTCATTACTACTATCCAACAAAATTTTGTGATGAAAAGTAGAGAGTCTTGGAATATGGAAATATTGTTGTTATGGAATCATAATTCGATAGATGACAATATGTCTCCACGATGGGGGGTGTACGGGGCCCTTTTGAGATTGCTTGGGTTTCACCGCATCCTAAGTTTCTTTTCTTGTTTTGTTCGAGAATTCTTATTTTTTTCATTTTATGATGATGCGAGAAACATATCTTTTATCAAAAAAAAAAATTCATAATTAAGAAACCACTAGCATTTTTTTGTTTGCTGTTGTTAATTAACTAAAGGTCAATTTTCAGACAAGTGCATCCATTTGATACTTGATGCAATTATGCAAATAGTATAACATCTTATTAAAAGAGTCCATTAAAGAGTGCAAATACTCTATCAAAATTGCGATAAAAAAAGGTATACTGCTCTTATTATATCGTCACAGTATATATTATTATATCTTCCAATATATTAATACGAAAAACAGAAGAAAGACTCTCATATACCAAATAATTACATCTCATGCTCATGCTTAATTATATTGTTTCCCCACACCCTTTCATCATTACACCATTTTCTCAATCTCCGCCAACCTTTTTCAGCAAATACACATATTTTCCCCTTAAATTATTATTACTCCTTTGTTATAAGTTTTTATAATCTTACAGCTTTTTTCTCTATCTTGAATTTTTAAGTCCTTTGGGGATTGGATATGATCTCGGGTCATGCTTACAATAGTATACCCCAAAAAGTCGAATACAAATTTTGTGAAGCGAGGTCGGGCTTTAATTAATAGCCCAAGATACAAGAACGAGTTTTCACTGACCCGATTCTTCCGGCGAACCAAGACCAAAACACGTAATTTTCGGTCAGGTTGGGCTGCATTATTCTTCACCACCCAAATATAGATGGACACGTGTCGTCACACTCTTAGATATAGGCTCCAACGAAAAATTAACGGTCAACATCTGTTTGAAGTCGATCGATATAAAGAAAAGTTCCTTTCGTTTTTTCAGAAATTTTGAACCCATTCAGGGGCGTTTCAGGATCCGAGCTCTCGTTTTTGTTCTTCCTTAATTTCACGAGGTGACTCTATTTTCTACTATTTGTTTTAATAGTGTACGACCTTGGTTTATTTACATGGAAAATGCTAGGAGCCTAGGACAAATATATGTTATACTGTTTCTAGTTGGGGTTGTGTTTTGTCACGAATCTTGATTCATATATTCAGATAAAGATTGAAGAATGGCGGACGGTGAAGACATTCAACCGCTTGTTTGTGATAATGGAACCGGAATGGTTAAGGTAAAGTTTCTCTAAATGCCATGTCACATAATAAAACTATACCATAAAATATATATAGAAAAAAATATTCTCTTTATGGTTTAGGCCGGATTTGCGGGTGACGATGCACCAAGAGCGGTTTTCCCGAGCATTGTAGGCCGTCCACGTCACACGGGTGTGATGGTTGGGATGGGACAAAAGGATGCTTACGTTGGAGACGAGGCTCAGTCAAAACGTGGTATCTTGACTCTCAAGTACCCGATTGAGCATGGAATTGTTAATAACTGGGATGACATGGAGAAGATTTGGCATCACACTTTCTATAACGAGCTTCGTGTGGCTCCTGAAGAACATCCGGTTCTCTTAACCGAAGCTCCTCTCAATCCAAAAGCTAACCGTGAGAAGATGACTCAGATCATGTTTGAGACGTTCAATACTCCTGCTATGTATGTTGCCATTCAAGCTGTTCTCTCACTCTATGCCAGTGGCCGTACAACTGGTCAGTAACACACACACACTTAACTTTTTTCAAAACATTCGCATGCATTGGTTCATTAGCTTTGTGCTCGATGAATTTGCTATTAATTGGTTTAAGCCCTAGCATTAATTAGGTTATTAGGTTTTGTTTTTCAGATATTTTTTTTTTCTGTAATCTAGAACCAAAATATTTCTTGTTATGGGCCATTTTGATTATTATCTATTTTCAGATTTTTTTTTAACATAACTAAATGTATTTTAGGATAGTTTATATTCCAAGAATTTCAGTTTAGTTTGGTTATGTTTTTATGGACAACTCTAAGTGGTCTTTTTGGTAAATGTTGGTTAGGTATTGTTTTGGACTCTGGAGATGGTGTGAGCCACACGGTTCCAATCTACGAGGGTTACGCTCTTCCCCATGCAATCCTACGTCTTGACCTAGCGGGTCGTGACCTCACGGACCACCTCATGAAAATCTTGACAGAGCGTGGCTACTCCTTCACCACAACTGCTGAACGTGAAATCGTTAGAGACATGAAAGAGAAACTCTCCTACATTGCTCTAGACTACGAGCAAGAGCTAGAGACTTCCAACACAAGCTCATCGGTTGAGAAAAGCTTCGAGCTTCCCGACGGACAAGTGATAACCATCGGAGCAGAGCGGTTCCGTTGCCCTGAAGTCTTGTTCCAGCCGTCGATGATCGGAATGGAAAATCCGGGAATCCATGAAACCACATATAACTCGATCATGAAATGTGACGTGGATATTAGGAAAGATTTGTATGGGAACATTGTGCTAAGTGGTGGAACCACAATGTTTGGTGGGATTGGTGACAGAATGAGCAAAGAGATTACGGCTTTGGCTCCGAGTAGTATGAAGATTAAGGTCGTGGCTCCACCGGAGAGGAAGTACAGTGTTTGGATCGGTGGCTCTATATTGGCTTCACTCAGCACTTTCCAACAGGTGAAAACATATTATAAACATTTGTGTCTTTGCTCTTAATATAACTTTTTTTTCTCATAAATATTGTAAAATGTTTGAAAATTTTGCAGATGTGGATTGCCAAAGCAGAGTACGATGAATCTGGACCGTCAATTGTGCATAGGAAGTGCTTCTGATCATCACACAGTTCATGGAATCGCTCAATGAAAACAGAAAAAATTTAAACGGTTAAACAGAACAAACATGATATATTTTTTTTTACCGCTTACCAATTGTCACATTTTTAATCACATTTCTGCAACCAAATTGTTCTTTGTAATTTTTATTTGAAACAATTGAACTAGAAAAAGCAAAATGAGTAACTTACTTATGACACTCGCAAGAAGATGAGTTGATGATTAAATTTTGTTCTTTTAACTCCTTTGATTCATCTTTTTTATTCTTTAGTTTTTTGAATGTTGAAGCAAGATAATCATCACCTCAAATCTTAAGTTGCATGGTTAACTAAAATTTTACTTTGAATACTCCGAGTTCGGTTAAACTTAAACCGAGAAACCAAGAAACAGAAATTTTTGGAAGCACAAACTCAAAGATACTTCTTCCTTCCCCGAGATCGCTGCCGATGAAATCTTGTTGACTAATCACTAATTAGTATGTCAACTTCCTCGCCGTCGGATAACGGAACTCAACCCGGATCCATCCCCGGCGATTTTCCTCCCGATCCGCTTCTCTCCACCGGTTCCTTCATCTCCTCGACCACCACCGCCGGTGACGATACTCTAGACAGTAGTGCGAAGCGGCGACCAGTTCATGGAGGAAGCGGAGTAATTGGTTCGGGAGAGAGCGTACGCTTCGGAATGTCGTCGAACGGTAAGGATCCGGAATCGAAGTCGCGTAAGCGTGCGGCGCCAGGAGACAATTGGCTTCCTCCTGGTTGGACAGTTGAAGATAAGGTTCGAACCTCCGGTGCTACAGCTGGCTCGGTCGATAAGGTATTATAAATCTCACAGCTCTTTAAAGTTTGATTCTTTGATTGCTCTGTTGTGTTCTTTGAATTGAAATTTGGATTCTTTGCTGCTACAATATCCTAAGGAAACGACTTTGTTATTGAGAGTATGAATTTGAAGACTATGAAGATCAATCTTGCTATTTTAAGTTGTGTGAAGTGTGATGTTTTAGTAGAAACAATACAAATTGCTAGAAGGAAGACAAAGAGTTGATCAATGTCATAGGACTTGGTTGGTTCTGCTTTGTTAAAGCTTAACCATGGATTAGTAACATTGTCATTTCCGATTGTTGCAGTACTATCACGAACCAATCACAGGGCGTAAGTTTCGGTCGAGGACTGAGGTACTGTACTACTTGGATTCTTGGAACATGGAACCGCTAAGAAAGGCAGCAAGAATTCAGACGTGAGTTGTTTTAACATGCTTAAAGTTTAAACCTTTCACCACGGTTTTCAAAAGCCAATCTAATACAAATTGGGTGTTGTATTTGCAGAATTTTGACGGCCATGGAAGCAGCAATAAATCCAGCAGAAAAGCTAGAGAGCCGCCGCCACCGTCGCCTCCACCACCGCCGTTGAATTTTGATTTTGAGAATCCACCGGAGAAGGTAAGCTGGTCTATGGCAAACGCGGGAGATGAAGCTTGGACACCTTTTATTGGGGACGACAAGGTTCAGGATTCGGTGAGACGAGATTGGTGCACTGCGTTTACCGCTGTCACGACTCAAAACCCAAGTAAACTGTCTTAGTGAAGACGATGATGATGATGACACGGTGGCTATTTTTGGGCCCTTGCAGCTATTGTAAGATAAACAGAGATGGTAGACTTATTTAACTGGGAGATGTTTGCTTAGTATTCATTCCTCACGTGATTTAAATGAATGAGCTCTTATTTGAAGTAATGTGATAATGGGAAATACATATCTGCGTTTGCATTTGTAGTTGTAATGACTAATGAACATCCCTTCTTGACTGATAATAATGAAGAGTGTGGAGCGACAAAGCCTTTCTTATTGGATAAGGAAATTTCAAGCAGTAGTTTATGTTTGCCTTTTGTTCTTCGAACTGCGCAAGAATTGTCCTTCTTGGTTTCTTGCATTTGTGTCACAGAGAAGAGAGCTTATTCCCTGAGTGTTAACATTCTGGAACATAAGCAATTTAAGACAATTAATCTAGTATAATATTACAAGACATGAAGCGTCTGTAGTCCAACGGTTAGGATAATTGCCTTCCAAGCAATAGACCCGGGTTCGACTCCCGGCAGACGCACAACTTTTTGGACCAAACCTTCCGATCAGTTTATTTGTTCACATCAAAAGAGGATTCGTTTTTTGGTACTCTGTCGTATCAAGACCCAATAGACCCATACTCCACAACCATAAATGACAATTGACTACTGAATCTTTACATATTTTTCTGGATGGTGAGCTTTAAAGGTGAATAATTGATTATGGATTTTCTAGCAATATTTTTCTATGTTGGATCATCTCTCTCTCTTTGCTTGATTTTGTTTCATTATCCAAAGACAACTTTTTTGACATTAGTCCTTCCGATTGATTGAGGGTCTATGATCGACACAAAGCACAAACCTGAACCGAAGATCTGTGTATGTTCTTTGACAATTTCCCGATAAGGAACCCCAAAAATCAACTGAAAATTTCATTTTCCGACCTGTCAATGTTATACTAGCAAAAATTGAAACAATCGGATTGTGATTTTGTGGGTGTAAGCAAAAACTATTGTTTTGCTTTAATTTGAAATTTCTTTTTCTTTTCCTGGTCACACTATTGTTTAGGACTTTAAAAGCTGTGATAAATATTACTAGAAAGACCTTAATTTCCCCATTTAGTAATATTCCTTAGAAAGTGTAACCTTCTCTATATGCGAGAGGCTTCCGTTTTAGTCTTGTGCCCCAAGCATAATAGCAAAAGGTCTTTACGTTTTGTTTGGTATCGGTTATTTTTTGCCCACTCTGTTTGACTAAATTTACAGGATTGCCACTGATTGCTTGCTCTGTGGACTGTGTTTTCAAAAAACACGCTATTTCTATGACTCTCCTCCAGCAAATGAATATCGGGGAAAAAGGTCTTCGCTTTTAATTTGGTATGCCTTGTACTCTCTCCTTTTTATAGGGATATGGATATTCATTTTGCAATTAAAGTTTTGAAAAAAAAATATCAAAAGAGAGTTTTTTTGTCGATTCTTCAGCTGTAACCTGAAGGTAACAAAATCCAATCCAAATATTTCACCTCCGACTGCTCTTCATTCTGCAATTTTTGTTCTGTTTTTTCGATTACTCTCCTCTCTGCAACTCTTTAGCTGTGTATGTAACACAAAATCCAAATCCAAAAGAAGTTTTTTTTAGAGTTCTTCACAAAAAGTGATTCCTTTTTGTTTTCTACTTCGGTTTTAAGTTTATAGATGTTATGGAGACTTGATTATATTTACTTGGAGAAACTGTGAGTCATATATACATTTCTGATTTCTCCATGATACAAACCCAAAAAAGGTCGTCTTTTTTTTTTGTGTGGGTTGTTCTAAAAATGTGATTTTTGACTAGTTGAATCCATAAATCATCTGTTTCTCCAACTGTTTTTCATAATGAAACCCAAAAAGGTCGTCTTTTAATTTTGTCTGGATTGTTCTAGAAATGTGATTTTTGTACAAGTTAGATCCATAAACCATCTGTTTCTGCAACAAATAAAGGTTTCTTCTTGTTATTTTGTCCTGTTTCCAGCGTTTGTTGAAAAAGAAATCTCTTTTTTTTTTTGTAGCTCTAAGATCTCTAAGATGGAGAAACAACACAAGCTGAAACTTCCAGTGGAAGATTCACCGGCAGAGACTTCAGAGATGGAGGAAGACGACGACTGTTCTGAAGCAAAGTTCGTGTGGCCATGGGTTGGTCTCGTAGCTAACATACCAACGGTGGTTGAAAAATCTGGTCGGAGAGTTGGCAAAAGCGGTTCAACGCTACGTGATGAGCTCATCGTGAAAGGGTTTGATCCAACAAGAGTCCAACCCATTTGGGATTTCAAGGGACATTCTGGTTTTGCTTTGGTTGAATTCAGCAAAGACTTCCAAGGATTCGAAAACGCCATGAAATTCGAAAGGAGTTATGAATCAGATCGTCATGGGAAGAGAGATTGGGAGAAAGGTATATAAAAAAAAAGCATCTTTTTGAGTTCTTCAAGCATTTTGATTTTAGGGTCACTTTGTTTACCTTTTTATTTGTTTGGAAAAGGTATGCATTCGAGAGATGATAAGCCTTATGGTTGGGTTGCACGAGAAGCTGATTACAATGGGAGTGGAATCGTTGGCAAGAATGTAAAGAAGAAGAGGGATTTGAAAACCGTGTCGCAGATTCAACAAGAAGACGACAGGAAAATGGTTCAGCTTGTCACAAACATGTCTCAGTCGATTGAGATGAAGAAGATATGCAAGCAAGAGCTGGAGGACAAAGTCAATGAGAATGCTCTTTGTTTGGAGAGCTTGGAAATTCATAACGATATGCTAAACAAAACCTACCAAGAAGGTAAAGGATGCAACTTTGATTCAATTGCTTCAATTTTGTGTGTGTTCTTGCACATGTATGTTGACATGGTTCTGTGGTCTGTTTTGTGTGTGTTCCTGATGAGAAGAGGCTGAGAAGATGCAGAAGAACGTGCAAGAGCTGTATCAGCACATTCTGAAAGGACATGCAGAATCTATGTCGGACCTGGAAAGACAGAGGGAGATGATGGAGGAGCGTGCAAGACAGATTGACATAAACGAAGCTGAGATGCAAAAATCCAGACTTGAAAGAGAAATGGTGATTTTGCTTTCCTTATAAATTAGAACACACAAAGAAGATCACAAGACAGAGTTCAAATATGTTATCTTTTATTTGTTGCAGAATCAAAGGGCTATGTGGGAGCAGAATGAAGCTAATAAGGAAGCTATGAATCTTGCAGAAAAGCACCAGGCAAGTAGAACAAATCCTGAACCAAAAGTTTCCATGTTTTCAAATCTTCAAGAATCTGAAACATGACAAGTTTTTGCAGAAAGAGAAGGAGAAGCTTCATGCGAAAATAATGGCAATGGAAGCTAAGCTGAATGAAAGGCAAGAGCTGGAGTTGGAGATAGAGAAGCTGAAAATGAGCACCAATGTAATGAAACACATGGTGGGGAGTGATGGAGACGCAGAGGCTAGAGAAAGAGCTCTGGAGGAGATGGCCAAGAGTCAGAGAGAGTTTGAGGCTAGAGAAAGAGCTCTACAAGACGAAATGATGGCTTTGTCACAAAGAGAGCGTATGACCAACGACGAGTATCAAGACGCTCGTAAAGAGTTGATCAAGGTACAAAACAAAGACCCTTCTGAATGTAAATGATGTTCCAAAGTCTATTGCTTTGAGTTTTTTAAAAAGCTATGGCCTTTGACTTTGATGAGCAGTTCTGGAAGGTGAACGACGATTTGGTGAAAGAAGAGAAGATTAGAGTGAAGGTGATGGGGCAATTAGACCCTGAGCCGTTTTTGCCAGCAGTGATGAGGAAACATAAATTGACAAAATCAAGAGCAGAGATGAAAGCTATGGAGTTGTGTTCATTCTGGGCAGAACAGATTGGAGATGTGCATTGGAATCCATTTAAAGTCATTGAATCTGGTGGAACAGCAAAGGTTTGGACTTTAGAACTCTACTTTATTTCCTGTATTATATGGCACAATATCTCAAGTTTTCCAAATGTGTAAATTGCAGAGAGTAGTGGATAAGAAAGATGGGAAGCTGCGTAAGCTGAAGAATGACTATGGTGAAGAAGTTTACGATGAAGTGGTGAGGACAAAGCTAGAGATAGAGGAGTACAATGCGAGTGGTGGCTATGTGATTTCTGAGATTTGGAACTATGAGGAAAAGAGAAAGGCGACAATCGAGGAAGCAGTGGATGTGATGTTGAAGATAAGGAAGGATCTTGCTGCAAAGGTGAACAAACGTCAGAGGCTTTGAGATATCTACTCGTAGACTTTGAGTAACAATGTTGAAGAGTTTTTTGCCTTTAGAAATTGCTCTCGTTTTGCAGACCAGTTTAATTTAATTTGCTACTACTGTGGATGGTTTGTGCCAGTTAATTTCTTCTTTATCTATCCAAAAAACTAATCTTGTTCTCTGTGATGGGATGTGATGTTAAATTCACATTCTGAGCTTATGGTAATTATAATTTTATGTTGACTTGTAATGTCAAAGCAGCGTCTGTAGTCCAACGGTTAGGATAATTGCCTTCCAAGCAATAGACCCGGGTTCGACTCCCGGCAGACGCATATTTTAGCAAACTATCATTTTAAAACGGTATCGTTTTCAATGGTTATATTTCCATTTTGTGTTATTAGACTAACATAACCCGCCAAAATCGAATCACCGCTTGTAAAGACATTCTCGTCCAATCAGATATTTTATAATACTTACATATATATCAAACGCAAATGTTGCGTGCACGCGCCGAATCGCAACGTGTGGCCATCATTTCTCGGTCCAACCGTCTCCACCACACGCTTCCTCTTCTCTTTCAATTGTTCCGGCGAGAGAAAGAGGAAAATCAGAAGAGGATCACTATTGTTTGATTGATGGCGGGCACTTGCACTTCAATTAGGCCTCGCCTAATTGGCTCTTCATCGATTGTTGAGCTTTCCAGGTTGATTAATCGAGCCGGAGTTCCTTTCTCTGTGCGAATCTCCACCAGAAGGTCCAGAACCCAAGGCCACGGAGGTGGTTTCACAGCGCCGACTTCACGGGAGGAAGGTCCTTCTTGTATCTTCGTCGGCCCGATTGATTCCGCCCGCAAAGAAACTCTAGAAGCTCTTTATCGCCAAGTACGCCTGATAAAATTTGTTTTGTTTGTTTTTGAAATTCGTCTCTGTGGTTGTGGAGGAGTGTGTATATCACTCAGAAATTTCTTCTGGTGAAGTGATTTTTTTGATCTGGAATAGACAATTTTACGTTTTGAATTCTATGTTTTTGCTTCTTTTGACCTGTGACTCTGTGACTGTACTTAGTTCCTGGATTTTGATGTAACTCCCAATGAATTTATGTATGGTCAAAAATGAATTCTGGTGAAATTATTGAGTTTAGCATAATCAATTTAGCTAAATTTTCTGGATATTGAAGTCACAATCTGATTGAATTGTGTAGGCGAGGGATGCGTATTACAATGGCAAGCCTTTGATAGTTGATGACATGTTTGACAGAGTTGAGGTAAGATAACTCTTACTATATATGCTTCTTAATCCAGTTTCTAGCAAGATATGATTTACAATGTTGGATTCTGCTTTCTGTTGCAGCTGAAGCTTCGTTGGTATGGTTCAAAATCCGTTGTCAAGTACCCTCGTTGCAGCCTCCTGCGACAGTCAACGTATGCTGATGCGGAGGTACAATTTAGCTGCTTCATAGATTAGTATATATATCATTGTTTTGCTCTTCTGTGAACAATGTTTTTGTCAAGGGTTGATATTAAGTTGAATCCTTGTAGGACAGAATGATGCATCCCAAGTTCTCCTGTTAGCTACCATATGGATCTTGATACTCTTATTTGGTAGCTCGGCATGCGTGGTGCCCTCGATGTATGGCCTCGGGTTAGTCTATGGAGGAGATCCGTTTGACTCAGGGCTTGTCTATAGCGGCCAGTTGACAACTTCTGTGCCTCTTTTGTCAAAGTTCAATGGCGTCCTCCTCACCGTGTTAGGTCCTGCTTTTGGATATCCGATTGCATCCTCTGCAGGTAACCAGAATGCATTTCGTCTATACGCGTGGTAGTATCTATTCATTTACTTGTACTGAGGTAAATAATGCTGTTTGTAGTGAGAGTGCTTAAAGGGTTGTGGAGAAATGACTTAACAGCTCTAAAAGGAAACTGCCCACATTGCGGGGAAGAGGTCAAAATCTTTGCTTGTAACATTTTGCAGCTACAGAGTACAGAATCCTGGGTTTTTTTCTCAGTTCTCTCACATTTGAGTTTGATGAACTTGTGTGTAGGTTTTCGCGTTTGTGGGATCCGATCAATCAAACCGATCAGCTCACAAAGCTGACTGTCACGTCTGTGAATGCACCTTGGAGTTCCGTACCAAAGTTGAGGTAAAAAGAAGACTGTCTCCCATTTTCCCTTGTTACACCTCATCGCCACCGGTTTTGCATTTACATTTAGAACGCCGATTGCGCCTTAACTAGTCCTCTGTAGCTTTTCTAACAACAGTGATTGTTTGGTGTTTTGTCTTTGTGCTTCAGAAATCTGCGTCACCATTGGGTAGAAAATGGGTTTACGGCAGGATATACCTTGTTTCACGGCCAAGGAGAGATCGGCGTTCAAAGTTTACATAACTCTGACTAAACAAAGAAGATTTTTGGGGATGGTTTTAGTACTGCAGCTGCTCAACTGTATATGTAAACAAAGGATAGCTTTGGTAACATTCAAAACTCAAAAGGTTCATATAATTGTTACTACAGTATAACGTTTCGTCTCTTGTAGCCCCTTTTCTTCAGACAGTTTTACAAAACAAAAATTGTAAAAAGAAAAAATCAGAGCCAACGAAGTATTTGCTGCCTTTCTCAGAGGTAGTTGAGAAGGATCATTTGCTACTGAGGAAAAAGAATCTGAGCTCAGAAGTGTGCCAGGCTATAGACAAGAATCCATGCGAGCTGAAGACAGAGACATGAAACAGAAGATTTTGTTAGAACCTTAACTAGTACTGTTGAGTGTTACGGAAAGAGTTTGGTTTGTTGAGATGAGAAACAAGCATACCAAAAAGAGAGTAACTGAGGCGAAGAGACCCTCTTGGAGTAAAGCTGCATGTCCCCCAAAATCTTCTTCATCAACCTTGAGAATCATTGCGTAGTAACCATAAACTATCCCTGACGATATCGCCAAAAACCTGCAAAATCCCATCATCAACTTCACAAAATTTTGCTGATTGTAGAGGTTTTGAAGCAATGTGATCAAAAAGCTTCAAGTGATTCTAACCACATGAAGATATACACCCAACAGAAGATTTTAATGTAATTCGTTTCGGCTTGAAGCTTATCAAGAAGATGAAACTAAAAACCCCAAGAAACTCATAGAAACAAAGCTGGACTGAGACTGAGACTATTTCTTAGAGTATGGAAACGCAAACGCAAAGAAACCATGTGTGACCTGAAGTCTCAAGTTTAGAACTTACGCAATGATCCAAATGCCTCCAACAAGTGGAATTGAGCCCCATAACAATCCACAGATCAATCCCACCACTTGTCGGATCCAATGCAACACGTCTCCCAATTGATCCTGCATCCATCAACATAATCCCAATTCATACCTAGCAAGCTCAAAATTCAGTTTCTAGATGCATATTCACAAATTGAACTTTAGAAAACAACTTGATCGGAGCAATCTACCATTTTCATTTACACATTTGATTTGATCAAGTGAGATCGACTACAACTCTTACTCAGCTAAGAACTTTCTGGGAATCAAATCTCCATGAGAAAGAAAAAAGCAAGTAATAAAAAAGTCAAAGCAGCTCCGAGATTGCCGAAAACGAGGGAGAAAGAAGAGAGGGAGTGAGTGAGTGAGTACCTTGTCCCAAGAAGCATCGGGATCGAACAAATTCGCCAGTTTCGATGGAGACAAGTGAACGCTCTGGTGATTATATTGTTGTTGTTGCTGATTCAACTTGGCCAATTTCGATTCTTTCATCCTCGATTTCAAAAACCCAAAAAGGAATAAAACAGTAACTCGAAATCCGAAGCCTTGGATATCGAGAATCTGAAGCTAATCCCCTTGTAGAGACGAAGAATCGAGGGTAGTGAGATTCAGCAGCCGCAAGTGAAGAAATGGTGGACGAGTCGTGAGATTATTAAACTGTGACTGCCCTTCATGTTTTTGGATCCAAGATATTCAGCACTGTGTGATTGCCAGATTTTTTTGTTTAGTTTTTTAATTAAATGAAAATAATAGTTTAGTAGGAGATAATAAAATAGTTCTTCGTTGATGACTTTGATAAACACAAAAAAAAAAAAAAAAAAAAAAAGTTATTTATAATTTTGGAACGAGGTTTTAGACATTTTGGATCTGATGCCTCAAAATATTGTGTTTTATAAACTTTTTACAACAGAATATTCAAAATTCTCCTCCCTGCCTTGGTCAAAGTTATTTATAATTTTGGAACGAGCTCATAGACATTTTGGATCTGATGTTTATACTTTGTATATAGAAAATTCAAAATTCTCCTCCCTACCTTGGAGACTGGAGTATATAGTTTAGCTACGATAATGTCTACATACTTTGAATTCTTAAAACATCTTTCTCTGCAAAGCTATTATAAAATCCCCTGATCTAATCTTATATATAATGAGAGGATGTCACAGTGACACCTCAGCATCCTTTTTTCTTTCTCAAATTGCCACGTGGCATCATTCTATTAAAAAAAAAAAATTAACAAAAGCCAATCGTTTTGTCTTCCCGACGTTTACCTGAGCGGACTTGTAGACGGAGATAGTGTGCTCGGCGGCGTCTTTCCTCTCTTGACCAGTGGTAAACTCGACTAAGTTCCTGTGGTAATCGCCCTTCTTTTTCAGGTAGAAGACCTTGGAGTCACCGGAGCAGCGGTGGGGACGAATCTGGAGTCGAGCAATTTGAGGATTCCGTTTCAGATTCCAGAGAGCTCTATCTCGATCTTAGACCTGTATTATTTGATCGCCTATACCAAATTAAACGCGAAATCAATCACGCTAAATCCATGGCAGAATCTGCAGAAAATCCCCTAAAAATCCGAGTAGCTAGATAAAGCGATGATCGATCGATAAACAAACAAAATGGAAGAAGAATCGAATATACTCACAGCTGATAATTCAGTTTACAGAAGATCGGGAAGGTAAGAGACCCAAGTAAAGCACTCACCGTCGACAACATGAGGGCGAATCTGCAAGTTTACATTAACCCATACGGCGTCGTACGTTCCACACTGATATTCCTCCGGTCTAAATAGTTTTATCCAGATTTCGGTTTGCCTTTTATCGATTTGATACGGTCGAAATTTTTATTTACTTTTGTCCAACCTTTACTTTTGCTCCTTCTATGTTTCAATGCAATTTCAGTCTTCCCATTAACTGTGAAAAATAGTATATATTTTCATTATATTTAGATTTCTTTTTGGATATAGAGATAATATTCTCTTACGTTCACATTCGATTCATATCTATTCGGTTTCAATTCTGATCGACTCGAAAAGGGGATGAGGAGATGTACAGTCGAAGAAGAAAGAAGGTGAAGATAGGAAAAAAGGGGAAAGGAGAAAAAGAAAAAAGGAAAAAATAAGGAGAAGAAAACGACGAGGAGATAATACTGTCGAAGAAGAAGACAGGAGAAAAAGGAAAAAGTATTTTGGTTCATTTGATGACCCATCTACACAAATTACTCCATAATTAATTTTATTAGTAATTTTTAATATTTTAGTTTTATAATTTTGGATTTATGTTTTCTGTTTGAATGTTAAGTTGAAGGGTATCATGAATTCATAATTTAGGGTTTGAGATTTTAGTTTTAGATTATAGTTGACAGTTATATATATATATATATATATAAAATAAATTGTGGCCTTCAAAAATTTTAGTTTTAGAATTTGAGATTTTGGATTAGGGATTTGGGGTTTGTGATTTCGAAAATTAAATTTAAATACTTTTAAAATTATTTGTTAGTGTAGATTATGAATCTTAGATATCTATATAACCATTAATTATGTTTAGGGTTTAAAGTTTAAGATTTATTTGAATTTGTTATAAGTGTTAACAATATATATTCATTCTAGAAAATAATCATACAAAAATGTATGATTTTTATAAGTGTTAGAGTTCTTTCTCATGTAAGAGTTAGATTCAAGGATTTAGATATAAGAATTTAGAATGTCTTTTAAATACTTTTTGCTAATTCTGATTTAATGTTTTTTTTTGGAATAAAAGTTTATGATTTATAATTTCTGGTTTAAGTTTAGATTTTGAGTTTGCTTTTTTAATTTAGGGTTTATGATTAGGATATAAGATTTTCAATGTGCTACAAATAGCCACAATTTATTTGTCGTATATGAAAAACGTTTTAATAATTTGATTTTAGAGAAAATAAAGAGTAATATATTTTTACCCTGTGCTAATATATCTGGAAAAAATATAAGAGAAAAAAATATTTATAAAATTCAAATGACAACTAAAATATAAGTAATAAAATTTTTGTAATAGTCACAATCCGCGCATCGCGCGGGTTTAGCCCTAGTAATTATTAATGTATGACTGTACTAATTAAAGAACTTTGATTTAACTTATTAATGATTCTAGTATAAATGGAAAAAAAACAATTTAAAAAAAAACATTATCATTTGCTCCCTGGTTAATTTACTTAAGCCAAGAGGTTAATTACTCCAATAATTTAATTTACAGTTTTAAGTCCTTGATATTTATATAAACTACAGATCGAACCCATTTCTCGTTCCTTTTTTTCAGTCTCCCTCCCTGTAAAGCAGCTCCCAACTTTTCCAAAGCTTCTCCTCTCCCACAATTGAAGACGTTTGATCGAATTCTCTCGAAATCTATAGACTTCTGAAACAAGGGTTTTATAGAAAGGTGGAGATCACACTGAGATCGGCTTTCACAAAAAAAAAAAAAAAAAAATGGGGAGTCCAAAGAAGGACGAGAACAAAGGCTTCTTCGCCGCCATGACTTCCGGCTTCTCCATGTTCGGCAGCGCCATGTCGAGATCCGTCAACGGGTCAGTTTCCTTTAGAGCTCCTGTTTCAAAACTATCATAATTTAACATCAAAGCTGTGTTTGTTTGTGTATATAAACACTCGAGACGAAGCTTTTGACGTCCTGAATCGCTGTGATCGTTGTTCATTTTCTTTGGTTTAAATTGTTATCTTCGTGATATCTTGTGTAATCGAATCTTTGTGCGATGGCTAATGATTTCTTCAGGTGTTTCATTTGTTGTTGAATTTTATAATAGAAACATGGATAATTTCTATTATTAATTCCTCACAGGTCAATAAACAGATCAATTTTTTTTCATTTGGTCTCAAAATCATTTCGATCTAGTCGTTTTTCAATCTAATAAAGTGAATTGTGTTGTATGGTAACGGAGGTCCTCTTGATTTGGTGTTCAAATCCATGTTGATTTTCGTTAATGGCTGTTCGATAAATTTATTTTCAGGTTGCTAAGTTATGAAGGAGTTGAGGTCATAAATCCAGAAGGTGGCAAGGAAGATGCAGAAGAGGAAGCTCAGAGAGGAAGGTGGAAGGACGAGGTAACCATATACATCTCCTTAACTTTACTTTTGTGTTTGTTTAGATTTCCTATTTTGCGTTTTTTGTTGTTCTTGATTACGTACTTACCCGCAAGATACTTATGTTTTGTGCTGAATAGGAACGAGATAGTTACTGGAAGATGATGCAGAAATATATAGGTTCGGATATTACGTCAATGGTGACTCTTCCCGTTGTTATATTTGAGCCAATGACTATGCTCCAGAAGATGGCTGAGGTTAGTGTTAATATCTTATTCTCGTGTGTTGTTCGTAAGTTTGTTGGTTTTATCACGGTGGTATATAACGTTTTGCAACATTTCTCACAGTTAATGGAATATTCCCACTTGTTGGATCAAGCAGATGAATGCGAGGATCCATACATGCGTTTAGTATATGCTTGTAAGTAAATACTTGACTTCCCGAGTTTGTTAGACCTTTAAGAGACTATATCTGTTTGAATGTGAGGTTGAATGTGAATATTTGTTCAGCATCATGGGCTATATCTGTTTACTTTGCCTACCAACGAACTTGGAAGCCATTCAATCCTATTCTTGGTGAGACGTATGAGATGGCCAACCATGGTGGCATTTCATTTCTCTCTGAGCAGGTACGCGCATCTATAGTGGATAATACCCGGAGCTTGTTTGCAATAAGTTGTCTGTTTTGACACGTCTTGTTTTTATTTCAGGTTAGCCATCATCCCCCAATGAGTGCTGGTCACGCCGAAAACGAGCACTTCACTTACGACATCACCTCAAAGTTGAAAACTAAGCTTTTGGGTAACTCTGTTGATGTTTACCCTGTTGGGAGGTAATTTTGTTCCGCTTCTCTCTCTCTCTGACTTTGTTAGAGGCTCTCTTTATTAAGGAAGAAACCTCTTGCTGCATTTACTCTTTCCTTTCAATAGTTCTCTAAGGAACCAAATCATTCTTATTGTGCTTTTACGTCAGAAACACAACAGATTGTGATGTAACTACTGTGCTAGTATCTAGTATGTTTATGTTTTCATCGAAGCTCACGCAGCCTGTCTATTGGATTGCAGAACACGTGTAACCCTCAAAAAGGATGGTGTGGTTCTGGATTTGGTGCCGCCTCCCACTAAGATTCACAACCTAATCTTTGGACGAACGTGGGTTGACTCCCCAGGGGAAATGGTCATGACAAATTTAACCACCGGAGACAAAGTTGTACTTTATTTCCAGCCATGTGGTTGGTTCGGGTATATGATCTCTCATTTCCTTATCTTATTGTTTTGTGATACTCTGTTCATTTTTCCTGCTTCCAAGATATAATTATAATTCCTTGATCTCAGCTCTGGTCGCTACGAAGTGGATGGATACGTTTACAGCGCAGACGAAGAACCTAAAATCATGATGACAGGAAAATGGAATGAAAAACTAAGCTACCAACCTTGTGATGCCGAAGGAGAACCCCTTCCAGGCACAGAGCTTAAAGAGGTCGCTCGTTTGTTTCCCTTTTTCACTTTTTACCACATTGTACATTGTTTTGCTCCTTTGGGATTTTGAACATATTTGTTTTGCTCTTTAGTGTTTGCTTATGCCCTTTTTTTATTTGTTTTGTGTTGCTTCCTTCAGGTGTGGCATCTGGCTGATGTGCCCAAAAACGACAAATTTGAGTACACACACTTTGCTCACAAGATAAACAGCTTCGACACAGCTCCTGCTAAGCTCTTGGCTTCAGACTCACGTCTCCGTCCTGATAGATATGCCCTTGAGCAGGGTGACCTTTCTAAAGCTGGTGCCGAGAAGCACAGGTTCGTCATCTCCTCTTCCATTGCAAGTTCAAGTCTCTTAGCTCCCATATCTAGCATTTCAATGATTAATCACTTGCAATGTCCAAAACCGGTCATGTTTTTCGAACTAGGAAAGATACATTTTAAGAATAGGTCTTTGATCAATGATTACTAGTTAGACCACACAAGCAACACTGTTATGCTCACGAGGTTCTTTGTGGTGTCTTTTTATTTTGTATCTCAGTCTTGAGGAGAGACAAAGGGCAGAAAAGAGGACCCGAGAGACAAAGGGCCAGAAGTTCACTCCGAGATGGTTCGATCTAACGGATGAGATCACATCTACGCCATGGGGAGATATTGAAATATACCAATTCAACGGAAAGTACATTGAACAACGAGATGCAGCAGCGAGCTCGAGCAGTGCCTCCGATGAAGCAGCGGACCTCAAATCGATCGAGTTTAATCCTTGGCAATATGGTAATGTATCAACCGAATAAGGTTGCTTTCCATAAATTTAGTTATCTACGTACCAATCTTGTGGTTTATGGACTCTTGAAGATGAGTTCCATGTTGGTTTTCAAATTTGTTCCAGGGTGAAGATTATATAGTTTGAATGATGAAACGCAAGATTGTGTTTATGTCTTATTGCATCTTTCATTTTTGTTCCATTTCGATGAGAACTAGTTATGTTTTGTTATGTTTTTAGACGTGGTCCTCATATATCATTTTAGTTTCTACTTTGGGAAGAAATTTATGAAGCATTAGACGAAATATTGTACTAAAACGCATTAAAGTACACTAGTTAGAAAATGTGATTCATACTCCTAGGATTAAAGGACAAAAATACAATACTAATTAACATCGATTACATCATGTTCCGCGTTCGTTATCACAAAAAATTATAATAGTACTAATACTAATAATAATGTCTTCATTTATGGCACTGGTCATGTCTATTTAATTGGAAAAACAATAAGTATATTATTATGAGCCGCCTTGTGCAGCATACCATCTTTGATAGTCAAATTACGTAACGAAAATAGAGTAACAAAGTGTGTTGCGAATCATGCATCTCTTCTACGTCAACCATGTCTCCTAAAGTTTCCTCCAACCTTTATAGTTTATACTTTGTCGTCCATCTCTCTTCTTATCACCTTTTTGTTTTAACCTTTCTAGTCATACGCTAAATGTAATGTTGCCAATATCATCGGTGAAAGCTTAAAATTCCAGCTACAGAAATTAAAAGCAACACAAATTAGACTCCTGTAAGAAACAAGATTCCTGAGAGTCTCGTGTGTTTTCAATAAGTCTTAAATTTCAAGACGCCATGCAAACTTTATGATATACG
Organism: Microthlaspi erraticum; assembly: GCA_902728155.2. Classification (NCBI taxonomy): domain Eukaryota; kingdom Viridiplantae; phylum Streptophyta; class Magnoliopsida; order Brassicales; family Brassicaceae; genus Microthlaspi; species Microthlaspi erraticum. The sequence continues at coordinate 338,172 of CACVBM020001118.1, read as the reverse complement.
TTTTTGTAACCCACACGAGTTTGGTTTCTATTCGGTAGTTTTAATACTAATCTCTATTTTCATTATTTGGCCAAAATGTTAGATAGATTTCATTTCAATATCAAAAATATCAAGAAAATCCAGGATATAACTACATAGAACCAGATTAAAATTATCGTATTGGATTTCTGATCTATGCCAATATAACTGTTTAGATCAGAACCAATCAAAAGTAACTAAAAATATTGTATTTATCATTAAAAACAAACATGAAATAATTATTTAGCCAATGGATTTTCATCGATCATGATAAAGCGCTTAATTATTTCAAACTTTTTTTTCCTTTAAAAAACAGCTGATTTCATCTTATCCTTTCTAAGGATAAAGGGTGGATGATGGATTCGAAACCTCAAATTTTATCAAACATACATCACTATTCAAGTATTCAGCGAAATAATATATAAGATAATATGATATTTTTTATTTAAAAATGTAAAGAAAAAAACATACAATTTTTAGACTTATAATGTATATTGAATTACTACGAGGTTCTGGGCCGAAGCCCGTACATCCCTTAGTCCGGAATTACAACATGTAAATTGGTTCCGTCCCAAGCGGCATTCGATCATATAACCTCTAAGCTTTATCTGCAGTGTAAAATTAAATTACATTCTTTAATTATAGCCACTTGATTATACTTATAAAATTACACTCTTTACAAAAGGTTGCTATAAATTAAACATGTAATATTGTTCCAAAAAAGTAATTTAAACATTTCATAAATTAAATTAACTCGTTTACAAAAACTTGAACATGGACGGATGGACCAATTAACATTTGAAAACTGTGTATATGCTATCTTTAACGTAGAATTTTGTTAAAATATTATTATTTTTATTTTATGCTTGCCACTCCCGATAATTATCACTGTCATAAAGTGGGGCCCACTAGTTAGGTCTGTGGGCCTGATCAGGAACCCAAACTTTCTTATCCCCGAACTTAACGCCGTTACATTTGCTTCTTCCAATATACACACAGAGTCACACAAAACTCAGTCCCGTGAATTCGACGGAGTTTATCCTTCCGACGACGTTAATTTTTGACGGTTTTTTAGTTGAAGAAGTTTCTTTTCGTATTCTGAAAAAATGACTGAAAAGTGCAACAATGGTTGCTTCAGAATATCCACGTAGGAGTTAGGACACAAATATTAAGATTCTTTTTCTAAAAAACTGGCCTCATATATGGACATATTGTCTTACTTTAGAGATAATCTGGCGAATGTAGAAAATTAGAGGTAATTAACTCTATAAAATATGAATATACTAAGGGTCCCATATACTAATCTTAAGCTATAGTCTAGAGGTAGATGATCCACCTGACACGTGACAGAATTTCGTATTGTTTCAGGCTTTATAGTTTACAGGTAATCTCCACTAACATAAATATTAAACTTTATTTAATAAGATATAATATTCTGAGTATAATTTGTTATTTGTTTAATTACAATACTTTTTTTAATTACAATACTCCATTTTTAGTCCATAGATTTACTCAGGATATAAAATTGGAAATTCATTAATTTTAGTAAAATCTTTAACCAAAACTGAATATGCAAAGTAAATAACTGAATATTTTGTTGAATAATGTTTTTCTTAGTCCATCTTATTTAATTTAATGAGGATAACGATTTGGTTATGACATGTAATATTCTGATTGGCTGGGTTCGAGACTCATGTGATGGTACATCTTTGCCACGTGTTGAGATCTGAGGGATTATACAAGCATGACGAGCGTGGCGGGGAACCTGGTCTTTAGGTGAAGGTGTCCACAGATAATAGCCGGTGAAAACAATGGGTATGACCGGTAGGTCCGGTGGAAAAGGTCAATATAGGCTAAAAAGGGTTTAAGCAAAAAACGTGGTCGTCTTCTTTAAGGGTTTTTGTTTTTGGGCGTTTCAGAGAGAGAAAGAGAGAGAAAGAAAAGAGATTCATCTTGCTTGTGGTGAGAGAAGATCGCATCGTGTGGGTAGCGTTTCAAACAAGTAAAAAAAAATAAAAAAGTTCCTGTCACTTTCTCGGAAAAAAACATTTGGTAAGAAGAAAAAAATTGTGAGAAGGGGTTTTGGTGTGAGTTCTTCGTTTCCGTTTTGTCCTTTGTTTCTCTCCGATCTCGCAATTGCCGGTTTATTCGCCGGTCATTTTACCGTAATTTCGTTCTTTCGAGGAATAATCTCCTAGAAACTGAAGAATTGGGGTTTTAAAGGTGAGAACATTTTGAGCTTTTTCTTCTTGATTCTTTCGGTTTTTTTGGGAAGAAGAGAAACTTCATGAATTTTCGGTTTCAAGAGAATTTCTGTCTGAAAATTTCTGGGTAAATCCTAATTTTTTTTCTCAACCTGAAACGTGATTTCCTCTTTCGTATTTACCATTTTTTTCCGTTGATGTTGCTTTTGCTGATCTGTTGCTACATGGCCACAATCGTATTTGTCGATCTGCGAAATCCGATCTGAGATTCAGAAATTGGGTGACCCGTGATCTGTTTGGCAAATTCGATCCTTAGATCGAAGATTTTGGTCAAAATAAAAATTCTTAGGGTTTAGGGTTTTTCTGTGCGTAAATCTTTGGTTAGTACGGTTTGACTCTCGATTTTGGATCTCAATTTGACTAGGGTTTTAGGGGGGTTTTAGCTAATTTTACTGGGCTCGACCCATTTTAACTTTAAAAATCCTTCCTTTTCTGAACTTCATGCAGTAATTTCCAGACTCCAAAATCACATTGTTCTGTATTTTCACAACTCAATTTTGCTGAATAACTGTATATTCTGATCTGAATCGATATTTATAAATCACATTTTCTTGTATAATTTAGCTAATTCATAGATTTCGATGACTCTGTTTAATTTGATTTCCCATTTTTCATCTACAGGTGGACTGATTCAGATCTGCTTTACCATTGGAAACACAAAACATCATTCGTGTGGCAATCACATAGTCGTGTTATGCATTCTGAGAAATGGTGTCGCATAAGTGTGTAGAAGAATTCGGATACAAAGGCTACCTGTTACCTCCCAATGCAAGAGCTCCCCGATCAGCGCGGGTAATGATGTAGAGAGTTAATTACCAATTTTCACACTGATAATCAGTTTCCATGATTATACTCACTTTCACTTTATTTTTTTGTGGCAGAAGAAGCGAAGTTTCGAGAAGATAAACGAAGAAGATGATGAAATGTGCGCAATTGATTTACTGGCCACCGTAGCTGAAAACTTGCTCTTCGAGAAGAGAAGTTCGCTCATGTCCATCGACAAACCGGTTAACGAGATCGTAGATAATCGTCTCACTACGCAAACTACTGTAAAGGAGGAGTTCCCGGTGGAAGAAGAAAAGCCAGTGACTTTATCCGAGGACAATCGATCTTTGAGCCCCTTCGGATTCAGTTCTGTGACAAATGGCAAAGTGGAGACTGACGCTGACGGAGATGGGTTTAGTAACTCTGGTGGTGGTGGTGATTCTTCTCAAGTCGAGGACTTTAAACCGGTTATCAATGGCGGCGACGCAGTAGCTGTTGACGTGAGGCCTAATGTTGTAGTTAGTTTAGGTAGTAGTAGTAGAACCGAGGTGCCATCAATGGGGAACGGTGTTTCTGTTTCCCATGGCGTTCGCGGTGATGTAAATATGTTTAGTAGAGATGATGATGAAAACTTTTCTGGGTATATATGCCCTCGTGTGACCAAAAAGCCACCTAGGACTGTGCCGCGTATTGGTGACAGGAGAATCAGGAAGATCTTGGCTTCTAGACATTGGAAAGGAGGTTCGAGACATGCAGGTAAGGGTTCTTGACTGTTTTCTTTCACATGTTAAATACGCTGATGTGTTTTGTTTTGATGGACTGTTGCATTTGGTGGTTGCAGATGCGAAACCGTGGAGAAGTTATCACTTGCCTCATCAGAGGAGCTATCCTGTCAAGAAAAAGAGATACTTTGACCACATTTCTGATTCAGTCTCTGATGATTATCGTTTGCGCACTAAGATGCAAAGAGGTAAAGAGACATTTTAGTACCTTTCTTTTTGTTGTAGTGAGATTTTGCAGTTTTAACAAAAAAGAATTTTGCAGGCAGCAAAGCAGTTTCTTCGATGAAAGGTCAAGGTGCATCTTTTGTGTCAAGCGACTCTCATGGTAAAGAAAGGAGTCTCGTTTGAAAGATTTTGTTGGCTCTACTTGTTTATGATGGATGAAGAAGCTTAACGTGTGTGTTTGCTGTATTTTTGTATCTTCAGTGAGACTGCGGATCAAGTCGTTCAGGGTACCTGAGCTTTTCGTAGAGATTCCAGAAACTGCTACTGTTGGCTCCTTGAAGGTAAGTAACAGCTTTACCAAGTTCTTTACTTTCTCCTCCTTTTTCCCATCTATTGACTGACTTCTTACGTTATGATGGTCCTTTTGGTTTCTATAGAGAATGGTGATGGAAGCAGTGAGCACTTTGTTGAGTGATGGACACCGAGTTGGTCTGATGGTTCAGGGGAAGAAAGTCAGAGACGATAACAAAACCCTTCATCAGACTGGGATCTCTCAGGATAACACCCACTTGGACTCTCTTGATTTTAGCCTTGAGCCTAGCTCAGATACGCCTCAACAATTGTTAACAAGGTTCACACTTCTATTCACAAGTTTTAATCCCACACTGTGTTTAAAAACTCAAAATCTTTTTGCGGGCTGAAGTTCTTGTTTTGGTTTCCAGTAACTCGTTGGGACGTATCTGCGAGGATCTGCCTATGTGCCATACTTCAAAGATGGACAATGTGTTCGAATCTGACCATGACTCAGCACTGTTCCCTTCTGACTCATTTGGCCAGAAATCTTCTACAGATGATTCGAAAACTCTGGTTCCGAAATTGGCGCTCCCTCCTCATCCGCCTAGAGTTAAATCTAAAAGGAGTGAGCAGCAGCAGCAGCAGGCTGCAAGGCGCAGAATCCGTCGACCTTTCTCAGTGGCTGAAGTAGAAGCACTTGTCCTAGCAGTTGAGAAACTCGGTACTGGAAGGTAAAAGACATTTACAGATTCATTATGCATGTTTTTGATTGTGAAGTAGAAAGAAGAAGAAAGATGATTGAGGTTTTTTTGTGAAATGTGCAGGTGGAGAGATGTAAAGGTTTGTGCTTTCGAGGACGCAGACCACCGCACTTACGTTGATCTCAAGGTTTGTTTTTAGTAAAATTTACAATCAACTGAACAGAAATCGCATGGTTAGATTATCTGGGTCAAGCGTTTTGGTTTCGTGTGCAGGATAAATGGAAAACGCTGGTCCACACGGCTAAGATATCTCCACAGCAGAGGAGAGGAGAGCCGGTGCCACAGGAACTTCTAGACCGAGTGTTGGACGCTCATGGCTACTGGTCACAGCAACATGTGCAGGTGCTGCAGACTATCAACAACAATGAGCAGCAGCAGCAAGAGACACTGCCTCAGAGTCAGACACTGGTGGCTCCGCTGATTGTCTAATGAGATCTGCTGCGGGTCGCTCTTCTCCTTTGTGTATTATTGATGATGATGATATTATGTAAGAATCTGACATAGTTGCAGATATTTGGTCTTTTTACTTGTTTCTTGGTTTTCTTTCTTTTTTAACTTTCTCATTGTAAAGTTTTAGTTGGAATAAGGTTGTTCTTGACGCTTTTTAGAGGATTTTTTTTGTACATCTCTTTTATCACATTTTTAATCTCTCTACATTATCTTTCTTGACTTTTGTTATGGTCTCTCTCTTCTGCTTCATATCATTTTATGTGATACACGAATCTTCCAATCCAATCAATAGGGATTTTAAGGCTACAAAAATATTATGAGATAGTGTTGATTTTAAATTGAATAGTTTATTGAAAGCTACCACATGCGTTTAGCTGGAAGTAATACCAAATCCAGTGTGCTACTACTTGTCTGAATCTAAAGGCTTTTATTGTGAAAAGCAGAGTGTATGGAATGATTAGGTCCAAAGCAACTTTTGAGTGGAAAGGAAAGTAAAGACAAAACACTTTTCTATGGAATGTTTCAGTTTACAGCATAAATCGAACCGGCTTGGTCTGATCGGTCGATCCTTGAATCATTTAAAAATCTTGATCAGAAACCAATCTCTTGTACCAAACCGTAAAAGCAACAAACCCGCTGAGTGAGTTAGAGGGTCTTGAGAAAAAAGGGTCAAAAACCTACAAACCTTCTCACTGACAGTTTTTTTTTTTTTTTTTCTCGGCTTCTTCTTCTTTCTTCTCCTCCGTACCCAACAGCGAATCCGGCGACGTTTCACCACCTCGGCTAGCGTCTTCTTGTGAATGTTTCTGACGAGAATTGATTCGAGGTGATTCCTCTATACCACGAAACGCCTCTACTTTCCGCGATTCGTTATAAACTTTTGTATCTCGATATGTTCCCTCAATATTTCCGACGATTTCTCTGATGATTTGAAAACTAAACTTCTAATTTCACAACACTGAATTTTGACTCTTGACGCGCAGATTTGAGCTAGGAAGGGCATGAAACGGATCTGCTCGTTTTCAAGTGTTAAACTTTGTAAGTAGCAGTAAACTCACACTTCCTTACATCTCCGTTTGCTCTTGATTGAATTGTGTTTTGCTCGGTGAACTTAAAAAAAAAAAGTGAAAAATTGACCATTTCTTCAATTGTTCCCAAGTTGCTAAATTTCGTGTTACTACTCTAACTGATTCGTGTTCATTAGTTTGTAGAAGTTTCAGATCTTTAGCAGCAGCGCCACAATCTTTAAACTATCATCCCTCGCAATCACTCAAGCGTCGTGTAGTGTCATCATCACTTCGGATGGAGAAAAATGTCAACTTTTCTTCAACTGGTGCTAGTGCCAACAATCCAAGAGGAGCATTGATAGTTCTCGAAGGTCTTGACCGCAGCGGCAAATCAACTCAGTGCTCAAAGCTGCTCTCTTTCTTGAAAGCTTCAGGACATCCCACCGAGCTCTGGAGGTTTCCCGACAGAGAGACGAGCGTGGGTCAGATGATCTCCGCATATCTCTCTAACAAGTCGCAGCTAGATGATCACACAATCCATCTCCTTTTCAGCGCCAATCGTTGGGAGAAGAGGTTTCTTTAGCTATTCTCTTCTTGATTCCTCTGCTTGTCTAAGCAAGAAGACTTGAGAAAGTCTTGACATTTTTGCAGGTCGTTGATGGAAGAGAAGCTTAAAACAGGAACTACGCTAATCGTTGATCGTTATTCTTACTCTGGCGTAGCGTTCTCGTCAGCGAAAGGTCTGTGTATTGATTGGTGCAAGGCGCCGGAGATCGGGTTGCTGGCTCCGGATTCTGTGCTTTACCTTGACATTTCACCTGAGAGAGCTGCTGAGAGAGGTGGGTATGGAGATGAGAGGTACGAGCGAGTTGAGTTTCAGAGAAAAGTTGCAGACTTTTACCAAACTCTACGTGATTCTTCTTGGAAGGTGAATGGAAATCAAGAACTCTCCGAAGTTGAGTTTAGTTTAAACACAAAATGAGAAAACTTAAGCATTGAAATGTTTGTGGTGATGCAGATAATCGATGCAGGTGAAGCCATGGAGGAAGTGGAGAAGAAGATTCAAGAAGTGGTGCTTGATAAAGTCAGGGAGTGTGCAACAGGAAAGCCTCTTTCACTCCTCTGGTCATCTTGATGATTTTTAATCAAATTCTCATGACATGTTTGTTATTGAGTCTTTGGTAATTACAAGTTTGGGATTTGAAGGAACCATATTGAAGAAACAAAAGCTTAATTGTGAGCATTATATACTATAATGGGCCGTATAAGCTCTTTTAGAGGCCCATATATTGTTTTCTGTCGTCACTCATGACATCTTATATCGATTATTTTCGTATAAACTAGTTTAAGCGACATTAAAGAAAGGACAAACAATTAAACGATACTGATACAGCAGGTTAAATTAAACACAAGTAGAAGAATCATCAGTAATTAACAATAGTATCAGTAATAAATCACTAATGATATCTACAAATAAAAGCAACATACAATGTGAGAGGATGTAAGAAAAACTTAGCTACGCGCTCTCGGCCGTGAGATTCCCCTACAGGACTAATATTGAAGCTTTTTGGATCGTGTCGACACACTCATGAATAATGCGAGTGTGATGAATGACTATGAGATCAGCTTTTTAAGATAAAAAAATTGGTACAAAGATTATATTCTTCAATATTCAGGGTCAGCTTAATATTAAAATGCCCATAAAATAAAATAAAACAAAACCAAATCGAATGATTAACATCAAAGTTAGAAAGATGTGTTCAAACTAAGTGGCCAAGTGGCTAATCATATATTCGTATAAATCGAGTAACATCCAACGTGTCAAAAACTTATTTTTAAGACACTATCCGAATCGTTTAATTTGAATTTTTTTTTGATCAAAATTATGTGTATACCATTTAACAATTGTAATAAACTTTCCAAACATACTACATTTTTGACTTGGTAATTAAAGAGTTAAGGAAGACAAACTTTGTATCAATCATACATTGATTGTATACGTAAGGCGGATGTTTTTCTAGGATTCTTGCTGAGAGAAGACTTTGGAGGTTATTATGGGACAACGAAACTATTAAGAAAATATACACTTTAATTAGAACTTGAGCATATGATATTAAAAAACAAAACAAAAAATATTTAGGTAAACAAGTCACAATCATCTTTGAGTATTCCTCTTTCTCTTTCCCATGACTACTGTATACAGTATACTGTGCCAATTAAACTAGAGACTAATCAACTAAGCATTTTGTAATATAATGATTCTATATATGTGATATGTCGAGACCGTATTAAGGAACCTCACTTCGTCTTTTGAACTTTGACTGTTCAAGAAAATATAGACAGAGTCAAAGATATGAAATGAATTTCTTAATAATGAATTAATAAACAAGAAACAAATAGGTTTGGTATCCACGTTCCCCTTCACCCAAAATATTTGTACAATTCCTTGGACTTCACGATTTATCTTCATTGTTGATTAAATAAGATGTATGAGTATTATAAAGATACAAAAAACATTAAAAATTTCAGTTTGGTTGAGAATACCAATGTTCATAAGATTGTCAAGCACTAATCGATTTCGAATACCATCTAGTGGTTAAGCAGCCACTTAGACGATAGTCTTGAATTATAAGCACTGATTAGTTTTTCAGAAAATCCTGTTTTTTTTTTAATTGCTATACACTCCCTATAAGTTTTAAAATCGGGCTAGTGTTAAAAGCTAGACTGTCTAAAGTCTAAACTACGTAACATATGTTAAACCAAAAAAATGGTGAAGTTTCTCTTGTTAATCAAAATTTCTTTTATAGATTTGGTTCAAATTACAGGAATTGCTGCTTTAATGATGCGTATGGACATTTCTTTTAGCAAACTCTTATGTATTGATTCTATGAAATTTACCCATCAGAGATTCAGAGGTTACATAAATCTCACAAATGGGCAGAATCAAACCCAGATCAAAACATCAGAATATCGTTTTTTTTTTTAATTGAGCAAGCATCACAGTATCTAAATTTTGAAAAGCACCATAGATTTGATTGGATGGATTTGATTTTCTTATTTATTTACAAAAATCGAGTATTTTTTTAATTATTAAAGTTAATTTGACTTTTACATGTGACCAAGCACAAGCAAAGCAAGTGGAAGTGACCAGAGAAAAGTTAACCAGAAAAACTACAAAACCATATAAGTAGTTGCAGATAGATCCGACACAAAATTAACTAACCTTTTTAATCATTTTGTTTTAAAACAAAAACTTAATCCACTGTTTTCTGGCGGCTCGTGTTTCCTCGAAAGTTCCATTTTTTCCCCTGCAAATGTAAATAACCAAACATAATCCCTCAAATATAAATTTATGCTCTGTCGAGTCTCTCAACTCTGTGTTCACACGACCTTTCACACCGCTTCTTCTCCTTCTCCTGCTCGTTGTAAACAAAAAAGCTCGTTTTGATTTTCAAACTCTTTTCTTCTTCTTCATCATCCTCTGTGATAAACCATGGACGCTCTGCTTCAAGTTTCCGTCGATGGGTTTAAATTCGAGAACGGATCTGGATCTCGATCTTGCTGCAAACCCAGAAACAATCTCGAATCCGGTAACAACAATCTCTTCATCGTCGAACCCGAGACCACGAATCATTCCTCACCGTCCGATTCTCCTCCGTCGGTGTGTTTGGATAACTCCCCTGTTCTCAAGTACATCAATGACATGTTGATGGACGAAGAAGAAGAAGACCTCGCAGGCCAATCTCGCTTCCTGCAGCAAGACAATTTAGCTCTACAAGCCGCAGAGAGATCCTTCTACGAGATTCTCCAGCAACAATCCCCAAGCTCCTCCGGCGACCAAGATTTCACTCTCCCCGGAAACTTCAGCTCAACGACGACTCTAACAACCGACTCAGCATCTCTCGTCTCCAACGGCGAATCATCACATAGAAAGTACCGTCACCGGAACGACGAAGAAGACGACCTCGAGAACGGCCGGAGAAACAAACAACCCGCAATCTTCGTCTCGGAGATGGAAGAGCTCGCAGCGAAGTTCGAACACGTGTTGTTAGTCTGCAAAGCGAACCAAGAAGAAGAAGCAAAACCGATCCAGACTCCACCAAACAGAGCAGGAGGAAGAACAAAAGGCGCAGCATCAAACAGATCCAAGCTCCAAAAACCCAACGCCGTCGTCGATCTCCGTAACCTCTTGACGCAATGCGCACAAGCAGTAGCGAGCTTTGACCAGAGAAGAGCAACAGAGAAACTCAAGGAGATCAGATCAAACTCTTCAAGCAACGGCGACGGAATCCAAAGGCTGGCCTTTTACTTCGCAGAGGCTCTCGAGGCACGTATCACCGGAATCATCTCACCGCCGGTTTCCACCGCGTTTCCTTCCAGCACGACTTCCATGGTCGACATCTTGCAGGCCTACAAGCTCTTCGTCCACACTTGTCCCATCTACGTGATGGACTACTTCGCTGCAAACAAATCAATCTACGAACTTTCACTGAAATCAACAAAGCTTCACATCATCGACTTCGGTGTTCTCTACGGCTTTCAATGGCCTTGCCTGTTACTAGCCCTCTCGAAACGTCCCGGAGGACCACCGATGCTCCGCGTGACCGGAATCGAGCTTCCACAGTCCGGTTTCCGTCCTTCGGATCGAGTCGAAGAGACTGGCAGGAGACTGAAGAGGTTCTGCGATAAGTTCAACGTCCCGTTTGAGTTCAACTTCATAGCCAAGAAATGGGAAAGCATCACTCTTGACGAGATCAAGATCAATCCAGGAGAGACAACGGTCGTCAACTGCATCCACCGGTTACAATACACTCCTGACGAGACTGTGTCCTTAGACTCTCCGAGAGACACGGTTCTGAGACTGTTCAGAGACATCAACCCTGACCTCTTTGTGTTCGCGGAGATCAACGGAATGTACAACTCTCCTTTCTTCATGACGAGGTTCCGTGAAGCGCTGTTCCACTACTCTTCGCTCTTCGACATGTTTGACACGACAATACAAGGAGTGGATGAGTACAAGAACAGGGCGCTGCTGGAGAGAGAGTTGCTTGTGAGAGACGCGATGAGCGTGATCTCCAGCGAAGGCGCTGAGCGGTTTGCGAGGCCTGAGACCTACAAGCAGTGGCGTGTTAGGATTTTGAGAGCAGGGTTTAAGCAGGCAGCGATAAGCAAACAGATCTTGAAGGAAGCTAGGGAGATCGTGAGGAAACGTTACCATAAAGACTTTTTGATCGATAGTGATAACCAGTGGATGCTTCAGGGATGGAAAGGAAGAGTCATCTATTCTTTTTCTTGCTGGAAACCTGCAGAGAAGTTAACAGACAATCATGTAGTAGTCATTTGAGTCATGTTTGCTTCTCAGATTTCTTCATTTTTTTTGTTTCTTTGTAGAATCTGTTTTGATGGAATGTCTCTTTCTTTTCCTGCAAGTACATATTGAATTTCGAAAACAAAATGTTTCATTATAAGATCTGGAGCTAACACAAAGCATACACCATCCAAAATAGAAAGTTCAAAACTTGTTTGGCTATAACTTATCAAACGGGTTGCAAATTTGCAATACAGACAGAGCAATGAAGGTTCTACTAGTACATATGAACCAAATGTGAACTAATTGCAAATAGACTGCTTGCAGATAGATAGCTAATTTTAATCAAACCCTATTTGGTTTGAGGTTTTGGTGGCATCAAAACGCTCCAGTTCACCTTCTTGCTCTTTGGTTTCTTGAAACCATCGCCTTTTTTATAGCTCGGTGATGGTTTGTCAATGCTCTTCGGGGACTTGTTTGGACGGTTCTGTTCCTCAGAGACTACCTCAGACTGTTTTCTTTTCAAGTCTCCATTTGTTTCCCGACTTGTCTCAGCCTTCGGTTCACTGAAAGAACATACATTTTGACTAGTTACAGCATTATTCTGTTGAATGCACACTTAGTTTGTTGAGAACCAAAAGGTATATACTATAGAAGCGGAGGGACATACCTAAAAGACATTCTTCCTCCATTACTGCTTGAGCTTGAGGGAGAAGCATCAGTTTTTCGACCGTTTATCGCCTCTTCGTTCAGTTTCTAAGCAGAGAACAGTTTTGTTTCAGAAAGCTAGAAGGGAAGAACATTCAAGCGCATACTATGTCAGGCCTCAGCGACACACACACTAACCTCGATAGAGGGATTGAAAGACTGAAACGACATGCGTCCTAACACTGCTCCTGGCTGAGGATTCCAGTCTGTTATGACCACACTGCATCCAATTTCAAATCAGTCATTAGAATATACTTCCAAACACAATAATCAAACCACCAAAACTGTTTTTATGATTCATAAACACATGGAAGCCAGAGTAACTGAAGTTGGCTAGAGTCTAGAAACCGAAAGTAATCAATCAAGAGCCCAAAACAACAAGAGCAAAAGGGTAAACAATGTGTTCGCTTCTAGTAATCAGATGAAACAATGACGGATAATAAATATTAAGATCAAAGTAACATAAAAGAAGTTGTACCACTTCTTTGCAACAGTTCCGAGGGAAGGAAAATTCCCATTAGGCTCTTCAACATCCTTCTTCTTCTCCTCTTTCACAGCAGACCTTTGCATAAACTATAGACAGAGAGCATCAATCATTATTAGTTCATGAACCAGCTTGATTATCAACGTATGGGAATGAAGAAATAACACGCTCTTGTCTCTCAACCACAAAACCAGATTATTCAAATCAATTATCAGCTCAGAGCTACATGACTGATAATGCAATTTATTTGTTCAGTGAAAGTTGCAATTTTTTAGCCCTAAATCAATGCTGTTGCTCGGTGCTAATAACTAAATATTGAATCATTGGTTCCATATCTCTAAAGGATAACTCTTTCGAGCTCAGGCCCCGAGGTGAAATCAACTTCGAAGGGATTATTGATTCGACCAATAATCAAACTCCGGGAAAACAGAGAAAAATTAAAAGAAAGATAAGTGTTAGCCATTCTAATTCGTCAACATACCTTAAGATTTCTCAGAGTGCTACTAATCTCTCTCTTCGCCATTGTAGCTTCTCTCAGAATACTGCTTAATTCTCCCAAATACGAGATTTCCGGCACCGGAGAGAGGAGGAGCAACTCGAGTGTTTTCGTATTTCTAGGTTTTAATTTCCGATTTGAAAAGCGCTGTCCAAAAACAGGTATTTTCCAAATTGACGACGCTTCAAACCTAACCGATTCAAACCGTATCAAATTGGAAAACTGATTATCAAACCAAAAATATTCTGGTTTAGGTTTTGGGTATTTAAAAATCGAGAGCTAAACCGGAACCGAATCTGCAGAAACAAGTCGTACGTCCGCTCGTTCTCTTTGACTGGAGCTCACAGAGGATCCACGATCGACATTGGTTGGTGAGAACTGAGAACTGAGAAGAGAACGATGGATTATCTAGGAATTGATATCCGCTGCGCGACGGAGTCTCTCCGTGACGGCGAGTTTCCGGCGAAGGATTGTCTTCTTCCTCTCATTTCGAAGCTCCTCGGTTACTTCCTCGTCGCTGCTTCAATGACCGTCAAGCTTCCTCAGGTTTTAACTAATCCAACAAACCCAATTCATCGCGATGATCCCTCCCTCCAATTCCCCAATCTGACATGCTAAAATTCTGTAAAAAAATTCGATTTTTGCAGATAATGAAAATCGTGGAGAGTAAGAGCGTGAAAGGCTTAAGCGTTCCAGCGTTTGAGCTAGAGGTGGTTGCTTACACGATCTCTCTCGCCTACTGTCTCCACAAAGAGCTTCCTTTTTCAGCTTTTGGTGAACTCGCATTCCTCTGGATCCAAGCTCTGATCTTGATTGCTTGTATTTATTACTTCTCTCGACCTCTCTCTGTAGCAACTTGGGTCAGAGCTGTTGTATACTTTGCTTTAGCACCGACTCTGTTCACTGGGAAGATTGATCCTTTGGTTTTCGAAGCTCTTTATGCTTCAAAGCATTTGATATTTCTCTCTGCGAGGCTTCCTCAGATTTGGAAGAATTTCAGAAACAAAAGCACCGGACAGCTTAGTTTATTGACTTGTCTGATGAACTTTGGTGGATCCATGGCGAGAATTTTCACCACCATTCAGGTGAATGCTCCGTTTAGTATGCTTTTGGGTCTTTCTCTTGCGGTCTCCACCAATGGAATCATCATTAGTCAGATTCTCTTGTATCGTACAAAAGGTGAAGAAGAAGAAAAGCAAGTCAAAGATAAAAAGATGTCATGAGACAATCATGTGACTAAACTATGTTGTTGACTTGTTGTACACATTTTTTTTATAGTATCTATATTGAATAAAGTCATCTTGTTTCATTACATTCCATCACACGTAATCTCAAAAAGAAAAGCTTTAAATTGCACTTCTTCTTTCTCTTCGTGCTATATTTTGTTACTATCAGAGCTGCGAGAAGTGAGTGGATGTGTTGTTTAAGCAATGGTTTCAATGGCGTGCTTTTGCCTGGATCTGGTCTCCTCAGCTTTGTCATCAACAGCTTCCCATAGCTCAGGGAGTGCTTCACGAATGTTGTGAATATGCTCCAATGCAATATCTACTCCTTCCACTTTGTGTGAGGTCCCAACCTAAACATGAAAAAAAAATGAGCTTTGAGATTTGATAAGTTTTTGTTTTACACTTATGAGTCTCTCTGCTTCTTTTACTTACCCATACAGTGTAGAGACCCACACGTTTCCCAGTTTGAATGTTGCGGATGCTGTCATCGAAGAACAACTGAAAACACCCAAGATATTTAGCTTCAGTGATGAATTGGTTTAGGCAATCAAAAGCAGTAGTAAATGTGTGGTGTGTTCTTACAGTCTTGTGAGGATTGATGTTGGCCATTTTGAAAACCTGTTCAAATGCTCCTTCAGATGGTTTGCATACAACAGGGGTCTCTGGGAGTTGGATGCTTGGGTCAGGATTTGCAATGTAACTGCTAATGTCGAAGATCTCTCTGGTTCCAGCATCAACAGGAGATTCAGTGTTGGTGTTGGGGTTAAGAGTCTCGAAAGATATGACTCTTTCAAAGCAGTCCTCTAGGCCTAGCCTGGCAATAATCTTGGCTCCATGAGCTTTGTCTGCGTTCGTGAACACCTGTGTGCAGACAAGAAAAAGGATTGATCAGAGACAATAATAAACTGATTGAAAACCAAATTTAAGAGCTGAGTGAAAGCACATACAACTTTACGAATAGGCAAGCTAAGAATAATATTCCTCAAAATTGGGACAGGCTTCAGTGTTTCGTATGGCAATCTCCCATGAACAAAGCTGTAACAACAAAAAGGAGGAATGTCAAGTCCCAAACAGCTTTACTCTTTAAAGAAACATAAGCAAACATGAAAGTCAGGTTAAAGTTTAGTTACCTATGGAAATCGTCGTTGTCAAAGTCATATCCCACAGCCTGAAAGAATCAAAGTCAGAAACGAAGGGCATGTGTATGAACGAGACTGAACAAAAGTTATGGTAAAAAGAAGAAACCTTGAGACCAGCCATCGTTGTGCCATAGATTTTATAAAGCGAAAGGTAGAGTTCTTGCACTTTATCTTCCTCAACACCAAGTTTCTGAGTCATGTACTCTAAAAAGGCAACAACAACAACAAAGACAGGTTCAGCTATAAGCCTATGACATGAACAACTGATCTTACAAAGAAGAACAAATGAATGCGAACGGAAACTTTACCTTGGATGTTGTTTTTCACAAGCGTAGCCAAACCAGAGCTTTGAGGGTAAAGAGTATCATCTATGTCTATTTGATCCACGACAAACAATTATTTTGATCAGACAAACGTTTAAAAACCATTTCCCAATAAACAAATCCCATCGAATGTTAATGATATTCAAATAAAAAAGTAAGATTAATCAGTTTCCTTACCAAACAAAAGACAGTCATATTTCGGTTCGGAATTTTGTTGAAAGTTTTCCTCGTACGCCATTTTTGATACCAAATCACACCCTGAAAACAAATTCTAATGAACTAAATCTCAACGTCTCCAAGACACATTTCACAAAGTGACATCCGAATCAGATCCATAGAAAACTACATCTAATTTTCCTCCCGTTAAGCCATCAACGACAACATACACATATCTCTAGAGACCATCTCGAAACATATGACATTAGGGATCACTCACGAATCGAAATCATCCAACGAGCAGAAAAATAAAACTGAAACAAATGCTAAATGTAACCATGACTATAAGAGTGTAAGAGATCAAATCACCAATAGAATAATCAGAATGTCTGAATTGAAACAGTAAAGAAAAGGAGAAGAAATCCAAAACCAATAGAATAATCAATAGAAGGAGGAGGAAAGCGAGTGGTTACCTTCTCCGAAAAATGAAACTTCGAGAGAGATGCAAAAAAAAAAGAGGAAAAAAAAAAGATCTAAAGGGGAAAATACTTTAAATTATAAATAGGAGACGAAATGTCAGCCAAACGTCTCAACGGGGTTCTCATGACTTTCAATCCATTGGCTGTCGTTAAATCTGGAGAAGAAAGCAATCACTCACGTCAACATCCAAGATTTCTCCACGTGGCAATTAGGCTTTTCGCTTTTACTTTCGCAGCGAATAATCGGACGGCACGCGTAATTTCTGTGCCGACCAAACGCTTATTAAAAGTGTTATCGTGCGCATTAATTTACTCGGGTTTACTTTTAACAGATGGTGGTGTACCAGTTCTGTCTAGTGGACCGGATGCTATTTTCAGCAATCCGCCACATGGAAAATCTTATTATATATATATATATCTTATTATATAAAATTGGATGTACACAACGTGTTTGTGACACGTAGAATGTTTATAAAATATAAGATTGTGATATGTGTCATTTTTAATGTTATGTCCGTTAAAATCGTGACACATGTTTTGGGAAAAAGAAAAAAAAAAGGGAAATTTTTTATTTTTCTATAATAAAAAACGAAAATTTATATAATAAATTGAAAATAATGTATATCTTGGGAAAAAAAATAAAGGGAAAATTTTAATCTTTTATAATAGAAACGAAATTTATATAATAAATTGAAAATAATGTAATAAAAAAACCTATTAGTACATGGAATAGGTTTGTAAACTAAATATCCTAAAATTGTATAGAATAGGTTACATAAATCTTTTAATTATCTTTCTCTAATTTTAAAATCGTCTTTGAAAGTTTAAGAGAACATTGGAGATTATATTATTTAACTCTAGGTCAATTGGATTGAAATCAAAATTATCGCCGTACTATAGTACGTGTTATTCGAAAGTGGAAAGTTAGAAATCATAAAGAAAATAATATTTTTATGGGAGTTGAGCTTCTATTACTTGATGAAAAGGTTAGTAACATCTTATTATATTGATATAGATAACCTTATTACAACATTGATTAACATTAAAGTTTTACTTTTGTTTAAAACAGGAAAACACAATACAAGTTTTTGTGCATCATTCACTACTTCAAAATTTTGGAGATCAAATGGCCGAAGGAAACATTATCGAAATTTGTAATTTTAATATGCAGTCTATTGATAAAAAAAACTTCTATTACTTGATGAAAATGGGTAACATATTATATTGATATATATTTTATTAAGAAAAATAAGAAAGATAATTCTCATTAAGAAAAGAAAAAAAACCGAAAATCACACAAAAAAAAAATTTGTTACATCCATTAGAAAAGGAAAAATAAAACATATTTCAAATACGGAAAGGAAAAAATAATAATATATAATAAGCTATAGCCTTCATGATTTAATTGTGTGATTCTATCTTTTGACTAAAATAGTTTAATCTTTTTGTTAGGTGAAAAAATATTAAAAAAAATAAAAAATCATCAACCGAAATCTCTTCAATAGAATAATAAAATTTTCACGAATTAGTCAATAAATCAAACTTACACATGTGTAAGTCTTTCAATTTTAGATAAAAGTAAAAAAATAACAAATTAATTCATTTTTCATATCATGAATTCAGAAAATATGTCAAGAAATGTAAAAAGATTACCAATCTAATATTATTTAGAGGTATTTTATCGGGGTTTTATTATTAATCTACTTACTTTTAAAGTGTCAAATTTATTTAATATTATTATATGATTTATTTCAAAAATTGTATAATAAACCCGCGTATACGCGGGACCTAATCTAATTTCTTATACAAATCGAATTAAATTAAATTTACGTCTAACTAACAAATTTTACATGTTTATTGATCAACATGTATGTATTCATGAAAGTTGTGTGAATATTTTAGTAGCACACAAAAGATATATAACATTATTATTTAATACAGTATGTACAAAAGAGAGCATGCATACCATAATGTATGAAATAAAATACACTTATGAATCACAAATACATAGACCATATAAATATCAACCGTTGCATAAACAATAAAACGGTGTATAGATGGATATTTATTTTATTATGTAAACATTAGTTAAAAGTTAAAAACTAAGCTTCAACAGAAGTTTCAATAGAGATCTGTGTGGTGTAGGCAATTCTCTCAGATTCCTTGTTGTTGTCGGATTCCGACCATAACTCCGGAAATGCTTCTTTCATGTTGTGAATGCTTTTTAACGCGTAATCGCTTCCTTCCACTTTTTCTGACTTACCAACCTATAACAATTTGAAAAATTTATCTTCATTTAGTAATCACTTTTACAAAAGTTTATCCCATTCACACGACTGTTTAACACAAATACTGTATATACACTAGATAACAGAAATCGGTTTTAGTTGGTTTGGTTGAAGATGTTAACCGGTTCTTACCAGGACTGTATGGAGACCCACGGCTTTACCGGTTTGGATGTTCCGGACACTGTCGTCAAAGAACAACTGCAAAAGAAACATGATAACATTAATTTTAAGATAATCGTTAGATTAAGAAAATCTAAACAGAAAATGTCTATTTAGACTTTAGACATTAAGTTCTTGAAGCTTACGGTAGTGTCAGGATTGAGCTGTGCAATTTCGAAGGCTTTCTCGAAAGCAATCTCAGTTGGTTTACAGATAACCGGAATCTCGGGAAGGTAATCCGCGTCGCAAGAATCGTTGATCTTAGGGTTTAAGGTCTCGAAACTTATGATTTTCTCAAAACAATCTTCGATGTCTAGTCTTTTTAGAGCTTTCATCACGTGGACTTCATCTCCATTCGAGAAAACCTTAACAAAGAAAAGAAGATTCCTATATATTATTAAAATATACTATAAAGATTGTATATAAACTAAAATTTATGGAAAATTTGAAATGAAAGTAATACCAATTTTCGAAAAGGTAGACTAAGGAGGAGATTTCTCAGAACCGGATCCGGTTTAAGGTTTTCATAGGGTAATCTCCCATGAACAAAGCTGTGGTACACATCATTGTCGAATTCATAACCTACAGCCTGCATTAGTCATCATCTTAATTAAAATATGCTTGACCATAAAATATTTATGATGCTCATGTGAATATATGATTCCAGAGATAATCAAATTTTCGGGTTTGACCAACATAGGTATGAAGGTAATTAAATTACCTTTAGACCAGCCATTGAAGTTCCATATTTTTTGTAGAGAATTTGGTTTAGTTCAACAACTCCGTCTTCATCTATTCCAAGCTTCTCAATCATGAATTCTGCACAAGGGAAATTTGGTGACGTTTAGGAAATTTTATTTTTCTCCATATATATGAAAGATTAAACATATTAATCAAAATAAAACTCTTACGAAATTTTTTATAGCATACCTATGATGTTGTTAGCGCATGCGTCTGATAAACCGGAGCTTAAAGGATAAAGAGTATCATCCAAATCTATTGGAAACAAACATAGCGATATATCAATAAAATTCATTAATTGCTACCAAAATTTTCCTAAAACATAAAATTACTGTACATCATTTCTTACCGAATAGGAGACACTCGTATCTTGGTGAAGAGCTGTTCACAAATTCCATTTCTCCGGAAACTGCAAATTGAGGTGGGTTAAAGGAGCAAGATTGCCTCAAATTAAAAGAAGAAGGATTATAAAAGACGTGAGAGAAGGACGATTGAAGAGAAAATATTTGATGTAGAAAAGAAGAGAATGCAGGTGTGTATATATAGGGAAACAATAAAATGCGTATGGTTACAAAGTCCTAACAAAAAAGTCCTAATCATGACCGGCCTTTTATTAATTAATAATATAGACGACGAGTACTGTATCTTCTTTGTTTAATCGAATCCATTATTATAATCGTAAACTAATCAACATTTACGATTATAATAGTGTTCTCATGATTCCCGTCGATCTGCTATTCAAAAAACTAATGAAATGAGGTTATTTTATTCGTTATTTAAGTATGCATAAAGTCTACGCGTCAATAATTACACATCGTTCTCTTGAACATGTCATGCTTTTTGTTTATTTATTATTTTTCTTTTTTGTTAAAAAACGTTTTTCATTTTGATCTAAGACATAAATAAATAAGAAAGACTTGTGAGATGTTCTTGACCAAGAAGAATACTTTCCCCCTTCTGTTTAACAACACTGGTGGACGAACCGCGTGGCATTTATTACTTTTACTTTTACTTTTGTCGTCGACGTTTTACTTACTACTTAAGACCCCTCAATATATAAAAGAACCGAATTTGGTCTTAATCAATGGAACAGATACATAAGCACAGTGAATACTAAAGCTGAAAATCAAGAATTTAAACTATAATCGCATGTACAAAATGTTAATGCAAAACGCTGTAAAATATATACCACAACCACAAGTCATGTCTTTCACATATTTATTAGTTTTTCAATTCATTCTAGTTATTTTCGATATGCATGGTTTCTTTTTTTGGGGGTCAAATGCATGGTTCTATTTGATAACGTATTTAAATATAAATTAGAAAGATATAACTATTTTGTACTACTTTCGCATAACCACTAGTTAGTTAGTTTTCATTTCATATAATTCAATGTTGTAAAGTCATGGTACGAAAAAAAAAATTGTTTTCTACAAAAAAAAAAAGAAGTAAACGAAATCGTACGGAAGGAAGAATGCAACTGGAAAAAAAAGACAAATCAGTAGGACCATGGGTTGCTAATGTACGAGCTACTTGTCGAAAATCTGCATCCTATAACATCTAGTAGTTCCAAATTGTTAACTCCATATATAAATCAAGTTTATTTTCTTTTGCAGTCTAAGATATTTGCATTCTAACAAAAAGTGAGGTGGTGGTAGTTGTTAGTGCTGTCTCTCGCTCGCACTTTCCCTAGTGGTATTAGAAACTGGTTGATTTTTGTGTTCCTGATTTAAACTTCTTTTCGCACGAACGATTATTTATTTATTTCTGAATATGATCTAAAGACTGATTCGGGGGTATTGGAGAAGATTCTCAGTTTTTTAGTTTGCTTACATGAAACCTTCGTGTATCTATTGATGAGCAGGGACGTGCCTTACGTGTAATGAAAAAGGCATGAGCCTTGAGCCCCCTAAAATATATAAACTGGTGAAGGCCCCCAATTTCCCAAATTATTACTTATCATAGTGGTTATACGATTGATTTTCAATGTTAATAAGCCAAGTTCGATAATGCATCTTTCTTTTATCTTTAATTCTAGTAACTTTGTTTCTCTATCTATTTTTTTCACACTTTTGCTTCATATTATTTTTTCTTCTTTAAGCCATGAAACTATAGTACGTAGTTCTAAATTTTTACTAGCTTGACATCTTTTGCTAATAATATCTATAAAATATACTCTTTTCATTTTTTTATACTCTTACAATATCATTTAAAAGAAATAGAGAGATTGTCTGTTTTTATAATGCTTATTTGATATATTGTTTATTTTGATCATTACTTTTTTTTTTAAATTATCAGCTCTAAGAAAACAAATAAAAAAATTAGAACTATTATATATTTATTTTAATAATCATATTAAAGAAAAAAAATTAATTCCTAAATTTGCCTTAGGCCCCCATAACCCTGAGCACGGCACTGTAATGATGAGTCATTTATATTTTTATATTTTGGGTTCAATTATAGACACTTGGAAACGACTTCTTACCTATAGCCATGTGCGGTCGGTTGATTAAACATTTGGAAAATTTTGGAGAGTGTACATAATTTGATTTGTAGTACTAGTTTTTAAGGAAAAAAAGTGAGCAATAATTTACATGGAATTTCATTAACCAAACCGAACCGGTCAAAAGTAGGTTACACAAACTACACTACTTCACGGTTCTTGTATTCAAAAACATGAACTCCACATCTCACACTCTCCTTCTCCACAAACTCTGAATCCAAAAACCTAGCAACGAAAATCCAAAGCTTATAAACATCTTCGAAATTCGCAAGAAAACCCAACGCAGCAGTGAGAACAGAAATCCCTAGCTCGTTCTTTCTCTTCTCAAGAACTCTGTCTCTCACCTCAACATACTCCTCTTCGAACAATATTTTCTTTAAGAACCCTTGTCCGAGTGAGATATTGCTACAATCGGCTAGCTTCTGCACCACGAAAGGCTCGATTCTCTCTCCCTTTTGGTCGAACAAATTGAATGCAATCGCTGGTCCTCGGTTGAAATTAACTTTTGGACCGTATATTTTCACTAGACGACTAGTTGTAGAATGTTTGAGTTTGTAGAGAGCACTTACTAACCAGTTGATCAAACATCTTGATCTGTTCCCTGTCGATACCAACCCTAGTGAGTCCACATGATCTAAACCTCTGCATTCGATTCCACAACTAAAGCTATCATCTGTTTCTTCCGATTCTGTTTGTGTCCGGTTGTGTTCCAACGCGTGTAATGAAACTGGATCGTCGGTTGGTACGAGGTTAATCATACCTGAGCTAGTGGAAGACTCAAGAATCGGAATGGTGGATTTCTTGACGAACAAGCAACCGAATCCGGAAGGGTTTTCTCCAAACACCTTGTAGAACGAGCACACCATGAAATCTGGATTATATATCGAAAGACCGAAGCTGTCCATATCTTTAGGTCCTAAGCCACAAGCATCGATCATCACATGCCACCCGTTTTCTTGCGCCACACTCATCCATAGATATGGATACCTAGATCCCGTAACCCTAGAATGAAGCGGAAAGACAAAAATACCTTTCTTCTTCTTCTTGCTTCCGTTTTTCCCGGAAGTGATCATCTTCCTCAGCTTCGACGAACATATTCTCAGTCTTGGCCATGAGAATTCAGCTGCAGCTACTTTGGCTCCACGTTTCTCAGAGACTCTGTTGATCTCATCGACCGCCTCGCTCTCGTAGTCGTAAACCGTCAAAAGCTTTCGTTTTGAGTTAAAGGGGTAAGACTCAGCAACAAGCCTGAAAGCAGAAGTTCTATTGGCGGTGAAGACCATCGAGTAATCTTCCTCGGAGATTTTGAGAAAACCCATGATTCTTCTCTTCATTGAGTACTCAAACTCTGTTTCTTGACCTCCGTCGTTGAGAAGCTTCTCCTTGAGGTTACCGATCTTGGGAGAAACACTGAAGAAAGGACTTTCAGACAAGGAAGAGGAGATCTGGTAAGTGGAAGAGTCGTAGTTAAGTAGCTGTGAGTATGAATATAAACCAATCCCAATGTAATCAAGACACGTGTGATGTGATAAATCCAAGTGGAAGTAGTGGTCGGATCTGATGCGATCGATCTTGTAAGTGTCGGTGTACTTGGGATAAGCTTGGATGAAATCGGAAAAAGATTCTTGAAGGGAAGGAAGAGAATTTGGGTCGGCGAAATGAGTGTCCGGGAAAATGGTGGAGGCGGTGGTTTGAGCGAAATTACGGCGGAGAGTGGCGGAAGTGACGGTGGGGGTTGAATCTGGAGGATGCTCTGAGGCCGTAGCACCGATAAATGGTGACGATGAGAAGCAGCCGTGGAGACAGTTTGGTGGTGGTGAATCTCCGAGAGATAGTCGGTGCATTTCTTTTTCTTTTGGTGCAAAAGAGTGTTTTGTTTTGTAATTGGCATGAGCCTTGGCTTGTGTTAAATAATGCTAAAGTCTAAAGTTCCTAAAGTGGCGCACCTAAGACAAAAGCTTGTTTCTTTTGTCTTTTACATATAGTAAAATCATGTTTCTATACTTTTTTTATATTACAAATGAGAAAAGGTTAAATACATTTGAAAACGCCAAAATTTATACTGAATTGTTGATAATATGGTGCAAGTGTGTACTCGTATGTGGTTGATAAAAACGGTTAGAATGTGCATTTTCTCTGTCTTTTAGCCATTTGTGGCATTTTGTAATCTTTTTATTAATTAAATATGTATAAAATCTAAGTTTAAGTTGGCGGGAAACTTAAAACAATAGATCATTCAATCGTTGCAGTAAATTTGATGTTATATCTCTATGGTATAAAACGTCTCAAAACAACGACAAAGTTCGTTGAGCTATGGTTAAATTTTGATTGTGGTGGTGGTACATAATTATTTGAGATAATTACGGTGGTAACTAAAATTAAAGTTTCGTGTGAATGATGAATGTTTTTCTCTATCAGCTACAGCAACTATATGATTACTATCAAGAAAAGACTGAAAAGTGTTCACTTTGTACTGTTTCCCCAAGTTTTCTTTTTAGAAGTCGGAGTTTTAGTGGTCAGGAAAGTGTTTTCTTTTTCCCTTTTGTTTTCTTAGCTATTCACAATGCTTACATGCTAAGATATACATGCATCTCCATTTGTGTAAACAAAAGCAGCCAATGTGCTCTCATGTCAAATATATCTTGCTAATGATGAAAGGCGTGATATAAATATACATATTCGTCTAATGAGTACAGTAAACTCTATTTTTGTTTTACATCTATATCTAATTAAGTGGTGGTGGTTTAATGGTTTCCAAACTTCATGCAAAAGTTAATCTGTTGGTGTGTTGGTGAAGGTTAAGGATCGACTTTCTTTAAACGCGAAATTGCTAGATTTATCCCATTTTGGTCACATCAATATGAATTTTTATGTTCGACTCATTTGAATACCCGGAGTGAGAATCTATTCATGAGTTACATTTTCCCCATAGACTAGTTTGACATCCTACATAGATTTGAGATTTACCCTGAATTATAAATAAATAAAAATATTTTTAAAATACGTTATTTATTATCTTTATAAACGTTATAGGCGCATTAGTAAACTCTTAAGTGTATGTAACACGTCTCGAATGGTATCTAACGTTGATTATGAAGATTTTTCTCATTATTTTGTAAGGTAACGTAAAGCCAGTAAGTAAAAATAAATAAATAATTGACTAGGCAAAGTCCAGCTAATTGCAATCTCTGTTTAAGATAACACCAATAAATTCGTACCCATTGTTTTGTTCGTTTGTTGCATTACTAGTTATCTTCTTAACTATGTTTTTTTGTCGAGGAATGAAAAGAATATTGTTTTTTTTTTTAATTGTTTCTTCTTAATATTATGATGTGAAGTTGCATTGTTGGGTAAAGCTGGTATACACAACATCAAATTGTACTAAATTTTTCATATATATTTTTAAAGTTATATAATGGAGGGAGTTAATAGGTTTCATAAGTTCAACATGGCCAGCTATTGCTCTTCAACAACTAACCAATATAATTACATTGATTATGATTTATGAAGATTATTTGTTCACTATTTTATTAGCAATAATGAAACGCATTCGAAATTTCAAATACAATCGTCCGTAAACGTGAAGTGAACGATTGCAAAAGAACCTATCAAATCCTACAAGTATAAAATACTCCGCAGATACAACAAAATCCTATAAAAATTGGAAACTACGCAGATCTGCTGACCACGTGAATCATACTTCGTCTTATTGTATAAAATGCATGAAACCAAGTCTTTTCTTTTCCTTCCAAACATAAAATAACAAAGCAAAAATACATTCTTACAGTAGAATGGGCTTTCATATTTTCCGTACTATTCTCGTCGCAACTCTCCTCTTCCATGGCTCGTGCTATTCTGATAATGGTACCATTAAATGTGTGATGATTTGTTGACTTCAATATTCGTAAAGTTAATGTTTTTTTTTGTGTGAAGCTGGGCATTATCCATTTATGAAAGATGCAACGTTAGCACCAACTTATGCTAGTTTCGACTACATAATCATCGGAGGAGGAACTTCAGGTTGTGCATTAGCCGCAACGCTCTCTCAAAACGCTACCGTTTTGGTCCTCGAACGCGGCGGCTCTCCATATGAGAATCCAACGGCCACGGACATCGGCAACTTCGGTAACTCAGTCTTTAACATCACACCGAACTCATGGTCGCAGCTTTTCATCTCCGAAGACGGCGTTTACAACACACGGCCACGCGTCCTCGGTGGAGGCTCGGTGCTAAACGCCGGATTCTATACACGTGCGAGTAATGATTACTTGGAGGAAGCTGAGTTGGAGATGGAGGAAGTGAAAGCTGCTTACGAGTGGGTCGAGAGGAAACTTGTGTTCGAGCCACATGTGATGGAATGGCAATCTGCGTTTATAGACGGGCTTCTTGAGAGTGGTGTGAATCCGTACAACGGTTTTACGTACGATCATATTTACGGGACGAAGATCGGCGGTACGATATTTGACCGAGCCGGTCATAGGCACTCGGCCGCGAATCTGTTAGAGTATGCGAATCCGGACAACATTGTTGTTTACTTGCATGCTTCTGTCCATAAGATCCTCTTCACCACAACAGGTCAAACTTTCTCAAGAGCATTATTTAAAAATACCATTTTTAGTGTTTTGACTTTTTAATGTATTATGAATCTTATAATTTTTTTTGTACAAAGACTACAAAGTTATTAAAAAGGCAAAAATTAACGAATTTTTTTTATATTTTTTGAAAAAAAATATAGAAAATTTTGCAAGTTGATGTCTTTGGCAATATTATTTTGAATATATGGATCAACCTTTTAAAAATGGAACTGGACATCCAATTGCTTGGGTCTGTCGGTCATTGACTTATTGTCCAACGACCGCTCGACAACCCCATTCAATGACTCTGTTTGATTATGTATAACCCCATACGTTGACTCTATTTAATTATGTACAACTAGTTTCAAAATTTTAATATCAAAGTTTTTGTTAGGTTGTTTTATTTACGACTGTTTTCCCCCATTTCATACACTTTTTTGTATTTTAAACTGAATCATTTTTTTTTTTTTTTTTTTTTATATAAAAAACAGGTAGCAAGAGACCAAAAGCGTACAAAGTGATATATCAAGATGCGAATGGAGTGCTCCACAAGGTAAAGCTAGCGGATAATGCAATGAGTGAAGTAATCTTGTCAGCTGGAGCCATGGGTAGTCCCCATCTCTTAATGCTGAGCGGCGTTGGTCCTAAGGCTCATCTTGCGGCTCACGGGGTTAAACCAGTGGTCTTAGACCACCCAATGGTTGGGCAAGGAATGTGCGATAATCCCATGAATCCTGTCTTTGTTCCTTCTCTTGAGCCCGTTGAAATCTCCCTCATACAATCTGTTGGGATCACAAAGTTTGGTAATTACATTGAAGGAGGAAGTGGCGTGAGTCTCTCTTATGATTTGACCCGTACGTTTTTCGATGGTGTTTTGAATCTTTTCAACGAGGTATAGACGTATAGTAATCATTCATAGGTTATCATATTTTATGTTTTTGGTAAAATATCATATTTTATGTTCTTACGATACTATATGTTATTTAACTATGTCACATTATGTATGCAGACAAGCCGTACTACATCTAGGCAAATCCTGACCCAATCCATTACAACCTTTTTAGAATCCATGGATCTTGGATTTAAGGGGAAGATAAGTACGAATGGGATTGTCCAAAAAGTCGCGGGACCGGCTTCGAGAGGTCACATGGAGCTCAAGAACACGAATCCCGACGATAACCCATCTGTGACGTTCAATTACTATCAAGAACCAGAAGATTTGAACAAGTGTGTTAAAGGACTTAACATCGTTATGAATGTCATAAACTCCAAGGCCTTCTCTAAGTACAAGCCCATAGGTGTGACCGCACGTGAGCTGCTTAATCTCATACTGAGCCTTCCTGGTAATCTAAGGCCGAGGCACGTGTCCTCAACATTCGACTTGAAGCAGTATTGCATAGACACCGTGATGACTATGTATCATTACCACGGAGGTTGCCAAGTTGGAAAAGTTGTTGACAAGAATTACAAAGTTTTAGGTATTGATTCTTTGAGGGTTATCGATGGATCCACGTTTCTCAAGTCTCCTGGAACTAATCCTCAGGCTACGGTTATGATGCTCGGAAGGTAACCGCCAAAAACCAAATGATTTATCATCACATGTTAAAGATTTACTAAAGAAATTGTTGGAACGTAATGCGTAGGTACATGGGACAGAAGATTCTACGAGCGAGGGCAGATTTTCGTGGAAATTAGGAAAAAGCATGCATGACCTTTTGAATGGAGATATGCTCAGAACTTTGTTATTGGATTGTTGCTTCCATCGTTGAAGAAAGGAACGAAGACATGATCAACAGTATCAACAGTGGAATCACTAATAGAAAGTGTTGAATTTACATTCTTTTTAGACCTCAAACAAATAAAGGCAATTGTTAAGAAAAAAAAAATTAATTCTTTACCATTGTTTTTTCATTTGTTGTAAAACTATAGTATTACAAAAAATGATAAAATTATTAAAATAAGCTGTCACCAATTCACCATAACTATAACTACTACTAATAGAGAATTTTACAGTTTGTCACCTACATGATTTGGCAGAGAAGCCAACCGGCCCACTTATGATAGCCCATAGGCCCATCGTTAATTATCGAACACAAAAAGTAAAAGAAGTTCACTTCTCTCTGTGTGATGTTGTTTATCTGTTTTTCCAGTTTTGACTCGAATCAAATATGAAGCTGGAAGATTTTCCCTGAATCTTTGTCTTCTTCGTATCCGTTTTCCAAACTCTATTCGCCATGGAAGCTGTGCTTCTCTGCTCCAATGTTGCTCCTCGAGCAACGCCGTTGGAAGTCAACCGAAAGTTTTCGTTCAGGCATTTGAACAAACACCTTAAGTGCCATTCGCTTCGTGCTGATTCCAGAAACACTCCGTTACTACGCAGCTTCGAAGCGACTACGAGCTCACCAAGCTTGAGATTTTCTCCGTTCCCAGTGAGAAAAGGTTCATGGGTTCCACCAAAATGCTCGATTTCAAGCTCCGCTGTTTCCGATTCCGAGAATCCTTTCCTCAGCCAATTCCGTCTCCTCTCGTTTAGCTCACTGGTGAGTAAAATTCGTCAGCTGAAAGTGAAGCCCATGGATGTTGTGAAATTGACTCTCTTGCTATCGATTTTGTCCGTGGCTGCGAAAAAGATTGCGACTTTGGTCTTGGACCCGTTCTTCTGGATGTATTTCAGCTGGACATGGCTGTTCTGGCCCTGGTTTATCGCTGTGGGTCTCGCCGGTTACGGAATCTACTGTCTCCGTAAGCAATTCCTCGGCGAAGCCAATTCCTTTGAGCAGCTTGGTATTGTAACTTCAGTCTTCACATGGCTAACACTCGTGCCTCCTGCTTGTTTCAATGGCTATCTTGAAGGCTGGCCTTTTGTGTTCTTCTTGGCTTACCATTACTTCTTCTTCTTCAACGTGAGCGTGAGGAAACGCCTCTACGGAGATCACTACGCTCGCACGCATGACCCCAAATGGGATGTGAACACGCCCTTATGGTCTCGGGTTTTGTTCGGTATTGGCATCATGGTTGGACACTGGCTTGCGGCGTTCGAAGGTCCTGAGCTTCACCGTTTGCCAGGCGGTTGGGCCAATGCAGGGATATGGGTTTTGATTGTGGTTACAATGCTTATGCATTACGATTCAACGCTGTATCTCGCTAGATATTCGGAAAAAGTTGTTGTTCCAACGGATGTTGTGCAGTTTGGTCCTTATAGATGGGTCAGGCATCCGATTTATGCTTCTACGATGCTTCTCTTCGCTACGTACTGCACCGCTCTGCGTGCGCCTCTGAGCCTGTTGTTTCTTGTAGCGGTTTGTTTGGTGTACTACAACAAGAAGGCGAAGGTGGAGGAAGAGCTAATGGTGGAGAGTTTCGGTCAAAGCTATTCGGATTATGCTGATAAGGTTAGGCACAAGTTTATTCCTTTTGTGTACTAGTGATGTTTAGAGGAAACCCTGTGTTGTGTGACTAGTGTCTAATTATCTGGTATCTATCAGTCAAAAGATGTATCAATGAAGTTGAGTTGGATTTTTTTTCCATTTTTATTTGGAATGTTAGGCTTGTGAAAAAAAAGGATATGCTTTTATGCTATACGTGCTTAATCTCCAGTTCAATATATTTCTTATTAGTTTTAAGTTTAAAGTTTAACACTTTGTGCTAGCACGAATCTGAAAGTTGATTGGCTCTTAAGGAAACCAAACTGCCATTAACCTCATCTTGATTGCTTGTAGCTGTAGCTTATGAGTGCTTTATAGTATTAGTGCCTTATCTTCTGTCCTTTGATGACGACCCATCTTTGCTGTTGTATAATCAACCCTGATTGGGTACATGTGACCCTAATTTTTCTAAATCTCCTGATCTCGACTGATTCCCTGACTGAAAAGTGTATGAACAGCTCCAGTTAAAAACTAAAGCTGCTTGCTTTGTGAGTGTTTTCGCCTTTACACGTAAGGAACCGCACAGGGAACAATCTTAATCATGGTTTTGTTTGATAAAGTAGCAATTTTAATCTAATTATCTTCCTAATCCCACTTGTTTGATACTAATCAGTCATGATTAGTTTAATAAAAATTCTTCCATCCTGATAAAACTTTATTTTTATCAGTCCTTTGCATTTGCCACCCATTAACTATCTCCTCCACCTGGAATTGTTTCTTTAATGGCTTCTTCATGGTACTTTGGAGAACAAAAGGTTTTGAGGTTTGTGTATAAAGACACTTGAGATTTTCAGATATTTCATATGATAAACATCTCTAGCTTTGGCCTCTGTTCCTGACACTTGTACAGTCAAGTGGGCTTCTGTTATATTGATGTGATCTCTCTCAGACTCTCTCTCTCTCTATTCTAAAGTCGATTGCAGATAGGTTTTCTCCTGATGCTAGTTCTGTCTCTTTCCAAGTGATTTTACATCGACCAACTAGCTTTCTTCATTTAAGCGTTATATATTCAAGTACCTCTCTCTCTCAATCCACTCTCATACCAAAATCATCTTGCTGATTGATTTTCTTTCTGAATCCTCATGCTTTCCTATCTGCTTGTTCATTTGACAATGAAAGTTCCCAACTTTAGAGCTCGAACCGATAAGGATCTTTCATCTGCGGTTGATTTAGCTGGGTTCTCCATGAAAAGGCAAAAGATCTATAGCTTTCAACAGTTGTTACCAGCCGGTAGTCGCAGATGCGGCATCATTAAGATTCACATAAGATGTGGTTTCCTTTGTTTTGGCCTCTCAAGGTGAAGCAAAGGGTTCCTTTCGAATGGGAATCTTGATGATGCTGCATCAGCAAATACATGGCTTACTTCTTTTTTATGTCTTGGAGATCTTACAAGGACTCAAAAAACAGAAGGTAAAGTATCTCTTATTGTTTATGACGCTTGACAGTTTCTTGATCATGCACATGCTGTGAAATATCCTTAAGTTCATGTTGTTTGACTTGTTTCTTTCTTGCTTTTGTTATTGGCAAAACCATTCACATGTATAGCTTTGAAAGGATCCCACATATGCTTTAAAAAACCAGACAAAATTGCGACAATTGTATTTACATAAATAGACGTTGATAAGTTGCTTAGATGAATGTGAACACTGAACAATGAGAGCTGAGAAGTGAGAAGTCCCGTGTGGTTATGGTTTGTGGGAAATCACATGGCCACACGTGAAAATGGTCCATAAGTGTTCTTTGGTCAATTCTTTGCCTTTGGTTTGTTGTGTATTTATATATTTTCTTTGACCCGAAAAAGAAAAATAAAATCGTTTCTCCACATGGATCATATGAATCTCGAGGCACATTTTCTTTGTTAAAAAAAATTCTTGCTTAGGGGCAGAATTTTTTTTTTGTTTTTTTTTGTAATGAATATAATTCGAAGTTTGTTTGAAAAAGGAATTATTATTAAATATTCAAAGTTTTAATAAATTGATGGGTCAATCGTGCAATGAAAAAATGTGAAAGTAAATTCAAATTTCACTTGCTAGTTGCTAATATACATTTTACATAATGAATTTTCTTTGGCTAAATCGTACACTTATGGTCCCAACGCCAAAAGAAATATATTATCCGACATTTGTAAGCTTTTGAATAAGTAATTAACGACGACAAAGAAAAAAAGTGGCAGTGACGTCGATAACAAATACTTAAATAGGCCTGTCAGTTTGATTTTTTTATATATATGAAGATCTAACCCGATAAACCATAATCTCTTATCTTATTCAATGTTAAATGTGGGTAAAGAACATATAATGTCTTGAGTACCCACTATTTATCGATAATCTGCAACAAGACATGTAATAAAATGATTTTGTAATAGTGTTATTGTTGTTTCACGCTCAAATTTATATACAGCAGTATGTACATGTAAATTGTTAGAGAAAAAAATATACAATTGGCTTTTTGTAGTTTAAATTTGACCTATGTCATTCAAAACTTTATTATTATTTAAAGCAGACATATGTAAATATTAGTATAAGATGTGCCTTAATAGCTTTGACCTATTTCATTCCAAACTCTATTATTTCCTAGCTAGCTCCGTCTTCAATTCAAACATCAAGCCAAACACAAACACACACACGTATTCTACATTGATGTACATTTATATACGAAGTTCGATCAAAAGAGCTGAGAACATCCACTCTTGATTCATGGATGACGAAAAGTTGTGGAGAGTTTCTAAGAGAGATTCCATCTTCGAGACGACTCATTTCTCTTCAAAACCCGTTTTCACACGAAGCTTCTCAACAAAGTCTACTTCTTCTTCTTCTTCAAAACCCATGTTCACAAGAAGTTTCTCAACAAGACCCACTCCATATTCTTCATCGGAACCTATCTTTAGACGGAGTTTCTCTGCAAAGCCAACTCCCTCGAAATCTTTGTTTCTCTCTAGAAGTGGTTCGACGAAATGCTCAAGTGACACATCTTCTGCTTCCAAGTGTTCCATTTCTCGGAGCTTGTCTCAAAAAGGAGCTTCGGTGACCCGAAAATGTCGTAATATGGCCAAGGAGCACAAGTCTCGGTTTTACATCATGAAACGCTGCGTTTCCATGCTCGTTTGTTGGCACAAACACGCCTGAGATACGGTATAGCTGTGAAGAAAGACGATTAGGTTAATTAATCACAGAGTTTACTCCATTTTTTTTTTCATTTTTTTCTCAACCATCCATTAATCCATTTGTTTTTATTTCTGTATTAATGATATAAGTCATCTATTTGAACGTATTTTGTTTTCACTTCACAAAAAGTTCTGTTCAAAATTACACTATCGTACATCAGAAAAAGAAAGAAAGAAAGAGAATATTGACTCAGTATGATAGCAAATAGCAAGAGTTTATAGTTTTCAAAAAAAAAAAAAAAATCAAGAGTCTTATATTGAATCACATTTTATCGACTCATGATGTAATTGTAATACAAATTTAAAAGATTAGTAAGATGAGTTAAATTTTCACAACTATGAGTGGTATTTTTCAAACCAAATTCTTTAAACTAAAATGGTTGTAAAATTGTATTGAAGTGAGAGAGATTCCCTGTGAAACATTGGGAATTTAAAAGACATAAACAAAACTGTACCAGTGTTTTCAGCTCCACCGTTCGCATTTATATATGTCGGTCCATATCACAAATAAGATAAATAATAGTACGATCCCTTCCCACTAAACACTACTCCAAGTATTTGTAACTATTCGCAAATTTAAACTGCAAGCAATATTGGTTTGAATCGTTGCATTGTTGGGCTTCACAGAATCACATAGGCTGGATGTAATCTGTAATGGACCCTTAATATGAAAGCGCATGAGATAATTATCTAGCTAACGTCGATGATGTGACGAATAAAAATAGCTGAAGATCGATGTAGATTTCTACTGGCCTATGTAGCTAAGTTAGCTCACCAAACATCTTGAATGTTTACACTTGTATTTGTTCAACGATTTACATTGAATTGTTAAGTTCTTCGCAATTAATAATAAAGAAGAACTTGAACAAATAGAAAAGAAAAGAAAATCTAATGAGTGAAACTAAAGTGTTCAACAAAATCAATCCCAAATCATAACAGTAGAGAGCAAAGCAACGCCAAGAAAGACAGCAAGAAACTTGTATACTGGCTTGTCGAAGTAACACTCCTCACGAGGCTTATACCCTTTTGAGATGAGGTGGTTGACCGCAACGTAGACAAAGACTCCACAAGCGAGGCTCATCGTGATCGCATAAATCCAGTCACTGACGGCTCCTTGGCTCGTAGAGTTGATGGCAATCCCAATCCCGACGCCTATGGGACTCGAAATCCCAAAGGCGAAGGAGTAGGCTACGGTGAGGAAGAATGGTCGTTTAGGGATTAGCTTGAGGAGAGCTATTCCCATTGCTACGGCCGCGAAGATCTTGTGCATTGATATTGTCCATAGGTTTCTCCAAGCGTCGCTCTTAGTATCTGGACAACATATTCATTAGAGAACGTCATTAACCAATAATGTTTGTATCTCATACAAACAGTCACACCTACCTATATATATATATATATATATATATATATATATATATGCATCAAAGAGGCAATTAGGGTTTTTAATATTTTTGTTACCTGATACACCAATGGCGATACCCTCAAAGATGGAGTGAAAGCAAAGTGCAAGAATCAGCAAAGCTGTATCTCCAAAACCACTTGTCCGTACAATCGCTTGATTCACATCCACACCACTTCCATTCTCATGACGGCCTTCCTCTTTCACTGCCACATCATCATCCACCCTAGACTCCCCGGCGCCGGCTCTGCCGTGATTGTTATTAATGCCAGCCGCTACAAACGTAACCGCCACGTCTGCGAGCATCGTAAGGCAATATCCACCGACGGCTAACATGAAAGCGTAAGGATACTCCTTGTGTTTTAATGCTCGGAAAGTCTCGTTGGCGTCGCTGAGGAAATGGATTAAAGCGGTCGCCAGGAATATACCGCCGGAGAATTGAGTTCCCAGGAGGAGAAACGACTCGTTCCACCGGTAAAAGTATGGTGAAATCCCGGCCAAGAATGTGCTAAAGAAGAGTATTATAAGACAGTAGATCTTTACAAGCACCAAGCTTTTCGACCGGAGATTCACTATGGGTGTTCCGGAGGCCGGAGGTGGTTGGTTGGCCGCCGCAGCCTCCTCCTCTTCGTCATGGTCGTCGTCTGAGCCGCCATGAGCTAGGATTAAGGACAAACAAAGGAAGAGAATAGAGAGGAAGAAGATAGTTGACTTCAGGGAAGAGACAGCCATTTTAGTTATTGTCTTCTGTGTTATGCCTTTTTCACTTCATAAGCTTATATGTACGATTGTACGTGTTAATATATGTTGGTGTTTGTAGTACAGTGTTGACTTTATTGTTGGAGATTTGCTGTGACTGGTACAACGGTAAAAGTCATTCGGAAGTTGTACTACACAAAGTACACAATAATAATATTGCCGACGACCGAAGAGGTGGTTTCTTGTGAAACGGTCTGTACCGGATACAATCATTGTATAATTATTGGAATCAGTACGTTGACATGAAAAAGTAATATTAAAATGATTAACCAACATAGTTTTTATATTTATCTGGTTAATTGTATAGAGCTTAATTACATCTAAGATTTTTCAGACTGGACTGTGTTTGTTGATGATACCAACATGTTCACCAAAGACGAACAAAAGATACAAGATTTGTTTTCGAAAACTTTACTAATGGATGTCCTTTTTGGCCATGGAGAATTTACAAATTCGGGAGAATATATCAAATCTGTTTTCTTAATAAATTTGCCGTTATTACAAGAATCTTGGATATCTCCATTTTGATTCCCATGACTATGAAATAGGCAAAGTGAATATGTTGTAATTCTTTTTTCAGTCGGAATTTATATATTTTATACGTTAAAGATCTATAAATTTTCAGGCTAGCTAAGACAATTAGACAACTAATCATCTAACTTTGATACCAAAAATTTAGTCTAACAAGTGAGAAATTGGTTAACACTTTACAGTCCTCTCATATAATTTGATCTGTTATGATTAATTCATGTGATCTTAGACAATCATGGTGTGTGCTGTTTATTAGTTTAAAAAATACAAAAACTTCAACACATTAAGTTCCCAATGATCCTGAACCTGATGACAAAAAAAACAGTTGCCAATCATCCAAGTTCTGATTTTGGATTTTAGGGAACCTTGCGTCGCAGGGTAACGTCCACAAAACCAACAAATCTTGCATAAGAAATTGAGAGAGAGAAACAAAAATATTATATTTTAGCCCGTGCCCGTCCTTTGATTATTATCCATCACAAAAGTATTCAAAGAATTAGTTGGTGATGGAGGGCATGACGAATCCGAACATAATGACAGCTATATACATACATCATTTAATACCTTTAACCCATAAAACATTACTTAACTGTATATTTATATACATTTAGCTATGCAGACTCGTTACTACTTCGAAACTATCCACATATATAATTTTATATGGATGTGGCCTGTGGCTTGTAGGGATAGTATTAAAGTAGCAGTCGACAAAGGTATATAATAATCAAGAATACAATTGGTGTGGTATATACTCTTGGTGCTAATAAGAAAAAAAAAATTCATTTTTGTCTCAAACATGAATTGAAGAGGTAAAAGTTTAGAATCTCTAAATGAAACTAATTCAAAGTAGACGTATACTTTCTTGTTTTTGAATACAGAGTAGTTCAACACCCAAACACACACACACACAGACACTATACTTTCTTATTTTTGATACATTGGTTAGTTTTTGCATATAGCCAAGAACAGAGTAGCTGATCATGGAAACTTTTTAATTCATATCCTAAAATTCGAGAGATGCGATGCTCCACCGAGACCATTCTCAAAATATCCCATGGTGTATTCTGTTAGGGTTAAGTCTCTGTATTTTGGAGGGTTTTCTTCAGACAAAAGCTCGTTTATCGGTCCATAAACTGTGGAATTGGGAAGTGCACTTGAGCTGAAAAAGCTCGCTATTGATATCCTTATCTTTTCTCTATTCGCAAGCGCTCTATGCTCCACGCTTACAAACTTATCGTTTGTTATCAACTGCAAAATCAAACCCACCATGTATATATAAACCAAATTAAAAGACATTTTATTTTACAGTGTCCGTTTTTGTTCTTCAGATACTTTACCTGCAAGAAATCTCCGATGTTGATGACGAGAGCTCCGGGAAGAGGAGAGACATCGACCCAAGAGTCTTGATGAAGAATTTGAAGACCACCAATGTTGTCTTGAAGAAGAACCGTGAGGAAAGAGTTGTCTGAGTGTTTACTTATCCCTAAAGTTAGGTCAGGTTGTGGACAAGGTGGGTAATAATTGCATATCATAAGCATAGTCTTCAAGCAATCCATGCTCTTAAGGAATTCAGGTCTCAAACCTAGTGCTTTGGAGAGAAGCTCAAAGAGCAAACCACCTAAACTCATCACATGCTTTGAGTACTCGATCATTGCATCTCTGTGCGAAGACGTCACATTAGAAATCAATCTCTTTGTTCAAGTAAAACTAGGCGAAGACTTTTCAATAGACTGATGATAATTAACTAGTCATCAGTTGAAAGTCAACGATCGAATTTTTACTAATCACTATATTTCTTAACCACAGCGAAATTTAAATGGCTGGTGATTAATTTAGGGCATGTTTCCGTTACCTGCAAGTCACTGGGAGCTCCTCAGGAGATGGAGGATCTGGAGCCATGTAACAAGAGAAAGCATCTCTCCAGTTAACAGAAGGAGAAGCACTGTACAGATCGAAATTACTGTTGTAGACAAATTTGTTCTTGTTGAAATCGCGCGAGAAGAATGATTTCTTGACCTCAGGATCGTCCTCGTGAAACCTAAGACCTCCATCTTTAATCTCTTCAAGAACCTTTAATGGGACACCGTGATTGATCACCTGGAAGAATCCCCACTTCTCGGCCGCGTATCTGACTCTCTCCACGACGGCTTCACGTGAGGCTGTGTCCACGTGGACGCTTGCAAAGTCGATGGTAGGGATCTCTAGGTTTGAAACAGAGACAGAGGGTTTCGTGTCGGTTAAGGAATCTTGAGGGATGTGGAATATACGAGGGACTTCGGTTATTTTAGCGTCTACGAGCCCTTTGACTCCTTCTTTTGTCTCGTCGAAAGCTTTGCGCTCGACATAAGGATCGAATTCGATCGAGTTTTTGGTCACCATATTTTCTTTCTCTTAAAGATTTCTGCTTAGAAGAAGAAATAGCAAAATGAAGACAAAAAAGAGAAAGACGCTTAAGAATCAACGGTAGGAGTTTAGTTGTTGGTGTGTGGGACCGATTATGTCCGTTTTTTCTGACTGTAAACTGATGATCACATGAATGCTGTCTCTCTCTCTCTTTCATTGACACTCACTTTAGTGACTTGTCGTAGTTGAATTTTGCTTCTCTGCTTTTTGTTTTATATAGCCCTTGATTCAACTTTAATTACCGAAAGTTAAGCGCTGAAATCGAGGAGAACATTTTGAGAGTAAAAATGTTTTTACTCAACGACTAGACAGTTTTTGACCGGTCTCAACTATTCCGAAATCCGAACCATAATCTAACGGTACCGTCAAGGTATGAATTAATTAAAAGACTTGCACAGTTGAGTTTGAATTCTCAAATTTGGCAACTTTAACCATCAATTCTCACTGTACTTTCTTCTTTTCTTTTCCTGTGCATCACTTTCTCGGCTAGGCCTACTCTCAGCATCCGAGGAAAAAAGGTTAAAGTGGGAACACACATTCTTTTGCTTTCTCGGATTTTCTCGGAAACCAAACAGCCAAAATCTCGGGAAAAGTTGGGTCCAAGACAAAGCTAAAGCTAAAAAATGATGAATACTCGAATGAACATTAGACATTTGATGGAATGTAACAAACGAAGAATCAATCGAATTTAAAATAAAATGTAGTTTCCAATCATGCTTCTGAAGTTTCCATATTTACATTGTTGAATGAACAAACAAACCAAAAAAAAATATACATATTAAAATCTTCTCAATGTAGAACTGAAGAATCTCTGTTACTTCTGTTTCGCCTGAAGTATCTCAGCACTGAATTCGACCGATCCAAAACCCTAGTTTCTACTTCAATGTTCAAATCCATATCACTGGAAGAAGATGAAATAGCAGCAGGAGAAGAAGAAGAAGAGCCACGGTTTGGCCTCACTCTCCTCATTAACGAAACCATTCCACGAACCACCCGTCTCAATCTCCCTCCCGAGCCGGAGCTAGCACCGTTGTTGCCATCTGATTCCAGTGTACCGTGAGCTCTAACCCACGAGATCCGTCTTGGACCGTCGCTGTGACCAATCCCACCACCGTCCATTTCTGTTAACACCACAGGCAATACTCTCTCTCCGTCTCTCATTGCGGCGTTAAACCTCCCCACGGCGAATCCGCCTCCGGGAAGTCTCCAAATCGTCATTCCCACGGCGTTCTCCTCCTCGTTGTTGCTGCTGCTCCGCCGATTAGGCTCTGAAGGTATCTCGAATCGGCAGACGGGGCATGAGTTTCGAATCGAGAGCCAAGGCACGATGCAGTCGTCGTGGAAAAGGTGCTTGCACGGCATCTCACGCGCCTCCGTCTCCGGCTCGAAAACCTCCGTGCAAACAGCGCAATTGGCCTCTGCGCCTATGTGGCAATCAGAGATTTCAACTCTCGGCAGAGACTCAATCGCCGATTTCGACGCCGGAGGATTTCCAGATCTACCGATTCCGGTGCCCGACGCTTCGATCTGACTCAGCTGTTCGAGCAACCGCTCAAATCCCGATCCCATTAAGATCTCAGATACAGAATCCGGAAGCGGCCTTAGACCCGATCCGGATCCGTCATCGTAATAAAACTCAAAAGCGCGTCTAGCCGCATCTCCTTCTTCTCCCTCCTCCCGCTCGCCGGCGCCTCCCTGGAGGACGATGACCGGGTTAAACGATGGACGACGACCGGATCTCCGACGTCTAATCACGGATCTACGGTTGTTGTTGATCGATCTAACTTCAGTGGAAGCTGGAGTTGCTAATTCGGCAGCAGCGGATGAGGAATCGTTAATCTCTTCAATGAAACCGCCGTCGCAGTGCGGACAAGCGACGCTAACGGTGGTGCCTTGTTCAGCCCAGACGCTGACGAATCTCGTGCAGCTATAACACCAATACGACGCCGTAATCGGCGTTGTTGCCGTCGGAGTAGTAGTCGGCGTTGACGGCATCTTTAAACCTTCTGACCCGGTAAGAGGATCTGAAAGAAGAAGGAAGAGGAAGGAATCGCTGACCACAGTTAATGAAATGGATTGAGTCGAGAAAAATGAAAACGTGGTTTTTAAGGCGGTCGTTGGGAGCGGAATTAACGGCGTCGGATTAGACGGTAAAAGGACACGTGGTAAGTGTTTGACTGGGTAGCAGATAGCGGACGTATTAACGTTCGTTATGTATCGAGAAGGAGCGTTCGAGGCGTCTGCAAGCTGTTCTGACCAAACGCGCAAAGTGGAAACGCCGAGTTGCTGAAGAAAATTCAAAAGAAGCGCCGTGTCTGCTGGCTGTGGACCTATGCGGGACCCATTTGATCTCCGTTTTTTCTGGGAAAGACGCTAAACGACACCGTTTCGACCTGTGAATCATGCCAGAAGCAAAAGTGTGCTGAGTTTGCTGACGGCTAAAATAATTAAATGATTTTGTTCTTACATTT
This sequence comes from Microthlaspi erraticum, assembly GCA_902728155.2. Classification (NCBI taxonomy): domain Eukaryota; kingdom Viridiplantae; phylum Streptophyta; class Magnoliopsida; order Brassicales; family Brassicaceae; genus Microthlaspi; species Microthlaspi erraticum. Next base: position 296,928 of record CACVBM020001118.1, on the reverse strand, counting down.
CTTTCTTTGTGACATATGTTTATTATCTTTAGCACAGAGGTGGAATGTTTAGATAATATGATTTCTTACACGTTGATGGCAAAATAAATTATACTGTATTGATAAAAAAACACATTACATAAAAGCAACTCGTATCTAATATGTATTGACTAATTAGATGAGCAGCTTGGTCAAGTTGATCAAAATACGCAAAGAAACCAAGTCGCATCTATATGTCTTAAACTTTCGCAGTTGTCTAAAATACAGGAAAAGTTGCTCAACTAATCTTTTGGCTGTGTGTTTCTCTCTCATTTGTTTGCAGCCAATGTAAACACTAAACAGGCAAATCGCAATTATAGCAACTAATTACCACAAGTTAGAGACAGAAAACACAAATGTAAACCGCCAATATCAACTTAGCTTTGAAATTTGCTACGCACAAAAATAGAGTGAAACATGTTGATTTGTGATAACATATTCATTCTTTGGATGGAATATTGAATTAAATCGAATTGATTGAGATCTATATAAACGGAAGGCTGCAACATCTTCATTATGACTAATCAAGCATTAAACTTTATTGACTGCAATGATAAGTCAACAAGTTTTGTCCCCTCCCTTGATGGCCAAAAGATTATGCAGTAAAAATGAGAAAATGTTACAAACTCACAAAAACAATGAAGCATCTAAAATCCCTCTGAAACCAACAATGGCAGCTCTGAATCAACACCAGCGCTGAAAAAATGCCAGCTTGAATCATGGAAAGCTGCAAAAAATTCATCTGACACAGTCTCAATAGCAAACTCGCTTGCGATTCCTCGTGCAGCTACGATTCTTTTGGTGGCACGTACCACTTCCGGGTCTAACGTCACTTGCTCCTCATACATCTGAAAGCTGTTCCCAAACAAGGCGATTCTAGACAACCGATCAAATCTCCAGTTTGCCTGCAACAGGTTGCTGTACAGATTGGCCTCACAGTGAGGCATGAAGAAAAGAGTAGGCTTTAAAGCTTCCCTGCGAGCTTGCTCGTTCACTGATAGAACAGTGCATCCAAGAGACTCTAAGACACTAGATTCAGTTGCAGAGAGGACTGGATCGAACACTTCGATGTCACCAACCCAATCAAACTCTCTCTTCATCAAGATTGCAATGCTCAGCTGAAGCCTCGGAGATTCGTAAGACTCGATGCTGCCTATGCCGTACATCACCATCTGAAGCTGCGTTTCGGAGGCTAACACGAGTCGAAACTGTTCTGAAACCTCTGGAGACTTGAGCTGGTTTAAGAATGATGTGTAGAACTCTGAGGTTTCGATTTTGTTCATAGAGATTTCCATCTTTTTGTTTAGTCTTGCTTGCCTCTGTGGATCAATTTCAAGATCATCTGATATCCATGGTTTCTCTTCTTCTTCTTCTTCTTGAACCTTTGGTTTCGGTTTTCTTCTTCTTCCATGTCTTCCTTTACTAGGTAAGACCACTGTCCACTCACCATCACTACTTGATTTTTTAACCGTTGCTGCCATTGAAGCTTCCATAAGAAACTGGTGTCTCTTCTCTTATCTAATTACTCATTTATTGGAGAAGATTTACCTGAACATCACAGTCAAAATTTCGAATCAATTATCAACTACGAGCTACATGATTGATAATGCAATTTCTTCAGTGAAAGAAAGTTGCAATTTTAGCGCCAAACCAATGTTGTAGCTCATTGCTATAACTAATATCGAATCGTTGCTTCCATATCGAATTCAAAGCAACACAGGCCAAATCAATACTGAAGGGACTATTAATTCGTCCAAAAATCAAAATCCAAGCAAAATAGAGAAAAATTCTATGAGTATGGTGGATAAAGATAGATCGAAAGACAAACACGAACCTTTAGATTTATCAGAGTGCTACTAATCTCTCTCTCCTCGCCATCGTCGCTTTTCCCAGATTCCCGGCACCGGGGAGGAGGAGCAAGTTGCTGCTCGAGCGTTTTCGTTTTTCTAGGTTTAAATTTCCGATTTGAAAGTTCCGTCCAAATTGACTATACTAGAACCTAACCGATTCAAACCGGATAAATGATTACCAAACCGAAATTATTCTGGTTTAGGTTTTGGGTATTTGAAAGTCTTAAGAACTTGAACTATGAACTTGAAGCAAGTCAGCTCATTTTCTCAGTCGAGATGGAGTATCTAGGTTTTGATATTGGCTGCGCGACGGAGTCTCTCCGAAACGGCGAGTTTCCGGCGAAAGAATGTCTTTTTCTTCTCATTTCGAAGCTGCTCGGTTCAATCCAAATCAATCTAATTTCGCACTCTAAATTCCCAATTTTGATAATGCTAACATTCTGTAAATTTCGACTGGGACTGTTTATAGATAAAGAAATTCGCGGACAGTAGGAGTGTGAGAGGCTTAAGCGTTGCAGCATTTGAGCTAGAGCTGGTGGGTCACACGATCTCTCTCCTGTATAGTCTTCCCAAAGAGAAAGAGCTCTCCTTTTAGCAATTCAAGAAGTTGTTTCTCTTTGGTACCAATCTTTGTTCTTGGTGTTTATCATCTATTGTTTCTCTTATCCTCTCTCTGCAACAACTCGGGTCAAAATGATTCTCTACTGTGCTATAGCAATTGTGCTTTCTGCACCGATTGATCCTCGTGTACTTGAAGCTCTATATGATTGGAGGCATTTGGTATTTCTCGCTGCAAGGCTTCCTCAGATTTGGATGAACTTAAGAAGCAAAAGCACTGGTCAGCTTAGTTTCTGGACTTGTTTGATGAACTTGGTTGGATCCATGGCGAGTACTTTCACCAGCAGCCTTGAGGTGAATGCTTCGTTTAGTATGGTTTTGGGTCTTGTTCTTTTGGTCTTCGCCGATGGAATCATCATGAGTCAGATTCTCTTGTATCGCACAAAAGGAAAAGAAGAAGAAAATGATTCCATGAAAAGAAAAAAAAAACTTTGCAAATTGGTAATTGTAAAAAAGATTAGATGATGTTGTTGTTGTAGTTGACAAAACTTTGCAAATTGGTAATTGTAAAAAAGATTAGATGATGATGTTGTTGTAGTTGACAAAAAAAAAAGATGTTGTTGTACTCATGTTTTTATATCATCAATAAACTCAGCTTGTTTCATCCAATCTTGCAAAGGTGGCTATTTTATTTGGACTTTTGTCTTTTCTAAGATTGTGTTGGAGAGTCACACACCAAGATCTCAACCAGAGGAAGAGAAAGTGACATTACAACAAGAGCCAAGGCTTTTTCTTCTTCTTTGTCTTTGCATACAAAGAGTTGGTACGTGGGTTTTAGACTTAGTTTATAATCTGTTAATATCTTTGCATCTGCAATATACAGTACATGTAAGCAGTGTACTCTAAGATCACTTTTTACTGATCTTTTTTATTTCGTTCAATAGATGACTCTTTTTCACAACATATACTAAACATTATATTCATATTACTTTTATGTGTGTCACTGGAGACACTTTTTAATAGAAGCGAGAATCTTGGATTTGATTCAACATCGATTCCCTTCTACCAAGAATCCAAGTTGACATAACATGTTTCTTCAATGAATGCTAAATGAATCTCTTCTGAGACACATTTGACTTTGATCAGGAACTATATGATTGCTGCATGGAACTCTTCGTTTCCAAGGAACTGACAAAATCAGCCAATGATTTACACGAGGAACCTCCACTTCTCACAGAGGCATTGAGCTTCTCTTTCAAATCCATGGCTCTCTCCCTCATCTCTGCCCCTTCCTCATCCATAACCAACCTCTTCACAGCTCTCTCCACACTCTCTTTCCCCAGCTCTCCCTCCAACTGAATCCCAATTCTCCAAACAGTCTCTAAGTACCTCGCATTGACTCTCTGATCGGCGGTAAAAGGTCTGCAGATCATCGGAACACCTTCTCCGATGCTCTCAAGCGTCGAGTTCCATCCACAGTGACTCCAAAACCCTCCTACTGCAGGATGTTTAAGAACTTCCACCTGCGGAGCCCATTTCACAATGTAACCTCTCTCTGCAACCAACTCACTAAACTCCTCCGGTAAGGACTCTGTCCATTCCGAGGCCCGAATAGAACCAGGTCGTATCACCCACAAGAAAGGTTGGTTGCTGTTGCTTAATCCCCAAGCCATCTCCAACATGTCTTTGGTTTCTATCAAAGCTAAGCTTCCCAAGCTTATGTATATCACTGATCTCGGTTTCTGCTTGTTCAGCCACTCGATGCAGCTTCTGTCCTCTTCTAGTAAACTAGAACACGCAGAGGCTGCAAGGTGTAGTGGGCCTATAGGATAAACTGGAACTTGTAGCTCTTCTTGCAACCATGCCAAAGAAGAGCTCTCTAGACAGCTCGCTGAGTTTATGATAACAGCAGAAGCTGTTTGGATGTTAACAACTTCAGTGTAGACCTCGAGAATACTCTCTATTGGCCCAAATGCTGAAGTTGGCAAGTCCTTGTACCTCAGAGGATGCAACCCTGGAAACACCTTGTCTTGCACTTCAGGATCTGCAAAGTTTGACAAACCGAACATCAGTTACATTGGTTCATCTAAATCTAAAATGGGGTTTTGAAGTTGAGGTCAAAAGCTAGAATCTTGAGTACCATTCATGTCGATCAAGAACTTGTCAGGGTTGAGTTTGGCCAAAACAGAGCGACAAACAAAGGCAGTAGCACTTGTAGTGCTAAAGATGACACTGGGGAGTTGAAACTCCTTTGATGCAGATTTTGTGAAGTACATATACTCATCGGAGACGACACATGCAATGTCACCAGCTTCCTGCAACAGTTGGCCTAAACAGTGCTTGAAGCTTGCCTCGCAGGTTTGATTGAGCTTGATGAGAAACTGGAGTGCTCCGAGGTTTTTGAGATCAGAATCGGTTAAACTACCTGGGATGGTGAGGAAGTGAAAATCAGAGAAGTCCTCGGAAGAGCTAACTCGATTGTACTGTGTCTGAAAAACAGTGATGGAGAAGCCCTTCAAGTGAAGAGCCTTCCCGAGTTGCATCATTGGAGTTACATGACCTTGTGCTGGAACTGGAACTAACACAATCCTTCTCTTCACTCGCTTTTCCTCCATTTCAACTCTCTCTTCTCTATTGTTCTCTCTTTTCTCTTGTTCTCTCTCTCTCTCTCTCTCTCTCTCTCTCTCTCTCTCTCTCTCTCTCTCTCTCTCTCACAGTGAAGGAATGAATGAAGGCATGAAGCTCAGAGAGACATATCTGGTCTGCTATATAGACACGTAAACTGTTCATTTACAGTTCGTTGATCTCAACTAACTATCTTCATTTGTGTGGAAGGACAATGACAAGCACGTGGGGAAGGCTGGTTGGAGTTGGAGTAATAAATTGGAGACAAAAAAACAGACAATACCAGATAATGGTTCTGATTCAGAATTGGCTAAATATCAAAAGTTTCCTTATAAGGCTAATCTTATCTTTTTGTCCCCTTTGAAGATAAGACTAATATATAGACATATTTCTTTATCAAGAATGGATGGGATACACAAAAAGATAACGGTGAAATCTGGCGGAGAAAACAATGCTGGCGGGAAATAGAGATCATAAACTGCTCTGTATCTAGTAACCACCAGACACAAGTCACACAACTGTTACGAATGGAAAAAAAAAATTATCAAGAAAAAAGACGTTATTGTAATGAAGAAAACTCCAAATGCAGAAACTCGTTTATATAAAGACAACAGCTTAAAAAGTTGCACTAAAGGTAGAAGAAGAATAAATCTCCGTGTTTGACATTTGATTCATTAAATGAATCTCTTCTGACTTTGGACAGAGATTACATACAATTCTTCATTTTCAAAGAACTGACAAAGTCCTCTAGTGAGCTGCATGAGGAACCTCCACTTGTCACAGAGGCTTCAAGCTTCTCTTTCAGTTTGATGGCTCTCTTCCTCATTTCTGCTCCTTCTTCATCTCCAATCAACCTCTTCACAGCTCTCTCCACACTCCCTTTCTCCAGCTCTCCCTCCAATTGAACACCAACTCTCCAAACACTCTCCAAGTACCTCGCATTGACTTTCTGATCGCCGGTAAAAGGTCTGCATATCATCGGAACACCTTCCCCGATGCTCTCAAGCGTCGAGTTCCATCCACAGTGACTCCAAAACCCTCCAACTGCAGGATGACTGAGAACTTCCATCTGTGGAGCCCATTTCACAATGTAACCTCTCTCTGAAACCAACTTGCTAAACTCCTCCGGTAAGGACTCTGTCCATTCCGAGGCCGGAATAGAACCAGGACGGATCACCCACAAGAACGGTTGGTTGCTGTTACTTAATCCCCAAGCCATCTCCAAAACGTCTTTGGTTTCCATTAGAGCTAAGCTTCCCAAGCTTATGTATATCACTGATCTCGTTTTTTGCTTGTTCAGCCACTGGATGCAGCTTCTGTCTTCTTCAACTAAGCTAGAAGACGCAGAGGCTGCAAGGTGGAGTGGGCCTATAGAGTAAACTGGAACTTGAAGTTCTTGTTGCAACCATGCCAAAGAAGAGCTCTCCAGACAGCTCGCTGAGTTGATGATAACAGCGGAAGATGTTCGAATGTTGACAACTTCACTGTAGAGCTTGAGAACACTCTCTAATGGCCCAAATTCTGAAGTTGGTAGGTCCTTGTACCTCAGAGGATGCAGCCCTGGAAACATCTTGTCTTGCACTTCAGGATCTGCAAACCGAAGGAAATGATCTAAAATGGGTTTTGGAAATTAATATAAAAAGGTGGAATCTTTGAGTACCTTTCATGTTGATCAAGAACCTCTCTGCGTTGACTTTAGCAATAACAGAACGACAGACAAAGGCAGTAGCACTTGTGGTGCTAAAGATGGCACTGGGAAGTTGAAACTCCTTTGCTGCAGCTTTTGAGAAGTACATGTACTCATCGTAGACGATACATGCAATGTCATCTTCATTACCTTGTTCTTGCAATAGCTGACCTATGCAGTGCTTGAAGCTTGGCTCGCAGATCTGATTGAGCTTCGTTAGAAAATGGTGTACACCGAGGTTTTTGAGATCAGACTCAGTTAAACAACCTGGGATGGTGAGAAAGTGGAAATCAGAGAATTCCTCAGAAGAGCTAACTCGGTTGTACTGTGTCTGAACAACAGTGATGGAGAAGCCTTTCAAGTGAAGAGCTTTCCCGAGTTGCATCATCGGAGTAACATGGCCTTGTGCTGGAACTGGAACTAACACTATCTTTCTCTTCACTCTCTTTTCCTCCATTGCTAATCTCTCTCCTCTCGTGTTCTCTCTCTCTCTCTCTCTGGACGTTGGAATACTATCACATAGAACTGGTGTACTATATAGACACGTGAGGCAACTGTTCATTGGTTTCTCAAGATTATGTTTTTATCTCTTATTAGTGGGATTCCAGATCTGATGATTTGTGGTTGGGGTAAGCTCTTGGTTCTCGCACAAGCACGTGGAGTTGATAAACTAGAGAAAGAAAACAGAAGACACGACGATAGCTTTTGATCCAGAACAAGGCATATTAAAAGCTTGTTTTGTCCTTGTCTAAATAAGTCGGCAATGAATTTTCCTTTTTTTCCTCTTTCTAAATATAGATAGCTTTTTGTTTGTTTGTCAAGGACTTGCACACAATTATCTTCTCTTTCTCTTCACTTGACTTAATTCACGAAAGAAAGAAAAAATCAGAATGGCTCTTTAGCATCAAACAGTTTCTACTTCAACCCAGCTACTGCCTGTAAACTTTCTCAACTTCTTCTTCTTCTTCTTTATCATCTTCTTCATTCTTAAAACACTTTCCCAACTACCAGCATTTGCATACAAACTAGACAGAAGCAAACCATTCCCTGAGTTCTCTGGCTCGATCTCTGCCAGTCTCTCTGCAGCAGTCCTTGCGAGCTCCATGTTCCCGTGATTCCTACACGCACCTAACAAAGCACCCCACACAAACAAATCTGCCTCCATTGGCATAGCCTTGATCATCTTATAAGCCCCAACAAGCTTCCCTGCTCGGCCGAGAAGATCCACCATACAAGCGTAATGCTCTAACCTCGGGTTGATTCTGTACTTGTTTTGCATCAAAAGGAACAGTTTTTGTCCAAGATCAGTTAACCCGCCGTGGCTGCAGGCTGTCAGGATCGCCGTGAATGTCAAGTGGTCAAGTTTCTCTCCTGTGGCTTCCATCTGACTGAACAGCTCAACTGCTTCGTCTGCGAGCCCGTGATTTGCATAACAGAAGATCATCGAGTTGAAAGTAACCGTAGTCTTCTTTTGAATTCTGCAAAACAAGATCATTGCTTCTGATATGAAACCACATTTCCCATACATATCGAGCAAAGCACTTCTAACAAAACCCTGATCTTCTAGTCCAGTGACTACAGAGTAGCCGTGAATCTCCTTCCCGTGCTTCACATTCCCGAGTGTTGTACAAGCAGGCAAAAGGGTAGTGATCGTAGCTGAGTTTGGATACAAACCATGAGCTAACATCTGTTTAAAAGCATTCAAAGCTTTCTCATTCTGGAAATTATGTACAAGGCCTGATATAACCGAAGTCCATGACACAACGTCAGGCTTGTGACCATCCAAACACATCATCTCAAGAATCTCACATACTTTTTCTTCATTTCCCATATTTGCGAATCCTGCAATTAGAGCATTCCAAGTGATAACATCAGGTCTTATCCTCAGTAGTTTCATATCTTTCACCAAGCTCAATGCTTCATCTGCTTGGCTGTTGTTAGCATAACCAGAGATCATAGCATTGAACACGACCAAATCTTGCTCAACCAAATCATCAAACACCTTCCTCGCGTTCTCTACCTCACCAAACTTCGAGTACATGTCAATGAGCGAGCTGACTATAAACGCATCAGACTCAAACGAACACTTCAGCACCAGACAATGTATCATCCTCCCAAATTCTTGATCGAGCAGATTGCGACTGGCTTTAAGAAGACTAGGAACGATGAAAGCGTCAAGCTTTAATCCTTCTCTACTCATTTCTCTGAAGATATCTAAAGACTCCTGAGAATACCCGTTTCGAGCGCAAGCACCAATCATGACGACCCATCCACTAATGTCTCTCTTGGGCATTTCGTCGAACACCTTCTTAGCATCTGTAACTTTCCCACATTCGACGTAAAACGTCACAAGCTTAGCTGCAATTCTCGTCAAGCGAGCAATCCCAGATGTCACCAGATGAGCATGAAGCTTTTTTCCTCCGCAAAGCAGTCGATCTCGACCGTTGGTTTCGATGAGCTCAACATAAGAACCGATTGACAAAAACCGGAAAGAACAAGGAATGATCGAAAATTTGTTCATGGCTAAGGATCAAAGCTTCAGATTTCATCAAAAACCGCATTATGATTGTAGATTCCACTAAAGCCTAACACATTTCCAAGTAAAAAGTTCCCAACTTTATTGGACAGAGAAGAGAGAACGAAGAAGTAAGAACAGCGGTACGAACCGGAATAAATGCTATGGTTAATAGATAACCAGAAACCGATGAGCGGTTAAACATAAACCGCAATTGATTGTCCCAAAAAGGAGGAAATTCGATCGAATGAGGCAGAGAGAATTATGTATGCAACATCTTCGATTCTGTCACCAACACCACAAAGTTTCTTCCTTTCTCCTCATCTGCCTCCAATTTCATTCTTCTACAGGGTAAAGTTTCCGGTTTTACCCGTAACGAAGTGCTGCTGCTATGGCGGCGAATTTGGTCGTGCTTCGTTCTATAGACGACGGAGTTTTGATCAAAGACGAAGAAATCGAATCGTAGTGCCGAGAGCTAGAGTCTCTCCTTACGAGGTTCTTGGTGTGTCTCCGTCGGCGACTCCTCAAGATATAAAAAGGGCTTACCGGAAACTTGCTCTCAAGTATCACCCAGATGTTAATAAAGAGGTACTTACCATGGTTGCTATTTATTTCAGTGGAGTTATGTTTTGTGAATTCAGCTAAGTTGGGAATGTGGATAGATGCTTATATGTCTTATGACCTTACATGGTGGTTTCATGTGTATATTTGTAGCTGTACCTACTTGTAGTTTAGTTGATGGATTGAAAGTAGTTAAAGTCTGTATCTTTATGAAAGAGAGTGTGATTTATAGCTGTTTTAGCAAATGAGAATTTCCATGGAAGTTGAGAGGATTTGTGATGAAGAAGAAGGAGATACATTCTCTCTATAAGATGAAGCTTTAAGTAGTAAAACTCTAAAGTTAATAACCAAACCATACATTGTCCAATAACCTGGCTGTTTATGGTGTACAGGCAAATGCGCAGGAGAAGTTTCTGAAGATAAAGCATGCATACACCACTCTGATAAACTCCGATTCACGGCGTAAGTACGGTTCGGATAGCCGTGCGTCTGGTAATTCTTACTCCACGAGTCGAAAAAGCGACAGTCAAGTGGAGGAAGATTTCTATGGACTTGGTAAAACCCTAAACCCTTTCAAAACCACCAACAAAGTTGCTATGAAATGTGGTCATTCAAGGGATCTTGCTATGTGCCAAGAGCATTTTTGTTTGAACACGGTGTGCAAACATTCGCAAAGGGTTCCAAACACCAATGCTGATTAGGATTTGTGAAAATGTTCATGGTGTTTTGAAACTTAGTACGAATGCTAAACACCATTTGATGCGGTTAATGGCTGTGGTTAGAAGTGTGTTGCGGTGTTCTCTGTTATGTGTTGTGTCATCTTTTGGGGGGACTTAGGTTGATTGAGGTCAGTGTGATCTTATGCACAGCACACTTTATTATGCAGGTGAATTCGTGAAGGATGTTCAAATAACAATCGGTAGAGGCAAACCTGTGAAATCTATTTTCTTTCTGTCGTTAGATTTGGTTTTTTCCTTTTTTCTTTTGCACGTCTACTAGAGATTTTGTCTGCACAGGGCATTGTATAGTTGTAGTGAAATTGTTTATTTAAAGGCTCACTTTCTGTGGTACTTACAGGGGATTTCTTCAAAGATCTTCAAGAAGAGTTCAAGAACTGGGAAGCGAGTTCGTCCTCACAAGGAAAACCCAAAAGTCTCTGGGAGGAACTAGCGGTAAGACTGATAATCCAGTGTCCTTAATGCGTGTCAAATATGAATTCGAACTTTGAAATTTTGTTGCTAATCAAAGCTTGGATCTTCCCTCTGTTTAAGGCTATAGTAACATGCATCCTCTGATTTGGTTTTAGCCGGGAAGTTTGTAGTTTGTTCTTCTATCAAGGAATTTTTCTATGCATCGGTTCTGATGAACGTAGGCTAAAACCGGTCTTGCCTCTATTTGATTCTCATGTTTTCCTTATTTTTTGTTCTCCTCAGGAAATTGGGGAAGAGTTTGTGGAGTTTCTTGAGAAAGAACTTAACATAAGCGATGAAGACAATGAGGGATCAAGCAAACCCGGAGAAAGATTTGACTTTGACGAAAGCTCCTCGGCGGATAAGTCGTCGGGGAATAGTAATAGTAGCTCGAAGAACAGCATAGAAGATAACATTGATGAGATCGAAGCAACTCTTGCTCAATTGAAGAAAGATCTTGGCTTGCAATAAACTCTACAGTTGCAGGAAAATGTTCTTAGTTGATTTGATATCCTAATGTTCTTTTTTTCAAGTTTCAACCCCAAAAAATGTCTTTTTTTGTTTGGTTCTGGATCTGTTGAGGACGTATATATCGTAGATAATATTTTTTTCATGAAAGCAATTACTCTATGTTTATTTATATAGAATATAGATATATATATTTTCAATAAATTAAATTCTATAAGCAAGGGTTAACCTAACTTAATTAGTATAATCGTATAAATATTGATAAGTACGAGCTCATGCAATAATCTGACTTTTGGCTGCTTCCAATATATAAGATTGCACCGGTAGCTTCTGTTCCAAATTAATTAAATAACTTGAAGTTTATGAAGCCTTTGGTAGCTTAGTCAATATTTTCTTACTATCTTTCCTGGACCAACACTGTACTACATAACTAATTTAAAGCGCTCTGCTTAGTGATTTGTGTTTGTAGAGAAACCAGCACCGATAGTGCTTAGCACTAGCCCAAGACCGTAATACCCGAGAAACCCGAAAGAAACAATAAACCCTCTAAGTATGAAGAGAAATATGGAAGAACACAAGAGAATACTTGAAAGACTTTTAAGAAGAACAAGAGAGAACTTAGCTTTAGAACACTCTTTATTAACTTGTTCAATTTCTTGTGCATTTACAAATGAGGGGGTGAGGAGGTATTTATAGCCTCCCAAATCTACTTACAAAGTTTCTACACTCTTCTATAACCTCCTTAGGTCCTAGATATTTCTTCTTCTTCTTCTACAACTTTCTACAAATTATCTTACAAGTTTATCCTAATCTCTAGAACTCTCTAACATAATATCTAGATTTCTTGTCTTACAAGAACTAGAAAGTTCTACATAAATATCTAGAGAGTTATCTAGTAGAATTCTCTAGAAAATTTGAGGAAGTGATGACCTCTTATGATGTTTCTAGAGAGTTCTAGAACTTGGGCCTAATTTTGGGTTTAATAATAATTTGTTTATGGACCCAAAATTAAACCTTGATCAAAATCAAGTTTAATTTCAATACTCCCCCTTAAACTTGATTTTATCAACCATCCCGAGTTTCGAGCGAAGTAACTCGAACTGACCTTTTGGTAGTGACTTGGTGAAGATATCTGCAACATTATCCTCACTTCGAACCTCCAAAGCTTCAATTGTTCCATCAAGCACCTTCTCCCGTATGAAGTGATGTTCCAACTCAATATGCTTCGTCCTTGCATGGAACACCGGATTGTTAGCCAGCTTGATAGCACTTTGGTTATCTCCATATATGGCAACCGGCTTGTTGATTGGCTCAAACAAATCTTCAAGAAGCCTTCGAAGCCAAATACACTCTTGGGCTGCGAGCGTCGAAGCTTTATACTCCGCTTCAGTGGTAGACAGCGACACCGTTGCTTGTTTCTTGCTGCACCATGAAACGCTTGTGTCTCCACACAAGAACACAAAGCCCGAAGTTGATTTTCGACCATCTAGATCTCCACCAAAGTCAGCATCCGTGAAGCCATAGAGAGAGACCTTGGCATTGTACTTGTACATTAGACCCATGCCAAGAGTTGTCTTCACATACTTCAAGATCTTCTTTGCCGCTTCTAGATGTGGCTTCCTTGGTGACTGCATAAACCGACTTACAAGACCAACCGCGAAGGAAATGTCAGGTCTTGTAATGGTTAAGTATAGAAGACTTCCCACAAGAGAACGATAAGGCCGAGGATCGGGTAGCAAGGATCCTTCATCGCGCTTCAGCTTGATGTTCGCATCCATCGGAGTAGTACGTGTCTTTCCTTCGTGTACCCCGAACTTCTCTACAATCCTTCTTGCGTAGCTATGTTGGCCGATGAATATTCCATCCTTCATCCTTTCAACCTCCAAACCAAGAAAGTTGTTCAGCTCACCCAACATCTTCATCTCAAACCTTATCGACATATCCTCTTGCAGACGAGCAATTTCCGCTTCATCATTCCCGGTAATTATCAAGTCATCCACATAAAGAAGGACTACCACGTGGACTCCTCCATTCTTCTTGAAGAACAGACTCGGATCAGAGTTCGACGGAGAGTAACCGCAAAACTGAAGAAACTGAGCAAGCTTTCCATACCAGGCCCTTGGAGCTTGTTTTAACCCATACAAAGCCTTCTTTAGCTTGCAAACATAATCGGGATGCTCTTGTGATATGTAACCAAGTGGTTGCTCCATATAGATTTCTTTATCAAGTTCTCCGTATAGAAAAGCGTTCTTCACATCTAACTGCCATAACTTCCAGCCAAAGCTTGCAGCTAAAGATAAGAGTGTACGTACCGTAGTCATCTTCGCCACTGGACTGAAAGTCTCATCATAGTCTTCTCCATACTTCTGAGAAAATCCCCGAGCAACCAATCTTGCTTTGTGTCTATCAATGTTTCCATCCCTCTTACGCTTGATCCGGTACACCCATTTGCATGAGACGGGTTGGACATCCTTGGGTTTTGGAACCAAATCCCAAGTTTCATTTTTCTTTAGAGCATCCATCTCCTCCTTCATTGCGGTCTCCCACTCTTTAACTCCTTTTGCTTCATCATAAGATGATGGTTCTTCTTCATCAAAAGGAGATGCAAAGTAGCATGAGTAAGTAGTAACAAACCTTTCATCTCTGTACCGAGCAGGTTTAACGATGTCCCGTTTTGGTCGTTGATTAGCCAAGGAACCATGATCTTCCTCCTCCTCTTCCTCTTGGTTAGTGCTCCCCCTTTCACCTTGCATCTCTGGTTCAGAAATTCCACCATCACTTGGTATCTGAGCAGCTGGTTCATCGTCTTTAAGTGAGCCCGCACCATCTTGCTCAACCAAGACTTGAGGAGATCCGTAATATGAAGACACTTCATCAAAGACAACATCACGAGATACAGTGTATCTGTGTGTCTCTGGATCCATACACCTCCACCCCTTCCTTTGTTCATCATAGCCGACAAAGATGCACTTTTTCGCCTTTGCCTCCAGCTTGGTTCTTTGAGAGTCGAACACATGGACATAGCAGATAGATCCAAATATCCTGAGATGTTTCACTGTTGGCTTCTTCCCATGAACCATCTCATAAGGAGACTTCATATTATTTGGACTAAGCGGCATCCGATTGATGACATAGGCTGCACATCTCATCCCTTCTGCCCATAGAGCCTTAGGCAAATTCTTCGCATGTAGCCAGCTTCTACACGTCTCACTTAGATGCCTTATCTTCCTTTCTGCTACTCCATTTTGTTGAGGTGTGTATGGACATGAAAATTCTCTCTTGATACCATGCTTTCGGCAGAAAGAGAGAAACTCGTTTGACATAAACTCCCCTCCATTATCCGTCCTTAAGGTCTTGATTTTCCGACCCAACTCTCCTTCCACGGTAACCTTGAATTCTTGAAACTTGGAGAATACTTCTGACTTTTCCTTCACAAAGTATACCCAGGTGTACCGTGAGTAATCATCAACGAACAACAGCATGTAGCGGAACCCGGAATAGGAGGATGTTCTCGTCGGACCCATCAAATCACTATGGATCCTCTCCAACGGAGCATTGCATCGTGAAGTAGAATTGTCAAATGGAAGTCTATGTGATTTTCCATATTGACAACCTTCACAAAGCTTTCCTTCATCTTGAATCTTCAACTTTGGGAGCCCATTAACCAGATCTTTATTCACCATAGCCTTCAGCTTAGTCATATTTATATGGCCAAGCCTAGCATGCCAAATAAAAGCATTATCATTCGTACTCATCTTCTCAATGTACGAATTTGAGGCCGATAAGACATAAAGATCTTTAACCCGTGCTCCGGTGTGAACTACGTCCGCCTTTAACTCTTGAATATTCTTCAAGAATTTAACGTCTTTTGGTCCAAATAAAACGTAGTTACCTGAGTCCACCGCATTCACCACGGAAAGAAGATTCTTCTTAACTCCAGGGACATGGTATACGTTCTTGAGAGTGATTGGGCCTCCTTCTTCTCCTTCAATAACAATAGTCCCTTCCTTCTCAACCCGGTGGATTGAATTATCCGCAGTGATAATAGCTTCTTTCCCGTCATGACGTTGAAGACTAGAAAATAACTTCTCGTTTCCGGTAATATGATGGCTACAACCCGAATCCACAATCCAATCATTTCCAAGATTTTTAGTTGTGGATGTACCTGAAGATGCAGCCTCCACCGTGAAACATTTCCCCCAATCTTCGTCTTCAGTATGACTTTTTGATTCCGCCATATTGGTTTCCTTCAGCTTGACCCGACAGTCCTTTTTGAAATGCCCAAGCTTTCCACACCGGTAACACTTGAACTGCTTCTTGTCTCCCGTAGAAGATCTTTCCCGTCCATCATTATTCTTTACACCATCATTCTTGGTTTTTCCTTTGTAGCTCTGTTGCCTCCGAGCTACAAAAGCGCTCCCCGAGTCATCATGGATTTTGACTCCCGCCATTTGCGTGGCTAAGGATTCTTGCGAAGCTAGCAGATTTTCAAACTCCTCCAAGGAAGGTTGTGTAGCCCATCCTTGAACGGAAGTCACAAACGGTGTATATTCGGGTCGTAAACCACGAATAATAGACCGCTTTAACCGAGCTTCCGAAATAGACTCCTCCGGATTAAGAGTGTTAATCTCAGAGCAAAGGTTCTTTACCTTGATGAAGAACTCTGAGATTGAAGACTCCCCCTGCTTCGCATTCGCCAACTCGTTCTCTAACAGTTGTAGACGAGCCTCATTCTTCTTGTTGAACAGTTGGTCCAACGCTTGCCAAATGGAACTAGCGGATGTGCACCTTGAGACATGCTCAAATACTCCCGAGGATATTGACCTCTTCAATGCAAACTCCGCCTTGGCATTCTTCCGTGTCCATTCCTTTGTCGCTTCCGCTGTCGCAGCAGCTCCCATTGGTGGTGTGGTGCTACTGCCGCCGACGACATCCCATAAGTCCTCACTCACCAAGTATGACTCCATACATGACTTCCATAACCGGTAGTTAGATTGGTTTAAGATCTCCATTCCCAATCCAACAACACGACCCATTGATTCCATACTTAGAGTAAACCCGAGTTCTCCTAAATCCCGATCTTGATGAGCACAAGATTAGAATGGCTCTGATACCATGTAGAGAAACCAGCACCGATAGTGCTTAGCACTAGCCCAAGACCGTAATACCCGAGAAACCCGAAAGAAACAATAAACCCTCTAAGTATGAAGAGAAATATGGAAGAACACAAGAGAATACTTGAAAGACTTTTAAGAAGAACAAGAGAGAACTTAGCTTTAGAACACTCTTTATTAACTTGTTCAATTTCTTGTGCATTTACAAATGAGGGGGTGAGGAGGTATTTATAGCCTCCCAAATCTACTTACAAAGTTTCTACACTCTTCTATAACCTCCTTAGGTCCTAGATATTTCTTCTTCTTCTTCTACAACTTTCTACAAATTATCTTACAAGTTTATCCTAATCTCTAGAACTCTCTAACATAATATCTAGATTTCTTGTCTTACAAGAACTAGAAAGTTCTACATAAATATCTAGAGAGTTATCTAGTAGAATTCTCTAGAAAATTTGAGGAAGTGATGACCTCTTATGATGTTTCTAGAGAGTTCTAGAACTTGGGCCTAATTTTGGGTTTAATAATAATTTGTTTATGGACCCAAAATTAAACCTTGATCAAAATCAAGTTTAATTTCAATAGTGTTTGTGTGCAATTGAGTTACATACCATTTTCTAAAATGGACCAGGGCAAAAAAAAAAGTAAACAAAGTTTTTCTTTTCAAAGCATATGACTAAAACTTTGATGTATATATAAAGAAATAATGAGTACATGATTCGAATTATTAAACTACAATAATAATTATTGAGCAAGATTAAGAATATCTTTCGCGTATACAAGATTCTTCTTAAGACTCGTTTGTTTCTTCATCAAAGTTAAATCTATTGGTGGGGACGAGAGTAAGTTAAGCTTGATCCATCCATTGCAAGCTCGAACAAATCTTCTTCTTCTCGTGTCAATTCCGAAACTAGCTCGGTGGTCCACTCTTCCTAATCTTCATCCAATTGTATTGGTCGCGATCTCCGAAAGGGAGCAGACATGACATTTGTTAACAAAAAAATTAATTAAGTCTATTGTCAAATAAAAATTAATTTTGTTGGTAATAGTTAAAAAAAAAAAGTAACAAAACTAACATCAAATGAGAAAACTTTGAATATATTATATCTCAACTTAGAGACTTAACTAAGGGATGGTATGTGCATAGTGGGTGGTAAATTGTTTATGGAGTAAAAAAAAAATCAGAGAATCAATAGCGAGAGAAGTTAGAATTTTAATGAAGTGCCTGATTTTTTCTGAAAAACAGATGAAGGATTGTTATCAAAACACACACACACATATATATTGTTTATCACATTTTATTGATTATTTTGATATTGGTTGCCAATTCTAAACGAAAATTTTCAATATATATAATTACTTATTGTCTGTTATGTTACAAAAAAATATTTAATAGACTTGCTTATGGTTTAAAATCCTGACTACATGACTTTAATAAATGAATTTGCATGCAAAAATGTGAAGATAGCTATATTCAGCGATGAAAGTTTTTCTTTTTTTCTTAAAAATCATTTATACAATTGGGATTGTTTGATTAAAACTAGTTTATTTAGAAACTTGTCAGGTT
Organism: Microthlaspi erraticum; assembly: GCA_902728155.2. NCBI lineage: Eukaryota > Viridiplantae > Streptophyta > Magnoliopsida > Brassicales > Brassicaceae > Microthlaspi > Microthlaspi erraticum. The sequence goes on along the minus strand of CACVBM020001118.1, from coordinate 278,778 downwards.
TTTTTTATTATTTTGTAATTTAGAAAAAATATATATATATAAAAGGCATGTTTTTATAAAATGATAAGAGCGTTCAAAATTGTTGGACCACTGGGAGCAGAAGAAGCATTCACGTCAGAAGGAGCGGATATTGGCGCTTCTTGATCCTTGACGTCGACGGAAACATCATCGAGTAATCTCCAAGCCAATCTCCAGGAGGACCAGGAGAAACATTCAATTGAGAATGAGCGGATATTGGTGTTTTTTGCACAGCTGACTCAAAGATTTCGTAAGCCTAGCTATGTGCAAAGTTTAAAAACAGGCCTCTCAACATATAAAAATTCTGTAATATATAACCATTGTAACTAATACCAAAATATTAAAAATGTCATTTATCAAAAACAAACACCAAACAAAAATATATTGCGTTTATGAACTATAAAAAAAAAGTTTTACAGTTATGGTTCTAAAAAACAGAGTTACAATCACACAAAAAAAAAAAAAAACAGAATTCTTTGCTCATCTTTCCTTTTTCCTAGCTTTCTTTGAAATCAGCTCTAACCCACAAAACTCTTCACACAATAACATGTGTCTTCTTATGTCTTCGTGAATCTGAAAAGAAAGAGAAACCCGTAGTCATCCCAAAAAGATAAATGCAATCATAAAAACCGTTTTGTTCTAGCTTTACTAGATGCAAAATCATGAATGACACTTTCAAAATCAATGCTCTCTAATATTGTCTTTTTCAATTCATAAAATAGCTAAACCAGCCAACCTTTCTTGAGACATTGAAGATCTTAAATAATCTTTCAGCAATTTTAGTTTTGGAAAAACTTCTCTCCGCTGAGGCTACAGTCACATGAGTAGTTAAAAGAATTCGATAAGCAATTGAAACATTTTAATAACAGCCCACATTTTCAACAAAAGGAGTTTCAATAGGTTCCACAGCAATCTTAATTCAGAATAAATATCATTTAAATCAACATCTGAACTACCATGGGAAAACGTATTATAAAAATTTAGTGCAATGTGCTGCTAGTAGTTCACTTTCACCCAATACCTTTAATTTCTTTGAATCAAATAAAAACCCCAAAAATACTATTAAAAATAACCATTTGCTCAAATCTAGTCTTGACCGAAGCTATTGCCATGTCCACTACGACTAAAAACTAGGTAGCTTCTTATTGATCCGTGACGTTGATGGAAAAAGCTTCTAATCCCTTTGTCGTGTATTTGTTCATGTAATCTCCAAGCCAATCTTCTTCTGCACCCTGTGTCACCTCATTGGTTTCATCATTCTCTGATGATCTTTCTGGAACTACCTCGTTCTTCGAGGACATGTCTACCTGATTAATCACGTTTCCTTCGTCACTGTGCTCTCTGTTTCTTGATGTTTCCGCAACATCACAAGTTAAAGAACTCTGAGATCCTGTGTGAGGAATCTCTGGAACATTAACACTGCATGATAGTGGTTGTTGCTGCTCCAAGGGAGAAGCTAGAACAGACTCACGATCATCATTGATCGGCTGCTTCCCCGAGGAAGAAGAAGCCCAACGACTATGATAATAAGTAGAAGCAGAAGCTTCATGATGATCGTCCTTGGACTTTTTGATCTCGTTTATCTTGCACAGGACTGTTCCTTGAAACTTATCTTCTTCCACAAGCATATACTCTGTCATAGTCCAGCTGCTGTCGATGCCGGGAACAGTAGCACTAGTGCCGTCTTCTCTCTTCTGCTTGTTGTTGTTGTTGTTGCTGTTGTTGTTGCTTTTAATGAAAGTTAGGGTTTGCTTCTCACCAATGATTTCCCCTGTCTCCTCGTCCAGGATCTTTTCTTTAGCGTTTGCCTTCCACGTCCCGTTGTCTCCGATGATCTTCCGCTTCGCCTTCTTACCACGACCGATGTTCTCCTCAGACTCAGAGACTTGAGTCCTTGTCACGAAGTAGTACCACTCGTACTTTTTGAAAAGAGGATCCATGTTATGCTTAAGCAACCATGGTTCGGTGGCGTAAACGTCCATGTCCGGTATAAAGTCAAACTGTTTGCCTTGGTTTATCTTGGGAGAAAGATAATCTTTGATGAGTTGGTTCTCCGTCGGATCGAAGTGAATCCCAAAGTCTACGTCGTAGTATTCTGCCATCTTTTCGTCTCTCCTCAGCTCACAAAACCTTGGTGATGGTTTAGGTTCTGTAGGGTTTCCTTCAGCTTACAAAACCTTTTTTTTTTGTTGTTTGCTAACGTAGCTTACAGAAAAGGTTACAAGACTTTGGGGATGATGGTTAAGAAGGAATAGGTTTCTTGGGGACAATGCTCTCGGAGGCTTGTAAATTTATATATTTATATAGATCTGTGTAAACCAACCTAGATCTAGATTTTAATCAAGATAAACCGATATTACAGGGAATCTTTTTATTATCGGCAACAAATCCAGATATATAATATCTGCATAATTAAGTATTAGGCTTTACGTACAGTGAACTCACTCCTAATAAGGAATAGGCTTAGCGAATTATACGTGACAAACAATCATCAGGTTTTCCTTTTGTTGGTTTTTGGCGGCTATGATAGTGATCACTTAATAGTCAACTTATCGTCAATTTTTTTTCTGGTTAAATACTTGGAGTCCGTTTGTTAGCTTTGCCTCAAAAACTAGTTAATCCCTGATTCCATTTTGCTGCGGTATATAGATGATGAAAGTTGTCAGATTTTGTGGTTGCTGCCTTTTAGTTTAACTCTTGCTTGTAATGCCATTGGTCAATGTAAACGATCCACATTCGATTCAACACAACATTTCCACATTCGTTTTTTCTATTAACCAAACAAAGTTTTTAATTAATTGCGTTTCTGAATAAGCTATCCATTGCTCTCTGGCTAAGCAATGATGCGTCAAGGAACTTTGATTCTTGTATGGCTCATAATTAATCAAGAAAGTAATTACTATCTACAGGGCCAAAATTAATGGCTCAGGCTAAGTAACAGATGCAGAGAGAAAGCAAACATTGCTTGCAAGTCAAGACATAATATTTCTAGCCAAAAAAAGAGAGAGAAAAAAGGTCAAGACATAATCAAGTTGATATTTTCACTTTATACACAACATATATATTTTCCATAGGCTATAGAAGCAAACCAGCTATCAGATCGTGAATTGCAATTACATTAATTCTAAGAAATCTGAATGAAGTGTAGGACTTATTATGACTCATTTAACAATGCGGAGAAACCCTTCTTATTGATCATACTATTAAATATAACCTTGTGCTCAAATCTAGTCTTGACCGAAGCTATTGCCATGTCCACTACGACTAAAAAGTAGTTAACTCTAAGAAGCCTTGATGGAAAAAGCTTCTAATCCCCCTGTCGCGTATTTGTTCATGTAATCTTCAATCCAATCTTCTTCTGCATCTTGTGTCACCTCCTTGGTTTCACCATTCTCTGTTGATGTTTCTGGAACTACCTCGTTCATCGAGGACGCGTCTACCTCATTAATCACGGTTCCTTCTTCACTGTGCTCGCTGATTCTTGCTGTTTCCGCAACAGAACAAGTTAAAGAACTCTGAGATCCGGTGGCTGTTGCTGGAACATTAACACTGCACGCTTGTGGCTGTTGCTGCTCCAAGGAAGAAGCTAGAACAGACTCGCGATCATTATTGATCGGCTGCTTCCCCGAGGATGAAGAAGCCCAGTGACTATGATAATAAGTAGAAGCAGAAGCTTCATGATGATCGTCCTTGGACTTCTTGATCTCGTGAATCTTGCAAAGGACTGTTCCTTGAAACTTATCTTCTTCCACAAGCATATACTCCGTCATAGTCCAGCTGCTGTCGCTGCCGGGAGCAGTAGCACTAGTGCCGTCTTCTCTCTTCTGCTTCTTGTTGTTGTTGTTGTTGTTGTTGTTGTTGCTTTTAATGAAAGTTAGGGTTTGCTTTTCACCAATGATTTTCCCTGTCTCCTCATCCAGGATCTTATCTTTAGCGTTTGCCTTCCACGTCCCGTTGTCTCCGATGATCTTCCGCTTCGCCTTCTTACCACGACCGATGTTCTCCTCAGACTCAGAGACTTGAGTCCTTGTCACGAAGTAGTACCACTCGTACTTTTTGAAAAGAGGATCCATGTTATGCTTAAGCAACCATGGCTCGGTGGCGTAAACGTCCATGTCCGGTATAAAGTCAAACTGTTTGACTTGGTTTATCTTGGGAGAAAGATAATCCTTGATGAGTTGGTTCTCCGTCGGATCGAAGTGAATCCCTTCGTCTACGTCGTAGTATTCCGCCATCTTCTCGTTTCTCCTCAGCTTACAAAACCTTGGCGATGGTTTAGGTTCTGTAGGGTTTTCTTCAGCTTACAAAACCTTTTTTTGTTGTTGTTTTGCAAGACCTTGGGGATGATGGTTAAGAATGAATAGGTTTCTTGGGGACAATGCTCTCGGAGGCTAGTGAATCTGTGAAACCTTACTAGATTTTAAGATATAGGAGAATCTTTAATCAAGATAAATCGATAATACAGGGAATCTTTTCATTATCGGCAACAAATCCAGATAATATCTGCATGATTAAGTAATAGGCTTACGTACAGTGAACTCACTCCTAATAAGGAATAGGCTTAGCGAATTTTACGTGACAAAACAATCAATCAGGTTTCCTTTTGTTGGTTTTTGGCGGCTATGATAGTGATCACTTAATAGTCAACTTATCTAATATTACTAGTCAACTTATATAATATTCCTAGTCAACTTATCGTCAATTTTTTTTTTTGTTAAATACTTATAGTCAATTTGTTATATCTTTTTATTTTTCTTATAAAAAACATGATTTATAATAATCCATCTAGCGATGCATCTGCAATTGTCTCCTAATTAACGTGAAATATAAAGGGAAAATGAGCGAAATATTTAAAAGTGATGAAATACATATAATCTCTAAAACGAAAAATAAAAAGTTTCTCACCACCAAAATCCATCGACGGGGTAAACTCAGTAGTGGAGTCTGCAACTCAACATGATGAATCTCAGACAGTGGCTTCAGAACAGGGGAATGATGTTGTTGATGAACAAGAGACAGAGCAAATAGAGGATAGCAGAGACACTGCAACAGAGGCTGTAGAGGAAGACTGGAACTCACCCACGAAAATTGGGAGGCGTATGGCAAAGACGGGGGCAGGAGATAAAGATGAGATATTGGTTTCACCATCAAAGTTTCTTGTTTTGTCTGCAGAGGGGAAGGTAGAAGAAGAGGATACTGATGTTGAGGATGACAAGCAATCGGAGAAAGAGGAAGAAGAGGAGTTGGAGGATGGAGAAATAGATGGAACAGTCAAAACAAAAAGGACTGAGAAACTAGAGAAGCCAGAGGTAGTTACGCGACCTCCTCTTCCCCGTCACTCAAAGTCGTCACACAAGTTTCTGAAGGAACCAGGAGAACCAACAACCAAAGCAACAAAGCTTGGTAAATTGGGGAAAAGGGTTCCGCAGAAAAAACACTAATCTATGTCGGGTTTCTTTTGGAATGTGCGCGGTCTTAATAAATCTGAAAAACATTCTGTCATAAGAAATTGGGTGCGTAGTAGATCTTTTCAGTTTGGTTGCTTGTTGGAGACGAAGGTGAAGGAGACTAGAGCTCCGAAGCTTGCGCCTTCAGTTTTGGATGATTATTCTGTTATAATGAATTATGAGTTTAGCCATTTGGGTCGTATATGGGTGGTGTGGAGAAGCAATGTTCGAGTTACACCTTTCTTTAAGAGTGGGCAGATGATCACTTGCTCGATCAAGATCGAAGGGAACGATGACGAGTTTTTCTGCTCATTCGTTTACGCCTCAAACTTTGTGGACGAGCGTAAAGAACTTTGGAGTGACATTCGGGATCATTACGACTCGCCCATTCTTCGGAATAAGCCGTGGTTGATTTTTGGAGACTTTAATGAGATTCTTGATGGGGAGGAGCACTCAAGTTTCGAAAATGATCCAAGTACAACTACTGGTATGAGAGATTTCCAGGACTTAGTGAGAGACTGTTCTCTTTCAGACATGGCCTCCCATGGTCCCTTGTTCACTTGGAGTAATAAGAGGGAACATGGTCTAATCTCTAAGAAATTGGATAGAGTTCTTATGAATGAGCACTGGCCTCGCTCTTTCCCTCTGTCCTATAGTGTCTTTGAAGCCGGCGGGATCTCAGACCACCTCCGCTGTCGAATCCACTTAACCTTGGAGATAGCTCCAGCCAGAAAACCCTTCAAGTTCGTGAATGTTGTTGCTGAACTGGATAGTTTTCTACCGGTAGTGGATGAATATTGGAAGTCCACAACTCCGATTTTCTTGTCTACGTCGGCAATGCATCGGTTTACAAAAAAGCTGAAAGGCTTAAAGCCATTGATTCGCACTCTGGCTAAGGAGAAGATGGGAAACTTATCAAAGAAAGCTAAAGAAGCACATGAAGAGCTCTGTATTGCACAAGAACAGAGTTTGCTTAACCCTACGAGTCAAAACATGGAGGCGGAAAAGATAGCTTTCCGAAGATGGGAAAATATTTCAGTCGTTGAGGAGAAATACCTGAAGCAGAAATCAAAACTTCACTGGCTAAAGGTAGGAGACAGAAACAACAAATATTTTCACAAGGGAATTGAGGAGAGACGGGCTCACAATACGATCCGAGAGATCTTGTGTCGTGATGGCCAAACAGCGACTAGTGGAGATGCCATAAAACACGAAGCTGAGGGTTTTTTCAGGGAATTTTTACAATATACACCGGCAGACTATGAGGGCATCACCATCGATAGTCTTCAAGATCTCTTACCCCGGTGTAGAGATGAGGACCACGCTATGCTAGTTCGAGTCGTTAGTGCAGAGGAAATCAAGGGAGTGTTATTTGCAATGCCAAATGACAAATCGCCTGGTCCAGATGGTTTCACGACAGAGTTCTTTAAGAAGGCTTGGTCCCCTGGGCATTTCGGGTTTTGGGACGGGAATTGACGGGTATGGGACGGGAATGGGAAATTCGGGAAACCAAATATGATTCCCGAAGCATTCCCTTATTATAACGGGACGGGAAACCACGGGAATGGGAAGGGAATGGGAATTTTGGGAATCAAAAAATAATACCCGAAGTCTTAATAAATCGGGAAAATTGAAGATATATGGGAAAGTACGGGAAAAATACGGGAAAATATGGAAAAATACGGGAAAATATGAGAAAATACAGAAAATTATGGGAAAATTCGGGAAAATATGGGAAAAATAGGGATATTTAAGAAAAAATATCTAATTTTCAATTTTTTATTTTATAAACGGGAAAATCGGGAAATCCCTTACCCTTCCCTTACCCTGTTTGAATAAAATAAATGTTCCCAAACGGGAAAATGCAAATTCCCATTCCCGAAAAATTCGGGAAATTTTAAGCGGGTAAGGGTGGGAACGGGATTCCCGTCCCGAAATGCCCAGGGCTACCTCGTTGGCTCCGAATTCATCACTGCGATCCAATCTTTTTTCGCCAAAGGTTTCCTACCGAAAGGGCTCAACACTACAATTTTGGCTCTCATACCAAAGACAACAGAGGCTAAGAGCATGAAAGATTACCGACCAATCTCATGTTGCAATGTTATCTATAAGGTAATATCAAAGATCATCGCAAACCGTTTGAAAGGGATCTTATCCAATCTGATTGCACTGAACCAATATGCTTTTATCAAAGATCGACTGCTTGCTGAGAACTTACTCCTTGCAACAGAGCTGGTAAAGGACTACCACAAAGATTCGATATCCTCAAGATGTGCAATAAAGATCGATATCTCCAAGGCGTTTGATTCGGTTCAGTGGCCTTTCTTGCTCAACACTCTCTCAGCAATGAATCTCCCGGCACAATTTATTCATTGGATAAATCTCTGCATTTCCACTGCCTCCTTCTCGGTTCAGGTGAATGGGGAACTGGCTGGTTTTTTTCGAAGTACGCGGGGATTGCGACAAGGATGCTCTCTCTCTCCCTATCTATTTGTGATTAGTATGAATGTACTATCCAAACTTCTGGACAGAGCCGCGGGTGCAAACGACATTGGCTATCACCCTCGTTGTCAAAACATAGGTTTAACTCATTTGAGCTTCGCTGATGACATCATGGTGTTAACAGACGGAAAAATCAGATCTGTTGAAGGTATAATCAAGTTGTTTGATGATTTTGCAAGGTTCTCTGGTTTGAAGATCAGTCTTGAAAAATCAACGATCTACTTTGCTGGTGTCTCACCACAAGTCCGAGAGAGCATGGCTACTCTGTTTCCATTCACCTCAGGCCAATTACCGGTGCGCTACCTTGGTCTGCCTTTGCTCACCAAGTGTATGACCAGGAACGATTTCCTCCCTCTGGTAGAAAAGATCCGCAAGAGATTACCTCCTGGACGGCTCGGTTATTATCCTTTGCAGGTAGACTGCAATTAATCTCCTCAGTCATCCAGAGTTTGACGAACTTTTGGCTATCGGCTTTCCGCCTTCCGACTGAATGTCTCGAGGAAATAGAGAGCCTCTGCTCTGCCTTCTTGTGGTCAGGACCATCTCTTAACGCCAAGAAAGCAAAGATAGCGTGGCATGATGTTTGTAAGCCAAAACGAGAAGGAGGTTTAGGGCTACGACGGCTGAAAGAAGCAAACGCAGTAAGCTGTTTCAAGATGGTATGGAGGATTCTTTCGTCGCAAAACTCATTATGGGTCAATTGGATAAAGGCGTATCTAATCCAACACGAAACTTTCTGGTCGCTGAAGCTAAGTACAAGTACGGGTTCTTGGATGTGGAGAAAGTTATTAAAATATCGTGATAAGGCAAGGAGATTTTTTAAAATGGAGGTGAGAAACGGGTCTCAGACATCTTTCTGGTTCGACACATGGTCTCACATGGGTCCGTTAATCAACGTGACAGGGGAGAGAGGCTTCATAGACATGGGTTTGGCTCGTGATGCGACAGTAGCAGAGGCTCTGGGGATGAGAAGACGAAGGCATCATCGCTCAGAAAACCTAAACCATATTGAAACCCTACTCAACACATACCGAGCCCGAGCAGCGGATGTAAGAGAGGATGTTCCCTTTGGAAACAATAAGGCAACGACTACAAATCTGTATTTAGCTCCAAGAGGACTTGGATGCTCATCAGAAGTGCAGGAGTGGAGAATAGTTAGCATGGAGCCGTCTGGTTCCGCCATGAAACGCCAAAATACTCTTTCTGTGTTTGGCTAGCGATTCATAACCGCCTCTCAAACGGGCGATCGAATGCAGACTTGGAGCCCACGTCAGAACGTCTCATGCATTCTCTGCCAAGACCCACTGGAAACGAGAGATCACCTCTTCTTCTCATGTAGATACTCGGCTGAGATTTGGAGTGCACTCAGCAAAGGTCTATTGGGACTGCGCTACACGACGATCTGGGCAGATCTAGTCACCATTATCTCTGATAAAAGCCAAGATCGTATCAGGCTTTTCCTTGCCAGATATGTGTTCCAAGCGACATTACACAGCATATGGAGAGAGAGGAATGCTCGAAGACATGGAGAGCAACCAACACCTCCAAATCAGCTAATCAACACCATCGATAAAACTGTCAGGAACCGCATTCAAACAATTCGAAACACGAGGGATCACAAATACGAAGAAGCTCTCCAAACTTGGTTTGGAACCAGATGTTAAGTCTAGTACCCATTTGTAACTCTTTTTCTTTTCAAAACATTGGTCACACTTGATGTACAAAAGTTTGGTTTTTGAATGAATTTTACATTAAATTCAAAAAAAAAAGAAAAATAAAAAGTACACTCCAGCGACGTCGCCATTTACATTTAACATTCCTATAAATAGGTATCACAATCACTCCACAGATGTGAACAGTTTCTCATTCTCTGCAATCACACAACAAAAAAACATTTATAATTCCCATAGAGAGAGAGAGAGAGAGAGAGAGAGAGAGAGAGAGAAATTCAGTTCCGTAGAGTTAACGTATTGCAATATGGCAAACGGCGGCGCAAGACTCTCCATCCCACAAGAGAATCCGGCGGTTCCTCCTCCACGTCAAAGCCCCGTCGCCAACGCCAATCCTCCTCCGCGATACACTACCGCACCAAGAGAGATCGAATCTTTAATCGACTCATTTCGCTCCGCCAACGCCTTCACTCGTCAAGAAAGGGAGATGTGTTTTCGATCGCTGTTCAACTTAATGACTAGCAGCGACGAAGATGAAGAAGGTTCTTCTCCGTTTAAAGATATGATCTCAAGGTTAAACCGAAGAGCGCTTCTAAAGATGGCCTCGTTGATGACGTCATACTCCGACTCCTACTTCTTGAAGATCGCAAGAGACAAGAACGGTTGCAACAGCCTACAGGAGCTTCTCGGGAAATCGCACGACGTGGACGCCTGTTTCCTCGGCTCTATCTTGCGCCGCTTCTTCGACGTCATGACCGATAGACACGCGTACTGCGTTGCGGTTCAAGGGATGCGAGTTTTCAGCCAGGAGAAGAAAATAGAAATGTGGAGCCACGTTCACCACCACGCGCTTGACCTGGCGTGTGACCAACGCGGCTGCATCGCGCTCAAGGCAATCATAACCGTCTCGGACAATTCTTACTGGAGAAACTACCTCATTGGCATGGTCGTGCTCAACGCTCTCTCGCTAAGCTACGACGCTTATGGGAACTTTGTGGTGCAGCACGTGCTTGATCTGAATGACTTGCGTCACACGTATAACATTGCGGTTAGACTCCAAGGCCGTTTCGTTGAGCTGTCGTTTCTGAAGTACGGGAGCTACATCGTGGAGAAGCTTTTGGAGACTCATGATTGTTCGAGTGTTATGGTGGTAGCAGAGCTTTTGGAGTGTGAAATTGACAGTTTGTTGAGGATGACGAGGGGTTTTCACGGGAATTCCGTGGTGGTTAAGGCACTGAGTGTCACGCAGATGATTAGGGCTGATCTGTTTTGGGGTTTGGTGCATAAGCTCATGCCTTCTCTCCATATCTTGCGTGGGTGTCAAGAAAGCAGGAACATTGCAGAAATCTTGGAGTCCGTTTGTTAGCTTTGCCTCAAAAACTAGTTTATCCCCGATTCTGTTTTGTTACAGTTTATAGATGATGAAAGTTATCAGATTTTATGGTTGCTTTTAGTTTAACTCTTTCTTGTATTGTGATTTGTCACTAATGATGGTAAACGATCCACATTCGATTCAACACAACATTGCCACATTCGGTTTTTCTATTAACCAAACAAATTTTCAATAGATTGAGTTTCTGAATAAGCCATCCATTGCTCTCTGGCTAAGAAATGATGCGTCAAGGAACTTTGATTCTTGTATGGCTCATAATGAATCAAGATATTAATTACTATCTACAGGGCCAAAATTTATGGCTCAAGTAACAGATGCAGAGAGAAAGCAAACATGCTTGCAAGTCGAGACATAATATTTCTAGCAAAAAAAAAAGAGAAAAAATGTCAAGAATCAAGTTAATATTTTCACTTTATACAACATCTTTTCTATAGGCTATAGAAGAAAACCAGCTATCATGATCATGAATTGCAATTATTATATGACAAAAATTCTAAGAAATCTGAATGAAGTGTAGGACTAACTTAATTCATCAAAACCATAATTAAGTTAGTTTAATCAAGAACATAAAAAAAAGAACAGAGACTAAACAAAGAGAGATGATGGGTGGAAATGGGAATTTATATATATTTACATACAAAGATACGTACTAGTAAAAATACTAAAAAATTACAATTCTCCTACGTAAATTATAAAGGGGGAAATCAGTGGAAATATCAACCTAACCTTTAAAAAAAAAAAAAAAAAAAAACTATAAGCCAATCAAAACTATAATTTGTTTTTTCCCCCCTATAAATAGGCATCATCACTCCGAAGATGTTCAGTTTCTCATTCTCTACAATCACACAACAAAAACCCAGAGAGAGAGAGAGAGAGAGTAATTCAATTCCGTAGAGTTAACGTTAACGTATTGCAATGGCGGCAAACGGCGGCGCAAGAGTCTCCGTCCCACAAGAGAACCCGGCGGTTCCTCCTCCTCCTTCTCCTGCACGTGAAATTCTAATCGGCGGCTTCAGAGTCCCCATCAAACACGAGAATCCGGCGGTTCCTCCTCAACGTCAAATCCCCATAGCAGGTCATCCTCCGCAATCCACCGCACGAAGAGAAACCAATCTTGCTCAAGAGATCCAATCTTTAACCAACTCATTTCGCTCCGCCGACGCCTTGACTCGTCAAGAAACGGACGCGTGTTTGCTCTCGCTCTTCAACTTAATGACCAGCAGCGAAGAAGACGAAGAAGCGGCTGCTTTCAGAGACATGATCTCAAGGTTAGACGGAAACGATCTCGGCAAGATGGCCTCGTTGCTGACGTCATACTCCGACTCCGGCTTCTTGAAGATCGCAAGAAACGAGAACGGTTGCAAACGCCTACAGGAGCTCCTCGGAAAATCAGGCGACGCGGACACACATTTCTTCGCCTACATCGTGCGCCGTTTCTTCCACGTCATGACCGACGAACACGCGTTCCACGTTGCGCTTCGAGGGATGCGAGTTTTCAGCCAAGAGAAGAAAACGGCCATGTGGCGCCACATTCACCACCACGCCATTGAGCTTGCTTGTTCCCGACACAGCTACATCGCGCTCAGGGAAATCATAACCGGCGCGGGAGATTCTTACCACGTAAACCACCTCCTTGACATAATCACGTCCAACGCTCTCAGGCTAAGCTACGATTTTTGTGGGAACCATGTGGTGCAACACGTGCTTAAACTGAATGACTTGCGTCTCACGTTTAACACTGCGGTTAGCCTCCAGGGCTATTTCGTTGACCTGTCGTTTAAGAAGAACGGGAGCTACATCGTGGAGAAGCTTCTGGAGACGGATGGCTCGAGCTATATGGTGTTAGCAGAGCTTTTGGGGTGCGGTGAAGACATGTTGCTGAGGCTGGCGAGGAGTGGGTACGGGAATTTCGTGGTGAGCAAGGCACTGAGAGTCACGCGCAGAGTTAGGGCTGATCTGTTTTGGGGTTTGGTGAGTCAGCTCGTGCCTTTGCTCCCTTGCTTGCGTGGATTTAAAGAAAGCAAGAAGATTGCGGAAATCGTGGAGTCTATTTGGATCGATTAGTTGTTTAGCTTTGCCTCAAGCTAGTTATATTATATAGATGATGAAAGTTGTCAGATTTTATGGTTGCTTTTTTAGTTAGCTCTTGCTTGTAGTGCGATTTTGTCACTGATGATGGTCGACGATCCACATTCGATTCAACACAACATTTCCTGTTTGCCACAATCGTGGAGTCTCACAAAACGTCCGAGTTCTTGATTAATTACGTTTCTGAATAAACTGTTCCATTTTTTATTTAACAAAATACGGCACAAGCTATATTTCAATTTTCAAGTGAATCAGTAATCCGTAGGATTAAGTGTTTTGTGGATTCAAGATACAATATATTTTAACGTATATTGAACAGACATAGAGGAATCAATTTATTTCAATCATATGGGGGAAAAGATTGGATCAACAAATGGTGCGTAAACTGTAAAAGGGGAAATGAGTAAAATATGTATTAATTATATAACCTAACCTTTGAAAAACAATACTATATAAGCTAACCATAAATTCATAATAAAATATTATATATAAAACGAAAAAGAAAAAGTATACTATAGCGACGTCGCCATATATTTCATATACTGATCCTATAAATAGGCATCATCACTTTCATCACTCCACAGTTTCTCATTCTCTGCGATCAAATAACAGAAACCCTCTATAATTCTGAGAGAGAGTAATTCAGTTTTCGTAGAGTTAACGTATTTGCAATGGCAAACGACGGCGCAAGAGTCTCCACCGAGCAAGAGAATCCGGCGGTTCCTTCTCCTCCACGTGAAATTCTCATCGGCAGCTTAATGATCTCCCTCCCACAAGAGAATCCGGCGTTTCCTCCTCCTCCTCCTCCACGTCAAATCCCCATCGTCGGCGCAAGAGTCTCCCTCGAACAAGTGAATCCCGTGGTTCCTCCTCCCCGACCCACCGCACCAGGAGAGATTCAATCTTTAACCGGCTCATTTCGCTCCGCCGTCACCTTAAATCCTCCTCCGCGATTCAACGCACCAAGAAATCTTGCTCAAGAGATACGATCTTTAACCGACTCATTACGCTCCTTAGCCCCTTTAACACGTCAACAAATTGACGCGTGTTTGGATTCTCTGTTCAACCTAATGACCAGCAGCGAAGAAGAAGCTGCTTTAAGAGATATGATCTCAAGGCTACACGGAAGCGATCTTGCAAAGCTCGCCTGGATGCTGACGTTATATTCCGATATCTACTTCATGCAGATCGCAGCGAACAAGAACGGCAGCAAACGCCTGAACAAGCTCTTCGGAAGATCCGACGACGCCGACAACTTCTTCCTCGCCTCCATCTCGCGCCGCTTCGTCGACGTCATGACCGATAAGGACGCGTTCGCCGTCGTGATCGGAGGGCTACGAGGTTTCAGCCAGGAGAAGAAAATGGCAATGTGGATACGCATTCACCAACACGCGGTTGACGTGGCGCGTGACCCGCAAGGAAACGGCTGCATCGCGATCAACTTCCTCATAGACGACGCCGGCGAGTGTTATTGCAGAAACCAACTCATTGCCATAATCGTGCTCAACGCTCTCTCGCTAAGCTTCGATGCTTATGGGAACTTTGTGGTCCAGCACGTGCTTAATCTGAACAACTCGTCTTTCACGTGTGACATTGCGGTCAGACTCCGTGGCCATTTCGTCGAGCTGTCGTTTCAGAAGCAGGGGAGCTTCATCGTGGAGAAGCTTTTGAAGACGGAGGCGTCGAGGGTTATGGTGGTGGAAGAGCTTCTGGGGTGCGAAGGAGACGGGTTGTTGAGGCTGGCGAGGAGTCAATTTGGGAATTTCGTGGTGAGCAAGGCACTGAGAGTCACGCAGGAGGAGGTTATGGTTAGGGCTGATCTGTTTTGGGGTTTGGTGCATAAGCTCACGCCTTTTCTCAATTTCTTGCGTGGGTTTCAAGAAAGCAGGAACATTGCACGTTTCTTGGACTCGATTCGTTAGCTTAATTTGTCTCAAAAAAACTATTTTACTACGAGCTACACTATGATGAAAAGTAGTAAGATTTTAGCTTAACTCTTGATTGTAATGAGATTTGATTGATACTAATGGATGGTAATTTGTAAACGATCCACATTCGATTCAACACAGGAACCAAAAAGCTTGTTTGTGTATCCAAATCATTCACAACTGTAAGACTTATTTTAACGTATGGGAACAGAGAGTAAGAGAGGAATCAATTTATTTCAAAAATATTAGATCAACAAAAGTAGAATTTGCACTGATCAAAAGTTGTGAAAAAACAAAAAGATGAAAAGGAAAGGAGAGATGGGCAGTATCTAGAATTCTCTCTTTTAGGTTATTAAATAGGCTTGAAAGCCGAAGCACTCGCAATAGTTTTCATAGAGACCTTCTCTTCTTTCTCAGCTTCTACATTAGTAGATCACCTGAAATTGGAAACAATCATGAACAAGTGCATAGGATGGTTAGTGTTTAGCAAAACCTGTGTATATATTATGATTCAAATAGATACTTTTGTAATAATAAAAGGGTTTAGACTTAAGAGAATGAGCCTGATCAAGCACCTTAGATTAGATAATCTGACTGAAGTTGGAAAATTCACGCATGTCTCATAATGCATCAAGCAAAACCATATACAGAACAATTTTGACTCGAGAAGCAGATGCAGAGAGTTTAAACAACAGGCATTGAGATTTGGGAAAAAATGATACTTCAGAGTTTAAGTTGATAGTCACTTCACAGGACCAAATCATTGATGAGGATTACAATATGACTATAAGAATTCTGAATCATGTGGGGGACTAAAAGTGATTCAATAAACAGATGCTGAGAAATCACATTCAGTTTCTAAATCATTTCCCAAATCGTAAATGAACACTAAAACATCAAAAAGTATGAAATGTGATACAAATGATTGATCGAAAGGGTAAGATTGTTACCGCCTGTGTTGTTGGACGAACTTGGAGTTCTTGGCGTCTTCCTCTGCAAATTAATTAGATAAACATTTACATAAATTAGGGTTCCCACAATCGATCTAACAATCAACCACGAGAAACACAATAGATAAGAAAGCCTCGGATATATCATAAATCCGATCTGTTTCCACAAATACGGATCGATTGAGGATTAATTCTGTCATTTCCATAGAAGATCGGTCAGATCTGAGCAACTTACCGGTGAGTCCAGCCGTGAGCTTGGTGATGAGGACGCCGGTTACGGCGAATCCAGTGAGAAACGGCCAACAACGTTTCCACTCCCTCTTGAAGAACACTGGCCATGGATCGAACAATCTCATCTCTCCTCTCTCTCACTTTGGGTCCTCCGGGGAAATCTCTCCTCTATCTCTCTCTCTAAACTTCGGTTGCTGGTGACTGCTTCTTCGCGTAGACTACGAAGACGACGACAGATTTCTGATAGATATTGGATCCGAATTCGTTATGGATAAAATAGTTATATATTGGGCCATCCAATATCGGCCCAAAATAAGCCTTGCCGCTTTATTTGTAAATTATAATAGCGTTTGCGTTTTAAAACACGAGCTTCCTTTGGCTGCGTTTCCAGCATTCTAATCGTCGACCGCGTTCTCAAATGTTATCGCCGTCATTTCGTCACCGGGCATGTTGCTGCTGGACAGGCATTCTCATTCTCACGACGGGAGGTTCCGCTGCCGTATATGGCCGTTTTACCGCCGGTTATTCTTCATCGTCGTATTCTCCACGACAGCTATTGGGCCGGGCGACGCCGGTTGAAAGAGATGGGACTCAGAATTCTCACAGATTCATGGCCGGAACTCGGAAGGTAATATGGGCACAATTTTTACTTTTAACAAAAATTCGAAGTCTCTGATACGACTACAAATTAACGAGAACTTGCAAAATTATATCTATGGGTTTATGATTTTAAAGCCAGTCCAAGTAAACGACCACTAGAAAGTCTACTACTTCTTCGTGCATCATTAAATCAATCATGGTTCTTTCTGTGTGATTGATAGCTTTCTCTGGAAGTAAGCTGCATATTCTCTGAGCAATGTCACAAATCAGGAACTCTACAGAACCTTAGAAAAATGACTGTGGACCCTCAAAAACAAAATAGTTAGGCTAATCAGTGATCACCTTAGCTAAACTTACAAGGGTCACAAGTTAATGAGAGCTGTCAAATAAAGAACGAAATTTCTTCCTGGACTTGTCTTAGATAGTTGATTCTCCTTTGATTCCGTGACGTGCTTGTTGGTCTGCTCCTTCATGATGTTTGGAAGCATTGTTGTCCTCTTAACCCTCACCTTTTTCCATTGACTTGACAAAGTCTTTTCTTTTTTACCGTATGATTTGGGTTTGTTTATTTACTCGCTACTCTTCTTGTTGCATGGTGAAAGCACATTGACTTGTCAAAGTCTTTTCTTTTAGTGTGCGATTTGGGTTTGGCGCTTATATATTCACTATTTATCCTCCACAGCTTAGCCAATTGTTTTCCTCACTTTTCTTGGGAGTTAAAAGAATATGGAGAGTTCTCCTGCGCTTCTGTTAGTGCTAATAACTTTGGCCATCATTCATATTGTTAGAGCTCAAGACCAACAAGGTATCAAGTATCTTATTTTTCTTTCTTTAGACATCCTTCCTACTACTTCTACAAACGTTTTTTTTTTTTTCGTTTTTCTTGAAAAACTCTTGTACAAACGCTTTGGGTCTCAGAAGTGCACACTGGTTTTAAAGGTTAATGTTTCCCATTTCTGTCAACACTAAACAGGGTTCATCAGTTTGGATTGTGGGCTACCCGCGGGTGAACTGTCTCCATATAAAGAGGAGGTAACTGGATTACAGTTCTCTTCGGACGCGACATTCATCCAGACTGGAAAAGTTGGTAGAATTCAGGCATATAAGGCGGCTAACTTGCAGAGGCCGTACATGACGCTGAGATATTTTCTAGATGGAATAAGGAACTGCTACAGTCTGAATGTGGACAAGGGGCGTAAATATTTGATCAGAGCTTCCTTTGTATATGGAAACTATGATGGTCTTGGCATTGGCCCTGTGTTCGATCTTTATCTTGGACCTAATCAATGGGCCACGATAGATTTGGAAACACTAGTGAATGGTACACGGGAAGATATCTTACACATCCCAACATCAAACTCGTTGCAGATTTGTCTTGTCAAGACTCGTGAAACTACACCGCTAATATCCGCTTTGGAATTACGGCCGATGCGAGAAATGATTCTTATATCACTAAATCTGGCTCTCTGTCACTTTACTACTGGCGTTATCTTAGCGAGTCAAGATCTCAGATACGGTAAAGTCTACTTTAATTCGAACAATGTTTCTTATTATGCTCTGTATTGTTTTGTTTTTCTGCGTCTTTGTTTCGCTTCTGTATGTTCTGGCAATGTTCTCCTTTATCCTTTACACTTTCTATATAAATATTTTGAGATAATTGTTCTGATAAGATTACAAGGATCCAAGTTTGTGAAAAATGATTTTGTTCACACCCCCAGGTACACAGAAGAACCCTATGATCGTATATGGATTTCGTACTTTCAGACGAATTGGACCCACATTTCCACCACTCTTGAAGTGAACAACTCCAACAAGTATGTTCCACCGAAAGCTGCGCTAAGAAATGCTGCCATGCCTAGTAATGCCACTGCGCCATTGTCGATCCAGTGGACTGCAACAAACCCTGATAACCAGTATTACTTGTACGCACACTTTGCTGAGATCCAAGACTTGGAGCCAAATGAAATCAGGGAATTCCACATGGTATGGAACGGCAAAGTTATCTCTGACCCTGTAATTCCCCCAAAGTTAAAGATAACTACTATTGAAAGCTTGTCACCGAGAACTTGCGATGAAGGGAAGTGTAGTTTTCAGCTGACAAGAACCAACAGATCAACTCTGCCTCCTCTACTCAACGCTTATGAGGTCTACACATCTATTGAGTTTCCACAGTCTGAAACAGATGCAAGCGACGGTATGTGTGTTCCTTTCAATCTTATGGATATGAGGTCTATGCTTTCTTATGTTAGTAATGATTTGAATCACAAACACGATAGAGTACTCAAGAATCTTTTTTTTTTTCTATTTATGTTAGTGGTTGCTATGAAGAACATCACAGCCACCTATGGATTGAGTAGAATCAATTGGCAAGGCGATCCATGCTTTCCTCAACAGCTTAGGTGGGACTCTTTAAACTGCAGCAACACGGAGATGTCCTTGCCACCAAGAATTGTTTCATTGTAAGTCTTAAGTTTATTAGGACGCAAGAGCACACACACACACTTCAAGATCTGCTAATAATACATGATGATTTACACTTTGAATTCTATTTTTTTAACACTACACCAGAAACTTGTCTTCAAGTCGTTTAGCTGGAACCATAGCAGCTGCCATTCAAAATCTTACGCTACTAGAAAGACTGTAAGTATTACCAATTGTTTATTGAAGGCAAAAAAAATCTTTCGTATTATGGATTGGGAGTAAATTGGAAAACTTTCGTGTCTCTATTTCTCTCTTGCTAACATTAGGGACTTGTCCAATAATAACTTGACTGGAGGAGTGCCGGAGTTTCTAAGCAACATGAAATCGTTGTCGCTCATGTAAGTTTCTCTGAAGCATATTCTCTAATGCTTTTTAGAATTCCACCTCGGAGTCAGTAATGATCTTTTGTATGCAGAAACTTAAGCGGGAACGATCTTAATGGTTCAATACCTCAATCTCTGCAGAGGAAAGGACTCGAGCTACTGTAAGAATCTTTCCACATATAATTCTGAATTTGTGCATTTACTGTCGTCCTGAACAAGCCCTTTCTTACTGTAGTGTTGAAGGAAACCGAAAGCTTTGTGTCTCTCATTCATGTAGAAAACCAAATAAGACGAAAACTCTTGTGCCAATAGTTGCATCAGTTGCTTCTGCAGCCATTGTCATTGCTGTATTTGTTCTTTTTCTTGTACTCCGAAAGAAGAAATCAACAGCTATTGAAGGTAATTTGCAAGAGAGGGCATCAAATAACGAAACCTATAAAATGATAACTTCCTTGTTCTGATGTACAGGTCTACGCCTGCCACCAAGGACT
This sequence comes from Microthlaspi erraticum, assembly GCA_902728155.2. NCBI lineage: Eukaryota > Viridiplantae > Streptophyta > Magnoliopsida > Brassicales > Brassicaceae > Microthlaspi > Microthlaspi erraticum. The sequence continues at coordinate 258,656 of CACVBM020001118.1, read as the reverse complement.
TCAATGGTGAATGTTACACCTGAACCTTCATTTGATCAGAAAAGCAGAAAATTCACATACTCAGAGGTTATCGAAATGACAAGTAACTTCCAAAGAGTTCTAGGTAAAGGAGGGTTTGGCTTCGGGTATCAAGGTACTGTAAATGGTTTGGGAGTGGCCGTTAAAGTACTCTCTCAACTTTCAACTCAAGGTTATAAACAATTCAAAGCAGAGGTAATTGTAGTACTGTTCTCTAACCTTCCGAGCTAAACTATGTGATCGGCTTTTAACATAACAAAATTTATGGATTTCTTTGTTTTCTTTAATTGTGTGCCCCTAGGTTGATCTTCTTCTTAGAGTTCACCATACAAATTTGGTGAGCCTCGTTGGGTATTGCTATGAAGGTGATCACTTAGCCCTCGTCTACGAGTTTCTGCCTAACGGAAACTTAAAACAACATTTGGCAGGTTAACATTTCTAGCGATTGCTTGATTGCTCATGGAACTTGGAAATCTTGAAAAGATCTAACTATCTAATATACAGGAGAAGGAGGTAGATCCGTCATCAACTGGGGTAGTCGACTGCGCATAGCCTTGGAGGCCGCACTAGGTTTGTACCATAAAGAAAGAATTGATTCTACTGGTTATACGATAAATTTGTTGATATGGATGACTCAATTTTATAGGATTGGAGTATTTACATATTGGATGCACACCGCCAATGGTTCATAGAGATGTCAAAACTGCAAACATATTGCTTGACGAACATTTCAAGGCCAAGCTCGGCGATTTCGGGCTCTCGAAATCTTTCCAAGTTGGAGGCGAATCTCATGATTCAACGGTGATTGCTGGTACTCTTGGATACCTTGATCCAGAGCACTTGAGCTGGCAGTTTCATGCGCTGATCCTTCTTCCTCAAAACGACCAACCATGTCTCAGGTTATTAGCGAGCTTAAAGAGTGTATTGTGTGTGAAAACTCGAGGATGAATAACAATCGAGGCTTGGAATCTCAAGAAATGAACATTTCCTTGGATACTTCTTCGGTGATTCCTGGGGCAAGATAGTTTGTGCAGCTTGTGCTTGTGCTCTTTTAAATTCTGCCCGTCTTTGTTAGTCGTAAAAATCATGCAAAATTGATTAGAAAAGATGAAGGCTGGATTTTGTTTCACTGTTTTGTGAATGACAATTTCAACTTTTATTTACGAGTTTTTCCCTTCTGGAACTTTTTTCTTCTTTTGACAACACACTTATGCTATGTATGAGCGTCTAAGCTGTATCCACGGATTAAACAACATTAAGTTTACTATTCTTCTATGTGTAGATGGCAGAGAGATTATCTTCACCAATCCAAGTCAATGACCATCAGAAAGTCAACTACTTGTCAGCATTTCTTCGTACATCATGGTACTGCAATATCTTCTTTGCACGTAAAATGCATATTGTATGTCCCAAGTAAGTCCCCTTGAGCCAAATGTGACACTATCCTAAATCAACTTTTCTTTAAAAAACATTAGAATACGAATCTAGGTTGCGAGTGCAGTCAAAGTCTTTTCTTTTAGTGTGCGATTTGGGTTTGGCTTATTTATTCACTACAGCTTGGCCAGTTGGCCAGTCATATTGCTCACTTATCTCTACTCTCAAACGATATAATTAAGCTACTAAGCACCTTATAAGCTGAACTTAAGAGACTCACAAATTAAGTTAGAACTTTCAAACAAAGAAAGGACATTTTTGTTGGACTCGTCTTATGTAATTGATTGTCCTTTAAAGTGGCAATTTATTGCTTAACGTGCCTTTCTTAGTCTACTCTCTATTCTTCCATTAATACTGGGACATTCTTGTCCTCTTAACCGGTATCTGCTCTGCTGTTCCTCCTTGGTTTATCTGGCACTACCCATTTTCACCATTGACTTGCCAAAGTCTTTCTTCTAGTGTATGATTTGGGTTTGCTTATTTATTTGCTGTTTATCTTCAACAGCATAGCCATTAACGGTTTCTTGATTTTTCCTTGGGAGTTAAGAGAGTATGGAGGGTTCTCTTGGGCTTTTGTTGGTGCTAATTGAAACTTTGGCCATCATTCATCTTGTTCAAGCTCAAGACCAGCGAGGTATCATATTATCTTATTTGTTCTATATACATCCTTGCTCCTTCTACAAACGTCTTCTTTTTCTTGACAAATTCTCTACAAAACGTTTTTGTTCTCAGAAGTGCACTGGTTTGAATGGTTAATCTGTACAATGTGTATTATTTAACAGGGTTCATCAGTTTGGATTGCGGTTTACCCGCAAACGAGACTTCTCCTTATAAAGAGACTACGACTGGACTGTGGTTCTCTTCAGACGAAAGTCTCATACAGAGCGGAAAAACTGGTAGAATCCAAGCAAATCGAGAGAGTGGTTTCAAAAAGCCATACACAACGCTGAGATATTTTCCAGATGGAAATAGGAACTGCTACAATCTGAGTGTAGAGAAGGGAAAGAAACATTTGATCAGGGCTTATTTTATCTATGAAAACTATGATGGTCAAAACATTAACCCGGTGTTTGATCTTTATATTGGACCTAATATATGGGCCACCATAGATTTGGAGAAACTTGTGAATGGTACACAGAGCGAGATGTTACATGTCCCAACATCAAACTCGTTGCAGATTTGTCTGGTTAAGACTGGGAGGACTACACCGTTAATATCAACGTTGGAATTACGGCCGATGGGAAATGACACTTATAACACTAAGTCTGGCTCCCTGAGTTATTTCATCCGTAGCTATCATAGCAAGTCGGGATCTACCCTACGGTAAGTACTAAGTAATCTTTCTGCTGTGGTTTGCTCTGTTTTTATTCTGTATCATCTCCTTTTTCTTTTGCGTCCTTGTGCCTGTTTACAATTTTCAACACAAAGGCTGGTTTTTGTCAAGGAAAAACAGTGCAAAAGATCATACCTTTTGTTTGTAAGACAAAATGTTTTGTTGCGCAGGTACATGACAGATGTCTATGATCGCCTATGGCTTCCGTTCTTTATGAAGGAATGGACACAGATATCCACTGGTCTCAAAGTGCGCAATTCTAACGGCTATGATCCACCGGAAGTCGCCCTTGCAACAGCAGCCGTACCTACTAATGCTAGTGCGCCACTGACGATTGAATGGACTAATCTAAGACCTGATGATCAATATTACTACTACGCACACATTTCTGAGATCCAAGACTTGCAGGAAAATGAAACCAGAGAATTCAACGTGATGTGGAATGGAGAAGTGAGTTATGCCTCTCTAACTCCACAAAGGCTAGGCTTACATACTATCTCGAACAACTCACCGATAACTTGCAAAGGAGGGAAATGTAGCTTTCAGCTGATTAGAACCAACAACTCAACTCTTCCGCCTCTACTTAATGCTTTTGAGGTCTACACAGTTATTCACTTTCCGCAGTCCGAAACAGAGGAAACCAACGGTATGTCGTGAATGTTATTTTCTTTTCCAGGTCTATGCTTTCTTGTGTTAGTAAACAAATCAATCGTATATAAACACAACATAGTACTTAATCATCACAAAACCTGTTTATGTCAGTGGTTGCTATGAGAAACATTGAGACCACCTATGGATTGAGTAGAATTAATTGGCAAGGCGATCCATGCGTCCCTCAACAGCTTAGGTGGGACGGTTTAAACTGCATCAACACGTTTCTGTCCGTACCACCAAAAATCACTGCTTTGTAAGTCGTAAGTTTTAGTAGTACAAGTAAAAAATCTTCAAGATTCTGATCAGTAACACTTGGAATGTGATTCTGAACATTTAACTAGAAACTTGTCTTCAAGTGGTTTAACTGGAAACATAGCTGCTGCCATTCAAGATCTTACGCTACTAGAAAAACTGTAAGTATTCCTATTGAGTGTTGTTAACTGAAGGCTAAAAAAGTTGTTATATTATGGATGGGGAAATTATTGGATACTCTATTCTCTCTTGCAAACATCAGGGACTTGTCGAATAATAACTTGACCGGAGAGGTGCCGGAGTTTCTAGGCAACATGAAATCACTCTTGTTCATGTAAGTTTCTTTCAAGAATATTATTTTCTATTGCTTTTTAGAACTCCACCTCGGAGTCATTGATGCTCTTTTGTATGCAGAAACTTAAGCGGGAACGATATTAATGGTTCAATTCCTCAATCTCTACAGAGGAAAGGACTCGAGCTACTGTAAGAAACTTCCTACATATATAGCTTCTGAAGTGTTCTCAGTTATTATCTACAACCCTTTTGTGCATTTACTGTCCTGAACATTGAACAACCCTTTTCTAACTGTAGCGTAGAAGGAAACCCGAAGCTTTGCCTCTCTGATTCATGTAGAAAACCGCCAAAGAAGAAAGTTCTTATTCCAATTTTTGCATCGGTTGCTTCTGCTACCATAGTCATTGCTGTAATGGTTATTCTCCTTCTACTTAAAAGTAAAAAGTCAACGTATCTACAAGGTAATTTGAAAGAGACATCAAATACGAAATACATATGTAAAGAAGAGATGAAAGACATTATTCGGATGTACAGGTCTAGTACAGTTGCTGCCGTGGACGCCAACCGTGGATGATACATTTGCTAATAAGAAAAGCAGAAGGTTCACATATTCAGAGGTCCTCAAAATGACAAATAACTTCCAAAACGTTTTAGGCAGAGGAGGCTTCGGCATGGTGTATCACGGTACTACTTTAAATGGATCTCAAGAGGTGGCTGTTAAACTACTCTCTCAATCTTCAACTCAGGGCTATAAAGAATTCAAAGCTGAGGTATCCATAGCTCTAGCCAACTAAATCATACTTGTTAAAGGTTGTGATGGATTTCAATATCTTCCTTGGCATGAGTCTTACCTTTAGGTTGATCTTCTTCTGAGAGTTCACCATACAAATCTGGTGAGCCTCGTCGGGTATTGCTATGAAGGAGATCACTTGGGACTCATCTACGAGTATCTGCCCAATGGAGACTTAAAACAACATTTGTCAGGTGATATTCTTATAGTGATTTCACGTGCAGTACTAGCTCATGTAGAAACCTCGAATGGATGTAACGGTCTAGTATACAGGAAAAGATGGATGCATCATCAACTGGAGTATTCGACTCCGAATAGCTTTGGAGGCAGCTCTAGGTTCGTACTTTGTTAAAAACCGTAAAGGACAAGATATACGATTCAATGGGGTTTACTGCAAATCAGTTGATATAATTGACTTCATTGCATAGGATTGGAGTACTTACATATTGGATGCACACCACCGATGGTTCATAGAGATGTCAAAACTGCAAACATATTGCTTGACGAGAATCTCAAGGCCAAACTCGCTGATTTTGGTCTCTCAAGATCTTTCCAAGTTGGTGGCGAAAGTCAGGATGCAACGGCGGTTGTTGGTACTTTTGGATACCTTGATCCCGAGTAAGTTTCTGTTATTAGTTTTCCTGAAACTTTTTAATTTCCTTGTGCAATGGTTAGAAGGGTATGTTACAATGTTGTTGTTGTTGTTGTTGTCTTGCAGATATTACCATGAAAGGCGTTTGTGTGAGAAGAGTGATGTATACAGTTTCGGGATCGTGTTATTGGAGATGATCACAAACCAACCCGTGATTAATCAGACCTTACACATAACACAGTGGGTTGGCTTTAAGATGAACCAAGGTGATATTACAGAGATTATGGATCCAAACCTTGGCAAGGACTATGACTCTAACTCTGCATGGAGAGCTCTTGAACTCGCAATGTCATGCGCCAATCCTTCTTCCTCAAAACGACCATCCATGTCTAAAGTTGTTAACGAGCTACACGAGTGTATTGAGGGGATAAGTAGCAAGAATCCAAGCTTGGAAATGACCACTATCTTGGACACTTCTTCGGTGCTTCCCTTGGCAAGATAAGTTTTATGTAATGGGTCATCCAAAACCGGCCCAAAATAAGCCTTCCCGCTATATTTACAAATTTGTAATTATATAATAGCGTTGCGTTTAAAAACGCGAGTTTCCTTTGTCTGCGTTTCCAGTCGTAGTCCGCGTTCTACTCTCTTAAAAATTATCACTATCGCCGTCGTATCTTAACATAGTCAATTAGTCATTTTGGTTTCTTTGGTGATTGATTCCTGGGTTTGAAGAAGTGAATATGAGATTCGGAGAGTGTTTGCGACTGCTGGGGGAGAAAAAGGTCTCACCGCCGGGAACTGCTGAATGCTGATGGCGAAGCGCTCTTCTCTTTCTTCCGCCGGGAGTTTCGCCGTCGTATACGGTCATTTTACCACCGAAAATCCTCATCCCCCGGCTGAGATAGATGAGAGACCTTGATTTCTCTCGAATTTTGCTGCCTGTGAGTTATCTAAACAGGTTTAATTTTTGAAATTCTCAAGCTTATGGTTTTTGATTACGAATACTAAATTTCAATCTGGAAAATTGTTTCTTTCAAATCAGGGTAGAACATTGTATTAGGGAAACTTTTTCTATTCATGAACATATCCAAGTAAACGAGGATTAGAAGCATTGTGTTTTTCTGTGATTTGAGAAGAAACTAAACGATTGCACCAAATGTGTGACAATTTCCCAAATCAAGTTCACTAGACTGACTAGAGAAGTAAATAAAAAGAATATGGTTGTGATTAGGCTAATGATTAGCCGCTAATCACTTTCCTCTTGGACTTGTCGTAATTAAAAGATTCTCACTTGAAAGACTTGCTCCTTAATTTCCACTAATACGTTCAAGAAAAGTGATGTTTGAACTTTATTGTCCTTTTATCACGGCATCCTCTTCCCCGAGTGAAGACGCAGGCACTAGAAAACACATTTACTCATTTTCACCATTGACCTGACAAAGTCCTTCTTTCTAGTGTATGATTTGGGTTATGAATGATTTTGTTGGGACTGCACTCGAATCACACATTCCCATTTGGACGTTATATACCGTCCCGTGGCTATCTTCTTCCTTGAAGATTCTTGGAAGGTGATACTAAGCAAGTTGTGTTGGATTATTTAGTATCCTCTTATTCTTCTTCTTGGTCGTGTTGCACTAGAAAACAAGTTGACTTAGACAAAGTTTTTTCTTTCTTTTTGGGGCGTTTGCTTTATATATTTTCGCCATGGTTTCTTATTTTTCCTAGGCAAGTAAGAGATCATGGAGAGGTTTCTTGCTGTTTTGCTGGTGCTAATTGCAACTTTGGCCATCATTCATATTGTTCAAGCTCAGAGTCCGAGCCAACAAGGTATCCACATCTTCTTAGCTCTTAAGTGACACATACATTATATATATGCATGCGTATTCGTCTCCTTGTTATTATCCATTTTGTTCTTAATCGTTCTTGTATATGACAATTTTATCTGTTTTACATTTTCAATTTATGTTTTACAGGTTTCATCAGTTTGGATTGCGGGCTACCGGGAATGAACCGTCTCCTTACACTGACGCTGGTACTGAATTACAGTTCTATTCGGACGCAACATACATCCAGAGTGGCAAAACTGGTACAGTTGCATCAAATCTTGAGAGTATGCTCATGAAGCCGTACGCTACGGTGAGATTTTTTCCAGAAGGAAGACGGAATTGCTACAATCTACCCGTCGAGAAGGGGAGAAAACATCTGGTCAGAGCTTGGTTTTTCTATGGCAATTATGATGGCCGTGACGTGAAACCCAAGTTTGCTCTGTATCTTGGACCTAATCCATGGGCCACGATAGATTTGGAAGAACAAGTGAATGGGACAAGGGTAGAAATCTTACACATCCCAACATCAAACTCGTTGCAGATTTGTCTCGTCAAGACTGGTGAGACTACACCGATGATCTCAGCCTTGGAGATAAGGCCAATGGGAAATAATTCTTATATCACAAACTCTGGTTCTCTCAGTCTTTACTTTCGTGTATATCTGACCAAATCAGAAAAATACATAAGGTAACAGAACACTTCAACTTACTCAGCATTAATCATCTCTTGCTTTTTGTGTCTCTCATGGGTGGTTTTGTCAAGATTACAACAATGAAACAGAGCAATCTTATAAGATTATTCCATTCAGATTTTGCTAAACAATATTGTTTCCACCCTGATCAGGTACAAGAATGATATATATGATCGGCAATGGCTTGCGTACTTTCAGGATGAGTGGACCAAATATCCACCACTAGATTGTGTCAAATAACAACAGCTATGATCCACCAAAAGCCGCACTAGCAACTGCAGCCATACCTACTAATGCCAGTGAGCCATTGACGATTGAAGTGGACTAATCAGAAAAGCCTGATGACCAGTATTACTTGTATAGACACTTTGCTGAGATCCAAGACTTGCGGGACGATGAAACCAGGGAATTCAACATGGTGTGGAATGGAGAAGTCATATCAGCCGAGCCTATAATTCCTAACAAGTTAAGGGTAAGTACTAGCTTCAGCGTCTCTCCAAGGAATTGCCCTGGTGGGGAATGTATGTTTCAGCTGATAAGAACCAGCAGATCAACACTTCCACCTCTACTTAACGCTTTAGAAGTCTTCACGGTTATCCAGTTTCCGCAGTCTGAAACAAATGAAACCGAAGGTATGTTTCCAGTGTGTGTTTCAGCCTTTGTACGTTGATTTTTCTAACAATTTGAAAATGTTAATGTGATCAGTGGCTGCTATGAGAAACATTGAAAGCACATATGGATTGAGTAGAATCAATTGGCAAGGCGATCCATGCTTCCCTCAACAGCTTAGGTGGGATGCTTTAAACTGCAGCAACACGGATATCTTCACACCACCAAGAATCACTTCTTTGTAAGTCATTAGTACTTACACATCATCATGCACGCACACTCACTCTTCAAGATCATTAATTAACACTTTAAATCCAGAAACTTGGCTTCAAGTAATTTAACTGGAAACATAGCAGCTGCCATTCAAAACCTTACGCAGCTAGTAAAACTGTAAGTGTGTCCATTGTTGGATTTGAAGCGTATAAATTTTTTATACGTATGCAAAGAAATCGGATGTGTATTCATTTTTTATTCTCTCCTGAAAACTTTAGGGACTTGTCTAATAATAACTTGACCGGGGAGGTGCCAGAGTTTCTAGGCAACATAAAATCACTGTTGTTCATGTAAGTTTCTTTCAAGAACAGTTTTTATAATTCCACCTCGGAGTCATTAATGCTCTTTTGTACGCAGAAACTTAAGCGGGAACGATCTTAATGGTACAGTTCCTCAGTCTCTAGAGAGGAAAGGACTCGAGCTACTGTAAGAATCTAATCTTCCCACATATATTTTGTGAACATTTCTCTGTTATTAACCACAACCCTTTAACAAAATTTGATGTCCTGTCTTCTTGTAGTCACCAAGGAAACCCAAGGCTTGTTTCCTCTAGTTCACCCCCAAAGACAACTAAGAAGAGCTTTCTAGTGCCAATTGTCGCATCGCTTGCTTCTGTAGCTATCCTCATAGCCGCATTGGTGCTTTATCTTGTTCTCAGAAAGAAAAAGCCCTCCACTGTTGAAGGTAACTTGCAAAAGAGACTAAGAAACCAATAAATCACATGAATATGGTTTTTGCTAACTCCTATATTCAAATCTACCAGCTGTTCACCCGCCACCGAATAGGCCTAAAACGAATGTTACACATGGTAGTTCACCGGAGCCATCAATCGAGATGAAAAAGAGAAGGTTTAGTTATTCTGAGGTTATAAAAATGACGAATAACTTCGAAAGAGTCCTAGGAGAAGGAGGATTTGGCGTTGTCTGTCACGGTACTGTCAATGGCTCTCAACAGGTAGCTGTTAAACTACTGTCTCAGTCATCAACTCAAGGCTATAAAGAGTTCAAGGCAGAGGTAGATTTTAGTACAATCTTTTCCAACTAAATAGTATCTGTTTTTAATCATAACAAAACTTATATGTGGATCTCTTGTTTCTCTTTGCATGAGTGTGCATTAGGTTGATCTTCTTCTGAGAGTTCACCATACGAATTTGGTTAGTCTTGTTGGATATTGCGATGAAGGAGACCACTTAGCCCTCATCTACGAGTTTGTACCCAATGAAGACTTAAGACAGCATCTATCAGGTAAAACTTTTTCTAGTGGATTTACATGTAATATATCATGATAGCTCATGAAACAATTGTTCTTCTTGAAAACTCAGACAAGATGTATGATCTTATTATACAGGGAAAGGAGGCAGACCCATCGTCAATTGGGGTACTCGGCTAAGAATAGCTGCGGAGGCTGCCCTAGGTCTGTTATAAGTTTAACCATAGAGCTAAAACTTAATTGAACATAATCAGTTAACATGAACGAATATATTGCATTAGGTTTGGAGTACTTACACATTGGATGCACACCACCAATAGTTCACAGAGATGTCAAAACTACAAACATATTGTTGGACGAGCATTATAAGGCCAAACTCGCTGATTTCGGGCTCTCTAGGTCTTTCCCAATTGGCGGTGAAACTCATGTCTCCACGGTGGTTGCTGGTACTCCTGGTTATCTTGATCCTGAGTAAGTATTGATACTCAAACTTTTGATTCTCTTGTCCAATGCTTGAAGAGTATATATACATCCATGGTCTTGCCTTGTAGGTATTACCAAACAAGCAGGTTGGGTGAGAAAAGCGATGTGTACAGTTTCGGCATTGTGCTATTGGAAATTATCACAAACCAACTAGTCATTGATCGAAACCGTAGAAAGTCTCACATAACACATTGGGTTGGGTCTGAGCTTAACGGAGGAGATATTGCGAAGATCATGGATCCAAAGCTTAACGGAGACTATGATTCCCGCTCTGCTTGGAGAGCTCTAGAGCTGGCAATGGCGTGCGCGGATCCAACTTCGGCCAAACGACCAACCATGTCTCATGTTGTTATCGAGCTAAAAGAGTGTCTTGTTTCTGAAAACTCGAAGAGAAATATGAGCCAAGGCATGGATTCACTGAATTCCCCTGAAGTGAGCATGATCTTTGATAGTGGGATGATTCCTAGAGCAAGATAGTGTGTTCTGCAAGTAACACGTCCAATAGTGAAACCACATAACGAACTTGTGGCTTTGACCGGTCGTACCCTTTCTCTGTGTATAACGAGTATTTTGTAATATGGTGGTGCTACCAATATGGAAATCAAACAAATTAATTATTTTGGTTACAAATTTGTAAGAATAGTTAAAACGAGAGTATTTTTGATTAAAGTGTGTATGCTTTCAGTTAAACGGCCTTGTCTACGTTCTACACTAGTTCATGTCAACAGAGTGGGTATGATATTTTCGTTAAGAAAATTTAGAATTGGTTCCCAAAAACCCCAAAAAGTATGTATGGGCCTTTAAACCCAAAGGAGACCTTGGGCCTGTTCTTCTTCTTTATCGAGGTCGAAGCGATCGGCGGCGTCGGCGACCGGGAAAAAGACACTTCACTATCACACGAACGATAAACACAACACCGGCGTGACACTGAAATCAATATGACGGCGAGCGACGTGACACGTGGCCTTTCTATTTTTCTGTCGCTCACGCCAATTGATTCAGCACGAGCGGAGGCCGCGCCATCTTTGATCACCGGAGATTCTCAGTCCTCGAATCGCCGAAGCCAGCAGCCTGATACTACATTGAAGAAAGACCCAGATTGCTCTCGAATTCGATGCCGCTTGACTTATCTAAAGAGGTTTGCTTCTCTGAAATTTCCGAAGCTTATGCGACTCATTTCACTTTTTTTTTGAACAACTCGACTCATTTCACTAGAATTTGTAATTCATAATGAACTTGTTTTAAGCTCTGCGTACTCACGAATGAAGCAAAAAATTAGGTCTGCTAATCCTAGTCAACGAACCATGAGAAAGTCAACTGCTTCTTCAAATTTAGAGTTTGGCTAATCTTCTTAGCTAAAACGTACTAGACTACCAAACAAGTGAGTCTTTTTTATATTATTGTTGTCTCAAATCTACTTCTCTACTAAAACTAAAGAAAAAGGGATATGCTTGTGATATCATATTGACTCATCTCTGCTCTTAAACGAAATAAACACCTTAGCCTAAACATAGCAGACTCACAAATTAGTGTTAGCTGTCAAAACAAAGAAAGCACATTCTTGTTGGACTTCTCTTATATTATATATCTTCTTTGATGTGCAAAATTTATTGCTTAACGTGTGCCTCTGTGTTTGCTACCTGTTTTCCCATTAATCTTGGACTCAATGTTGTCCTCTTAACCCTCACGGCCTCACCGTCTTTACTTTATGTATAGCTCTAAAGTTATACAGCAGCTTGGCTTATGATCATAGAACTAAAACTAGAGAATCATAAACTTTTGTAAAGCGTACCTGTAAGATATTGCATGATTTTTTATTACTATCTACTTAAGCGGTTCCTGGTTTGTGTTTGACTTTGCACTCGAGTCATGAGTATGAGTTTGTGTTCACATTCACGTTAATTTGTGAAAAGAATTAAAAAAAAACAATAACAGAAAGACTTTTGAAGCCGAATAAACCATGCCACCTAACGTTAAAGCGACGTCCCTCTTAAATTAAAAAGTAGTTTTTTGGTTTTATTGTGGAAACTAACTTTGAGAATATCTATCAACCATTGACTTGTCAAAAGTCTTTCTTGGGGTTGCCTCTATTTATCTTCCATAGCTTAGCCAATGATTATCTTGAGAGTTAGGAGAACATGGAGTGTTATGTTGTGCTTTTGTTCTTGCTAATTGCAACTTTAGCTCAATATACGCATATTGTTCAAGCTCAAGACCAACAAGGTATCAGATATTTTGATTTGTTCTATATATATATACATCCTTCCTACTTGCTAGCTAGTTCCTACTTGTTGCTTGAAACATTTTGGTTCTGACTTTTGAGAAGTGCACTAGTTTAGATGGTTAATCATTACTTGACCACGTTTGTTAAACACTTCAGCAGGGTTCATCAGTTTGGATTGCGGGCTAGCTCCGAACGAACAGACCCCTTATAATGAGAAATTTACCAGGCTTAACTTCTCCTCGGACGCAACATTCATCCACACCGGAAACTCTGGTAAAATCCAAGCAAATCTGGTGAGTAGATACCTCAAGCCATACACAACGATGAGGTATTTTCCAGATGGAATACGAAACTGCTACAATCTGAAAGTTGACAAGGGTCGTAAATATTTGATCAGAGCTTCCTTTGTATATGGAAACTACGATGGTTTTGACATTAAACCGGTGTTCGATCTTTATCTTGGACCTAACCTATGGGCAACGATAGATTTAGAAACACAGGTGAATGGTACACGGAAAGATCTCTTACACAACCCAACATCAAACTCGTTGAAGATTTGTCTTGTCAAGACTGGGACAAGTACACCGCTTTTATCCGCCTTGGAGTTACGTCCCATGGGGAGTGATTCTTATATCACCAAGTCTGGTTCCTTGAGTCTATACTTCTGGCGTGATATTAGCGAGTCAACATCTCAGATACGGTAAGTCGACTTCAACTCAAGAATGGCTCTTGCTGTTTTTATTTTTTTCTGCGTCTCTTGTTTTCTTTTGTATGAATGCTATTGTTCCTTGACCCTAAGGTATGCAAGCGACATGTATGATCGCATATGGACACCGTACTTTCAGAAGGAATGGACCCAGATTTCCACTGATCGCAAAGTGACCAATTCCAACAGTTATGATCCAGCGGAAGATGTGTTAAGAAATGCTGCCACGCCTACTAATGCCAGTGCGCCATTGACGATTGAATGGATCTCAGGAATTCCTGATGATCAATATTACTACTACGCACACTTTTCTGAGATCCAAGACTTGCAGGCAAGTGAAACCAGGGAATTCAACATTGTATGGAATGGAGAACAGCGTTACGCTCTAATTCCAGAAAGGCTAGGCATAAATACCATCTCGAACAAGTCACCGCTAACTTGCAAAGGGAAATGTAGTTTTCAGCTGATAAGAACCAACAACTCAACTCTTCCACCTCTACTTAATGCTTTGGAGGTCTACACAGTTATTCAGTTTCCGCAGTCCGAAACAGATGAAAGCCACGGTATGTCGTGAATGTTATTTTCTTTTTATAGGTCTATGCATGCTTTCTTATGTGTGTAAACGAATGAATCGTATGTAAACACAACATAGTACTTAATAGCATCAAAACCTGTTTCTGCCAGTGGTTGCTATGAAAAACATTGAGACCACCTATGGATTGAGTAGAATTAACTGGCAAGGCGATCCATGCGTCCCTCAACAGCTTAGGTGGGACGGTTTAAACTGCAGCAACACGAATATGTCCTTGCCACCAATAATTATTTCATTGTAAGTCGTAAGTTTAGTAGCACATGTAAAAATATTTCAAGATTCTGATAGTAATTGTGATCATTAACACTTTGATTATGATTTTGAACATTTCACTAGAAACTTGTCTTCAAGTGGTTTAACTGGAAGCATAGCAACTGCCATTCAGAATCTTACGCTACTAGAAAGGCTGTAAGTATTCGTATTGAGTGCTGTTAATTGAAGGCTAAAAAAGTTGTTATATTATGAATGGGGAAAATATTGGATAAGCTATTCTCTCTTGCAAACATTTAGGGACTTGTCGAATAATAACTTGACCGGAGAGGTGCCGGAGTTTCTAGGCAACATGAAATCGTTGTTGTTCATGTAAGTTTCTTTCAAAAAATTCTATTGATTTTTTGAATTCCACCTCGGAGTCGTTAATGCTCTTTTGTATGCAGAAACTTAAGCAGGAACGATCTTAATGGTTCAATTCCTCAATCTCTACAGAGGGAAGGACTCGAGCTACTGTAAGAAACTTCCCACATATATATCGCTTCAGAAATTTTCTCAGTTATTGTCTACACTGCTTTTATGCATTGACTGTCCTGAACATTGAACAACCCTTTTCAAATTGTAGTGTTGAAGGAAACCCAAAGCTTTGTCTCTCTGAAACATGTAGAAAACCGCCAAAGAAGAAAGTTCTTATTCCAATTGTTGCATCTGTTGCTTCTGCAACCATTGTCGTTGCTGTATTGGTTCTTTTTCTTGTACTTAAAAATAAAAAGTCCACGTATCTGCAAGGTAATTGGCAAGAGACATCAAATTCGAAATCTCGTGAACGTCGTTTCGAAGTTGCTTTAAAAGAAGAGATACAATTTTTTGTTTAAAAACATGCTTATTCTGATCTGATGTACAGGTCTACGACACCTGCTACCATGGACGTCAACGGTGAATGATACATTTGCTAATAAGAAAAGCAGAAGGTTCACATATTCAGAGGTCATCAAAATGACAAATAACTTCCAAAGAGTTTTAGGCAGAGGAGGGTTCGGCGAGGTGTATCACGGTACTACTCTAAACGGTTCCGAAGTGGCTGTGAAAGTACTCTCTCAGACTTCAACTCAGGGCTATAAAGAATATCAAGCAGAGGTATTCATAGCTCTGAAATCTTCTCAAGAACTAACTACGGTGTGTTTATATCACCAAAGACTTCAATATCTTCTTGACATGGGTCTTTCCTCAGGTTGATCTTCTTCTAAGAGTTCACCATACAAATTTGGTGAGCCTCGTCGGGTATTGCTATGAAGGAGATCACTTGGCCCTCATCTACGAGTTGCTTCCCAATGGAGACTTAAAACAACATTTGTCAGGTGATGTGTTTTTTTATGTAGCATTCTTAATTTATGAAACTAGAATGGATCTAACAGTCTAATATACAGGAAAAGGAGATGGATCATCCATCGTCAACTGGAGTATTCGACTACGAATAGCTTTGGAAGCAGCACTAGGTTCGTACTTTGTTAAAAAAAAGTAGGACAAGATCATTTGATATGTATGAAATGACACCATTGCATGGATAGGATTGGAGTACTTACATATTGGATGCACACCGCCGATGGTTCATAGAGATGTCAAAACTGCAAACATATTGCTGGACGAGCATTTCAAGGCCAAACTCGCTGATTGTGGTCTCTCAAGATCTTTCCAAAGTGGAGGCGAAACTCGGGACGCAAGTGCAACGGCTGTTGTTGGTACTCTTGGATACCTTGATCCTGAGTAAGTGTGTTATTAGTTTTGAGACTAATACACAACTATATTTTCCTTGTTCAATGGTTAATTAAAGACTTGTTGTTGTAGGTATTACCGTACAAGTCGTTTGTCTGAGAAGAGTGATGTCTACAGTTTCGGGATCGTTTTGTTGGAGATGATCACAAACCAACCCGTGATTAATCTGACCTCTGAGAATTTACACATAACACAATGGGTTGGGTTTAAGATTAACCGAGGTGATATTACTAATATTATGGATCCAAACCTTTGCAATGATTATGACCCTAACTCTGCCTGGAAAGCTCTTGAACTCGCAATGTCATGCGCCAATCCTTCTTCCTCAAAACGGCCATCCATGTCTAAGGTTATAAACGAGCTAAAAGAGTGCATTGAGGGGATGACCAAGAATCCAGGCTTGGAAACGACCACTAGCTTGGACACGTCGGTGGTTCCCACGGCAAGATAAGTTTATGTGTTGTGTCTGCTTGTGTTACCAATAATGCTATCATCAAATCAATGTTTTGTTACGATTTTAGCTAAATGCCCATGAAAGTGTGTATGGTCTTATATATGAAGTCGAAGTCGACATTTTCAATTCTTTTCTTTGATAATTGACATAAAGATTGTTGCCTATGAAACAAAGCTAGGTCCTTCAAAACCTAGTCAACGACCATTAGAAGTAGCTGATACAACAATTTCCACTGGAAATTTTGGTTGCTTTCATAAACCAGAGAGAAAAAAGCAGCCGTCGTAATTTGCGAGAGAAGTCTCACCAAAACAAGAAATGTACTAATTAAGAGCCACATTTTGCTTTGACATGTCATATTCTTTGGTAGACTTTTTGGTTCGTTGTAATATGGGTGTTTGACTCTTTAAGTACCACTCCGTGAAGACTCATTAAGATGATGATTGATAGCTCTTTTGGATTTGGATAATCATAATCATTGGCCGTACAAATCCTAATTTCACTCTTTGTGAATACTAATTTTCGAACGCGACTTTAGCACTTTAACTGTCGATTGCGTTTCCAAACAAGGATGAAATAGAAAAAATTAGGCCCACAAATCATCTGAATGAAAGTGGTAGAGGTTGTCTTTCACCAATCCAAAGTTAACGAGCATTGACTATCTCTCAGAATTTGCTTCCTGCGTCATGGTCCTGACTCAGCAGTTGACTCAGCACTGCCGAATCTAGTGGCTATTTAAAGCTTATATGAATATCTTGTTGCGTGATTGATACATTCTATGGGAAGTGTAATACTAAAAGCAAGTGGCATATTCTCTGACCAGTAAACTAAAACTACATACTCAAGCATACCATTTCATGATCGTTATGTTGAAACATTATCTATTATCATTTTTTTTTCTCATGATGAAGTAGCATTAGAGATAATAGTATAAGACCCAATCAAGTTCATAATCGTGATGCTGGAACGTTGTTACCCTCTTATCCTTATTCTTCTTCCCAGGGGGAAGTTGCACTAGAAAACACATTTACTCATTCGTTCCACTGACTTTAAAAAGTATTTTTTTTTTTTAAGTTTCCAATTCGGGTTTGCTTATATATTCTCTCCTTTTATCCTCTCAGCCTAGACAATTGTTATCTTGGTTATTCGTTGGTAGCTAGGTAAGAGAAAAAAAATGGAGAGGTCTCTTGGACTTATGTTGCTGCTAATCGGAACTTTGGCCATCATTCATATTGTTGAAGCTCAGAGTCCGAGCCAACAAGGTATCCACATCTTCTTAGCTCTTAAGTGACACATACATATCTATATGCGTATACGTCTTCTTCTTGTTACCATTTTGTTTCTTAATTTTTCTTGTATATGACAATTCTATCTGCTTTTTATTTACAGGGTTCATCAGTTTGGATTGCGGGCTCCCCGCGAATGAGCCGTCTCCTTACAGTGAAGCTACAACTGAAATACAGTTCTCTACGGACGCAACATACATCAAGAGTGGAAAAATTGGTATGAGTTGCAGCAGATGTGGAGAGTAGGCTCATGAAGCCGTACGCAACGTTGAGATATTTTCCAGAAGGAACACGCAACTGCTACAATGTACCCGTGGAGAAGGGAAGAAACCATCTGATCAGGGGTTGGTTTTTCTATGGAAACTATGATGGCCTTGACGTGAGACCCAAGTTTGATCTGTATCTTGGACCTAATCCATGGGCCACGATAGATTTGGAAAAACGAGTGAATGGTACAACCAAAGAGATCTTTCACATCCCAACATCAAACTCGCTGCAGATTTGTCTTGTCAAGACTGGTGTAACTACACCTTTGATCTCAGCCTTGGAGATAAGGCCCTTGGGAAATAATTCTTACATCACCAAGTCTGGTTCTCTCAGTCTTATGTTTCGTTTATATCTTACCCAATCAACGAGATACATCAGGTAATTATATATTTGCTTTTGCTCTGTCTTTTTGTGGAATTGAATGTTAAATTATATTCAAACCAAAAAAAAAACCCTTTTTTACAAACCTAAAATTCTGAAAAATCTTGTAAGATTACAATGGAACAGAGAAATATAATCTTATTATAAGATTATCCATTCTTGCTAAACAATATTGTTTCCACCCTAATCAGGTACAAGAATGATATATATGATCGGCAATGGCTTGCGTACTTTCAGGATGAGTGGACACAAGTATCCACCACTAGCATTGTGGCAAATAACAACAGCTATGATCCACCAAAAGCCGCACTTGCAACTGCAGCCATACCTACTAATGCCAGTGAGCCATTGACGCTTGAATGGAGTAATCCAGAAAAGCCTGATGACCAGTATTACATGTATAGACACTTTGCTGAGATCCAAGACTTGCGGAGTACTGATACCAGAGAATTCAACATGGTGTGGAATGGAGAAGTCATATCAGCCGAGCCTATAATTCCTAACAAGTTAAGGGTAAGTACTAGCTTCAGCGTCTCTCCAAGGAATTGCCCTGGTGGGGAATGTATGTTTCAGCTGATAAGAACCAGCAGATCAACACTTCCACCTCTACTTAACGCTTTTGAAATCTTTACGGTTATCCAATTTCCGCAGTCTGAAACAAATGAAACCGAAGGTATGTTTCCAGTGTGTGGTTCTCTCAGTCTTATGCATATTTTTTTTGTACGTTGGTTTTAATTTATAACATCTTGAAAATGTTAATGTGATTAGTGGCTGCTATGAGAAACATTGAAAGCACATATGGATTGAGTAGAATCAATTGGCAAGGCGATCCATGCTTCCCTCAACAGCTCAGATGGGATGCTTTAAACTGCAGCAACACTGATATCACCACACCACCAAGAATCACTTCTTTGTAAGTCATTAGCACACATCTTGCATGCATGCAAACTCACTCTTCAAAATCATTAATAATTAACTCTTTGAATGTGATTTTGAATATTTCATCAGAAACATGTCTTCAAGTGGTTTAACTGGAAGCATAGCAGCTGCCATTCAAAATCTTACGCTACTAGAAAAACTGTAAGTGTTCCTATTGACTATTATTGTTAATTGAAGGCTAAAAAAGTTGTTTTAATATGGATGGATTCTCTCTTGCAAACATCAGGGACTTGTCGAGTAATAACTTGACCGGAGAGGTGCCGGAGTTTCTAGGCAACATGCAATCACTCTTTTTCATGTAAGTTTCTTTCAAGAACAGTTTTTAGAATTCCACCTCGGAGTCATTAATGCTCTTTTGCATGCAGAAACTTAAGCGGGAACGATCTTAATGGTACAATTCCTCAATCTCTACAGAGGAAAGGACTCGAGCTACTGTAAGAAACTTTCTACATATCTTTTGAACTTTTCTCTGTTATTATATATCCACAACCTATTTTATAAATTTGATGCATGTAAAAAACAAAAACTTTTTGTCTTCTTGTAGTGTGCAAGGAAACCCAAGGCTTGTTTCCTCTGGTTCACCGACAAATCCAACTAAAAACTAGCATTCTAGTGCCAGTTGTTGCATCGGATGGTTCTGGAGCTAT
The DNA here is from genome assembly GCA_902728155.2 of Microthlaspi erraticum. NCBI lineage: Eukaryota > Viridiplantae > Streptophyta > Magnoliopsida > Brassicales > Brassicaceae > Microthlaspi > Microthlaspi erraticum. The sequence continues at coordinate 238,722 of CACVBM020001118.1, read as the reverse complement.
CCTCATTGCCGCATTGGTTCTTTATCTTGTTCTCAGGAAGAAAAAACCCTCCACTGTTGAATAGCGTGCTCTGCAAGTAATACGACTAATAATGAAACCACTTAGCGAACTTGTGGCTTTGACCGGTTGTGTCCTTTCTTTGTAATTTTATTGAAGTGTGTATGGTCCTGTCCTATATATGAACTCGAAGTCGACAAAAATCTTTTTTTTTCTTTGATCACTCACATATCAGATCATATTTTCTGCTTTTGGTTTCTTCATACGTGACAATAATGGCTCCTTGTCTGGAATTGTTTTCTTTCATGCACTTGCCATTTTTTTAATGTTTTTCGTTGCCTATGAAACAAAAACTAGGTCTCTCAAATCTTAGTCTTAGTCAACGACCATTAGAATGTCAACTAGTTATGAACATTTCTTCATATGTACGTCACCATGGCAAGTCTGGTGGCTTTTAATGCCAATATCCTTTTGTGTGACACTAATTAAGCAACTATTGCCTGACTAAAATCACTGATGTAGTATATTGCACACCAGTGTCTATTATATTACCAAGTTATTTGTTGGAACATATATATTTTGCATAGCGCTTCAATTGTCGATTGCGTTCCCATAAAATGATGTTCTCAACAAAAAAAAGGCCTGCTAATCATCTAAATGAAAGTGGGAGAGGTTGTCTTCACTAATCAGAAGTCACCGAGCATTGAATATTTCTCAGAATTGCTTCCTGCGTCATGGTGCTCCGTGTATGAATACGTAGCTAGTGGCTAATTAACGCCAATATGAATATCTTGTTGCGTGATTGATACATTCTATGAGAAATGTAATAATTAATACTAAAGAAAGTTGCATATTCTCTGACCAGTAAACTATAACTACATACTCAAGCACACCATTTCATGATAGTGATGTTGAAACCTTAATAATTATCATTCATCTTCACATGGTGAAGTAGCTTTGGAAATAAGGGAATACGGACAGTTTGGCTTCAAGCTCAGGGTAAATTGTTATAAACATTGTTTTTTCATGCGGACTTACTATCATAGCCAGGTAACTGTATATTGGTGTGGATTCTAACTCGTATAATCCTCACTGAAACATAGCCAGGTCTACTTGATATACAAGTCAACGACCATTAGAAAATGTCAACTCTTGCTGAACATTTCTCCATGCAACACTGTGGTGGCTATTAAATCCAATATCTTTATGCGGTGGCTATTGAAAGGTTCTTTCGAAGAGTCTGACCAAGAAAATATAAACTGATCGATGTCCGATTCCACAAATTTTGATGATGGAACATTGTTATCCTCTTATCCTTCTTCTACTTCCCATGGTGAAGTTGCACTAGAAAACACAAATATTTACTCATTCTTTTCATTGACTTGAATAAGTCTGTTCTTGTTTTTTTTTTTTTTAAGTTTCCAAATTTAGTGGCTTATTTATTCTCTCCTTTTATCCCTCAGCCTAGGCAATGTTCTCTTGGTTATTCGTTGGTAGGTAAGCGAAGATGGAGAGGTCTCTTCGACTTATGTTGCTGCTAATCGGAACTTTGGCCATCATTCATATTGGTCAAGCTCAGAGTCCCAGCCAACAAGGTATATATATCCACATCTTCTTAGATGACACATACATAAATATATTTATATATATGCGTATTCGTCTCCTTCTTATTATCCATTTTGGTTCTTAATCGTTCTTGTATATGTCTTTTTACAGGTTTCATCAGTTTGGATTGTGGGCTACCGGGGAATGAACCGTCTCCTTACACTGACGCTGGTACTGAATTACAGTTCTATTCGGACGCAACATACATCCAGAGTGGCAAAACTGGTACAGTTGCATCAAATCTTGAGAGTATGCTCATGAAGCCGTACGCTACGGTGAGATTTTTTCCAGAAGGAAGACGGAATTGCTACAATCTACCCGTCGAGAAGGGGAGAAAACATCTGGTCAGAGCTTGGTTTTTCTATGGCAATTATGATGGCCGTGACGTGAAACCCAAGTTTGCTCTGTATCTTGGACCTAATCCATGGGCCACGATAGATTTGGAAGAACAAGTGAATGGGACAAGGGTAGAAATCTTACACATCCCAACATCAAACTCGTTGCAGATCTGTCTCGTCAAGACTGGTGAGACTACACCGATGATCTCAGCCTTGGAGATAAGGCCAATGGGAAATAATTCTTATATCACAAACTCTGGTTCTCTCAGTCTTTACTTTCGTGTATATCTGACCAAATCAGAAAAATACATAAGGTAACAGAACACTTCAACTTACTCAGCATTAATCATCTCTTGTTTTTTACTGTCTGATTTTTAACAGAAACATGGGTGGTTTTGTCATAGTGTAAGACTATTTATGGAATACAGAGTAATCTTATAATTGTTATATCCATTCTGATTATTTTGCTAAACAATATTATTTCCACCGTGATCAGGTACAAGAATGATATATATGATCGGCAATGGCTTGCCTACTTTCAGGATGAGTGGACTCAAATAACCACCACTAGCGATGTGTCAAATAACAACAAATTTAACCCACCAAAAGCCGCACTAGCAACTGCAGCCATACCTACTAATGCCAGTGAGCCATTGACGATTGACTGGACTAATTCAGACAAGCCTGATGACCAGTATTACTTGTATAGACACTTTGCTGAGATCCAAGACTTGCGGGCTAATGAAACCAGGGAATTCAACATGGTGTGGAATGACGAAGTTATGTCAACCGAGCCTGTAATTCCTGATAAGTTAGAGATAACTACTATGTTGAGCGTGTCTCCAAGGACCTGCGCTAGAGGGCAATGTAAGTTTCAGCTGATAAGAACCAACAGATCAACACTTCCACCTCTGCTTAACGCTTTAGAAGTCTTCACGGTTATCCAGTTTCCGCAGTCTGAAACAAATGAAACCGAAGGTATGTTTCCAGTGTGTGTTTCAGCCTTTGTACGTTGATTTTTCTAACAATTTGAAAATGTTAATGTGATCAGTGGCTGCTATGAGAAACATTGAAAGCACATATGGATTGAGTAGAATCAACTGGCAAGGCGATCCATGCTTCCCTCAACAGCTTAGGTGGGATGCTTTAGATTGCAGCAACACGGATATCTTCACACCACCAAGAATCACTTCTTTGTAAGTCATTAGTACTTACACATCATCATGCACGCACACTCACTCTTCAAGATCATTAATTAACACTTTAAATCCAGAAACTTGGCTTCAAGTAATTTAACTGGAAACATAGCAGCTGCCATTCAAAACCTTACGCAGCTAGTAAAACTGTAAGTGTGTCCATTGTTGGATTTGAAGCGTATAAATTTTTTATACGTATGCAAAGAAATCGGATGTGTATTCATTTTTTATTCTCTCCTGAAAACTTTAGGGACTTGTCTAATAATAACTTGACCGGGGAGGTGCCAGAGTTTCTAGGCAACATAAAATCACTGTTGTTCATGTAAGTTTCTTTCAAGAACAGTTTTTATAATTCCACCTCGGAGTCATTAATGCTCTTTTGTACGCAGAAACTTAAGCGGGAACGATCTTAATGGTACAGTTCCTCAGTCTCTAGAGAGGAAAGGACTCGAGCTACTGTAAGAATCTAATCTTCCCACATATATTTTGTGAACATTTCTCTGTTATTAACCACAACCCTTTAACAAAATTTGATGTCCTGTCTTCTTGTAGTCACCAAGGAAACCCAAGGCTTGTTTCCTCTAGTTCACCCCCAAAGACAACTAAGAAGAGCTTTCTAGTGCCAATTGTCGCATCGCTTGCTTCTGTAGCTATCCTCATAGCCGCATTGGTGCTTTATCTTGTTCTCAGAAAGAAAAAGCCCTCCACTGTTGAAGGTAACTTGCAAAAGAGACTAAGAAACCAATAAATCACATGAATATGGTTTTTGCTAACTCCTATATTCAAATCTACCAGCTGTTCACCCGCCACCGAATAGGCCTAAAACGAATGTTACACATGGTAGTTCACCGGAGCCATCAATCGAGATGAAAAAGAGAAGGTTTAGTTATTCTGAGGTTATAAAAATGACGAATAACTTCGAAAGAGTCCTAGGAGAAGGAGGATTTGGCGTTGTCTGTCACGGTACTGTCAATGGCTCTCAACAGGTAGCTGTTAAACTACTGTCTCAGTCATCAACTCAAGGCTATAAAGAGTTCAAGGCAGAGGTAGATTTTAGTACAATCTTTTCCAACTAAATAGTATCTGTTTTTAATCATAACAAAACTTATATGTGGATCTCTTGTTTCTCTTTGCATGAGTGTGCATTAGGTTGATCTTCTTCTGAGAGTTCACCATACGAATTTGGTTAGTCTTGTTGGATATTGCGATGAAGGAGACCACTTAGCCCTCATCTACGAGTTTGTACCCAATGAAGACTTAAGACAGCATCTATCAGGTAAAACTTTTTCTAGTGGATTTACATGTAATATATCATGATAGCTCATGAAACAATTGTTCTTCTTGAAAACTCAGACAAGATGTATGATCTTATTATACAGGGAAAGGAGGCAGACCCATCGTCAATTGGGGTACTCGGCTAAGAATAGCTGCGGAGGCTGCCCTAGGTCTGTTATAAGTTTAACCATAGAGCTAAAACTTAATTGAACATAATCAGTTAACATGAACGAATATATTGCATTAGGTTTGGAGTACTTACACATTGGATGCACACCACCAATAGTTCACAGAGATGTCAAAACTACAAACATATTGTTGGACGAGCATTATAAGGCCAAACTCGCTGATTTCGGGCTCTCTAGGTCTTTCCCAATTGGCGGTGAAACTCATGTCTCCACGGTGGTTGCTGGTACTCCTGGTTATCTTGATCCTGAGTAAGTATTGATACTCAAACTTTTGATTCTCTTGTCCAATGCTTGAAGAGTATATATACATCCATGGTCTTGCCTTGTAGGTATTACCAAACAAGCAGGTTGGGTGAGAAAAGCGATGTGTACAGTTTCGGCATTGTGCTATTGGAAATTATCACAAACCAACTAGTCATTGATCGAAACCGTAGAAAGTCTCACATAACACATTGGGTTGGGTCTGAGCTTAACGGAGGAGATATTGCGAAGATCATGGATCCAAAGCTTAACGGAGACTATGATTCCCGCTCTGCTTGGAGAGCTCTAGAGCTGGCAATGGCGTGCGCGGATCCAACTTCGGCCAAACGACCAACCATGTCTCATGTTGTTATCGAGCTAAAAGAGTGTCTTGTTTCTGAAAACTCGAAGAGAAATATGAGCCAAGGCATGGATTCACTGAATTCCCCTGAAGTGAGCATGATCTTTGATAGTGGGATGATTCCTAGAGCAAGATAGTTTGTTCTGCAAGTAACCACTCAACGATCTTGTGGCTTTGTTACCTGTGATGTGTCCGCTCCGCTGTTTGTAATTTGAGTTCCGGTACGTATTTTCATTTTATTGTGGTTGTAAAACCTTTATGTACAAAAGTAAAATAGTTACTGTGTCGACTGAAGTATGTTCTTGTGGAATGTATTGTTTTTCAAAAGGGAAATGAAATGTTGGGATCCCATTTTCAATTATCATAAAAAAACCTCGATGTAAACCATAATCGGTTTTGTGTAATAATATTTTCATCTTTTTTTATGTTCGCGCCTAAATAAGTCTGTCAATTTTGCTTCGTTTGTATGGGTTAGGTCAAACTATACAATTTCAAAAATCATGTATTAAAAGTTTAAAACGCATATGAAAAATTTCTAAAATTGCGCCAGCGCCAAAAAATTGGCGCTTCAGTGAAATTATACGTGGCGCCGCATGTAAACAAGAAATGATTCTTATTGGCTAATACTGGCACCACGCGGATCACTGTTATGCACCGTTGATTAGAACACATCGACGGTCAATACTTCTTTATGGTGTTTACGCGGATCGATATCTCAGCCGTTAGATCTATCATGCGATATGATTGCTCAAATTAAAAGGCTCCGCCTTCTCTATATATATAAAACCAATTTCACATCTCGTCTCATACCAAATACAACTCTAATTCAGAGATTCTTCACTATCAAAATTCTCTCGCGAAAATCCTAGATTCACCGGAAAAATGTCAGGCCGTGGAAAGGGAGGTAAAGGTTTGGGCAAAGGAGGAGCCAAGCGTCACAGGAAGGTTCTGAGAGACAACATCCAGGGAATCACCAAGCCGGCGATTCGGAGGTTGGCTCGTAGAGGTGGAGTCAAGCGTATCAGTGGCCTCATCTACGAAGAGACCCGTGGTGTCCTCAAGATCTTTTTGGAGAACGTTATCCGTGACGCCGTCACCTACACCGAGCACGCCAGGAGGAAGACGGTGACCGCCATGGACGTCGTTTACGCGCTCAAGAGGCAAGGAAGGACTCTCTACGGATTCGGCGGTTGATGGTTGCTTCTCAGATTCGCGTTTGTTCTTCTGGGCTTCCTTATGTAGGCGTTTTTAATCTTCGAAATTTCTAATCAAAATCATATTCTACTCAGCGTTTGCGTTTGAATTCAGTTTCGGTACTGCTTTTGTGTTTCTTAGTAGCGTTCTAGTGATATGTAATTACACCTTATCTTCTGGATTAGTGGTGCAATGTCAATGAAATCTTCGATTGAATCTAATCAAATCTTATTTCTAGTATCATCGTTGTCTACTGAGCCCTTCTCTGATCCCAATTATTTCCTATCTGACCTAATTTGAGATTGCTCCTTAACTTAAGAATCGCGAATTTGTGCCGAGTACAATGAGTTTGCCAGTAAAATGTGGAAACATCTACAATTTTGTCTCTACATTTAAGAAATAACATGAAACTGAGCTTGTGAAATCATCTCTGCGAACAATTCTTCAGTAATTTGACGGTGGTTGTAGCTTATGACCGGTAATATTTGGGAGGCGGCGGCGGTTTGCAGAAGGATTAAAGAACTTAAGCATCACAGATTGGTACGCATATGGAATTAAACCGGATCAATACCCTTCTAAGACACAAACCGATATTGATTAAGAAGTAACAAGCTGATGAAAACAAAATTAAACCGAAACAAACCGGTACGTATCTGGTTTGGATGAAAACATGAACTTTGAAGCAAGTTTGAGACTCATGAAGCTTTTTCGAGTTTTTGATTCTGTAGCTTCACTGATTGGTTATTGAATGAAAATCCCAGTCTAATAGTTAATAATGTACAAAAAGAAAAGCTAGAGCATAACAAAAGATTCTAAATTCTGATTCCAATTAGTTCATCTCTCACCGTCCCTCAGATTTGACCAGCTGCGAGAAAACTTGACTCATGGAAACACCTGAAACATCATCACCAACACTCGAATCCTCTTCTTCAAACCGTCCCTTCCCATCTCCAGAAACGTTAACGCTCGTCTCTCCTCCTCCATGATTCTTATTATAATCATTAAACCGTAAAGGCAACTCACCGATCATGTTCGTACTGTTATCATCATCATCATCATCTCCATCAACAACAACAGGCTCTTGCAGCTGCAAAGCATACTCAAGATTCCACAACACGTCTCCCATCGACGGCCTATCGACTCCATAATCAGCCAAACACTTCTCCACCGTCTCACCAAACTTCCTGAGCGAATCCGCCACAATCTTCCCCTTCAAAGACTGATCAATCACCTCTTCAAGCTGTCCCTTCTTCTGCCATTTCATCGCCCACTCCGCAAGATTCACCATCTCTCTAGGAAGCGTCGGGTCTATAACAGGTCTCGCGCATAGAACCTCGAACATCACGACTCCGAACGAGTAAACGTCAGATTTCTCTGTGAGCTGCTGTCTTCTAAAGTACTCCGGATCGAGATAACCGAAGCTTCCTTTCACCGCAGTGCTCACATGAGTCTGGTCAAGGTCAGGTCCGGTCTTGGACAGTCCAAAGTCTGCAACTTTAGCCATAAGCTTCTCGTCAAGCAATATGTTAGCCGACTTAACATCTCTGTGGATCACAGGCTTCGAGTCACCGGTGTGGAGGTAATGCAACCCTCTAGCTGATCCAATACATATCTCAAGACGTTGCTTCCAGCTCAAGGTAGGGAGATTAGAGCCGTAGAGATGACTCTTCAACGTCCCGTTCTCCATGTACTCGTAAACAAGAATCATCTCGCTGCTCTCGTCGCAGTAACCGATCAGAGAAACCAAATGACGATGACGGAACTGAGACAGCATCTCGATCTCTGTTCTAAACTCTGCAAGTCCCTGCTGTGACTTAGGGTTACCTCTCTTAACAGCTACTTTAGTCCCATCTTGAAGCGCTCCTTTGTACACTTTACCAAATCCTCCTACTCCGATCACACGGCTCTCGTCAAAGCTGTTCGTCGCCTCTTTAATCGCTGCTAAAGGAATCCGGTAACTGGAATTTGAAGTTGTTGTTACATTTGAGTCTGGAGTTGTTGTTCCATTAGTAGTAGACAAAGGAATCCAACTCTTTGAGTGATGACCATCTTTGCCTTTCCCTCGTTTCTTGAACAGAATCAAGAAACCTCCAAAAGCAACTAAAGCAATCAAACAACCAACTGTTACACCAACGATCATACCAACATTCTTCTTCCTGGTTGAGCTTGAAGCACCTGACAAGAAAGTTCCGGTGCTGAGCTGGCTTTTAGAGTTGTTCATCTTCATGATCTCTAACCCGTTCAAGATCGCTTTAGGGTACGTCGTGCGAACAGTGACTGATGGACCGATGCTCACACGGATTCTGTTGCTAACTTTCGCCGACTCCGTCACGTAGTCCATAAAGTAGGCGCCGGACAGAGTGTTGGACAAGTAACTGCTTAAATCAAGATCTTGAACAACCATCATCGAGTCAACGTAGAGATTGAAGTAGAGCTCGTTCAACGCTCTGCTCACAATATCGCAGAAATGAAACCGGAGGAAGTACTTAAACCCGGCCTCAACCTCGAAATCCCACGTCGCGTTGAAACTGCTAGTCGGATTGTCACCGGAATTGATCTCCGAGCAAGTCCCATAGACATTTCTCGGAGCTGTCTCCTCCGTAGCGTAACCAGGAACGTAAACAACACTCGAGATCTTTGACACGATCTTGACGAGATTCTTCTCGATTAGAAACTCCGAATCCGGCTCCCAGATCCGAGAGAGAGTGTCGTTGTTAGGCGTCACTCGCGGACCGCCCATGTTCACTCTGTAAACCGTCTCGAGAGCTTGCCGTGACAAGCCTTGAAACGTCCCTGGACGGCCTGCAATGGAAGGATCAATACTGATCAATGTGTCGGGGACGGAGACGACCTCGAGGGCGTTGACAAAGGCGAAGGAATTAGCGGAAGGAGTGAAAGTGAGCTCGAGACGATCCGTGGTTAGATTCAGAGAGTATTCCTTCATAAGTTTTGATTTTGCTGTGAAATCGCTCAAGAGGACGTGTGTCTGTGAAGAGACTGAGAATTTGGCTGACGTCATTTGGAAGTTTTGGTATTGGAAAGGACTGAAATGGAGACGGATCCAGTGTCGGCCTCGAGCGACGGAGAAAGTGTACTTTGAGATTCCGGTGAAGATTCTGGCCGTCTGGTAGATGTCTGGAACGGAATTGCGGTTGCTCGCGGCGGCGAGGATTTCGTTGGGAGAGGTAAGGTGGTTTGAGGCAAGCTTGTCGGAGATGAACACTCGGCCGGTTTCGGTGAGATTGGTGGGTGATCCACAGTTGATGAGGTAATTGTTCACAGGGACGTAGCCATAGCAGAGACAGATTAAGGAAGAAATCGATGAAACCCAAAACAAAAATCGAAACTTTTCACCACCCATCTTCACAAAGCCTGAAATTTTGTAAACAATTCCGCTGGAACAGAGAGAGAATTTATCAGCTAGATTCAAGGGAAACGACATGAGGAAGTTTAGGGGTTTTTTCAGGAAAAGGTGACAACTTTCTAACAGTGATGGAATTTTTTCGTAACGGTGCTGATAAAATTAAGCAGCAAAGAAACAATATTTACCTTTAAGACGAGAAATCCAGGAAAAGTAATTGTTCCATCAAAGGTTAAAGTCGATGGATTAATCAGCTGATGGATTGATCTCTCCAGTGTTTGGAGCTTAGCTCAGTTCCAGTTGAGATCAGATTGGTAAAAAGAGATGGATTTCTTTTTTGTGAATTCTGCAAGCATGAACTGTATATGTATTAAGAAAATATTAATTTAACATAGGTAGTTGTGTAGATACGAAGGAATTGAAGTTGTGTAGAAAAAAGACGAACGAATTGAATTGAATTTGTCAGACTGATTTTTCTGATGGCTAACAAAGTTGGGAAGAAGACGAAATTTTGCCGTAAAAAGATTTTACCAGAAGTACAGTTGCAGAAACGTAAGTGGTATGTTACCGCTTTGAATGTGTCAAGAAATAACAATAAGATACTGTAACTTTTTCTCGACAACATATTTATTTCTCTTATTTATTTATCATAGTATCATTTTACATCCGCATCGTCGTCACTCCTAAGTTCGTAGATACACGTGTTCTGTTTTTTTCTTAATCGAAGTCAAGGTAGCGGATGATTGAACGAAGGACAGATTGGGTTTTGTGAATTTTTCTCAAGAATATATACATACCAAACTTCCGAGTTCTGACCGTATTTAAGAAGAAAGCACGTTCTTTGTTTTGGTTTTTAGCTTTAGTACTCCATGTTTGTTCTGTTGGAAGAAATTCAAGTCTTTTGGTACAAAACAATTGAGCTATTAAATAGCAAACATGGCACCTCAATCACCATATGTTCACAGAGATAAATATGGATTTCAATCAATAAACTAGAATATGACATTAACTTTCCGATTGAAATAAATAAATAATGAGGACATTAACCACCCCCACTATTCATCTACATAGAAAACGACGTATAGCATTAGTTTATTTGAAAGGAATTAAAAGATCTCACTATGTTTGATCAAAATAGCCATGATGTGATCACACTACATTTTCCTTGCAAGTTGGGATTTTGTGATATGATTCTTAAATATCAATCTAAAAAGACACCTGTGGTGGACCTATTGTACCGACGAAATAAGACGCACCTTTAGCTCCGACACTGGAAAGTGGAAACAACCATATTACAAATTTGTTATTCTACTTGAAATGGCTGACTGATTTTTTTCTAAGAACTTTAATGTTTAGTTTGCTAAACGCTCCTAAGAATATAAGTTTTTTTTTTTTTTGGTAAAATGTTAAATTTTATACCATTTTAAGTTTGAGACAGAAGTTACAAGGATAACAAAGAAAAAGGAATGACCAAAAACTACAATGCAATGGCGAAGATACAACATCAAACAAATAGCGAATTAAAACGACAAGATAAGCACACACCGAGACTTACCCAGAAGATCTCCAATGAAGAAACACCGATTCCAAGCACAAGCTCGGAAATTTGTACTACTGCCATAGTTCCAAAAGAACTAGAGTCTTCATCGTTGTTGCCACGAGCAACCACCACCACTTAAGGCCAGTCCTCAAAACCTTCATGGCATCAGTGCCTACAGCTTCTCCGAAGACTAACACAAAAACGGAACCACCAGAACACTCTCCGCTACTTCCAGCGGTACAGAAGCTTCTATGGGCAGTCAGAGATACCGCCTCCGACCACAATCTTGAGCTCGAAAACTACAAGACACATCTCCCTCAGAAGCAGCATAGACGTCATAGCAAAAACCGCCGCCTCGATTCATCACCAGAAACACAACCAGAGCTGATGGAACCGCTCCTATCAAATTTCACCCACTCTAAGAATTGTCGCACAAACACCTGAAAATAAAACAAACCGGAAGAAGTTGATGGAGCCACATCGGAAACCAACTCAGATCGGTGAGTCGCCGGTCGTCACCAGAAGAACCCACGTTACAGCCAGCCACCGTCCAATCAACAGACCACCGACGGAAACGAAGCGATATAAGTTACATGGTCATCGAGGAGTTAAACAGTTACGTTTTCATGTAACCATGCGCTCTAGAATCCCAAGCTGAAAAACACAGTCACTTTATGTCGATAAATACGACAAAACATACCTAAACGCAAGTGTTTGACGCTATATGATTCGTTTGAGCGATAAGTCTAAGAGTTTCACATAAATAATGTTACACTTACAGCGAAATGATTCAATTACGTCTAAGTGACAAGTGACAATAGTCCCTAGCTAAAAAGAAACAAAAGTTATTTCTTCGTCTCTTTTGCAAACTTTCACAAGCTTCTGTCATATGATCTGAGTAAATTGCATTAGTGGACATAATTTTCATCATTCTATAATAGTTAACGTCTCTTTCATATATAGTTGGCTTGTCTACTAAATAGATTTGACAATTATTTTTTGTTTAATGACTTTGGAATTTGGATATGCCATACCTTAGCCTTAATAAATTAAATTCCTTAGTACTGCATTAATTAATTTATTATTTCCCCTAATTTAAACCTTCGCAAAATGGAGAGCATACATCTTGTCGATCGAATTTGGATAAGTTACCGCAGATTTACATACTTCAATTTGTTTTAGCACACTTGGCATCAACATTATTGTGTTATGTAATATTGTTAATCATGCAACTGAAAAGTATAAAACTTGGGAAGAAACCAAAAAAACTTGCACATTCACTGGATACGAATCCATACGAATCCATACGAATCCATACACTTGGCATCAACATTATTGTGTTGTGTAATAGTGTGCGTGTGTATAACGGCCTTTTCGATTGGGCCCAACATTAATTCGCATTTAGTAGGCTTTAAGCATATACCAATCCATACGAGAAAACATCAAAGACACTCTTACTGATTTAGAAGGTTTCGTGGGGCCCATTATGCCCTTCTGAAAGTTCCCTTCCCTCCATCACCAATCATTCTGCCAAAAAATATATTAACTTTATTTCCTTTTATTTTATAAAATATTTTTTTTCGATCCCATTTTCTAAATCTTGCTCCTTCTCGTTCCTATATCCGTTTTCGATTTAGGGCACCAATCTTCTGATAAAAAAAAAAAAAGATAAAATCTCCGCTTTTCCCCAATCAAATCAATCCCCCAGGAAACCCCAGAAAATCTTCATCGTCCCCCTTCGGATTCGTTTCCCTCTCTCGATTTACTTCCAGGGTTTACGAATTTGGCTAGTGCTTCTCTCTTCCCTTCCCTCCTCCGTACGCACCCTTACTGTAAGTGTGAACAGAGAAAACTCGCGATTCTAGGGTTCTCGGAGTTCAATTCTGTTATTTTAGTATTGAAATTACATCGATGTTAGCTGAATTCAGAGTCTGGTGTTTACACTGGTTTTACCTGATTCGCTTTTTGATTTCAACAGTGGAGTTGATTGATTTTGTTTTTGGATCCTCGTGATTTTAATAGTTTTCCATTTGTGTATTGTTCTGAATCCTTTCCCAGACTTCAGATTTCCTGGAAGAAGTTCATTTCATGCTTCCTGATTAATTATTTCGCCGTGGATTTATCTATACGAATCTTTATTCATTCAGGAGCCAATTTTCTTCTTTCTGGATGAAGTTTTACTAGTATAATCTTTCAGAGAACGATAATTTCAGTCTTTCTATGTCGTTATACAGTAAATTCCTCTGATGCCGCACCCTTTTTTATTAAGATTTATGCTAAGTATCGTTTCCTGTATCAGTGTATTTTGGTTTGTTTTTCATCAGCTTTGTGATTCATTCAAATGCTATTTATATTCCGTCTCAGATCATAGGCGGTTCGCGGCTTGTCGCCGAATGATATTTTGTCTCACGTGATTGTCAGTTCGTGCAATGTCAAACCTTCATGTATAGTAACCTTCTTTCCTCCAATCATTTATATAATCTGTGGACCTTACCATTTTTCTGTAAAGAAATGTCAGTATCTTTTGCTTAGTTATGCGTGCCATGTCTTTTGACTCTTGTGTTTTTGCCTTTCCAGTCATCTCTCAACGGCTCAGCTTCGAATCTAACAGACGGGTCAGGCAGATCTTTTGCCGCTTCGTATTCTGGACAATCTGGTGCACCTTCTCCCGCTTTCCATCATACTGGTGGGTGTGATAGTTCGTCTTGACACCCTTGTATTGTCTGCTCCGTTCTGAGCTTATGCAGCTTTAATGTTATGCAGGAAATCTCCAAGGACTTCATAATATTCATGGGAGTTATAATGTCGGGAACATGCAAGGTACACTTACATCAAGAAACTCAAGTATGAATAGTATACCATCTCCTGGGGTTCAACAACCTAACGGGAGTTTTTCCAGTGGAAGATTTGCTTCAAATAATCTACCTGTTGCTCTCTCTCAGGTGCATGTGCTTTGATTTTTTTTTAAAAACAAGTGCTCTTGTTCTTATTATGTGTAATGTGTCTAATATCATAGTATGATTCGTTTTGTAGTTGTCTCATGGTAGTTCCCATGGGCATTCCGGAATCCCAAATAGAGGAGGTCTTAACGTTGTTGGCAACCCCGGGTATAGTAGCAACGCAAATGGAGTTGGTGGTTCTATTCCGGGAATTCTCTCCACATCCGCCGGACTCAGCAATCGGAATAGTGTTCCAGGGATGGGAATATCCCAACTGTTAGGAAATGCTGGTCCTCGAATAACAAATTCAATGGGAAACATGGTTGGTGGAGGAAACTTGGGGAGGAATATTAGCTCTGGTGGATTGTCTATTCCTGGTCTTTCTTCAAGACTAAATTTGGGAGCTAATAGCGGATCAGGATTAAATGTTCAGGGACAGAACCGAATGCTGGGTGGAGTACTTCCTCAAGGTATACATGATTTATCTAGTTCCTTCCATTTTCTGTATTTGAGGTTCTTTTGCACATAAGTCGATACAAGTGAGCCTTCTTTATCTTGTTGCTATATCATTGTCACAAACCAAAATATAAATTGTGCTCCATGGAAGACACCTTTTGACTTTTATGATTATGGGTATTTTCAATAGTAACTAAGAAATGCTGTTAGAATTAAGTAAAGACAGTAATTGAATGTTGTAGTCTGTACTTATCCAGACTCGTCTAAGTACGATAAAAGGTAGAGAAAGCAGACTTTGTTTTCAGCTCACATACTCTGGAATTGTATGGAGCTTGTAAGATGAGCTTGTTTACTTTATACTTGACAATCTTATTTGCGTAAATATGCAATAACCTAGCAGCTGCTGTATGTGGATGTGAAAGTAAAAAATCTGATTGTTGTATGGTACAGGATCTCAGGTCATGTCTATGTTGGGGAACTCCTATCATGCTGGTGGCGGCCCACTTTCGCAAAACCACAATATGATGCTCAGTGATCACTCAAACGACAGCTCTCTTTTTGACATCAACCAAGACTTTCCCCAACTGACGAGCCGTCCTGGTTCTGCTGGTGGCACTCAAGGACAACTGGGTACTCAATTTATCCTAAGATCTTTTGAAATTCATATACTTAATGTAAAAGTAGTTTTTAGAAAAACATTTCCATTTCATCTCTTGTTCCCTCATACTCTTGTGGTGGTGTATCTAGGCTCTTTGAGGAAGCAAGGTTTAGGAGTCCCAATTGTCCAACAAAACCAAGAGTTCAGCATCCAAAATGAAGACTTTCCTGCCCTACCTGGATATAAAGGTGCTGGTCCTTCATTGTCTATAAATTTGTATTGTATTGTGCATGAAATTGGTTTTTGCATATGATGTCTCAGAGTGAAGAATATGTTCTCTAGTGCCACCTATTATGAAATGTTTCCCCTTATGCTTTCTCCAAAATCTCATGAAATTGCGTTTTCAGATGTTCATAATCTTCTTAATTGCCTTAATATTATATTTTATTGCATTCATAAAGATTATAAGATGTTCCCACATGTGTTTCTAAATGCTATAAGCTAAACCTGCTGGATCATTCACAAGCGTAGTAGATTTTTTGCAGGTGGTAATTCTGATTATCCGATGGATTTGCATCAGAAAGATCAACTCCACGACAGTGCTATGTCAATGATGCACTCTCAAAACTTTTCTGTAAGCTTTAGACTGTTCTGAGATTAAGAAAATGTTTTTCTGCCATTTTCTTCTATTGATGGGTAATTTACGTTTGGATATTGCAAACTTGCAGATGGGTAGATCTGGTGGTTTCAACTTGGGGGGAACATATCCGTCACATCGTTCACAACAACAGCCACAACATACTTCATCTGTGAGTGGCAGTCTCTCGTATCCCTATCTGGACTCAAGCCAGGACTTTCCTCTATTTGCATATCTCATATATATAATTATCATTGATTCTTATCTTTGTTACCAGGCTGGTGGGCTACAGGGTCTTGGCTTGAGACCTCTAAGCTCCCCCAATACAGTTTCCAGTAACGGTTATGACCAGATTATCCAGCAGTATCAACAACATCCAAATCAATCCCAGTTTCCTGTGCAACAAATGTCATCGATGAACCAATTTAGAGATTCTGAGCTGAAATCGTCACAGTCGGAAGCAGATCCTTTTTGCTTGCTTGGCTTGTTAGACGTATTAAACAGGAGCAACCCTGAATTGACCTCTCTTGCTCTTGGCATCGACTTAACGACGCTAGGATTAGATTTGAATTCAACTGGAAATCTCTACAAGACATTTGCTTCCCCTTGGACCAATGAACCAGCAAAGACAGAGGTCGACTTCACAGTACCAAATTGTTACTCTGCCACACCACCTCCTCCTCTAACTGTAAGTTTTCATCTGGTCTTGCGAGTAGCACCAACAAATGTATTCCTTCACTCCTTTTCTCGGTTATGTTAACAAATGTGTTATTGTTTCCGTTGGGTGCAGCGAGCAAGTTTCAAAAGGTTCTCCTTCGAGTTATTGTTCTACACATTTTACAGGTATGTTAAGAGATGAGACTCATTTGCCAACTCATGAATAATCTCTTTTTCCAATATAACAGTTTCCTCTTGTTGTTTTTCCAGTATGCCAAAAGACGAAGCACAGCTATACGCAGCAGATGAACTGTATGTTCTCTTTCTTTTTCTGAGCCATAGTCTTTGATTATTCGTTTACTCTGTGCTCTCTTGTGCTGAGGCTTTTGAGTTTGGTTGATATCTTGCAGCTACGAAAGAGGTTGGTTTTACCACAAGGAGCTCAGATTATGGTTCTTCAGAGTTGGGGAACCTTTGGGCAGGACAGCTACTTGTGAAAAAGGAACATATGACTGCCTTGATCCAAACTTGTTCAAAACAGTCAGAAAGGTAAAAAAAACCAACGATAATTGCAGGAAGATGTACACCTTGATACAAGTGCATTTGCAGAGTATTTATTTACTGTATGTTTTGGGATGATTCTTGCAGGAACATTTTGTTCTCCAGTACGAGCACATGGAAAAGAGACCAAGCTTGCTGCAGCATTGACTACATGTAGGTTTGTTCAATTAGTAGCATCTTTACAGTGTAAAGCTTTTTTGTTTTTGTTTTTGTTCTTGTTTTTTACTCTTTATTTCGTGCAAGCTCCATTGTTTAGAAACCAAACCATCTCACATTTTCAATTTTTAACATCAAATTCCCAGTCCCCATAAAAGGTAACACTACAGTTTTTTGTTCTTAATCTTTTTTATGTGTCCAATGATAAATGATCGTCACTACTGGTTCAAGCATGACAAGAATGGGTAATAGTTTGAAATTAGGTCCCATTAATTGGGTCATATAGTGATTGTATTTGCATGCCAATCATAATATGTTGCAATCAACAAAATCTCCACAAACTACTGTATCATCAAAATGGGCCTTTATTAAGGAATACTCCACAAACTACTGTATTACATGCAACAAAAACGGCACGTCGTTTATGTGTTAATTGAGGAATGCACGTCGTCTTGTTTCAACAACCGAAACTTCCTGAAATGCCAAGAAAAATCTGGTCACTGCACCTGTATTCAATAAAGTCTAAAGACTCTCTAGACAACAAACGAAGGTTTTAGAAAAAAGGCACACTTTTTCTATTCAAGAAACTAGAAGAACGTTCTCTCCCTTACCCACTACTTCCTTATATATATGGAGCTCTTGTGACCGATAAAATCAGATCAAAACAGCAGCAAGAAAACTAAGAAGCAAATTAACTCACTTGACAAAAAAAGCAACGATGTCTCTAATTCCAAGCATTTTTGGAGGACGACGATCGAACGTTTTTGATCCGTTCTCACTTGACGCATGGGATCCATTGGAAGGATTCTTCACGCCTTCTTCGGCGTTGGCAAACGCATCCGCTTCAACCGCTCGTGACGTGGCAGCGTTTACAAACGCAATAGTGGACTGGAAGGAGACGCCGGAGGCACACGTGTTCAAAGCGGATTTGCCGGGGCTGAAGAAGGAAGAAGTGAAGGTTGAGGTTGAAGACAAGAACATACTCCAGATCAGCGGAGAGAGGAGCAAGGAGAGCGAAGAGAAAGACGACAAGTGGCACCGTGTGGAGAGAGCTAGTGGGAAATTTATGAGGAGGTTTAAGTTGCCTGAGAATGCGAAGATGGAAGAAGTGAAGGCAACAATGGAGAACGGTGTGCTAACGGTTATGGTACCAAAAGCGCCAGAGAAGAAGCCTGAAGTCAAGTCTATTGATATCTCCGGCTAAGCCATTATATTGTCGATGAAGATGAAGTTTGGTGTGTGAAAATAAAAAGCGTATGTGCTTAAGTTTGTGGTGTCTTGGTTTGTTTTGTTTGTGTAATTGTCGCTTTTTCTAAAATTATGATTGTAGTAAGACCTCAATATAATGAATAAACGAATGTTTCCACTCAGTGCCGGCCCGAACGTATACGACGCCTAAAGCGAGCATAATTTTTTTGCCCTTAACAACAATATGTTTTCTTTGTTTTAAATTGAATCACTTATTATTTTAACATTTAATAATAAAGGAACTTAAGAGTATCAAAAAGGAAATAAGATCAATCAGAAATTTTAATGATTATCAGAAGGCAAAAACCAATCAAAAAACAAATATATCAAAAGGGAGAAAAAAATGACTCCAAGGACTTTCGAACCCAGCACCCGAGAAGATATGAACATCACTTAAACCACTATACCTAAGGGATCTACTTGTTCTTGGCGCCCCTAATTATTGCCTATAATTTGGCGCCTAAAGCTGGTGCTTTACCAGCCTTAGCCACGGGACGGCCCTGTTTCCACTTTCCATAAACCAATCACGGATGTTAGAACTCTCTTGCAATTTCAGTTTGATGATCTCTCATAAACAAAGAGAAACGATTATGGCTTAAGATATCATAAAGTTGGGTTAATAATTACTGAGCCTAAAGGACCCAAAAATATTCCGTGGGCCTCTTGCTGAGATTAGATAAGTTTTTGTACGTTCGCTTATAAAGTAGAATGCGTATCAGTCGCTTAATAAAGCATTAATGAGTGTACATGATAAGTCATAAGATTCGCGATCGTTGTCAACCTTTCTGTTTGTAAGAAATTTATTACTATAACGCATGCTTCCTATTTTTCCGGTAAGCATTAAGCAATCTTTCCTAATTTTTAATGTATCTTAATTGTGTGGACTCGTACCAACTTGGAGTAACAAACCACCAAAATCACATTTAGTCAAAAGACTCATTACATAGATCCAACTTGGCTGATAGCTACTTATGAATTGTCTACTATTGAAGTTTATGTCTTTATATGCTAACTAAATCTTCAAGCGACGGAAATAATAATTGTGTTTTCTTTTGTCGTTTTGATATTAACAAAGTTCCAAAAACAAAATCGAATGATTGTAATCAGAAAAAGAACAATTCAATTAATAATTTAACATATGATATATGTACACGTAACTGAAAAATATAGAGATCCGATAAATCACTGTAAGCAATTTAACCGCACACCACAAAATAAAAAAATATCGCTAAAATATTAAGCAAAATATCACGAGATTCTCATTTAATGGCTACGTCCTCCCCGAGATTTACCCGTAGTCGACGAACCGGTTCCGGATCCGGATCCTTTTGCCGAAACACTCCCGGAGCCTCTGCTTCCGAAGTAAAGATCCGAGAGGTAATTTCCAATGTCTTCAGGGGTATATCTGGCAACATTTACCTTGTAGAACTCGGTGTCTCGGTTTCTCTCGTAAAACTCGGTGCAAACCCGCACGAGTTTCCGACTCAGCGAGATTTTGATCTCATCCCTAAGTTTCGGGTCGGGTATGACCCACGATATCTGTCTCCGGTACGACGCCTCGAACTCTTCGTTGAATCTGGTGTATATCTCTGTAGCCTCCTCCGGCGACATTTCCTCCGCCGGATGCCCCGGTAATGACGTCAGCACTTTCCCCCATGCGAGCTTCTCGAACTTATCTGCGTACTGCTTCACCTTCGCCTCGTGCCTCACCACCCAATCGTCGCCGAGAAGGAGCCTCAGGTTCGACGTCCCGACTTTAACGACGACGTATTGGAGATTGTTGGCGAGAAAGAGGTAAGACAGAGCGACGTCTTTGTACGGCTGAGCTTTGCCGTCGATTTTGCAGAGCGTGAGGAGAATCACCCAGGCGATTCGTACGGACACCGGAGATGAGTACAAGTCCTCCGGATGAGCCTCGCCAGATAAGGATTCCGGCAAGGGCAAGGGAGACGACTCGCTTAGCTTCCAGTTTTCGAAGATTGCGCCGATCGATTCGTTGTAATCGGTGAGGAAGGAGAGGTAATTCATGACGTAACGAGTTAGCGGATGAACGCCGCCGCCGGTAACCGGCGTTTTGGACGTTTCTTTCTGAATCGCCAATTCGAAATCCGTCATCATCGACCTTGCGGCGTCGCCGAGTCTGGCTAGAGAGTTGATCAGCTGAGACCTAACGGCGGCTGCTGAGTCGAAGTAGAAAATCGATTCGACCTCCACGTAGAGATTCGCAAGAGCTTCGTACATATCCAGGTACCGGAACATTTTCTCCGGTGATAATTTCTTGATCTTCGCCGCATATTCCGGGAAAGCGAAAAGGGTTAAAGCTCCGTCTTGCGTGATATCGGTGAAAGAGGATTCGACTATGTTAGTGGAGGAGGAGAAGACATGGTCAGCGAGAATCCTCTCGCCGAAGAACAGAGACCTAACCGCCAATTTCACAGCTCGTAACCACGATCTGATCTTCGATTCGAGAATCTCCCAATCCATCTTCTGAATCTGGTGGAGAGTGAATCGCTCCACCGCCAGATTATGCAGCGTCTCGTCGACGATCGATCTCCGCACGGTTCTGTAAACGCTAACGCATTCCTTGGCGTATCCCGTGGAGATCATACAATCCGCGATCATTTTCAGGTCATCCATGGCGTCGGAATCTCCGCCTGAGAATCTGTGATCGTCGGGGTTCTCCTCGTAAGTGCTCTCGTCTTCGGAGTCGGAGATGCTGGTGGTGGTCGAATTGCTGAATCTGGAAGATCTGCAGGACCGTACGGAGACGGATTCCGGATCCAGATACTCCCGATTCTCTTTCAGGACGCGTTCAAACTCCGATTCGAGAAGCTTCATCGCCGATTGCATCAGATTCTGCGCGTAGATCAGCTTCTCGGAGGAAGGATTAACGGAAACCAAACGGTGCATGGTGCTCTGCAGATGCTTAACGGCGCTCGCAAACTCCTCCGCCTCACGGCGACTGTTGGTGGAGAAGAGGAATTCGTCGGAAGAAGAAGTCCATTTGGATATGACGGTGGTGATGCCGCTCATACACTCCTGGACAGCTGCTTCGGCGAGCGACTGGTGAGCTGGTTGTTTCTCCGTCGGAGATGATGGTCGGAACAAGTGCTTCCCCATTTTCTGTAGTCTTTTATTTCTGTGAAGAAGATAATTTGTTTTGTTTTAACTTCTCTGGTTTGTGTGATTGTTTCTAATCAAAGTGAAGAAGATAAGAAGAGGAAGGTAGAGGAAGAGAGCAATGTATTTATAAATATATCTTATAAAGTATTATTATATAGATACAGGAAGGGTGTTGGTCAATGAAATGTAGACATATGTACATGTGTATGTCTGTGTGTACGTATAGATATGTGGAGGAGAAATGTTCATTAGTCAAACGCGGTGGCAAATACGACATGACATTGATAAAGTCAAAGCAAAGAGGTTAGTTTGGTCAATTCTGACGAGGTATTTACATTTATGGCTTTCCTCTATCTGCAGCTGTGAATTTTTTTTCTTTAAAGTTACCGTTTCAAATAGAAGTACGATTACTATATTAATTGTAATTTTATCGTATTTAATGCACCAAAAAGATCACAATTTTTCTTTTCTTTTTCTGTGGATTTGCAGTTATGTGAAGAACTTTTTACAGACTAACGTTGTCTGTCAGTCTTAAATAGTTACATGTCACGAAATTGCAAAAACTAGTGAGTTACAGTAGTATATTAACTGTAATCCTTGGCTTTTTTGGGTAAGTACGTCACCAAAAATTATCGAGAAAACAATGAACAATTATTTTGGGCTGGGAGTTGAACACAAAGATGAAAGATAAATAAAATTAGGTTATGAATTTAACACTGCCAGTCTATACAAAAATATCGGAAGTTATGAATTTTAAATTCTTGGACACTCTTGTGCAAATATCAGAAAGGACATAAAATTTTACGAATTGAATAATATGAAGGTTAATGTTGGTCCGTGTCCGTGTGTTACGGAATGTTTCGTCTGTTTTATTCATAAATTTGTTTGACAGATCTGTAGGGGAAAAACGATTTATATTTGAAAGTAAATGCATCTCTCAATTACTAGCTTTCTACAATTTTTACATTATTTTTAGTTAGCTAGCTTTATACGAGTTTGATATTTTGGGAAACGAAGACTGTGAGGAAGGTTCAAGGTTTTTGCAACCTGCCGCCACATAAATTGAAATCCACAGTTTTTAGAAGTTGTTCAAAGATGCTAAATAGCCATTATACGACTACTAATTCATTTTGTTTTCTTATAACAGGGGCCGGGAGAGATCAGAGATGCCAATACAAATTTTCCATCCAAAACCAATTTTTAAATATAAATTTTTATCAAGTTTCTAATACTCCAAAATATGTTAACATTCGAATCTTCTCAGTGCAGTTTTAACTTTTAACTATGGTCTATGGTTAAGTCATTATTAACTTTTCAAATGACATGAATTGTTCAAAAAATCTGCATGATCTGAAAACATTTTTGCTAACGTAGTCGAATCAGCTGTCTTAAAAATTTCTATATACAACCGAGATCTAATTAATTAAGTAAAGTGATATAGAATGACAGCACTAATCAACCAACAGTCCTTTTAACTAACAAAATTCAACCGACAGTCAAATGAAAACGGAAGTTACAAAATTCAACGTGGTGTACATAATATAATCATATGCTTAAAGAATATTTGAAACTACTCTCACTATTTTATACTATTTGGTTCTGAAGTTAGTTACCTAGAATGAAAAACACAATAATTAGCTTTCTTCCGTCGTGGAAAAGAAGTAGAATCATTCGAAAACAAGAAAAAGATGATGAAAAAGAAAGAGAATCTAAAGATGGTTGAAAAAGTTTTTCAACACGTGAGTCGAGTGTAGCAATTTATTACCGACGAGGATAAAGCTCTATGTATGGTCCTCCTTCTCCCATGTCCCCTACTACGGATTTTGATTAGACAAGCGCCCACCCACTTGCTTTCTTTCTTTCTTTTTTGAGCACTTCGTTTTGTTTTTTTGTCCGAGTAATAATATACAATTGACCTAACTAAGTTTGACCGCTTATTTACGGGTCTATCCAAATAAACCTGTTGAACTTATTAATAGATAGTCCATCAAAGACTACTTGTTAATAGAGATATATTTTTCCATGATTTGTTTGTTTAAGAGATCATCATTGCTCACGTCGTAAAGATGATTGATATCATTATCGGTATTATTTGTGAGATTTTGGGTCAGCTCTCATGAACTAAAATTAGCAAAAGCAATTCATATCATAATTGGTATTAATTGGCTTTCATCTCATGAAATAAGAGGGTGATATATATATATATATATATGTTCTCATTCTATGTTGTACCGTTTCTTATTTCATACCGATTCCAACTTTGGTAAAGTTTATCATTTATAGTTATATACTCACCTTAAGACAAAAATAGCTAAGAGAATTTTATTCGATTGGGACTAAACTGAATTTAGCCGCATGATCATGAATACTGATTGCGAATGTTATATGTGGAATCTTGTGTGTTTAGTCTGACAAAAACGAGTTTTTATGGATTCTATTTCTGCCCCAATCCACATGTTTCATGGTCAACTTTCTAAGAGCCATTTACTATATAGATCCTATTTTAAACTGATTCTTGACATGCCTCTTACAATATGCATATATTTCAACCATACACCCCACTCTTATTGGGTTTTTTTCCTACATTTTTCTTAAGATAAAGTTCTCACTTTCTTCGTGACAACGTATACAATATAATTAAGGAAAGTCCCGTGTACGTACGCATAAATTAGTTACATACTCCCACTATATATTCATAACAATTTTGAATTGCATTTTATCGCGACTATATGCAGTATGCAGTATGCACACATCCAAAATGAATATAAAGAACACATATGCAACCATGTAGGTATTAGTTAAGTAGACCTTCCTTATATACGCCTCGTTTGACTTTGATTTAACAATTGTGAGTTGAACGAAACTACACATCACGCAAAATGTTTTTTGTTTTTTGTTTTTTTTTTTGTTTTTGCTAAAAGGCATCACGCCATATGTTGCTTATAGAAACTTTCCTTTCTATTATTTCATATTTTAAGACCAAATATGAATTATTTTAGAATATTTAATTTAATGCAAGGTGTGAATTTTGGACCTTCCATTTTGACGTCGTCTTACGTTTACGAATTACGAATCAATTGCTTCATCAAGAAATCGTCTTTGGTCTTTTTTAGTTTTGTATTGTTATTGTTTCATGTTCGGTTATGATCAAATAAGATAATAGTACCATATTCTATGGCTCTAAACTGACACAAACAAGGGAGAAACCATATACATAGAACGAAAACTAATTATACAATCTAATAAACTAGTTTGAAATATATTTGTGTGCAAACTTTTGATCATTATTTTTCTTCCAATTCCTTGAATAAATTTACAGACAGTTAACGAGCTATAACACACACTGATCATGCGCTTTTACAACAAATTGCTAACTTATAAGTTATAAGGATTATTTAATTTCATCGGTTGAAGTATTCAAGTATATATATGTAGAAATCAAGAAGAAGTCCGCGTAATAAATATAGTAAGACTGATAGATACTCATCAGCGTCATCGCCTTTAAAGAGAAGAAGACCTTGTTATGTATAATGTTTACTAGATCAATGCTTCTCCCTTTCTTCGGATTTGAACCATTCTTCTGAGATAACCAATAATATTTTGTTACGGTGCTCTCTTTATAATTTAACTTTCTTGAATAGTACTAAATTTTCCAAAGCTAGAAATACAAAATATGTAGTTTTAGAAGTATAAAAAGAGTGACAAAAAAGGAAAGCCTGGCTGTTGGGAGAATCAGTCCGATGTCTCATTCTCAATGGCTATATAGAAATTCTGACCAACTACAATCACTTTTTCATCTTTCACATATGATATCTAAAATTCAAAACATATATTAGCATGTATAGACTATAAACTATCATATATAAATAGATGCAAAGGTTCTCTCTTAAGAACCCTCAGCCTTTTCGTACTGCGGAAGTTCTGTAGGCGGCGGTTGATTTTGTGATATTTTATTGTTGTTCAGTAAGGTTTTAGCGTACAAAGACCCGAAAACGATGACCTGATCAAAGAATTTGGTTAGTAATTGCAGATAAAATGGTTCATGTTCCGATTTTTTTTTTTTTGTAAAAGAGTCTAAGATATTACCGAGCCGATACATTGCTCCCAGCTAAGCGGATGAGAGAACCAAATGCATGAGAGCATGATGCTTGCAAGCTTTATTAAGACGGATTATTTGAGTTAGAAACGGATTGTGTGTTTGTTATTAAGACGGATTAGTCTGACTGAGATCGAGTTTGTTTTATTACCTGTCTCGTCGTCATGATTGCAGCGAATGTAAGAGCACCAAATGTCCTAATGGTGTAGGAAATGAAGAACTGGCTCGCTGTTGCAACCTGCACAGTAGTCTCTAGTAAGTTACAGAGACAAGAGAGGAAGATTGTATGATAAGATGTCAATGAAGCCTTTTGTTTCGGATCATAGAATCATGGATTTGTTTGCACAAAACTAAACTCAAATTCTGTCTCATGAATTATACATGTCATCTTGTGGACCTATTCGACTAATTTGGACGAATCATGATACTGTAATGACAAAGTAGAAGAACAGAGGAAACTGAAACTTACTGTGGAAAGCAGAGCGATGTCGAGTAGACAATCTCTATGCCGAGAAACAAAATCTACAGCAAGTAGTAAATGGCCTTGCAATACAAGTCCTACAAAATATAAGATTTACAGAATGATAAGCAACGACCATGATTGACCAGATAGTGTTCTTCTTTTATGCTAACGCACTGAGGTTTATGCTGAAGAAAAATATTCTGAACGAGAAACACAAAACAGAGTCGGAAACAGAGGAAGCTTAGGAAAAGTTGCAGCTAATTACATGTTAATATCACTAACATATGACAAGGCTTGAGCCTAGTAATGATCGGCTTAAGCTTAAACCAGGTCGCTGTAGAGGAGAACAAAAGAGAAAAAAACAAAAGAAAAAGAATGAGGAGAAACGTCTTCTTTCTATAGAATATTTTTGTGAGAAAGAAAACGACCTATCCGAAACAAACAGGTCCAGTGTTCAGAGATAATGAAAGTCACAGAAAAAGATCAATGGTCCAGTGTCCAGAAAAAAAATGAAAGCGACAAAAAAAAGATGCCACTCTTACAGTAACGATTGCAGCAACAATTAGAAGTCTCACCAGTGAAACTCAGAACACAGGAACAAAGTGTTGTGTAGAATATTTGGTTATGTATCTCCATATTATATCCTTTAAAGAGTTTGTCTTGGAATGTGCTTGTAAAGCCATCGAACCTGTTACATAGCCAGTTACCAAATAACACAATCATGATTCATGCATGACTCGTGTGCGTAATAACAACAAAGTACCGAGATTCCTATCTTAAAACCAGACAACAAAATCTTAGGATATCACATACCCAAGATAACCAGCCATAAGGGAAACACCCCAAACAGTATTTTCCCTTCCCTTATTGTACGGACTAATATCATCTCCTGCCTACAAGCTCAGATTTAACATACACAAACATCAGTTTCATGGTGACTGAGGTACTCATAACTAAACCGAAGCCTTTGAAATTAATTGAATAATGAGTCTAAAGCAGATTTATACCGGAAAAAGAATGAAGACAGAGCAGCCAAGAGTCACCAGAAAAGCTACTAAATAGTCAAATCCCTTGTACTTCTTCTGCATGATGAGTGTTCCCCATACCTGCATAGAGCACAAAGATTTAAAAAACCGGTGATGCTAAACTCAAAACGGTGATGCTAGAGGCCAAACTTACCATTACTGGTATCATTTTGGCACATTTTGCAAGAGTTTGGACTGGGAAGCTCACATACTTGAGAGCCTGGAGGCATAACATACGGAAAACGCATTAATCATAAAAGCAGACATACTTTAAGAGCAGAGGTGGAAGATAAAATCGTACCTCATATTGGCATGTTGTGGTTAAGATGTTAGTGACTGATATAAGGCAGTATTTGTAAACCGGAGCTACAGGATCCAAAACTTTCTTGCTCGCCTACAAACGAAGAACCCAAACAGAGTTCTTAAAACTTTGGCAATACGTATATGAACATAAACACACACAAGTTTGGGTTTTGCTGGTTTTACCAGTAAAGCACCAGCAGAGACAGCTGATGTAGTGAGCCGATTGCAGAAAACCAGAAACAAAGAGTACTTAAAGAACTCCTTGTTCAATCCATAAGGAACTCTCATTATCTTCTCCTGCAAAATAACAAGCAAAACAAAACAAAAAACCCACAAAGAAATTTCGGATCTTTAGCTAAATACTTTATCAAAAAAAGAATCTTTAGCTAAATTCCAAAGACAGAATTTTGTATTGTATTATGAAAACACACAAATGGACCTGAAGAACACCGTAGATAACAAGAGTAGACATAATGCCGGAAACCGCGAAAACGCCTTTCCATAATTTGTTCTCCTTCTCTCCGTTTACTGTCTCCGGCTCAGCCATGGCCGATTCGCAATGTAAGCGTGCGAAACCACGGTGATTTCACCTTCTGAGCTCAATACAACGGTCGATCCGGTAAGATCGGAGAAATGCGGATCTCCGTCTGAAACAGATTAGCCGGATGAATTTCTCCGGCAACTCGATCCGATTTGCTCCACCGTCGTCACTCCTCTCCTTTCCTTCTTCCTTCAGTTGGTTGGGGGATTTTCTAAGGATCCGCCACGTCAGCACTCGTAAATGCGAATGTACTTTAAATGGAAATTTCAAAAGGTCAAAGACCTTCCAAACAAGCTAGCGGGTTTCCGTTTTTGTTTCAAAAGTTTTTTTTAACTAAAAAGTGTGGCCCCCGCAGAAAAAAACAAAGAAGATAAAGCCATTATTTTAAAAGTGTGGTCGTTATCGTATTTTTCCAAATCTGCAGATATGGTTACGAAAACAACTCAACGTAGACGACAAGGAGAGTGTCCATCTTATAAAGAGATATATTGTATTCTACTGTATACGTTTCTTTCATGTCCTTATCTTATCCTCTGTTTTTTCGTATCCAGTAGATAGATGGCATCTCTGTTATCTCCTCGCATCTTATTAGCACACTCCTTCACTAATCCAAGGTTTGATTGATCTTTTATATAACTTTTCTCACTCTTTGTTTCTGTAGTTGTCTCGTTGGAAAAAAAAAAACAGTGGCTGTTTGGCTCGTATAGGTCGCTTTCTAGGTTTGCTGCTACTTCCTGGAGATGGGTTAATAGTACCCCTTCTTGGGAGATCAAGGCTAGTCATGAGAATAAGAGAGGAATAAATGAGTCGTCGTCGTTTGATTCTGCTTCATTCGAGAAGACAGTTGACGTGGAAAACACGCAAGAGAGTAGTGTTGATTTCTTCGTTTGTGACGCAGAGGGTGATCCAGATTGTCCTACTCGAGGTTATTCCTCTATCGAACATGCTCTTCAAGCTCTACGACAAGGGAAGGTTTGTTCTTGGGGATTTTTCATAATTAAGACCATTGTTTAATATATCTGTTTTTTTAGGTTTGTACGTACAGATACATTTCTTTCTTATGTTTTCAGTTTGTGATCGTCGTTGACGATGAAAATGGGGATGTTCAAGGGAATCTGATCATGGCGGCAACTCTAACTAGTCCAAAAGAGATAGCCTTTATGATTAAGAATGGTTCCGGGATTGTCTCAGTTGGGATGAAGAAAGAAGACCTCGAAAGATTAAACCTTACACCTGAAATGGTAGATGACGAAGATTCCTCTGCACCAACTTTCACCATCACCGTGGTAACACTTTTGCAAATGTTATTCTCTAGAGGGTTTCATGCTTCTGAGTTGTTGATAAAGTTTTTGGTTTACAGGATGCAAAATCAGGAACATCATCAACTGGTGTATCAGCTTCAGACAGGGCGATGACAGTTCTTAGGCTTTCGTCTCTCCAAGCTAAACCAGATGATTTCAAGAGACCAGGTCATGTGTTCCTTCTCAAGTACAGAGACGGTGGAGTTCTTAGGAGAGCAAGTCACACCGAAGCTTCAGTAGATCTTATGATATTGGCTGGTTTACGTCCCATCTCAGTTCTTTCAGCCATTCTTGATCAAGAAGATGGGTCTAAGGCTTCTCTACCTTATATGAGAAAGCTTGCTTCCGAACATGACATTCCCATTGTATCCTTGACTGATCTTATCAGGTAAGATGAAAAGAAAAAAATGTATTAAGAAGACAGATAACAAGCTAAGTAGACTTTGGTTAATTTTGATATACTCGTAGATATCGAAGAAAGCGAGAGAAGCTTGTTGAGAGAGTCACGGTGGCTCGTTTGCCTACCAAATCGGGTCTTTTCCAAGCTTACTGCTACCGATCAAAACTCGATGGAATCGAGAATATCGCCCTCGTTAAGATAAACCAAACACCACTTGCTTCTAAATATGTAAAAAGAGTATTTGATTAGGTCTTGCGTTTATTTTTGTTCTGAATCTTAACCAGGGAGACGTCGGGAATGGTCAGGACATTCTGGTACGAGTACACTCAGAGTGCTTAACCGGAGACATATTTGGTTCGGGAAGGTGTGATTGTGGTAAGCAGTTAGAGTTAGCCATGGAGCTAATCGAGAAAGAGGGAAGAGGAGTTGTTGTGTATCTCCGTGGCCACGAAGGAAGAGGCATTGGTCTTGGTCACAAGCTTAGAGCTTATAACTTGCAGGACCAAGGACACGACACTGTTCAGGCCAATATTGAACTCGGACTAGCCATTGACGCTCGTGATTACGGTATCGGTGCTCAGGTCAGCCATAATACAAGATCAAAATTTCATTCGGTTTGGATATTTGAAAGAAACGTAAAGTCCACGTTATATATCTTAATTTTATTGGATATATTATATGGTCTTAAACGTAGATCCTTCGGGACATAGGAGTGAGAACAATGAGGCTGATGACGAATAATCCGGCCAAGTTCACGGGACTGAAAGGGTACGGACTCGCGGTAGTTGGCCGTGTGCCGGTGGTGACAACAATCACTAAGGAGAACAGAAGATACATGGAGACAAAACGCAAGAAGATGGGTCACGTTTATATCTCTGATATCGATCAGCCTTTGGCATGACCATAATAATCAGCTGTTGGTAAAAACGAAGATATTTGGGAAATTACCAAAGATGAAAAGCCTTCCAAACCTGATTTGGAGCAAGAGCCTAGCAAAATCAATAGTCAATAGTACACGATGTAAAAAAAGACTATTGATTATGAATAAAATTAACATTTGAGAGGATTGAAGCAAAGTTATGTCTTTTGAGCAGAAAAAGAATTATTTATGTAAAAAATTGAGTGAAATCAAATTCTATTCCTTTCTTGTCCAGTAATTCTTCGATTTTCTTTTATGGATAGAAATGAGTGAAACCGTCACTTGACACAATAACCGGTTTATTCGAACCGGAGTTCGAATCGTAAAGAAGGGACGAAAATAATCACCCAACTTACAATAACCGCACTGTTAAATCTCGTAAAACGATCGATTTTGCTACTCTAATCTCTGCCTTTTTCCAGTTAACATCGTTTGATCGATAACCGAACTCGAACCAAACCCAAATCTCTTAACCGAACCAGAACACGTCCCAGAATCACATCGCCCCGACGCGCCGCTACTACTGACATCAGCGTGAGATCCTCTAAACGCGATAGGAGTGGGAGGAGGTAAATCAAAACGCTGCGATTGCGTTTGAGGCGGTGGGTTTACCCAATTTGGAAGCGGTCCCGCCACGAGAAGCGTTTGAAGCAGCGGCCCAGCCTCCACCACCGCTTGCAAAAGCTTTCCCGTCTCCGGAAAAGCTTTCCCCATCACGAGAAAGTCAAGAGGATCGAGCTGGTGATTGTTAGCCGTTGGATCTTCGATGATCATCGACGGCTGAGAAGGATGAATATAGAGGAAGCTGGAGAGCTCTGAAGAAGAAGGAGAAGAAGATCCATCATGAGAGAGGCTGTTTGATTCATTGATGCTTCTTGAATTTGGGATTTGGGTTTGGATGAGAAATTGAGATAATTGTTGTTTAGCTTCGTCTCGTTCTTGCTGAGTGAACTTGAGGAGATTGAGAAGGTGGTTGACTTCTTCTCTGTGTGTTCTTGATTTCTCGCTGGCTTCCATTTTCAGTGTCTCTAGTTCACAGAGAGTGCTCTGAAGATTCTGGCTCATCTCATCAATGCTCTGCATTTGAAACAAGAATTAATATCGAAGAAAATCAAAGTAGCCTAAACAGCAAATGTAATGATGATACCTCTTGATAAAGCCAAATAGAAGAATATAGGTCGTCCATTGATCAGTGTCGTCTGTGTTTTTGTTATACTCTGTTTTAAGACTATGAATGATCCCTTACAGTGATTGATATATATATTTTTTTTTCATGACACAATGAAGTCTTTTACTAAACGTAAAAAAAAAAAAAAAAATCTTATTTATTCAAAGTTTTTTAACCATATACAAGTTTCAGTCTTTTGTTTAGTTAAAGTGGTTACAACTTTCATATTTGATCATAAGGGTAAAAAATATATAAGAAATTGCCTTGACTTATTAGAGATTCCTAAACACGTAACTTCCCTTTTAATTACCAGATAACTGCAGTGGATTCTCGTGAGCAAACTTACAAAAAGATATGTAAATTCAGACAGGTCCAGTTTAGGTCGCAGTATATTGTAAAATATTCATTTTTGTTTGTATGTAGACTTATACTAGATTGGCTTGTGGACTGCCCAAGAAATATGTTTGATATTTTAATGTGACATTGTTTTTCTTGCGATAAATGTATACCTTGAATTGTTATATACAGTATTTAGATATTGCTTACTTTACCTAGCTTTCATTTAGATCGTACACTATACATTTCATTGTTATGCAAATATTCTTTGCGCACATAATACTCAAAACAGTTTTATCGAGCTTCGTGGTATGATTTTCAAAGTTTTCTTCTTCTTTTTTTTCACAAGGAATTACAATGTTTCACACTTAAACGGCTCACGGTCACTTGCTTAGCTTTAAGACGTTTCTCTTCTTAAAGCAATGCAGACCAATACATAAACTCGGACTCTTGTTGTCTATAGTTAACTGAAGGAAACACATACCATAAAATGACAAGGAGAAAAAGACCTTGAGACTCCTAAATCCTAATCTATACACAAATAAACTATATTGGTAATTTTTTACAATTTTCTGTGAGCTATACTTACAATAGTCTTTTTAGTTGGCCTATCAAACTTATGGAACTCGGGATGGTGGCATTTTCTTGGACGGCACATAGCAACAGTGATACAAGTCATATGTGGACAAGACTCATCTTTCATGACTTGGACCTTAAAATGAAATCTATTCCACGTGTCTTCACTTTTGATTTTGAATGATTCGTCTAAAAGTCGACTTGACAATACTAAATGCTTTGACTAGCAAATCCCAACCAGTTTGAAGTTATCTTCAAATGTTTTGTCATAAATTAGACTTTCTCGACTCTCCCAAAGATCAATCGTTCCATACTTAGAATGGTCGTGGTCCACAAACAGTTGGCACAATTTGCTTTTCAGTCTCAATCATTTTTGCTGTCGGATGCTTCAGCTCCAACCATATTTGATTGACTAATAGAAGGACTTAATCTACCGATAATTTTTTTTGAAGTTGGTTCAGCAGATGACAATTGTGATTAGCATGTAGTAGTTTTTTTATTCAGCATACATAAATTCTGATCCGTAGTAAAATGGACAAATAAGGACACGTTGTTTTCCTTTAACAAAAAAGGACACGTTGTTTTTTTCAGTTGAGTAAATAAGAGTGTTACAAGGAATCACATGTGAATCAAACCAACCATAGTGGCGACACTTTTGAACAATAATCACAAACTTTTATCATTGGTGGTTCCGGCCAATTAATAAGAACTTTCTCTGATAACAACGTACTATAGAAATTAAAGTCGTTCTAAAGATTGAGCACCTTTTTCAATATTAATGGCGAACACATACCTTGAGTTGCACGAGTCGTTGACTGGTAATCAAAGCTGCAGCAGAGGAAAACGATATAGTTCCATTAAATTCAAAATACAATGAAACTAATTTAGTTCGTCGACCAAAAACTAAAATCATTAAATTAGTTTTGACTGAAGACGAACTTTCTGGTTTTAATTAGTTAGACTGAAAAAGAAAGTTTGTTAAATTCTTCAGACTTTTTGGGGGACAAGAAGTTAGTGCACAGAGACACATACCTGAGGAGAAGATTCATGATCGAATGCATATTTCACGTTCTCTTTCTCTTGCCGTGATGCTTGCCTGCTTTGCCAAGCTTGGACTTTCTTTGTTTGAACAGCTGCAGATAAAGCTTCAACCAAAGGAACGGGTATACCAAGAGGACGCCCTGAACAAACATGCCATGGACAAATAATAATGGTTCATTATTGGAAAAGCTAATGATTATGACGATGATATCTAAAAATGGGATTATGAAAGAGACCAAGAAGATTAATACAAAAAAAGACATTTTCTGAAACAGAATTCTAAAAACGCTGCTTAAAACATAACGTGCACACAGCTTCATTAAGATGCATATCAGCATATCCATAAACGATACTTGAGGCAAAAGGGTTTTGTTGAAGGAGACGAAGAAGGAAGCGATGAACATACCCAAAGGAAACTGTAGTAACTGAAGGGGAAAACAGAGAAGAAATTTGCATAGAGATTCCTTTCTTTAACAAGTGGAAGCGCTTTGTACATGATCATCACTGCAGAAACATGGTCAGCATCAACAAGAAGAAATGAAAGAAGAAGTCAGGCTTCAGAGAGCAATACATATACACTTTTAAAGCACTCACATTCACCCGTTAGCCCCGTTGGATAGATGATGATGAATCCTGTGTACCTGGATTTGTATAACTCATTATGCAATCACGTATACACAATACATGCATCAGATCAAAACACTACTATAAAGCACTATGTATTATTACCTGAGATAGATTAGCCAATAGGGACATGTACCGAGGCAAGTTAAAGCATAGTGAGGGTATCTGATCATCTGCATCCAAATCCATCACTCAGCTAAACACACCTTCAAAAGATAACACAACTATTTGAATGTAATAACATCATTGTTCCACCTAGACATTGCTCCCTTCTGCTAAAAGATTTCTCTCTTAATCTACTCTAATCACTGCTAATGTATGTTCAAAAGTGACCAGAACATTATTTCTGTCTTGTTGTTGTAAAGATTGATATATAAGACAATGCGAAGATCAAACTCACTTCGCCGATACACCAAGCTACAAGTGTTATTGACAACCACGGCGAATCCTGGACCTAAAGAAATGAATGTGAAAAAAAGAATTACACTGCTTGCTTTTGCTGAAACTTCTTTTATTTTGGTTAGGAGTAAAAGTGAAAAACTACAGGAAACCTCTTTGATCTGTCCAACAATAGCCAAAATGAAGTGTGTTCTTCCACTCCACTGCATCAGTGGAGACAAGAATCCACTCGGGACAATTCCTTTAAAATCCAAAGGGAATCAATCAGTCTTTCAATTCATAATTCATTCAAAAAGGGAAAAAATCAACAAACATCAAATCATTTCAGTATTATTATTACCAATGGCTCCATGAAGAACTTCAAGAAAAGAAGCAGTTTGCATCACACCTGAACCAATCAAAAACCGACAAAAAAAAAGATCATTTTCAGAAATTTTAAACTAATCAATCGAGAACGAATATTCAGCAGAAGAGTAAGCGCCAAATATCGAAAAAAAATCGTAAGCGCTACAGAAGAAGAAGTTGGCTTCTCACTTATCAAATATCCAGCAGAAGAGTAAGCGACATTGATTGTATTGTTCGACGGAACGCTGTTGACGATACTCAGAAGCGAAATCGTCCTGCCGAAAAACTCAAATCTCATGAATAAATGACGGAAAAGAGAACAGAGTGACAACGAGAAGAAAGAGTGTGAGACAAACCATGCTGAAGCTTGGAGAAAATTGTAAGCAAACAGATACGACTTCACGAAAGGCGACATCTTCGATTAAAAAAAAAAAAAACCCCGGCGGAGGATTGTAGATAAGACGGCGGCTCGAATAGTGTGGCTTGCTCGTCTGAATAGCATTCTGACGGCGGATTAAATTCGAGTGACGACGTCACGTGTTTGTGTGGCCGTGAGTCACTCGTACAGTAATTTCGGTTAGGCGAATTAAAATTTCAGCTACAATTAAATATTTTTTACACTGAAGTACTCCTAAAGTCTATTTAGTTTCTATCGAACCTCAAACTATGTATAATTGATTAAACATCCTCTTTTAGTGAGCGCAATCCCAGCGAATGATATTTGATTCTAATTAACAACTTAGTCCTTGTTATTAGTCGTTGTTTTAAATTTTAGATTTTATCTTTTTTTTTTTCTGGAGCGCGCGAAAACTCAGTGTCCATACATACAGATTCAAAACCTTTCAAGGGAATATGAACACTGCATGCAATTCGGTGAGAATCTTTTGTCGACTCAAGTTTGACACTAATCATCATTCGTTAATCGCGACGATCTCATATAGGCCAATTTGGTAATTGGTTAGTGTTAATTTTTTTATGGCTAGCCAGTAGCCATAGAGTTTCTATTCGTTTCTTTTGAAGTTGAGTTGCACTGTTATAATGATCTACTGCTGATTGAATAATATGATGCCTGGATTCATATATCCACATCCCTTTTTACACACTCTTCCAATAACTTTGGGTGAAAAGGAGATAGTCTTATATATTGGGTGTATAATATTTATGGATGTTTTGTGTATGATTATGAGACTTTTACATAGTTGAGTTTTTCAGTCTGTGGATCTTAATTTTTTTTTATCTCTCCATTTTTAATTGTTCTTGGTGAGGCAAAGTGGGCAGGTAAAATCACATTATGAAAGATATATCATATATTCTTAATTGTTATCTCCAAATTATCACCAAGTTATTATATGCCAATTAAAAGATTCAGAATACTTGTTTGGTGGGAATCAGCCAGTCATTTCATATTTGCTTATTCTACAATTTACTTCTTTTGTTTATTAGTGAGATGATCCTTTTTCTTAGTTGATAATAGTTGCTTGCATACTTTTAAGCAGCCATCTTTTTCTTTTTTCCATTGAAACTTTAAACAGTTTATAAAGGAAAAGCTGAAGCTGCAATCTCTTAGTGGTCTCATATAATATAAAGAAATAAGAACGGATATCTTACCATAAAGACTACAGAGTGGGAACTGATCTTTTATCATGCATGGAGCAATTACTTAAACAGAAGGAAAAAAATCATACTCGATTTGATCAATAAGATGATAAAGTAGAAGCATACATTCTTTTTTTTCACAAAGTTGGCTTAAGCTTTACAAGTCAAACACATTCTCTTGATTATTTAGCAGATGAATATGCCTTGTTCACTCATGTTGCTACTTGCTTGATTCTATTTTTCTTCCTTCTCATCTATGACTTCCTTATGGGTCAACATTAATGTCTAATTATGATTTCTATGCACAGAAACATCAAAATATTCATTTTGGAAGCAACGTTCTGACTTGTATTACAATAGTATCCATGGAAAAGCATCTCTCTAAGAAGAAAAAGATGGATATGACTTTTTTTCTTTCTTTCACTCATTCTACAAACTAACATACTTGAAGGAAACAGAGGCATAGGATGATGATGATGGTGACTACACATGAGATCAGTACATTGGGAGGTGATGTAAAGTCATGAAAAACTACTACAGTCGTTTGATAATATTCATATATATATGCTACACATATAAACAAACATTCCAAATGAATCAAACACCTAGACTAAAGACGACCACGACGATCTACCATGTTCAAAACTGATAGGAAACTGATCAATAGCAAAAGAAGACGTTATCTTACTTTCATCAGCGTCCATGTTCCATATAGACTCCAAGGAGCTTTCCCATGCCGGAGAAGCCAGTGGAGGGAAGTTCAAGTAACAGCTCTGCTCTGAGTAGTACATGTCTTTCACCGGTTTGATAATGTTTGCTCCAGACTGATCAATCTCTCTCCATATGTCATCCATCGAGTAGTATCCTTCATCTTCGCCTTCTTGACCCATTTTCCCATTGGATCCTCCACTGTCTTGAGTAGTCGCAGTTGTCATAGACGATGAGCAGCAGTTTGAAGATGATGAAGTTGGAGACATAGGAGGAGGACGCTTCTTCTCTTGAGCCTTCTTCCTCATATGAGTCCTCCAGTAATTCTTTATCTCGTTATCTGTTCTCCCCGGCAATTTCCGAGCTATTTTCGACCATCTGCGTAAGAACAGTTGCAAATATAAGAAAAACAATAAGAGAGAGAGGTTATAATTGATAAACAGTTTTTTATTTATTGTTTCTCTGTTTCATGCTGACCTATTTCCCCATTTGGCGTGAAGCTCAAGGACAAGACGCTCTTCTTGAGGAGTCATCTTGCCACGTTTGAGACCAGGGTGAAGGTAATTAACCCACCTTAACCTGCAACTCTTTCCTGTTCTGTTTAAACCTACAGCCAAAACCAGGTCATATCTTTAATGGAAGGTCCTTTCCAAAGACCACCCATTTCTCCTAAAAACAACAAGCCTATACCTATTCTTATGTTTCTCCCTCCACCTTCAAACCTGAAACTTTCGCTACAAAATCCCATCTTCGATCCCCGAACAAGTGGACAAAGTTCACCAACAGGATGTCCTCCTGTTCTGTCCACGGTCCTTTACGGTACTCTTCTTGCACCACTGTTTTCATCTCTCTCTCTATTACTTCTCTCTATCTCTCTCTCTCTCAGAATAGTTAAGAAATGTTACTTCTCACTTTCTCAGCTTTGGTTTATGGGAACCTATGGCATCTTGTGGCCAAGATTTATATAAGCCAACTATAACACTGTGTTGTGTCTACGCGATATCACACTCACATTTATTAAAATTCTCTAATGATTTGTTTTTCTAATCTTTACCGTCCATATGGTGAGAGATTATGCTGATGATAATGTGGGGTCTCTTGTTTTTATGATGCCATCAAGCCATTAGAGCATATATTTTATTTATTTTTTAAAGAAAGAGGAAATGATCGTTAATAGAAGATTGATGTACACTGATGTAACACTCCCATTAAAATTGCCTTTTCTTTGTCTTTTTCTGTGTTGCAATAAGAACACTTTCTTATATTTTCTTTGGCAGGTCTCAATAGTTTCATTTGCACTTCCTCTCTCGCGTGTCAGTAAAATGTCAAGTACCAGTGGAGGGAATAAGGTAAACTATATGATCAAACTGTTATCTAAAAACAAACAAAATTTTAGCTTTGTTTAGTCTCAAGGTTTATAACATTCATATGGAAGAAATATGTCACTTGTTAGAGTAAAAGAAGGCTCTAGACAGTCTTTTTACTATTTTTATGAGTTAATGATTGCAGTTTGTCCCTTGACTTTATTAAAGGTTAATCTAGATATCACTGTAGAAAGCTTACAAAAGGCAAAAAAAAAGAAGAAAAAGGAGAAAGGAGGAAACTAAAAAGCATATAGCAAAAGGGGTCGAATTGTTATGGGTGTCTGATAAGTGGCCTTTTGTATCTAGCAGCAGCACTTGAATAGATACTTAGATATTAGTTGTAGGATTATATGTTTTAAACACTCAACTAAATTATTTATTTAGATGAGAAAGGCCAATTTGGTTTGGCTTGGCTTTGTTATTTGCCTCTTGGTGCTCTGTTTTCATGTCTAGGAAAGTTTAGATGTTTTACACCATAATCTTTCAAGAAACTAGGATTAGCTAGTGATATAGTAATACTTGTTTCTTACGATATATATTTATTACCATATGGTTTCATGGATTTCATTAAACTTATATATAACATATGTATGGTCACGTGTGCAATTTATGTGGGCTTAGATCTTCTAGATGAGATGCATGAGTTAAAGTAGAGTAGAGAGATTCTGAGTTCTGACTCTGTGTGTGAAAGTACCTGGTGTGCTTGGTCCATAGAAGCAGAGAATAAAGAGTATATAAATAAGTATTCTTCTTTTCTCTGTATATATCTCTAATTGGCAAAGAGTTCCCAAGATTCTTCAAATTGTTTTGTTCTGTGGAAAATGACCTACAAGAATCTGAGAGAATTATACTCAGATTGATGTTGCATTCTCTTTGACGTTTAAACAAAAATATGCCGAAACGCTAACAACAAATCGGGTTTTGGTATGTACATGGAAAAAAACTCATGGACCGACCGGTCCAACCTTATTGAAGTCTCGGTCTGATCCTACTTTTAGGGCCGTGAAAAAAAACTATACTGATTTCAAACCGACCCCTAAATTACAGCTGCACATTTAACGTGGTAAATTTGTATGAAAATTGAAACTGAAATAATCATGGTATAGTATGAATTATTTGGTTCTTTGTTTTGTTTTGGTAGAGAAACTTGAGAGCAAGAACTGATTCTCTTCCTTCTTTTTTTCAAGAAAGGGAACTTACATGCCATTATGGATTGATTCTCAATAATTGCATCGACTAGGTCACTACGGAATTTGGATGGGCGATGATAACAGGTACCGATCATTAATCTTAACATTTGGCTTATTCGAAACAACCAAAAAAAAAAAGGAAAACAAACTTGTTAATATGGTTTTCTACAGTTGGTTTTGTAACTTAATCTCCCCTCAAAGATTATGTGGTTGTGCTTGTGATTATCATGGTGTGGAAAGATTCGGGGTTCTAATGTTTTCGCCTGTTGCTTTCATATTTCTCGAATTGTCCCCATTGTCCAATATACTAGTTATTTAACAAAATTCTTCACAGCACAATCTGAAAGCTACTACTGCATATGGATCTGAGCCATCGAGTAATTACTAGTTGGATTCGATCACTTAAATTAAGCGGTAAATTAAGGAGAGTCGATTAGAGTTGTACATTTGGAATTATATGATTAGTAGATGAATAGATTAGATAAAGGTAAATACTATTCTTTTTGTTAGTTGAGTTTGGTCGTCGTATCTATTCTTAGATTATACTCGAAAAAGTAATCTCAGCGATAGTTTAATTGTGTAACATTGCAGAATTTTCAAGAATTGGCTCTACTTTTTTAAGGTGTCTCTGTAATGGAGGACCCAAAAATTCTCAAGAGATTAGAGTGAAGTAAGCAGACAGATATAAGACTGAGTTACGTGGACGCCACCACTTCCTCTATGGCCACTCCACTAAGTCAGATTTTTTTCTCCTTCAATTCCTTTGGCTCATGACTTGAAGGCATACGCACTTAGCAACTTAAGATAAGACACTTAAGTCCCACACTTTTATCATTCTTTTTTTACGTCATAAATAATTTCAGAATCCTATGATCTGTACTTGGTTTCCATTTGTTTGATTGCATTGCATGCGTCTCCACTCGAAATGTAAACAATTGCCATGCATGCATATCTTTCTTTCTTTTTTAACTGGATGTAAAATCTATTCAAAATAAAACATTGGTACAATGAATGTTTGAGTTGAGTTTATCTTTGAATGCTTATAGTGTTATGAAAAAGACATTAGCTTCAGACCCTCAACGATAATATAAGTTTAAAAGACACCATTTCCTAAAAATAAATCGTAGTGTGGTGGTTTAAGAGGAGTGAAGTATAGTAAAAAGGTCATCCAAGTTCGACACCACCTCTCTACCTATTTAAAGTTTTTATTTATTTATTTAGTAACTCACAATTTTTTTTTAAAAAAATAAATGTATTTTATAATTTGGCCTCAGGCCCCTCAAAGCCTTCGCAGGGCACTGTCTTTCATCTACATGACTCACGATCCATCTATCGGAATAATAATTACATCAACAAAAAATAATGCTAGCACTCTAGGCAAATTAAATACAGTAATATTCAATTTTTTTTGGTTAGTTTAAGAGATAAGATTATTTATTCGACTATAGCGACATCTTGCAACCTCTCCACCGCTAACAATGAGTCGACTCTGTTTAGCCCTAATGTATGATATTATCTTTATTTGAAACCCCACTAATTCACCATGAATAACTCCACCCACACATATCAAATTATCTTGGATAAATATCGCATTGTTTAAACTAATATTTGTCATTAGAAATGTTGTGACTTGTTTAACCGGTCCATCCAATATGATTTTGGTTGAGCTGGGTTTTTTTTATGTCCGGTTTAACGTAGGTCCCAATTTTATAAAGTTCAACCCAGTATACTTTTATGGTTTTCTATATCAACATGTACAACCAAAATAATCATATGTGGAATTTAGACGGATCACGCCATCGTCACTTTTGCCATTTTTTTTTTCCTAGGAGTGTGTTCTAAATTAATAAAGATCAATGAGAAAGAAAGAAAAGGCGTTTGTACAATTAAGCAGTCACTAGCGAGCTTTAGCTTTCTTGAATCTTGATCGGGTAGAGAGATAAGGCTTTCATCAGCCTTATTCTAATACGGTATATTTATGAAGATGCGTATTTTAAACGAATAATCAACTCTATGACAACTTTTTATTTTGGTTTTATATTTCACCATTTCTGCGAGTTGTACGTATTCATTTGTATCACTATTATTTTGCTTCTGCGTGGGAGCAAAGCATACACAGTTGATGTCTTCCTCTATTTAATTCAAAACCCAACGACTAGGCCCATTTGAAGCAAAAGAAGCCCACTAAACCCAATGATTATTGAATCTGAGAACCGAGATAAAATGTGTCTGATAACCAAATATCTCTTTTCGGTTTCGGTTATTAGGAGAATCGGGCCTTGGACTATATGCATCGAACTTGGTTGTTAACTTGTTATGCAACAAAGACTTGGTGCGAAAGCTACGCATCTGTGTCCTTAAGGGATCGATACAATTTTTAGCTTTTGTTTTCCAATGTTTTCCACGCTCAGTCGCTCACGCATACCAATTCCGATAAATTCCTATTTTAACACAAACCTTAGCACATTCAAGAAGCACAAATTAGTCTGGAGTTTGGTTCAATATCTCACGGTTATTAGTTAAAAACGACCAGGGTAAATATCTGTTAAACAAAATAAAAATTCCACTTGTACTGTTTTGCTTTTTTAACTGTACTATTTGCTTTTTTAACTGTACTGTTTGCTTTTAAATTTTTACTATCTGCATTAACTATACCACTGTTTTTTTTCTCTATTGTAACAATTGCGACCCAAAACTAGAATCTTGACTTATTCATATGTTTTCGTGGGTTATATCTAAATTTATTAGTCCAAAATATCTGTCAGAGACTATAGTTAACGATAAACATAATAGGGTAACCATTTCGTACCATTATAGTCCGTTTTCCAAAATCTCGTTCCAAACGCAAATACATTCTTGATTAGGGAAAAGCTGTGATATCTTGTTTGACACTTCAATTTTACCAGAAAACTCGTATTTAGGTTGGAGGAACAATAAATGGAAGAAAAGAGAATGTCTTGGATGTATCAACACACAGCCAAAGTGGATAATAATTTATTTGTTTTGAGTCCCACACGTGAAAAAAGAAATGGAATGGGCGACTTTTTATTATTTGGCCGTTTAGTTGGACGACCGACCGCAATTTTGTTTTTATTTTGGTTTTTGTTTGCCCATTGTTACGTGACTCTCAGCTTTTTTTTTCTTTTCTGTTTTTGCTGTTTTGTTCATCTATTGATTTCACTATACACAGGGATCTCAAAACAGAAAAACACTATACACAACAGTTTCGTGTGCGATAAAACTGAAGCATGCTATATAAATCTGTTATAAACATGCACATGTGCATGTCGAATGTCGTGTTTCTCTATGAATATCACATTCTTTTCAATAATCTATCAAACTAATACGGGCACAACATCGGATTTCAAGTGGCAAACTAATTAGTTGTAAATTTATATAAAATAAAAACTCGTTTCATCGGATATCTGCCATTAGTCCATGTCGACCAATAAATTGCAGACCATTTGTCCAATTTGTGCGATCAGTGAAAAGACTGATGAAATTCTTGATTAACCTCTGATGATGCATCAATGTTTCTATTCATTATTTAGGTTGTTTTTGGACCGAAAACATTATCATATAAAAGCAATAAGTTGTACCTATTATCCAAATTCAGTGAAGAAGAGATATGACAATCGACAACACACAAAAAAAAAGAAGAAGATGTTCGTGTACTATTAAACAATTAACAAGCGGCGTATTGATAAATCTAAGTCAGGGCCGTTCGATGAGTGGAAAAGGATATTTGGATTTGATGAGCGTATCTATGTCCAGTGACCGTATACAAGAATTACATAATGCAGCTGATGGAATGAAACATCTCAATCCATCTCAACCGTTCATCACAAAATCTCTTCAAGGGACCACATTGATCCATTGTCCGTGAACTCCTGTCATGAAGATAAAGTTAGAAAAACAAAAGTCAAACTATAACCTTTTTATTTGAGTAAAGACATAATCATTCAAATGAAAAGAGAATCTACAGTTTTATCAAATACTAGCTAGCATAAGTAAAATCTTATTTTATTTGACCGTGGAAGAGCTACTTAGCTTTGGTTCTCTTTTTCCTTGAGAGAGTAGAGAGACTGTAATATTCGAACATACCTATCAATCCTGAAATTGTCTGGAATTTTTTTTTGGAATTGGGAACCTCCGTTTTCATTTTCTTATCACAGTTTTGAAAACTTATGAGGATGTGGCACGTGGCAGTGTCCCACGGAAAAACAAGTCGTTGAAACGGACGACACATTTATTTAAAATCGTCGGTTTCATATCTGTAGTCAAAGTTAGGTGTGAAGAGTACCTATGTGGACTAGTTTAGTCAACCTCATTAGCAATTTTAAATTCTTATAACTGCATTGAGAACGCTCTAAACAGCGCCGCTTGACTCGATGTATCGTAGTCTTATTAAATTAGACTAATTAGTTCACATAATGTAGCGCTGCGTACTATAATTCCTTGCAATTTCTCAAACATTAACTCTAGAAATAGTACATAAAGTTTGTCTTTTGAAGTAAAGTTTGTCTTTA
Source organism: Microthlaspi erraticum (assembly GCA_902728155.2). NCBI lineage: Eukaryota > Viridiplantae > Streptophyta > Magnoliopsida > Brassicales > Brassicaceae > Microthlaspi > Microthlaspi erraticum. The sequence continues at coordinate 194,128 of CACVBM020001118.1, read as the reverse complement.
AGTATCATACATACATATATTTTCACATCGCTATATACATTTTAGATAGTAATGAAGATAATGACAGAGCTAAGATCATTAAATGACGATCTTTTGATTCAAATAAAATTATGAAAATACATTGATTTCCAACAGAGGTACACAAAAAGTACAACCAAAATTAATTGACAAATTACTACTCAATATAACTGAAAATTCGAAAAATCTACTGAATCTAATGTTTTGTGTGTGTGTTAACCTTCTGAAGAATTTAGCCTAGTTCAGACATACAGGTTGTAGTCTAACAGTGAAAGATTTTAAAACTACTTAAAAATCTCTACCAATCTTATAAAGTTTTCAAATTTGAAAGAAAATACTCACCTATAAATGTCACAGAATAATTGAATTAGTCATGACAGGAATTTAAATTTAAATTATATTGACTTTAGAAAATGCTTTTCGACTGGCGTTAAGTAAGAGCTGATAGATGGTTTATATCAGAAAAGCCAGAAGAGAGAGACATTGAGAGCAAAGTTTCATTTGTTGTGTAGCCCTTTGTCTCTCGCATCCCAATTTTAAAAAAAATGCTCTCTCTCTCTCTCAGTCTCTCTCCTCCATATCTCACTCTCTCACCTTTATTTTACTTTCTATAAATCCAAACTCATAAACAAAAGATTTTGTCTTTCCATCAACATCACTCTCTCATAACTCCCCAAACACTCTCACTTCTCTCCTTCACTTCGTGTTCTTCGTCTCTTTTCTTTCTTTTTGCTTTACAACAAAGTAAAGAAACAAAACATACAAAGAGGATGAGTTCAAGAGTGTTCAGAGCAACACCAGACAACAACTATTTGGTCCCTAGGAGATCCAGAGACCATCAAGACACTAGTCCGGACCGGAACCGGATCTGGTCTGAGCCTCGTCATAAACCGGTCGTTAACCGGAAAGTCCCCGTCGTCTATTATCTCTGCCGGAATGGTCAGCTTGACCATCCTCATTTCATGGAAGTCACTCTCTCTTCCCACGATGGTCTCTATCTCAAAGGTAATCCTCAAATCTCTACTTTTTATAACCCACAACTTTTCCTTTTGTTGTGAACCCTTTTGATTTTTTTTTAAAACAAGCTTTTTGAGTTCAAAAGGTTTTCAAACTCTTTCTCGTTGGCTTTTTGCTCTTTATTATTACTGGATTATTCATAACAGTGAAAAAGGCGGCAAATTTTTGAATTGTCACTTAAAAAATCAGGAGCTTTGTTGAAGCTTTTTCTCATTTTCTCGGATTTTCACGGCAGCTCAAAAAGTTTGGAACTTTTTTTCTCAGATGTGTTAAACCGCTTGAATGATCTTCGAGGGAAAGGAATGGCAAATCTCTACTCTTGGTCCTCCAAACGGTAAAAGTTCTCCTCCGCCGTCGGATTTATAAATCTTATTCCTTTATTAAATCTCAACCGTCCGATTTTTCTTCAGGAGCTACAAAAATGGATTTGTCTGGCACGATTTATCGGAGGACGACTTCATCTTCCCCGTTCAAGGCCAAGAATACGTCCTCAAAGGCTCTGAGGTTCTCGATGCTCTTCTTCTCTCAAATCCCAGGAGCCTCCTCGAAACGACGTCATTTAGGGATCCGAGATCTCTTAACCCAGAGAAAATCTCCGGAGATGATACCCCGGCGGTGAACCGCCGGCGAAACCAGTCGTGGAGCTCTATCGATCTCAGTGAATACAAGGTGTACAAAGCAACCGAGTCGAGCGCCGAGTCGGCTCGGAGACTCGCGGCGGATGCTTCAACGCAGACGGACGATCGACGGCGGCGGAGAAAACCGGTTAAAGAGGAAATAGAGGAGGTGAAGACTCCGGCGAGCTACGAGAATCAGAGCACTGAGCTGGGCAGAGATGAGATTTCTCCTCCGCCGTCGGATTCGAGTCCCGAAACCTTAGAGAATCTGATTAAAGCAGATGGACGGCTGATATTGCGTCCCAACGAAAGCAGTAATAACGATCATCGGACGGTGGAGAGCTTGTCGAGCGGGAGAATGAGAGCTTCGGCTGTGTTAATGCAGCTAATATCGTGCGGTACGATGTCGTTTAAAGAATGTGGGCCCGTTTTGTTGAAAGATCAAGGGCTGCCGTTGACCGGGCGTAGCGAGTGTTCGGTAACGCGAGGAGCAGGTGATAGTAGTCTTGAGAGGGCAGAGAAGGAATTAAAGGGTTTTGGAAGGGTAATACTGGAAGATAAGGAGTATTTTAGCGGCAGTTTGATTGAGACCAAGAAGGAACTTGTTCCTGCTTTGAAGAGATCTTCTTCTTACAACGCTGACAGGTGAAAACATTTAATGCGTTTGAAAACGTCAAGCAGTTCACTTCCCTTTAGGTGAAACGGCATAGTTCTGTTTAGCCTTGTTTTTTTTTTTTTAAATTATAAAAATGAATTTCCCGTACATGCCAATAATTGGGTATGGCGTGAGCAGATTGAAGAGCTTAAAATGGTAAAAAGTGCACACGTACGTTTTGGTTTGTCTTTCAAACGTCTCTTCGTTTTAGAAGTTCTGATTGTTTGATAAAAAGATTTGGAATGTTATAATAACTTGAATATGTGATAATTTATCAGGAGTTCAAGAATGGGACCAACAACGGAGAAGGACGAGGAAGACGCGGTTCGAGCTAAGTGCATTCCGAGGAAGCCAAAGTCGGTGGCTATAAGGAACAGTGTTGGGCATTAGTATCAAAAACTGCACGAACATCTGAAGAGAAGGAAGCCAAACGGCACGGAGTCTAACAAGCTTATTTAGGGTCCAAGAAACAAAGAAAAGAAGAATAGGGAATGATGATGAGTTTGTATTTTATAATCATTGTGAATTGTGTAGGTGACTATAAAACTATCATATGCATGTTATTGAGAGTTATAAACATGATGGGTACATATATAAAAATGTTGTAGTTCGAGCCTAGGTGCCTTTTGAGGTTAATTTCAATCTGATTTTAATTTTATAACCCCAATATCAGCTTATAATTGGGAACCTCAATTATAATTTTCAGTTAGTGTTGTCCATTTTCGATTCTTTTGTGGTTTCCATAAATAGCTAGCTCCTTTTCTTGAATGTACAGACAAGAAGACTGACTCTTTCAATAGACTAGATTGTGTTCAGTCAGTGAAAAAATATTTTAAAGTTTCAAAATTTGAGTTTGTTTTCAACCAAAATTGTAAAGAACAAAAAAAGAGTTGTAGGATTGTGAATTTTGGGTTGAGGTTTCTACCGTCGTTAAATACTAACTATTTGATTCCCATGGCTTATTATGCAGTAAAGAAACAATTGGGTGTCAATTTTGTTGAGCACTCCTATATTTTACAAATTGACTCTAGTTTGGCGTGATTAGTTCAGAGAAGTAAAATTCTGTTACTGAAAATCACATCGAAAAGATTAATATTAAATCGAAAAAATGACATTGAAATGTGGTAAAGTGATACTTGTCTTTGAAATTATAAATATGGTAGAGTCAATGCTGGGGTGGTGGTGCCTTGAGGTTACAAATTTATAATTCAGAAAAAGTCTCTAGGCCTTTAAATTTTTGGCCTATGTGTCCTTTCTGGCGTCAACTCCAATTTGAATTTGTAGCACGTACACAGTATTTTAATAATCGTACTAAAAGAAATTTCAATAACCAAGAATGTTGTCTTTTGACTTTGAAAACTTGGAAGTTTCCACTTAACCATTTCTAGAAGTGTTAAACAGCACTGATATTCAAAGTTTTCGTTCATAAAATTCTATGCCAAAGAAGAAATACACCATAAAATCCCACAACGGCATTTATTAGAGTGGACATCCCATTCTACTTGTTGGATGAACGATGTCATCGAGTAGCGTTCCATCAACACCGATATGTTTAAGTATTTGAAGTATTTAGACATCCATTCTACTTGTTTACTCATGTTGGTTTTGAATTACAAAATCCATGAAATTTAAACACCTATTTTAGACATGATCCTTTGCTAAATACATCTCCTATGTGTTTGTAATTTTTCGTCTATAAAAGGAAAATGAAAACAACTTAAGGTGACAAATACGGAAAAAGGTTTAGACCAGTTTTAAAATAAATTATACTGTATACACAATCTAAATAGAGAATATTGAAAGAGTCAGTCTTCTTGCTGTACATTCAAGAATAGATATTGAGAAAATATAAATCCATAAGATCTTGCAGTAGGTGACTGACTTCACTGAAGTGAATTCACATTTTGGTAAAAAGAGCTGTCATTGCGTGTGCACATTGTACTTCACTGTTTTATTTTATATTTACACTCACAATTTTTTTATAAGAAAATTACAACTCCACAGTCCTCACTCCATAAACCGGTGACGGTATTTAAATTAAATACATCACATGGAATACGATAAAATCAAACAAACCCTCTCAATCTAAGATTCCAAAATCGAGAGCTACAAGCTCTAACTGTTAGAAGCAGTAACGATCGATTCCAAAATTCGAAAAAATTCCTTTAAATTTCGATAGTATAGCTCGTTAGAACAACAAAAAATTGATTCCCATTGATAATGAGATTCATTCATGCTAACAAATTATTTGAAAGACCTTCATTTTTCTTTTCTTTGGCGATCATATATAACGAGGAAAAGTTGATAGAAATAAAAAAGATAGCGAGGAAAAACACATAAACATGTTCCAAGATTTGGAAAATATTAACCATTACATTTACACCCAACAAGACATCCGATTTTAGCTAATGTGAGCACCTAAATCCAGTTCACACAGATCAATGAACATGGAAAACCTGGCAAAACCGGTTCTTCGTTCAGCTATAACTTATAACTAGACCGGAATATGAACAACAGAAAGACACTACAGACCGGGTCAGCTTGTCAACCGTAAACCAAAGTATCAAAGCTGCCCACAAAAAGTACCAAGCCAAAAGATTCAGATACTATTGGTTAAGAGAGGTCTCGAATCAACGAGACAAACGCCTCAGTCCATGTCTGTTTGACCGAGCTAGAGACGTCCAAGCCGTTCACATGCGCACTAAACATGTTTCCGCCTGGACCGGCAAGGACCCATTTCACTTTCTTTGGTGGGGTTGGATCAATAACCTTGCTCTGAAATCTTGTATCATTCATGTTCATTGCAAGCTGCAAAAACAATGTGTTGAAAGTAAGAAACCACCATCAAACCAAGCACCACAATGCGTTTCACATCTTATGTACCTATAAATGATGTTAAAGCTTAGAGAAACTTACCGAAATCTGCTCAACACTACCGTTCCCGCCTGCTTTCAAGTATCTCTCAACCTCAGCCAAAGAACGGAGTTTCTTCCCTGTTCCTGGCTCAATGTAAGACTGCAAACAAACAGCACTAACCTTTTCAAAAACCTGGAACCATAAGATAAGACGCAAAGCCAAACGTAATCAAAGCCTGTACCCTGTCTATATGACTTGAATTCCTCCTTGGTTTCTCCTCAACGATCCATCCATCAGGTAAACTGAAATCTTTGGACACGCCACGGTGTTGCTGTAAACGCATAAGCTCCTGATCTGCACGTTGCTTGGTATCGTTTAAGTATCTCTCGGCGGAAACAAGGGAACGGAACCGCTTTCCTGTTTTTCTCTCAACATAATACTGCAGAGAACAAATGGTTTAAGTATCATGTTTAACCTCTCACACACTAATAGGACTAGGATGTTAGTTATGCAAAGAGACTACAACAGAAATGATTTGTGTTCTTCTCTCAATAAGCTACATAAGTCACCTTATCAATCTGACTGGAGTGTTTCCTCGGAATCCCCTCAACGCTCCATCCTTTGGGCAAACGGAAACCCTTGGAGGCATATTCCATGGTGCGATGATCCTGCAAAAGCATAGCAAGTCGATTAAGTTTTCTTAATCCAAGAACCATATGCTTGTGCAATTTCAAATCTAGATGAAGGGACCTGTTTGCTTCTGGATCGTTCATAAGAGGAAGTTCCTGTTCGAATCAAGCGTTTGTCATCTTCTTCACCAATCAAGTGTCTTTGAACAGATTCTATAGATGGAAACTCTCTACCAGTCCCTGGCTCGATAAAGTACTTGCCACACAAAAGAAAAGATGAGACTTTGCAGGAGATCACTCTTAGTATATACCCAGGAAACCGTATGCAGAGAAACGAATCATAGACCCTTTCAAGCAACAACCAAGAGCTATGTGACACAAAAATCACTAATTTGATCCAAATCATACATAATCATTGCACAGAAATCTAACACACGCTTCCATATCAGTTCCAATTCCAAATGCAATTTCAATGCAATAATCAGAAATTTGTTCTTCTCTGTGACAACAAATTCAAAATTTTGTTCCACAATTCCCTGACGGAAAATCGAAAATCTTGATCTAATCACTTCATTTACCGTATCGACAATGACGTTGTTGCTAGCAGACGACGATCGCGGCCGAGTGACGATGGTCCAACCAGGCGAAATCGTCCCGCGAAACGTCGTGGGGTCCACCATCTGCAGGTGGACTTCGCGGCGGTTCCCCGCCGGAAACGGTGTAAGAGGAACTAAATCAGCCGGAGCTGAGGACGAAGATCTCGTCTGCATCTCTTCGTCGCCGGATTTAACCCAATAACCCGAGTGAGGCTTGGTGGGGCAAGTGGGTCAAGAGTCGCACTGTAGAGTGTAGACACACAATTTATCACTGGACACGTGTAAAAAGCACAATCCAATATCTCTCGCTTACTTATCACACTTCCACTTGGCAAATACAATATTAACTTGCACAATACTACAAGTCTACAATAGTCTTTTAAATGATGCTAATTAATTCTTTTCCTTGAACATTAATTAAGTTTGTAAAATAAGTTTGTAAAATAGCTTAGTGAGAATTGAAATATTATCCAGAATAATCCGAGTTAATTAAGTAGCTTTATTAGGAAGCTCGACGACAACAGGACTCCTAACGTAATGTTTGGAGTCAGTCCACGTCAGCTCTCCAAAAACGTAGCCTGCAAAAGTATTTGTTGGCTTGGGACGCAGAGTCATCTGAAACATCTTCACTTCCCCAGTTTTGTTGAACTTTAGCCGTTTGGGCTCCACGGAGACGCTTACTCCAAGCAGCTTTCGGTAATATAAAGTGTAGGTTGAAGGCGGTCCTACGTTCTTGAGTTTGCGTGTGACGGTGACAGTTTCCGTGAGGTTTGGGACACTGATCGAAGGGTAGTTGAAGTCGAGAAGGTTAGCTCCTTGGCGGCAGATGTAGCGGTTGTCCTCGGCAAAGAGTTTAACTATGTTGTTGTCGTAACCAATGGCGCAGAGGAAGTCTAAGTAGTCTCCAGTGTCGAGATCGTAGACAAGGCCAGGGTGAGAAGCTTTGTTCGGTTGGACGTGGCCTGAGCCGTAGCTAAAAGGATTTGCATCTTGTAAAGATTCATCAACCATTGATTTTTCCCTGTTGTCTCTTGTTCTTGAAGTAGTCATGATAGCAGACCGGATCGCAGCAGGGCTCCACTGAGGGTAGAGAGTCTTTAACAGACCAACGACGCCTGAAATGTGAGGACAAGACATGGAAGTCCCTGACAAGATGTTGAAAGGAGTTCTACGATGGTCCCAGTCCAATTCCGTAGGGCTTATGGCTTCAGTGAAGGCAGCTATGATGTTGACACCTGGAGCAGTGATGTCGGGCTTGAGGATCCCCGGTGTGACATTGTTGGGACCTCTGGAAGAAAAGGAAGCCATGAAAGGAGCAGGCTTCGTGTTGAGCTTGCTAGCGGGTGCGCTAATGAAACCTTTCGGATGTTTCGTAGAGTTTAGGTAAGAAAACACAGCTTCTCCGTCTTTATAGCCAATCTGAGACGCAGGAAGAATATGAGCGTCTGAGATGATCTCGTTCCCGCTAGACTTGTCGTTGCATAGTATCATTCCTACAGCTCCTGCAATGGCTGCTTCCTGTCCCTTCGCCACACGTGAGCTGTCTCCTCTTAGACACACTACGATCTTCCCTTTCACTTTCTCCGGGTCTAGGCTACCTTTCTTGCATAGCAAGCTACATAACCCAAACACTAGTTAGTACTTGCTTACATTACGTACATTAAATATTAGCTGTTTCTTACGCTTCTTTGGCTGACGCATTGGCTGATTTAGCGTCTTGGGCACTGATCAGGTCGTACATCGTCGCTGCGGGCAAAGGCTTGGAGAGGCTTGTTCCCTACGTTCCAAGCACAATAACTTGTTGCACAAGAAAGAAAGAAAGTAAAAACAGAGTGGATAAGTAAAGATAGATCATAACCTTGAAGCGTAGGCCGTTATTGAGCACAACAAAGGCTTGAAACTCCCGATCAATGGAGCTAGCTCCGACTGTAATAATCCATGGTGCAACGTTTGATACACTAAAATAATTAGGACCAGAATTTCCAGCAGAACACACAACCGTCACACCGTTTTTGACGGCGTGGAAGGATCCAATGGCTATGCCATCGTTCATATAATCTCCGGGAGCACTGCCAGCTGAAACTGAGATAACATCGACGCCGTCCTCGATGGCTGCATCGAACGCTGCCAAGATATCAGCATCAAAGCACGATGCGCCTTTCACAGGCGGCCAGCAAACCTTGTAAGCAGCGACTCTAGCTCTAGGAGAGCCGCCGCTGGCTGTCCCGCTCCCAAGGCCAAACACATTAGCTCCGGGAACAAAATTTCCACCCGCCGTGGAGAGAGTGTGTGTACCGTGACCGTCGTAGTCGCGAGGGGATGCGAAGGAGGCATTGGAGGGAAGGCCTGTGTAGGCTAAGTAACCTTTGTTGAAGTATTTAGCCCCTATGAGCTTCCTGTTCACATGTGTTGAAATCAATAATCAAATCAATATATATGTTTCTAAAATCGATATTTTTGTCACTACCTGTTGCAAGGAAAATCCTTGCTGCAACCGCCTTTCCACCTAGCCGGAACACTTCCATACCCTTCGTCGCTGAAGCTTTTCGATTCCGGCCACACACCTTCATCGATATAATAAATATTTCTAATTCGTGAGTTCAAACAAACAAAAATCATAGAAAAAGATTCATGACTAGATTAAGTTATAAACGAATGAACCAAAAATTATCTGAAAGTTAAAGTATCTAATATTAGTTTTTAATCCGAAACACACCAAAAATTTCCAAAAGCCTACCAAACCAAATTTATTTTGGTACTAATTCCGAACGTTTTTTCCAAAAACCTAAAACTCAACTAATCCAAACCAAAATGCCTTCTTTTGAATCGAACCAAACCCTATGTGTACGTATCTAGGATGAGTAAATCACACCCTTCTTTAGGGAAATTTACCAGTGTCAAGGTTTCCGATGATTGTGTCCTCTCCGAATCCGGCTCTCTTCCACAGAGAAGAGTTGTGAACAACACCATTTTTCTCAAGAAGCATGAAATCCCATGAATGAGTGGTATGCAGTTCTCTTCCTCTGTTTAAGAATACAGATACTACATCAGGGTGCTCTGCATATATCAAGAATCAAACATCGTTAGATAAACCCAAGAAAAGGAATTTAGGAGCTCATGCAGAATTTGGGGAACTAGTGATGATCTCACTGGCGATTTCTGCAGCTTTATTTTCGTCAAGAACGGCGGCGAAGGCATTGATATATCTCTTATATGAGTAAAATATGGCGTCTCTTGCATGTTGATGACTGCATGTTGACCGTCGGTTAGTTTCTTGCAATCTTTTGAAATCGTACAGGCAAATACGCGGTTCGGTTATATCTTTACGACCCGCTTAAACTCGAAATAAACCGGATAAAACCAAAATCCTAGAAGAAATCCATAATCCAACCGGTTCGCGAACCAAATCCTAAATTTTTTATCTTGGTTCGATTGTTTTTTTCCCGTTTAAAGTTATGGTTTTACCAAAATGTAATTTACTAATCCACGGTCGGTTTTAACTTTTAACAAAATGAGTTAGCTACCTTTCCAAAAAAGAAGCGAGAAAAGTGCGATGTGAGTGAGCAACACCATTGAGATGGGCAGGAGAGAATTGTGGAGAATGGGCGTGAGATCCCAAGTACACTATGTAGGACTGTACACAATCAAATAATCAACACAAGTGCATATCGTAAAAGCAATGTAGATAGAAAGAGAAATTCATTGAGGACCTGTTTAAGAGCATAAGCAGGAGACGCAAAGAGAGTGAAGATGAGAAGAAGAGGAAGAAGAGATGAGCTTTGGAGGAACATTCTGATATTATGGTTAAATGCTACTCGCATATCTTCTCATCACACTTATCTCATATACAAAAACTTTTTCATAATCCTCTCTTTCTCTCTGTCTATATTTGGTTAGATAGATGGAATCACGCATAATCTCAACTTAATTACTATCAAAGTCAGTTGAGTTATTTTAGCATAACTCCTCTCTCTATCTCTCTCTCTCTCCATTCAACGACTAGTATTTAATGTAACTCAAAAAGGTGTAAGAGGATCTTCCTTGTATTCTTTCCGTTTTTATCTCCCCATTTATTGGAGTTACGTTCGCCAAAGATTTTCACTTCTATCTTTGTAAACCAGCTACATAACATATTAATAACATTAAAAGAAAATTACTGTACCTCAGTTATCCTTTTTAGGAACAGACAACCTTTCCGTAACGAATATAGTTTGACATATTCGTAACTGAAATCATTTATATCATGATATAAATCCGATCGATATCAAAATGTTTTCGTTTGTTATCCTGAAAAACTCAACTCATAGTTATACGAAAAAATAGAAGAAACGCCTCTAGTTTTCTGCTAATTTCGAAATTATTGAATGTCATCTTTGCGTGATTAAAAGAAAAAATTATGGAAACAACAATATATGGATCAGGGCCAATGGACCGGTTCGAGACATGTATTGGTTTTGAAAGAAACTGTATAAGTATTTCCAACCTAGCTAGCTAGTAGGCTACTAAAACAGACTTCTGTGACTATATGAGGTAATAAATTAATTCATTTCCAATGCAAGTGTAGATCAACCGACGTTTATCTGAAACACAAGAAGTTTCTAGATACGTCAAATAATGGTAAAACAAAGACATCAACACAAAATTTTTGGGTTAATTTGCTCAATGACAATATTGAGAGTAGAAATGAAGAATATAGTCATAGTAATTGAGAAATTAAGAAAGTAACAAAGAGAATATTTTTTTGGACAATTTTCTCCTTTCACATGTATGTTAATATCTTTCCACCCACATCATGAAGAGACGTCGACGACACATTCGATCGCCGACCACTGATACACGCCGGTTTGTTCCTGGGTATGAGGAAGATCGAGCGAAGAAGATAAAGAGTCTCATGGAGGTTTGTGATGCGATAGATTCCAGGGAATATAGAAGATACTACGCAAAGACTCATTGCTTAATTGGAATTGGAATTGGAATTGAGTAATTGAGTAGGATGATTATTTCATATAACACAAAATGAAGTATAAGTGATAAATCTTACAATTCGAAATGGAACCGAATAGTTAATACATGAAACATGCTCTTACAATTACAAAATCATAATCGAGAGCTTGACAGTGTAAGTTCTTATAGTACAGTAATGTTGAATCCTTATTGCTTAATATGTTGGCATCTTTGTCTCCAATGCACGAACTTGATTTAAATCTGGCGTAATATAAGCAATGGGAGCAAACTCTCTTGAGCCATGGAAGAGCTTAGCCGAGAGGTGAGAATAAGGAACTCAGCTATGTCGATTGTCTCACCATCAATTTTCGATCCAATTTCATCAATCTGGACATTTGGTCCACCAATCCGACCTCCGAGATGGTGGTGCGCAGCCGGAGCTTTCTGAAGAGTCGTCTACATAGTGAGTAGGATGGGTTTCAAAATCAAAATCGTAATGACTGGCGGCTTAATTGCGCGACATTGAGAGGGATAAAAACAGTTGGCTGGAGAAGAAAGCTTCTAACTGTAAAATACTTGGCACCGAAAGCTCCATACTCTGCTATTAGAGGAGGTGAACCCAAACGCATAAACCAATCCTCCTTCTTGGAAATTTCATCCTCCCTTTCAATCAATTGAGATCGCCAACCAAATCTCATATTTTTTTCTTCTCAGATTCGAAACTAATTTCTGTCTTTTTACTGAAGGACTTTTTTGGTAATATTACATAAATTACAGACTATACTCTAGTCATGATCTCCTTATGGCTAGTTTGTTAATATTGGGTTTTTTTATGGTTATCTACTAGTATTTTCCAAAATTTTATCTAGAAAGAAAAGAGGGATAAGTTTCTTTTGATTGGTCGTAATACTCTGGAAGCTCTATCTATCTAAAAAATATTTTTTTGGCGTACAAAGCAAAAGGGAAATAGATAGATAGAGAGAGTCAAACAAAAAAACAAAACAAGTCGGTCATATGATTTATCCATTTAATAGGTAAGTTGGTTGGTGATCTTATAAACCAACGATCATGTACATATACTTGTCCAATCATATAAACTACTTTAAATAGACTTTTCTTATTGACCTGAATTATCTACCAGTTTAGGAGAGGGAGTGTGAAATCAAGAATCTTATGGTATGATAACTTAATAAGAGTTGTATACAACGAAGATTATCGAGTCGCGTGGAAAAGGAATAAACTAGCCACGTCAGTCTCTCTTTTTATAATTGTCTTCTTATTTCTTCTACTTGCTTCCCACGTTTCCATCAAATTTCCGTACATATCCTCTTGTTATTTACTCTCACTTACTCCACACTACACAACGCGATCTTTCAACGCGTACGTTTCACGCTTTTTGTGTTGTCATGCCTTCGCTGGGATTTTGCTTGTATGCTCACTGCTGACGACAAAGTCTGAAAGAACATTCTAAATCTTTTGTTTGTCTTAAAAGAATACGAACACTTTTTACCAGCTGTTCAAATCTGTACTATAATACATATGAAGAAACTAGAAAACTAATCAAACCAGAAAGTTCTAGAAAAAAAGAAAAGTACATACAAAACTGAACTAAAGTGAACGCAATATTTAAATAACAATACCGAACAAAAATATGATTTTGATTTTACTGTATTTCTAAGTTCTAACTCATCAAAACAAATTTGAAAATTAAGCTTCAAAAGCGAATAGTGTAGCTGAACTAAATTAAATTGAATAACAGGTGCTTTCTACTTTATCCATTTCTTTTTAATTGTCATTATAACTTTTAATTTTATATATGGCGTTAGTTGTCGTATGCATAGTGTAACTGAACTAAATTAAATTGAATAAAATCATACTATTTAGTAAACATCACATAACATGTGTTTTCTACTTTATCTGTTTCTTCATGATTGTCGTTCTAAGTTCTAACTTTAATTTTTTGTTTCGTGTTAGTTGCCATTTCCGTTGTTCAATGTAAGTTTTTAATATTATATATCTAGCTTAATGTTAAATTTAAAGAAGAATACTAAAAACTAACTTTTAAAAAAAATATATATATTTTATTAATATGTGTGAAAAATTATACTAGATATTTACAAGGATTTTTTGGACAACTAAATATTACTACTTGACACAAGATGTTTACAATAAAAACTAAAACGAAACTGAAGTATAACACAAGATGTTTACAAAGACTTTTTGTGATGTTTTACAAGTTTATAAGCATGTATGTATTAATGTTGTTAACTGATATTCTCAACTTTTTATTCTTTTTCATAATTTGGTAAGTTATGTTTTAGCTAGCAATTAAATGATAGTTTCCTTTTAAAAATATTTTATATTTTGAAATATAAAAATATTAATGGATTAGTATTGAATATTTTCAGTATTATTATTCAAAATATATACAGAAGGCGTTGATTTCAAAATATTCCGTGTAAATCTAGAAGACGGCTGAGGAAATCACGCGCCGCGTGTGGTGAATAAAAGAAGATAATTAACTCAAGCTCAGAGAGTTGTAGTTACAATGTGAAATAAAAAAATATCTAAAGCCCAAAAAGATAATAAAAAGGTTTCGAGAATGCACGAGGAAGATTCTCATCCAAACGACTCTTTCGTTTTCTTTCAAGAGTCTCCTAAGCTACGCGGTGTCGCAAATCGTGACCACATAACCCGCGTCTCCGTCATTTGCCCTTGCTCCTTCCACGAAATTACAACCAATGCCACACTCCTCGCTGCCACTTCCTTACCCACCAAGTCACAAGGGCATTTTCGTTATTCTCTCACACGTCTTCAGTCCACACAACTCGATATCTATAAATAGTTCCGAAACAGACACACCAAACACAAACACAACACACCACGATAACAACAACAACAACTATCACACCAAAAACACATTCACCAGAAAAAAAAATATTTTCTTAAATCGTTTCATTTCGTGATCATCAAAAAATGGTTATGATATCGGAGATTAAGTCGACGACGGAGACCACGGCGGCGAATTGCTTGATGCTTCTATCGAGAGTCGGGCAAGAAAACGTCTACGGTGGAGATGAAAAACGCGTTTTCACATGTAAGACGTGTTTGAAGGAGTTTCACTCGTTCCAAGCCTTGGGAGGTCACCGTGCGAGCCACAAGAAGCCTAACAGTGAGAGTCTGTCTGGACAGATGAAGAAGGCTAAAGCCTCGTCGTCGCATCCTTGTCCGATTTGCGGAGTGGAGTTTCCTATGGGACAAGCTCTGGGAGGACACATGAGGAGACACAGGAACGAGAGTGGAGGCAGCGCCGGCGCGTTGGTTACACGCGCGTTGTTGCCTGAGCCGACGGTGACGACGTTGAAGAAGTCGAGCAGTGGGAAGAGGGTGGCTTGTTTGGATCTGGGTTTGGGGATGGGGGAGAATTTGAATCTCAAGTTGGAGCTTGGAAGAACAGTTTGTTGATTATGTTTTTGTTTTTGTTTTTGTTTTTCTGGATATATTTGTTACTGTCATTCTTTGAATTTTTCTTAATATTTTAGATCATATATCTGCAGATTTAGGAAACTTTCATAGGGTGTAATCCTTTTGTTTTTTCAGTGAATACATATATTACTTAGCATTTGAGATTTCTTCTATATATGATATCTTTCAGTTTTTAACCTTTTGTCTTTTGGCTCATGTTAAAATATCACACACTGTTTTATCAAATATCATGCTACTATTTCCTCCTCAAGCCTAATTACAGATAAATATCTGAATTTTGAACATTATTTACGAAACAAAAAATAGTATATACATGCGTGGAGTTGCATATGGACGACACAACTTATATCCTCCCTAAAACAAAGAAATGGAAACCTAATTTTGTTAAACAAAACCATTCATAAACCCTTTAAATAAACCTATTCCAATCCCACCAAAAAACCTATGTAGGTTTGGCACAGCAGGAAAATTTAGGCCTGGCTTGGCTCTAAACTCGACAATTCTTTAAATTTTAAATATCAACTTTGTGCAAACAATTCATTCGAACTACTCAAACACTAATTTACTCGGTCATTGGAGTCGGTAAAAACTTATTTACTCAAAAGTGTGCTTGCAGAAAGAAAAAAACTCAAAACACTTGGGTGCTGCTAGAGTTTCCTAAAAGAAATAGTTACATATGCATGCTGTGACATCCCAAAACGTATAAACACAGAAAGTGATAGTTTAAATCACAATTATGGCATATTTCATATTTGGATTACAATAAAGAGAGGACAAAAGGAGTAAATATGAGATGACTGATGAGTGTATCACAAAATAAATGAGTGGAGTAATTTGGGCTTCTGCTCATTTAAAACTCTGTTTAGTGAAGGGCTCCATCAAATTAAAGTTGGGCCGACAACGCTTATAGAGATGAACGGTCGAGATTAGACGTCACTCAACACGGCTTCGTGGTAACCGTAACATCAGATCATGCGATTTTTGCTTTTTGCCTTTAGGAAAAATAAAATAAAACAGAGTTGAAGCAAAATTCGGCTGCTTCTCGCGCACCGTATCATCATCGTCACTTTCTTAGCCGGCGAATTTTTACTCGCGCTCTTCCTTACCGGCGATCGAGTCTCCGGCGATCAATTCAGGTACCAATATATCGATTCCCCCAATTTTCCCCCTATTCCGACGTCACCTTCCTTCAGGAGCTTGTTTTCGTTCAAAAATGTATCGCTTTCAGAATTTCAACACTCTTAACTCAGTAATTAGGTTTCAATTGCTGATAGATTTTGCTCCGTTTGCTTCTATTTGTTTTAGAGTTTTGATTTTGTGGAATTCGAAAGTTCTGGGGAAGATAGAACTCGCACTGAAGGAGGCCCGAGAGATTGAATCGAAATCTCTTGACGTTTTGCTCAAATCTGAAAGATGGTAATGCCTCCGAACTTTTGCATTACGGTTTATGGTTTCGTGAGATACTTTTGTGAAGAGTTTTAAAAAATTGCATTCATTTCTGATTCTGTCGAAATTGTATCGTGTTTCCAGTCATATGAAAGCAAAGGTTTCTGGCCTCTGAAGAACAATGAGCATAACAGCGAGGAAGATTCAGTGTTTGATCACTCAACAAGAGACGACGCAAAGCGTCCACATCCTTGGTTTGTGGATTCTTCTCGCTCAGAGATGTTTCCAAACAAGAAGCAAGCAGTGCAAGATCCAGTAGGATTAGGCAAACCAAACGTTGTAGGTCTTCCACTGTGGGAAAGCTCGTCGGTTTTCCAATCGGTCTCGAACCAGTTCATGGACCGGCTTCTAGGGACTGAGATGCCGAGGCCGCTTTTGTTTGGTGACAGAGATAGAACAGAAGTTGGTCGATATCATCATCACCAAGCTAAGAGTGTAGGAGAGGCTTTTATGGAAGATAGGTCTGTTGAGTTGTCGATATCTAATGGCGTTGAGGTTGCTGGAAGCTGTTTCGGTGGTGATGGGATTAGGAAACTTCAAGTTAGTCGTGTTAAGGACGCCATGAGTAGTTTAGTAGACGGTCATGGTCAGAGGAAAGACGAGTCAGCTTCGATCCGAGCTTGTAGCAGAGAAAACGAGAGTAGTAGCTTTGTGAATTTCGCACTGGCGGGTCATCCTTATGGCAATGAGGAAGATTCTCATGGAATCACATTTGGTGAGATTAACGATGAGCAAGGTGTTGGCTCTAGCAACAACTATCAGTCTTATGTTGAGGATCCAATAGGAACATCTGATTTGGTTTTTGGGCAAGAAACACAAACCGCCGAAGTTGTAAGTGAAGAACAAGTGGCTAAACCGAGTTTGGAGCCTCTTCCGAAGATCAAAGAGGCCAAGACGTCAAAGAAGGAAGCTTCCACAAGCTTTCCGTCAAACGTCAGAAGCTTGATATCAACTGGTATGCTCGATGGCGTTCCTGTGAAGTATGTTGCTCTCTCACGTGAGGTAAAAACCTAAATTTCTCACTCCTCACCTCAGCTTAATGTAAGCTTAACTTTCTTCCTAAGGTATTGTAAACTGTAAATCTGAAAACAGGAGCTTCGAGGAGTCATCAAAGGATCGGGTTATCTCTGTGGATGTCAAGCTTGCGATTTCACAAAGGTGAGTCAACAGAAAAGTTACGTTTTTTTCGTTTTTGTGGAACTCTTCAGTGATTAATAGTTTGGTTCGACTTTAATCATTTTGAAGGTGCTTAACGCGTATGCATTTGAGAGACACGCGGGATGTAAAACAAAGCATCCAAACAATCATATTTACTTTGAAAACGGGAAGACGATTTATCAGATAGTTCAGGAACTTAGGAACACTCCAGAGACTACGCTCTTTGATGTGATTCAGACTGTCTTTGGTTCTCCTATCAACCAGAAAGCATTTCGCATATGGAAAGGTCCAATCTTCTTTCATCTCTTATGGATTTTGCATTGTCTTTCGACTTTCTTCTAAATGTCCCATTTTTCGATTTTGTTCAGAATCATTCCAAGCAGCGACACGGGAACTTCAGCGTATCTATGGCAAAGAAGAGCGTTCCTTTTGAATGTATAATATTATAAATTTATACATTATGTGGAATTTTTAAGATTGTCAACATTTTGCTGGATCGAAATGTATAAACTTTTTTTTTGCTTAATTGTGTATAAAGAGAACCGTTTAGTAAGTGTGACTAAAGGGAAAAGCTTTCAACAAGTGATGATGTAACAGAGATCGCAAAATATGAGAAGAGATTTAGAAAAGTTTTAACAATTCAGCCACAGAATCAGCTTAAGATGTATCGAATCTTTCCTCGGAACGAACGATTACTTCAAGATTCTAAATACCCTCATGAACAAGCTAGAAAAGCCAGTTTAGAACAAATCATCAAAAGAAATAAAAATTACAAAAGCACCACAGCAAGATTTGTCAGTGTTTTCACTTCAACTTCAGAACTTTTTTTAAGTTCCACAGCATGCAGACTTCTGCGTGGCCTGTCCAGCTCCAGCCGACTGGTCCGTTTGGTTGATCTTGATCGATGCAGGCTGCAATGAACGATGGAAATTGTGACAAAGAAATGTTTTTTTAGTACTTATGCACAAAGAAAACGAAGTGAAAGAAATGCTTAAGAAGAATGTAATAAGTAATTAATAACCTCTGCTCTCGAGTCAGTATCTGCGAGTCTCTGCTTGATGTCCTTCGCTATCGAGAAGAAAACTTCTTCCACGTTTAGATTCGTTTTGGCACTCTAAAATGTGAAATGACTTATTAGCTATCGTAAGCAAATGAAAACAACCAAATGTAGTGTTAGGCTGTTCTTAAAAGACTACAGAATTGAGACGGTTTTTAACTTACGGTTTCGAAAAACTTGATTCCATATTCATCAGCAAGTGCTTGACCCTTGGCTTTTGGCACGGCCTGGAAAAAAATGTGTTACCAAAAAAGCTATCAATTTGATTCGTCGTAGATCAGCAAGTCTGGTAAGTCAGTGTGAATAAAGTCGATTGTACTATACCCTCTTGCTCTCGTCCATGTCGGCTTTGTTCCCTACCAAGATTTTGTTGACATTATCCGAAGCATGCTGTTCGATATTACGAATCCAGTTTCTAATATCTGCAATAAGGTCAAGCAAAAAAGGTCCAGAACAAAGCAGAAATGTAAGACCAAAGATGTTATGTGTAGACAAAAGAAAATTTACTGTTGAAGGATGACTCGTCTGTGACATCATACACCAGCAAAATGCCCATTGCCCCTCGGTAATAAGCTGCAAAAATGTACAGAAAAAGAATTAGTGGGTACAAAAGCATCAGCCATTATGTTATGTATATTGCACAAACTAAAAGATATCCTTCAGCTAGTTCACAAGAGCTACGAGCATACAATAGTGACTCTTAATCCTCTCTAAATTCAATTTCCAGTGGCTCAGTGTAGTGTATGTTATAAGTATCAGAGCAAGTAGCTCATATAATATGAAAAGAAGGTCTCACTCACCAGTGGTGATGGTTCGAAAACGTTCTTGACCAGCCGTATCCCAAATCTGGAGTTTGATGCGTTTGCCATCAAGCTCAATAGTTCTTATCTTAAAATCAATACTGCATCAAAAGCCAATGAGAACATAACAGACTCAGTGAGCCATCCAGAGAGAAGAGAGATACATCAAAGTAGAATCTAATCTCTTGACAATGATTAAAAGGAATACAAACCCAATGGTGGTGATGAAGCTAGTGGTGAAGGATCCATCAGAGAACCTCAAAAGCAAACAACTTTTACCCACACCTGGAACAACAATTGTGTGAAGCTCTCTCAGTTACAGAGATCTAAAAATACATTTGTTAAACAAAATTGAAACTCGTAACGATCTTCAAATCAAACTCAAAGATGGATTAATCATAGAACCAACATTCCGAAATATTCCCAACGACTAGATCGGTTTTGACATAGTATGAAAATGAACAGATTCGGATGAATTCAAATTATCGATTTCATCGCTTAGATTCCGAGAAGAAAAGACGAGAGACGTACCGCTATCACCGATCAGAAGAAGCTTAACGAGGTAATCGTAATCGGCTCTAGCCCTAGCAGGTGGAGCAGCCATCGAATCTAAATGGAAAAAAACTCAGAGATCAAACCAAATAACTTCCTTGTATCTAAGACGAAGGAGATCGAAAACCGCAGAAACTAAGGAATCAGCGACGAATGTTGAGATTGGATAAGATCACGAAGAATGCGTACCAGATCAAAATGATACAGAGAGAAAGAGACCGTGCTTAATAGTAAACGAGCAGCGATGGAAATGGCGGACGGCTAAAATACGCCTGTCCCGATTTAACTTGTCATTTTGATTTTCCTTCTGCTTCTTTTTTTATTATACGCCCTTCTTCTTCGCGTGCACGATATTGCCTCCAGCGTAAGTTAGCACCCGAAACCGCGAAAAGAAGGAGAGAGAGCACCAGAGTCTGGCCCAGAAAGCATGCAGCCTTTATGGGCCTTCTTTGATAAATTCGTAAATTCAAAATCTAATGAACCAACTAGAAATAGACACGTGACATTAATCGTGATAATTCCATAAATTATGAAGGATCCACAAAATACAAGTATAGATATGCTTATAAGCTTTGAACAAAAAAAAAGATATGCTTATAAGCTACTCTTTGCCAACAAATTCGACAACAAAAATTTCTAGAACTACAATGACTGCTCAATATTTGTGAAATAAAGAGACTGAAGAAAATAATTTTGATAGAAAAGCATGTTATAGCTCTAAAAATATATGAAGATAGATAGATATAGTACTGAGACCTATTATCATAAATAAACTGTAATATATCTCAAAGTTCTAATAATCTCTTCGACAAAAAAAAAGTTCTAATAATCTCTTTGCAGAGTACCATTACGTAAGCATGCATACAAAACCCACTTGTAAAGGAATTTAAGTCCCGAGATAAGCGTTTTACCAAAATAAGTATGCAGTTGAATCCATACCAATTTTCAGCAGATTGGACTAGATTCGTGTAAGGGCGAGATCAAGCTAGCTGTAGTTTAGCTTTAACAACAATGCATGCCCCATAAATTTAATTAAAAGTGTCGTGACAAAAACATACTTCATTAGTAGTGTTAAAGTGGGTGGTGCATCGTAATTTATTAGTCTAACTAATTTAATTTGAAACACAGTCAATGATTGTCTGGCATTGATATCGACATCCTTAACTTTGAGATAAGCATTGCGTTAAAAAGCTAATACTTTATCAGTTCTCGTGGACTGTTTTTCTTGGGATTTTGTTTTATATAAGCTGAACTGAATATTAGTTGAAATCTTAGAAAAAAAGAAAAAAGTGGGGGAGAAAGCTGTAAGAGAAGTTCCCATGCCTTTAGGTTCCGATTACGTGTGTTACTCTTATTATAGCTTTAACGCAATGGTCGCTCAACGTGAACGACATTGTGTCTTTGTATTTCTCATTAAGAAAAATGATAATCATAATTTCGTGTATATACATTTTTTTGATAAAGAAATTTTTGTGTACTATGTACGTAAGACGATTACAAACGGCACGCAAACAATGAAATTAATACTCTTCACAGGAAGAATTTTTATATGCAAAAGAAGTTTGGAAAATGATTTGATAAAATGTAACAAAAGACAAAAAATAAATAATGACAAAGCATAAAAATAAATATGCAACTTGTAGAAATTTATGTCACAGAAATTTGTTTCAAAGATTTAGATTTATTTATGTAATGCAATATTATATAATACTCCCTCTATTCATTATTACTGAATTTTCTGAGATGTTCACATATTTTAAGAAAAAGTTAAAGTTCAATTTATAAATATATAATTTAAAAAAAAAATTAAACCAATAGAAATCCAAAAAACATAACTGTTGACATTAAAATCTGAATTTTTTTATTTAAATCAATAAGAAGTATCTTGAAGACCTATAAATTTTGTCTTTAAAAAACAACAAAAAAAGACTAGAAAATTCATTAAAAAGTAATGAAGGGAGTATAAAGTACATTCTTATTTCAAAAATGCTTTCATTATATTAAACATATTTGTATTTAAACATAAAGACTAGTAGATAAAATTGTACAATAATCTCGATCTTACAAACCAAAATAATATGTTTACAATAATCTTGATCTTTGAAGTTGATTTTAAAAAAATACACAATAGATAACAAGCATTTCACCTACTCCAAGATTTTCCACTATAAATAACTCCGATATGTAGCCTCATTTTACTCCTCCCATACCATCACTTCTTTTGAGTTTTTTTTTTCTTCATCTTCGTTAGGCAGCAAACTTTATCCAAGCAAAACTTAAACGAAATTCCGATCATATAAAAATAGTGAGGATGAAGTTCGGAGTTGTACAATTCGTCATTATCTCTCTTCTCCTAACATCTTCTTTGTTCATGCTCTCAACGGCTGATACATGTAAGTATACATAAATCATATAATTATTCAAAAAAAAATTCTTATTTGAAATCTAGATTGTAAATTTTTTTTTTTGGTGGGATAATTAAATAAAAAAACAAGCATCATGCGGCGGAAAATGCAATGGGAGATGTTCAAAGGCGGGAAGACAAGATCGATGTCTGGAATATTGCAATATATGTTGCCAGAAGTGTGATTGTGTTCCTTCGGGTACTTATGGAAACAAAGACGAATGCCCTTGCTACCGTGATATGAGGAACTCCAAAGGCACACCCAAATGTCCTTGAAGATCACCCTCAGATAAATTAAATCAGTATACATATAAATATAACAATTGTGGTTGATCCATGATGTATGAAATGAAATAATGAGTTTGATATGTTCTTCTATCTATGTATGAGAGATGTAAACGATCTTGACAATAAAACGAAATAATATTTTTTAATTAAAATATTAGGGGTGTAGTTTTAATAGTATGTATGAAGCATGCATAGTTATGTTAGAAACGTACAATTCCAAATACGTTACATGATTTACCGACCTTTCTCCGTTTGATGTGTTTACTTACTAGTCAAAGCGGAATGGTAAAAATTAACCGAAATGAATTGTATGTCATTATTGCCAGATTCGAAACTCTTGTGTGTATACAGTCAAAGAGAATCGATCTAGCACTGACAGACTCAGCCTAATTAAGAATGCCATTTACAGATTGGCCCAACCAAATTTATTTTGATTCGTATATGCCTCTTAAACATTTCTGTCCAAATTACTCAAAACGAACCGAATAACCCATAGACTTTCCAACCTATAACATTGGACCCTAAACGACTCAAATTCATATGACTTTATTCCACTTTCTAAACTAATCATACCCTATTCATATTCAACATATGCTTATACATAGAACACGATAACAATCAAACAGACGGTTAATCATTAAATAACGAAGTGTAGAAAAGGTCACTAGACTTGACTTGATTAAGGAATTGTTCGTTTGTGCATAAAAATCAATAATTTCATGTATATCCAAAATAATTGGATATTATGGATGATGTTTCTGTACGCAAATGCACTTTTTTAATTTGACAAACGATATATCTAAACTTGAATGATGAAACGATTAGCCCCTGACTTCATTTATTAGTAGTCAAGTCCAAATTCGGTTTAAATCAAACGTAATAGTTATAACTACCTCAGTAGTAGTTAATTAATCCAATGTTAAATACTTTAACGCTCATGCAAGGCTAGGGAATCTCAGGACGATACTGAAGAGTTCTCGAGATAAAAAAAGAAAAAGCTATGAAAAAAGTGAAAATTGGTGATTTTGGACTTGAGAACACTCTTTAGAGTTATGCCAGAAAATTCTACTTTCCGGAGACCTCATGGAGGTTCTCGGGTGTCTAAGAGTGGCTAAGAGGATAGCTGATGAATTTCGAAGCAATATTTTGGCCACGTTTTGGCCTATAAATGTAAGGAAAAATAAACGGAGGACCAAATCGGATGAAACGAACCTTGGTGGTTCACGGTGGAAGTGAGAGACTTTGGAGAAAGGGACGTTTAGAGAGAAACGAGTGTTGTTCAAAAAAAAAAAAAAAAAAAAAAAAAAGAGAGAAACGAGTTAAAAAGAGAACAGAAATCCCGATAATATGAGAGAGTCTGTATGTGTTATCCTCTTATTGCATAGAGAAATACATATATAAAACCTTGGTTTAGACTTTAGACACACACAACATGACCTTGATCTTAGTCATGCTAACTATCTGAGGGTAATAAATTTGGAAAGCGAAGTTCCTATTTAAAACCCTATAGAACTTCAATTTAATATACTTTCTTCTAAATCATAACGTTCGTAACTTAATACGAAGTTATTCTAAAATTCTCTGAATATTTGGAACTGCTTATGAATTTATATCATAAAACAGTCATCTTCTGAAAATTCTCATAAAAAATGTAAAGCTTTTTGTTTAGGCACACACATGACTTGATTGGTCATGCTAGCCTAAGAATATTACCTAAGGGTAAAACCCTATAGGACTTCTACTTAAAACCCTATAGGACTTAATTTCTAAATCATTCATTTTCTGAAAATAATGAATGAACTTTTATCTTAAAAACAGTCATTTTCTGAAAATCTTCAGAAATAATGTAAAACCTTGGTTAAAGGCACAAACATGACTTGATGAATCATGCTCTAAAACCTAAGAATTCCTAATTTTATAAATTTGGGAAGCCCAAACTTACAAGAATGTCCTATATTAAAATACGACTTCTATTTGATTTCTACATCATCACTAGACGTTAAGTTCTCAACTAAACCCTTATATCATGATCATGATCATGATATCTAGCTAGTGAGCACAATTGTTGTGGGTTAGTGCACGCATTGGTGTTAGCATTAAGAGACGTGTTAGCTTATTAGTTAAGGCTTTCCTTCTAAGTGTGCGTACCTTAGAAAGAAACCAGAGCTTTGCTTTCTTAAAGTTAAGCCAAATAAATTTTGTTACCTCAAGAGTCTTTCTGGACGAAAGCAGCAATTGTTAGAGGACGAGAAGCATCAGCACGAACAACAAGCAACTACACTATAGAAATGAAAACATCATCAAAATGAACACGTACCTGAGACTTACACATCACTCCATTTCTTTGACAACTCTGCATCGAAATGTGGGAAATGTTAGAAACCAATCCATCATAGAGAAATAAAGTCATTTGGTAATGGTATCTCTGGCTCAAAACTTAGACAAAATCATGAAACTACAGTAAAAATGTAATGCAGTCGAGAACTAAACCATTGCAAAATTGAGAAACAGTAGAAAGAGAATTATGTACCTGAAACCTGAAAGACCAGATAGGATTCAGAATACTTGCATGTCTGCCAATGGTGATGGAGACAACAACCAAACTTGATCTGCACCAGAAGTAACAAAAAGAAAACGAGAATTACACTATAAAAGGTCAAAACAGTCTACCACAACTCATACAATAATTCAAACGAAACCAATAGCATCATAATATTTGAAACCAAACAGAGAGATCTGAGATAGATCATGTAGACACCCAAATCTAAAATAATGAACTCAGTTATACGACTTTACCTGATCAAAAAGAGTAGTCAACCAAAGGAACCACAAAATCTGAAAAAAAAAAAAATTAGCTTAAAGAAGAGGAATGGAGATTTACCTGATCAAAAGTGGGAAGTATACAACGTGCAAAGCTATACCTCAATTATCTGTTAAAAATGAGTCAGCAAAAGATATGGTTAAAACACAGTGAGTCAAAAGGAAGATTGATCTATTCTTCTATTACATAGATTGCGTAAGATATGTGTACATACAAGCAAAAGAAAAAGGAACTTACCATCGCTGCTAGGCGAATGTCAAAATCTACACAGACGAGAGATGAAAGACTTACCTTCTCGCAAAGATGTCAGGTTCTTGAACTATGAAGAGGTTGAATGCTTTATTCACAAAGTCTCAACCAATATGAAATGCAGAGGACCGAATACTCAGAAATCCAATCAGAATTGACTCTTGGCTATAGAGCTTAAGCAGAGAACTGAATCTTCTCATCTTTTGATGTCTTTAAGCAGGCCTTATTAAGGAACTTATGTATATATTCCCCCCCCCCCCCCATAACTAAGCAGAATATTGAATAGTTTATTACGTTTATGCAGAAACTTGAACTCCCAATTTTGGGACATGCAGAACATTGAATTTGAGTGTAACATTCTAAGAACATTGTTACAATTCTTGGTTAAAAGACTAATCTCTGCAGAAGATTGAATTCTATATCAGATTGTCCCAGCCAATCAAGTTTTTTCAGTATACAGGATTTAAGCAGACTATTGAACTATCCACGCATACCTTATTTGAAGGACGTTTGATTCTCCTGTAAATATGCAGAATATTGTACATTAATCGCAGAATGTTGAATTTCCAGAGCTTGGAACATCATCCGACAAGCCTTTTCCATAGAGAACATCTTTAGATACAGATCTTGAATACTGAATAGTTTATTCCGTTTATGCAGAAACTTGAACTCCCAATTTTGGGACATAAAGCAGAACAATGAATTGTTCATTACGTTTCCACCAAGTTACAAAGTTCAAGCAGAGAATTGAATTCTAAGAACATTGTTACACTTCTTGGTTAAAAGACTAATCTTTGCAGAAGATTGAATTCGATATCAGATTGTCCCAGCCAACCAAGTTGGTGATTAAAAGGCATTGATGGAGCAGAATATTGAATATTACCATCTTGTTTCAGTATACAAAATTTAAGCAGAGTATTGAACTATCCATGCATACCTTATTTGAAGGACATATGATTCTCCTGTAAATATGCAGAATATTGAACATTTATCATAATGTCCTCAGAGTTTAATCGCAGCAGGTTGAATTTCCATTAGCTTGAACATTATCCGATTTTCAAACAAGAACATCTTTAGATACAGACCTTGTTCAAGGCCGATCTCTGCAGAAAGTTGAAGTCTATATCAGCGTTAGAGTTTAAGCAGAACATTGAACCTCTAAAGGCTTAGCAGAAACTGAAGTTTGTATTTCTCATACTATCCAAGTGGTAGATACAGACGTTGTACAAGGCTGATCTATGCAGATGCTTGAAGTTAATATCAGTGTTAGAGTTTTAAGAAGAACACTGAATTTCTCAATCTTACAAACTTAGCAGAAACTGAAGCTTGTATTTCTCATACTATCCAAAATCGTAGATACAGACCTTTGTACAAGGCTGATCTATGCAGATGCTTGAAGTTAATATAGAATCTGAACATAATTTGACAAGGCTTTTGTTAAGAACTTTTATCTCCATTTCACGCATACTTTCTTTTGTTGGCAACATCAAGACTACCGTAAGGGTCTATTTTCCCAAGTTATAGGCAACATCAAGACTACCGTAAGGGTCTATTTTCCCAAGTTATAAACGGACAAACAACAACAAGTTGTCCCTTTCTTTCGGCAAAGTCATTAATCAGTTCATGAGACTTTATTAAGCCGAAGAGTGTTAAAGTTTTTCCCACTCATAGCCTGTCTTAAGACCATGTTAAGCTGTTGGTTGTTTTCTATGATTCAAAGTCCCTTGTCTATAGACTTTCCAAACCTTGTGGCAAAGTTCATAATCAGTTCATGGAACTTTTTTTTAAGCCGTCTGTTTTCCCACTCAATGTCCGTCTCAAAACCTTTTTCAGCCATTTATGACTTCTTAAGCCGTTGGTCTTCTCTATCCAACATGACATCTTTAGCCTTTAGGCCACTAGACATTGTCTGTCTTTGACTTTGGCTAAAGATGTTTGCAAGCCGTGGGTACCAATAGTAAATCAAGGAATCTGTTTTTCGATTCTCAGCCTTTGTCTTAAGACCTGTGGTTAGAGTAAATTAATCAGTTCATGTGACTTGTATAAGCCTTTACTCCAACCAAAGAATCGAAAACACATCTTTAAGCCACTAGACATTGTCTGTCTTTTTTCTTTGGCTAAAGATGTTTGAAAGCCGTGGGTACTAATAGAGGAATCTGTTTTCGATTCTCAGTCTTTGTCTTAAGACCCGTGTGGTGGAGTAAATTAATCAGTTCATGTGACTTGTAATAAGTCTTTACTCCAACCAAAGAATCGAAAATAAATCGGACTTCTCTATCCAACATAACATCTTTAAGCCATTAGACATTGTCATTGTCTTTTGTTTCTGGCTAAAGATGTTTGCAAGCCGTGGGTACTAATATAAGCCGTGGGTACTAATAGAGGAATCTGTTTTCAATTCTCAGTCTTTGTCTTAAGACCCGTGTGGTGGAGTAAATTAATCAGTTCACCGGACTTGTAATAAGCCTTTACTCCAACCAAAGAATCGAAAACAGATCGAAATTATAGTCCCTCTTGGGACTTCTCTATCCAACATTGACATCTTTAAGCCATTAATCTGTTTTCAATTCATTCTCAGCTGGGTAAATTAATCAGTTCATGTGACTTGTATAAGCCTTTACTCCAACCAAGAATCGAAAACAGATCCAAGTTATAGTCTGCCTTGGGACTTCTCTATCCAACACGACATCTTTAAGCCATTAGACATTGTCTTTGTCTTTTTTCTTTGGCTAAAGATGTTTGAAAGCCGTGGGTACTAATAAAGGAATCTGTTTTCGATTCTTGGGGTGGAGTAAATTAATCAGTTCATGGGACTTGTATAAGCCTTTACTCCTACCAAAGAATCGAAAACAGATCCTTACATAGTCTTTGTTCTAAAGACTTTTAAGCCGAGCGTTTATTTCTCATCCCCTAATATCCTTCAGGCATGCACTACCAAACCCATATATCGATTCAAATTAGCAACCTTGCTATAAATTCCTTTCGGGTCCAGGCTCGAGACGACGGGACAATGTTCCCCAAATAAGAATCTTACAGAACGCTATTAGATTAGTGTCTGCCTTGTGATCTTTTTGGGGTTTCAAGAGAAAATCAAAACCAAAAACAACTGGCGAAAGAAATCATAAATCGTAATGTTGGGTTTGAAGAAGAAGAAAAAACACTTGAAAACAGACTGAATTGCTGATTTGAAATCTTAAATCGAAACTTTGAATCTAAAAGAGAAAGCGTTATATATATCCAAAAGAGGGATTTTGATCACGGAAGTAATCGAGAATTTGAGAGAAGAGGGCTTTCGAAATAAACAAAAAAAACCCAAATTGGGTTCTCGATTTGGAAAACACGAAATACTCAAAACCTCTAATGGCCGAATCTGAAAACAACAAACCTAAAGCGGAAACAAAAATTCGATATTAAAAACCGAAGAAATAGCGCAATCGAATTTGGAAATAATCGAGAGTTTGAGAAAAGAGGGCTTTCGAAATAAACAAAAACCCTATTTGGGTTCTCGATTTGGAAATCACGAAATACTCAAAACCTCTAAAGACCGAATCTGGAGACAACAAATCTAAAACGGAAACAAAAATCCGATGTTAAAGCCCGAAGAAATAGCGCAATCGAATTTCGCTAAGTCAAAACCTAAATCGAAATTCTGAAGAACAAAAACACAATCGCGAAAGAAAGAACTCTCGCACCGGGGAAAAAAAAAACGCATAACAAGTTTAAAAGAAGAAACCTTGTGCGGTGATGATGACGCTCCAACAAATCTCTGAATCGCACCGAAGAGAAAGAAAACGAGAGTTTGAGAGAACGAAGAAATTATGAGAAGGAAGAAAAAAAAAAGGTATCGCGTTTGTTATAAATCCCGAATATATATATACAGCTGTTAAAAGGAGGATCTGATATTATTTTTGTGTTTAGTGACCGCCAAAGAAAAATAGACAGCTGGCAAAACAGATTTAGTGACCGTTTTATACAAAATATTCAGCTAGCAAAAGGATTGTTAAGTGACCATTTTGAATTAAAATGTGTTGGGCTTAATTAATCATCATCAGCCCATACTTTTCCTTTTCTTACTAGAAACAAATATACTGTACACAATTATGTGTAGTATATTGTAAATCTCTGAAACACTTGGTTATCAAGATCACGTTTCACCTACAGCCTACTCCAAGGATTTTCACTATAAATAAGTCCAATACGTAGCCTCATTTTACTCCTCCCATACCATCACTTCTTTTGAGTTTTTTTTCTTCATCTTCCCTAAGTAACAAACTTTATCCAAGCAAAACTTAAACGAAAATTCCGATCACAGCAAGAGTGAGGATGAAGTTCGGGGTTGTACAATTCTTCATTGTCTCTCTTCTCCTCACATCTTCTTTGTCCATGCTCTCAACGGCCGATCCATGTAAGTCTATACATAAATTATCTAGTTATTCTAAACAATTTCTTATTTGAAATCTAGATTGTAAATTTTTATTTGGTGGGATAATTAATTAAAAAAAAAAAACAAGCATCATGTTTGGGCAAAATTTAACCGGTTCGCAAGTACAATAAACGGAATGACGCAGGAGAAGATATCTTATTAATCAATTGAATATCGAGCTACAACAAGTCAATATCAAAGATTAAACTAAGAGAATCTCGTCTGTCGCTCGTCGTAGATCGTAGTTCGTCGTATCTAGGTTGTTCGTCGCTTGCTCGTCGAGAGGCGAAGAACAAGTAGCTATTAGGGTTTTTGTGTGTTTTTCTGAATCAATCTGTTGGTTCTAGGACCTCTTATTTATAGGTGTTCGTCGGTCCTAATCCTTATCGAGTTGGGCTTTAACGTCGGTCGTAACTTTCTATTTCCTACGTCGGTCGTCATTCCCAATTTCCTTTTAATTAGATATGCACGTCGGTCCTCTGCACAACTCTAATAGATTTAGGAAATTGTACAAACCATTGGTCACTGCTAAACCATTAATTAACATCATTGGTCGCTGCCTCTTCATGTCGATGCTAAGGCCTTTTAGACACTAAGAAGTAAGATCGACCGGTCGTCATGGTCGTCAGTCGATCATATCTCCAGCTTATAATAGAGTTTAAGGAGCGACCGGTTAGTGAATTTATTTCACCCAACAACTTGCCCCCTACTCTTCAATTTCTTGTTTAGAATTGTAGAGTAAGACTTCATTTTCATATCGTCGGTCGCTTGCTCATGTCACTTGTGACTGTTGTTCGTTTACTAACGTCGGCGTACGAAAAAGCATATATCGTCTAATGGCATGGTCCCTTCTAAAATATCCATGAAGATGGACACCCCAGTAGAATAACAAACTCCAAAATAATATAATTCAAATAAGAAATAGAAAAACGTACCTATTTGCGCATTTGTCTGTCGCTCACGCAAGTTCTTCTTAAGGAGAGTGACAAATACTCTTTTTATTTGTATGAAAGTATCCAAAAAATAAAAGGGACATTTATCTCTCCTGTCGGTCGGTCGCCATTTACTTCTTTTGCTTGTTGCTCATGTGAGCTTTGACTGTAAAATAACAAAGTCATTTTCTCCTTCTATGTTTGGTGTTGATAGTGGGGATCTCCAAAAAGTGACGAGCTTCTATGTAGGTAGGTGACATCATTTAAAAATGGAAAAATAGGAGGGACAGACAATAGTGACAAAAATAAAAATGTAGGAGTGACTAAAGGTAAATGGGCTTCTCTTTTCTTCTTGTGCCCACGTGGGACTCTCCAAAATATTAGTCCAACAGACCAATTGCTTGTGTCAGTTGTTTATGTAGAAGATGACCAATGACAAACATGTTTGCTTGTACCTCTTTTTTTTTAAATCGTCGACCTTCATTCTCTCCAGTTTGAAATAAAAGATATTTTTTTAAGTCGCCAGTCGCTGCTGATAATGTTGCTTGGAACCTTGATCATTCCCTAATGTAGATACTATTTACTTTTTTTTGTATGTCGCTCCTTTGTCACCTTTTGTCTTGGTCTTATACGACCTAATAGAAATCAGCAAGAACAAACACTTTTTATATGTTTGCCTTTGGTTGGTCACTCGAAAGTATGTACTTGCCGTGCAACAACAGACATATTGACCTCATGGATCTTATATCAGAGGTGCGCAAGGACATACACACATAGGAGATGCAATGACAAGGATGTAGTCCCCTTTTGGATTTGACCACAACAAATTTATAGGCACATGGCTCATCTATTGTTGAGCATTGATGATTTCAGAACTTGCTTTCTCAGTGGATAAGCAGTTACTTGATTGTGAGGGTTTTACCCCTTAATTTATTGTCATATTTTCATGAGGACGTACCTCTTGATTTTGTAGATGTTGTCACAGATTAAGGACGTACCTCTTCATTTGTTAGCTAATGATTTATGATCATAATATTTGGAGGTCGTGCCCCTTTGTTAATCAAAGAGTGATGTGACATCATAGTCTATTGGAGGTCGTACCTCTAACTTATTTGTTAGCGACTGTCGTCGCTATCTATTGAGTACGTACCTCTTTATTATATCATGACTTATCATGGTGAGGTCGTACCTCTTAATTTATTTAGTAGCGACAGTCGTCACTGTATATTGAGGACATGTCTCTCTATCTATTTGCTTATGACTTGTTGTCATAGCATGTGGAGGTCGTACCTCTAAATCAATTATTAGCGACTGTCATCGCCTTACTATATATTGAGTACATGACTCTTTATGACTTGTCGTCATAACATGTGGAGGTCGTACCTCTAAATTAGTTATCAGCGACTGTCGTCGATGTCGATATACATTGAGTACATGACTCTTATCTTCCTAGTGACCATGGTCAATTTGCTCATGAGGCATTGCCCTTAGTTTTTTTTTGAAGAAACGTCGATCGTCGTTGTTGCTCTATCATGAGGAGGCAATGCCTTTTTTTTTTTTTTACTGTCGTTTGTCATAAGCAGTGCAATGACTGTCGCTCGTCACTAGTTGTGGATACAACGTCGATATTAAAGCGAGTGACGAACATAATCTGAGAATTCTTAAATACTCATATGTAGAAAAACCTTTTATTAAGAAGTTCGTCCGTAGACATGCGCGAAGTAAAGAAAAACAATTGAAAGCAGAGACATCTCGTGGATCGTCTATGACTATGACAATAACGAAATAAATAAAACCAAAACACTGAAAGCCAAACTAACCTAGAAGAGGTAGGTTTCGAGGTTCGTTTCATCAAGATCTTTTTCCGTCAGTGGATCTCACAGAGTTGTTCCACCTCTGCTTCTTTGGTATGTGGAATCGACGATTGGATCTCTAGTTGATATAGCTCATGACCTTTCCCTTTTAGGGTAGTTTGGTAGCATGAACGTGCATGCTCTTGTTCTCCCTTGATCTCTTTGACTCCCCATGGAGTAGGAAATTTTATGGTTTGATGGAGTGTCGATGGCACTGCCCCCATGTCATGAATCCAGGACGTCCCATAATTGCGTTGTACGCAGTAGCACAATCTAGTATCAGAAACTTTGTCTGTCGGTTAATTCCTCCTGCATACACAGGCAGCGTCACTTCTCCTATGGTCTGCTTTACTTCACCGCTAAATCCTACCAGTGGTGTAGATTTTCGCGTCAGTGCATTCTCATCCAGCCCTAATCCTTTGTAAGCATCCATGAAGAGAATATTGGTCGAACTCCCATTATCAACGAGTGTCCTTTTCATCAGACTATTAGCAACAGTCAAAGATATGACTAATGCATCATGATGTGGAGCTAGGACACATTCATGTCTTCATCTGAAGCAAAGCTAATCGTGCACTTCGACAGTCGTCCATATAGCTTTGACATCTCCATGATGAGTTCTAGCTGTTCTAGTACTCTTTTTAGCAGCGAATGAGTAATTCCACTATCTGATCCTCCCGATATCACGTTGATGATTCGATCATGCTTGGAGATTGAGCAGGAGATGGTTTTCTTTGCACCTCGTCATTGCTTCTGTCGTCGATGCGACTCCTAGCCCTGTCGGACAAGTATTCTCTCAAGTGACCTTTTTTTAGTAGCTCGTTTACTTCCATTCTCAACGTGATGCAATCTTCTGTTCGATGACCATGGTCAGAGTGAAAGTCGCACCACTTTGATGTGTCTCTTCGTTCCCCTGGTGCTTTCATCTTTTGAGGCCATCTTACTCCAGATATATGATTAAGAACATTGACTAGTTCTGCAGGAGATATTGCGAGGTTACTCATGTCTGGCCATGTGGATGATGAGCGTTGGTCGCTCTCAATTTGGTTGAGTGGTCGATGGTCGCTTCTGTCGCTTCTCTTGCTAGTGCTTTCACTGCGTGGTCTCTGGTACGGTCTGTCATCTCGAGAGGGACGCTCGTTCCTAACAACGCGAATCAGATCGTGGGGAAAGTAGGTGTCGATATGCAGGGTCTTCCTCCCACCTTATTTGAGCCCATGCTCTAGATAGCACATCTTCCATCGTTCTGCACTGGTACTTCGTCAGTTCCTTGTACAAATCACTGTCTGGGAGCAATCCTCTTTTGAATGCAGAGATGGCAGTGGACGTGACACATGCCGGAATGGATACTTTCTCTTTGTTGAAGCGACCTACGTAATCGCGCAACGGTTCTCCTCTCTTCTGTATCACTTCATAGAGATCGTCGGCTGTCCTTTCTATGTTCCTGCTGCTCGCGAATTGCTCAACAAAGCGGTCTGTCAATGACGCGAACGAGTCGATTGACGCGTTCGGTAGGTTCGTAAACCACTGAAGAGCTGGTCCCGTGAGGCTAGATCCAAATCCTTTACACATACTAGCTTCGCGATATTCTTTTGCTATTGCCGTTGTGAACATGCGTTGCTTGTACTGGGCTATATGATTATCAGGGTCGGTCGTCCCGTCGTACATCTTCATTGAAGGGACGATGAACTTCTTTGGCATCTCAACCAAAGCGATGGCATCCGTGAAGGGAGTGTCTGCATAGCAATTAGGAGCACTTTTGGTGATTGGAGGAGCTACTCCTGGAAGTCGCGCGAGCAAGAGCTCCATAGCCTCCAATCGCTTTGAGAACATAGTATGCGAGTCTTCAGATTGATGTTCCATCGTTGGTGCAAGGGGTGGAACCAATGTTTGGTTACCTTGCGCAGCGTCGGTAGCTCCTGTCCTAGGGTTGCTCCTGTTGCACCCGTAAGTGGTGGAGTGTCGAACGATTGCATAGGAGGGAACCGGTCTCGATATCTATTGCGAGCCTGAGCCAATGACGCGTTTTCTGCTCGTAGGGTTGCGTTCTCCGCCTGGATTTGCGCAAGTCGTTCTTCGTTCTGCTTCATCTGAGCTGTGAGAGCCTCCAGCTGAGCAACGGTGACGGTCGGTGTTTCGGTCGGTGCGGTATCATCTCCCGCCGCCATGTCTCACGCAGTTAAAATTGCCCCTCCTTCTAGCGCCAAACTGTTTGGGCAAAATTTAACCGGTTCGCAAGTACAATAAACGGAATGACGCAGGAGAAGATATCTTATTAATCAATTGAATATCGAGCTACAACAAGTCAATATCAAAGATTAAACTAAGAGAATCTCGTCTGTCGCTCGTCGTAGATCGTAGTTCGTCGTATCTAGGTTGTTCGTCGCTTGCTCGTCGAGAGGCGAAGAACAAGTAGCTATTAGGGTTTTTGTGTGTTTTTCTGAATGTCTTGTTGGTTCTAGGACCTCTTATTTATAGGTGTTGTCGGTCCTAATCCTTATCGAGTTGGGCTTTGACGTCGATCGTAACTTTCTATTTCCTACGTCGGTCGTCATTCCTAATTTCCTTTTAATTAGATATGCACGTCGGTCCTCTGCACAACTCCAATAGATTTAGGAAATTGTACAAACCATTGGTCACTGCTAAACCATTAATTAACATCGTTGGTCGCTGCCTCTTCATGTCGATGCTAAGGCCTTTTAGACACTAAGAAGTAAGATCGACCGGTCGTCATGGTCGTCAGTCGATCATATCTCCAGCTTATAATAGAGTTTAAGGAGCGACCGGTTAGTGAATTTATTTCACCCAACACATCATGCGGTGGAAAATGCAACGGAAGATGTTCAGAGGCGGGAAGACAAGATCGATGTCTCAAATATTGCAAGATATGTTGCCAGAAGTGTGATTGTGTTCCTTCGGGTACTTATGGGAACAAAGATGAATGCCCTTGTTACCGTGATATGAAGAACTCCAAAGGCACACCCAAATGTCCTTGAACATGTTTTGAAGATCATCCTAATTTACATATATCAAAATGAATCATGAGATTAAAATTTTGATGTATGAAAATGTGAACGGTCATGACAATAAACAGATATAACAAAAAATCCAAGTAAAATATTAGGGTGAAGTTTTATGAAATGTATCATACATTATGTATGAATCATTAAAACCAAAAAAAAAAAAAAAATGTATGAATCATGCATAGTTATGTTGGTTAATAGAAAGAAAATATATACAACAAAAGTTTATTTACTTGACAAGATCGGATTTGAAACGTTGAACATGATCCTTGAGCCATCGAAACAGGATGGTGCAACTACTTATGCTATGTACCATCTTGCGAGTAGAATGTGCGAACTACAAATTTGTAATTTTCTATATGGTTCAGGCGTTCTATCTTGAAACAGTTTCAACTTATTCCAAATAAGTTACATGATTTACCGACCTTTCTCGGTCTGATGTGTTTACTTACTAGTCAAACTGTCAAAGCCGGATGGTAAAAATTAACCAAAATGAATTGTTTAGCATTTATTGCAATAGTTGAAAGTTGAAACTCTATGTCTATGCATACAGTAGCGGAGAATCTATCTAGCCCTGCAGAGTGCCATTTGTAGACTGGTGGCCCAACTTAGGCTGCTGACTGAATAATCTGAAATTGCTAAGTTTATCAAATTAAAAGATTGAAACATATCGTGATTGGTAAAATTACTTGCAACATAGTGAGAATAACTCGATTTTGATTGATCTTGCGAATATTTTTCAGCAAGAACAAAATAAAGGGAAAAAGCCTCAAGAGGTGAAATTAAATAGTCTCAGATAGATTGATGATTGGCTCAAGAAAAGCTAAGGTTTTTTTTTAAGAAAAAAGAAATTGAACATTACTGTCTACTTTGCAAGTCTTCAACAACTGTTACGCAAAACCATTAAAAAAGAAACAAAATGGCAAATTATCTAAGAAAAACAAACATCAAAAACCTCTACTATCCTTTAACTTTGAGCTCAATCGAATTCCTCATCTCTCACCAAAAGGAGAAGCAAAGTATAAGAAGATTCCACTTTTCTTCAGTAAAAGAATCCAAGAACCTTGCCTCCAACATTCTTTCTCCTCGCTTCTTCGTGGTCCATGATACCAGCAGAGGTCGTAAGAACAATGTAACCAAACTGCACAATCCAAGAATTTAATTTACTTCACAGAGAACTCGCATGAACAGAACAAGACTTGACTGTAAGAGAACAAGATCAAATACAGACCTGTCTGGAAGGAAGAAGACGAGCGGTCCAGCTTTCAACGTCCTTAACACCAACATCGAAACGAGGACTAATGACTCCACATTTGTTCAGTCTTCCGTTAAGTTCAACCACAATCTTGCCAGACCTGTGGTCATCCACGTACTCAAACTCGCCGATGTAACCTGCATTTTCCATTTCAATTTTTTAATAACAGAACAAAGAAGCTCGAGAAAAATGAAAATGTAAGTATTAACATTAAGAGAACAAACACTATTACCGTGCTTTTGCATGACGATGAGGAACTTGATGATGACTTTAGAAGAAGGCCTGATCATCACTTGCCTCTTCCCTCTCTTCTCCGCATTCGACATGCTCTTCAGAGCATCGTTTAGCACACTGATTCTCACCATTCTTCACTGCAACACAACACAAATCAAAACAACACAATCTGAGCTCAAAATTCATTTCTAGATCAATGGACATCTAATTAGATATCAACATTAGATCTGATACAGCTAATACGAAACGGCAATCAATGTAAACAAACACCTAAAAGCAAATTTCAATTTTAGCTCTAATTGTAGTTGATCCAATGATATCACCAAGAAATCGAGCTCAATTTCCAAAGTAAGAGAAATTTACAAGACGTGTGATCGAGTAGAGACGAGAGCAGATCGGTGAATGCTAAACAGGAATAGAGTTAAGGATGTCTGGCGATTTTTGCTAACCTTGAAAGTAGAAGTGGCAGCCGCTCAATTCTCTTTTGCTAAAGCCGAAGAAATAAATTGAACAAGAGAACTAAATACGAGACGCGGAATTAGGGTTTTAGGTTTTTATTTGTTTTTATTAAGTGGGCTTAGAATATTACACTTGGGTTTAATTGGGCTTCTCTGGAAACCTCGTTATACATCGTCATTTTGTCATCAAACGGTATATTGTGGGTTAACCAAACTCAGATGTTAACCGGTCATCACATATTGCGGGTGAACCGAAATCTGATGTAAACCGGATCATCACCCCAATTTATGGGTCGTGGAATTTTCAATCACTCTTAAAATGTAGTACTCGTTCTTGGCTTTTGATGTGAAATTATCGAGTTTTTAGGTGTAATCCTCATAATTAATTGAGATCCTTCAAAACCGAAGACATAAACCGTGAATCGGTTTGACATTGCTTATGAGAACCGGAGCAAGATCATTCAAAAATGAGTCAGCCGTGATCAATGTTTTTAGAGGAGAGTGCGAGAGAGTAGATGGGTGTGAAGTAAATGTTTCCTATCCAAATAATTTAACCTTTTGTGAGCAGGTGGAGCTGATGAGAATGACTGATGTATTAGTGTCACCACACGGTGCACAGCTTACTAATTTGGTTCTAATGGATAAAAATAGTAGTGTGATGGAGTTTTTCCCAAAAGGATGGCTTAAGCTTGCAGGAGTTGGTAAGCTTGTGTACAAATGGGGAGCTAATTGGTCAGGGATGAGACATGAAGGTTCTTGGCATGACCCGGTTGGGGAAACATGTCAGTTTCCTGATACAATGATGTATGTCGTTGGTCTATAAGAATGCTATGATTGGATACATGAGACTTATTTTGGCGAGTGGGCAAGAAGTGTTTTTGGGAAGGTTAGCATTAGAGAGAAGCATGAGATCAAGTAATGCAACTGCTGTTATGGTTCGCTAGATATTGATGTAAAACAGTGATATTTGACAAGACATGATCATTTCTATATCTTGTGGATATGCTTAATTTGTTGATACAAGTAATATATTAAAACGAATAGCAACAAAATAGTAACAATATTACCTGTTTTTTGTTCTTAATAATGAAACCGTTTGGTAAATCTATAAAAAGAAAAAAAAAAAAGTCAAATGAAAAGAAATTGTAGTCTTATCTATTCTGAGTTTGCTCCTATATAAACCAAGTTTGGGAAAAGAAATGACAATTCAAAAACACACACCAATTCATTGAAGAGCTTTATTTTTCTCTTACACTATGGCCTCATCTAAAATCATCTTACTCGCTTCTCTTGTCATGGCTATGATATTCTCTTCCATGATCACTTCAAGCCATGCAGCAAAACATCGTACAAAGAAACAAACGTTAAAACCAAAAAGTTTTAGATCCATTTCCCTCGATTACCGAGACCCGGTTTTCTAACCAATCCAAGACCGAGTTTTCCTCAATTTCCAAGACCTGGTTTTTACCAATCCAACACCCGGTTTTCCTCAATTCCCAAGACCTGGTTTTCTGACCAATCCAACACCCGGTTTTCCTCAGTTTCCAAGACCTGGTTTTCTGACCAATCCAACACCGGTTTTCCTCAGTTTCCAAGACCTGGTTTTCCAACCAATCCAACACCCAGTTTCCCAACCAATCCAACACCCGGTTATCCTCAGTTTCCGGGGCAAGGCTTTCCAAACAATCCCACGCCTCTCCCTCAATATCCGAATCCCGGTTTTCCAAGCAATCCAACACCCAGTTATCCTCAGTTTCGGGGCAAAGCTTTCCAAACAATCCCACACCTCTCCCTCAATATCCGAATCCCGGTTTTCCAAGCAATCCAACACCCAGTTTTCCTCAATTTCCATCTTCTCCTATCCCTCAATATCCAAAACCCGTTTACCCTTCTTTCCCTCCTGCAACGCCTGGATCGCCCTCCAACAACCTCCAGCCCGTTCCATTGATCACCACTCAGCCGTCTCTCCCCACAACTACAATTTCCAGCCCTTGAGTTGTCTCCTCCAAACTTAAATCTCATGTTTCAAGTTTATTGTAACCAAATTCTTTGGCATATAATTCACAGAATCGAATTTGTGATTGACCTACTCGTGTGTGTCGGGTGTGTTCTTCTAGCTGGTCTTAGTGGCTTGTTGATATATTTGAATGGAAAGTGAAGATACAAAATCTTTAATCACTCTTAAAATGTAGTTCTCGTTCTTGGCTTTTGGTATGAAATTGAACTGATCTCCAACTTTTAGAAGTAATCCTTATAATGAATTGAGCCCCTTCAAAAACTGGACTGAGTTTTGCAATTGGTTATTTGTTTTACGATTGTCCATGACAGAACAATATTCGCAGAAGCTACAAAGAAATGTAGTAGCGCCAACAGCTGATATGAGCAGTACGTAACAAAGCTTAAAGACCACACCACACATTGTCATTACAAAAACGACTTGAACCCTCTAGCTAAATCATATAGATTTCTACATTGTAACGAGGGAATGCCTTTTCTGAATTATGGTGAGCCCAATAAGTGAAACAACACCTACAGATTTGGCGCTTCACTTGAGTTGAGAAATCGAGAAATCATTTCTGATATAAACCTCCTTTAGGTTGAGCATATTCGACTCTGATGTTTCTGCCTTCGAGTAACTGAAACAAAACAGAGACAAAAAAATCAAGTTCTGTGTACAAATATCATTTTCCGAAATAGTTCTGTGTACGAAGTAGAAACCTGATTGTTCATGGAAGCCAAAGCACAAGCAGCTGCTTCTTCTGAATCAAATACCACAAAGCCATAACCTTTTGATTTCCCGCTCATGTGATCGCATATTACTCTCACTGAAATCAAATCCAACCAATTAACAAATACCTCCGGAATTGCTTTTGCTTTATCCACAAAAGAAGACTAATAGATTTCACAGCGATCTTACCATTTATAACATGACCGTACTTTTCAAACTCATTCTTCAAAACAGGTTCGTTAGTGTCGTAGCTAAGCCCTGCATTGGTGTTTACACTTTTAGTACTTCTCTCACGCATTTAATCAAACACTTAGAGTGCAATTTTCATCATATGAACTGTAACATTATTACAAGATCATGTAAACCAATCACATGATACGCTCACATACATATAAGGCGAATTCGTAAGCTAATCAAAGACATTAGTCAAGCAGAGAATCAATTAAGCTTTGACGGATATACCTCCGACAAATAATTTTGATGAACAAGGAGCTCGAGATTCTAGATTTCGTAATGGAGCTGCTAAATAAGTACGACGAACCAATTGAGAAATGAACATTTTAAACGATTGAAGAGAATTGAAAAAAAACTAGCTCAGCGTGAAACAGAAGAAGAGTTTGATAGTTTTAACTTGATGTCACTACTCAACGAAAGCATTTTAATAGTTTATAACTTTATATTGCTGCAATATGTAAATTTAGCACACTAAAGAAAGCATTCGCAAAAGAGAATTTATAGATTTTATTAAGAGTGTAATCTCGTATTTCTCATTAATGATTAATGAATGTACATTGGAGTATATATATACATTTGAGTAAGCTAAAGGAAACTTATACAAGCATGTAAACCGGAATTAACCGGACTATACAATCTAATACACCCCCCTCAAGTCACTGAATCGGAACATTCCCGTGAAGAGAAGAGACTTGATATGGACATGCGGTTGAGAAGAGAGTAAAAGGGACCCGGGTGAAGAGGCTTTGTCAAAATATCAGCATGTTGATCTGAGGTGTTAACATGCATCAACAAGATAAAGCCTTTCTTAACCTGTTCGCGAATCGTATGACAGTCGACCTCAATATGCTTCGTCCGTTCATGAAATACGGGATTTGTAGCAATATGCATTACCGACTTGTTATCGCAGAAAAGCTTAGCAGTGGTCACAACCTCAATCTTCAAGTCCGTGAGTACCTGTTGCAACCAGAGCAGCTCACAAGTCGTGTGTGCCATACTACGATATTCAGCCTCAGTGCTACTGCGACTCACGACGTCCTGCTTCTTCGACTTCCAAGTGATCAGAGACTGACCGAGATAGACGCAGTAACCCGTAATGGAACGTCGCGTGTCAGGGCAAGTGGCATAGTCGGAGTCAGTGAAAGCATTTAGGCAGAGCTCAGAAGACGCAGAATAGAACAGACCTTGGCCAGGGTTGTTCTTGATGTATTTCAGTATCTTGTAAGCCGCCTGCAGATGAATAACCGTCGGACTATGCATAAATTGGCTCAAGCAATGAACTGCAAAAGTGATATCCGGCCGAGTAATGGTGAGGTAAAGAAGACGACCAACGAGAGCACGATAAGAAGTTGGATCTTCAAGAGCAACGCCAGTGTCCTTGCTGAGTTTGACAACCGGATCCATTGGAACAGAGCTAGGCTTGCAGGCAAGCAGCCCAGTGTCAGCAAGAAGACTAAGAGCATACTTCCGTTGGCACACAGAGATCCTAGCTGACGTGCGAGCAACTTCCAAACCCAAGAAGAAACGGAGAGGACCGAGATCCTTGATCTTGAATTCAGAATGGAGAAAACCCTTGAGAGCAGCCATTTCAGAGTCACTGTTACTGGCAATCATAATGTCATCAACGTAAACAAGGACGGCTGTGAACTTAGCACCAGATTCTTGTACGAAGAGAGTGTTATCCGCCTGAGATTGTTGATAGCCAGCCTTGAAAAGAACCGCTGAAAGACAGTGATACCACTGACGGGAAGCCTGCTTCAATCCGTAGATGGATTTGCGTAGTCTACAAACCGGATTCGGAGGTAAAGTGCCTGAAGCTGGAGTATAACCCTGTGGTAAACTCATGTAGATTTCTTCATCAAGATCACTGTGTAAAAAAGCATTTGAGACGTCCATCTGCGAGAGACTCCATCCCTTGATAGCAGAAAGACCAAGAAGCAATTTTACACTCGCCAATTTTGCAACGGGAGAGAACGTATCCGTGAAATCAACTCCCTCTTGTTGCGTGAAGCCTTTTGCAACCAGCTGTGCTTTATACCGCTCAATAGAACCATCGGCTTTATATTTGATGGTGTAAACCCACTTACATCCAACCACATTCTTTCCAGGAGGCAACGATTCAATAGTCCAAGTACGATTTACCTCCATTGCTTCCAATTCCTCGTTCATTGCGTGCCGATAATGAGGTGATGACACAGCTTGCTTAAAAGTAGAGGGTTCGGTTTCAATGGAGTAAGAGCGAACATAGGACTGAAAAAGAGGCTTGAGAGCAGAATAAGAGAGGACTGAAGAAAGAGGATAAAACAGTAGTAGAGGGGATATCAGGTTTAGAAATTTGTGTGAGAGAGCAATGATAATCAGACAAATAACCTGGAGCCCTTGCATGTCGTACTGGTCTGGAATTGATCAGGCGACTCTGTCCCGTTCCTCGTGAAACAGTCTCTTGTGACGGATTTGTGGCATTAGAGCGTGATGCAGATGAATGCAGAGGAGATGCATCAGAATGAGAATGAGATGCATTAGTATTGGAATGCGGTGTAGTGTGTGCAGGAGGTACAATTGATAATGATGGAGATGCAACAGTATGCGAGTGAGATGCATCAGAATGAGAATGAGATGCATTAACCGTGTAGAACGAGCAGCACGATTATTAGCCCTATGAGCAAGATTTTCATTATGAATAGGCAATTCAAGAATAGGATCAAGAACAGCAGGAGTAGGCATTGGTAAGATAGTATGAGAAAACAAATCAACAGCAGGCATAGGAGATGCAGATGTTTTAAATGGAAAAACATTTTCATGAAAAATGACATTGCGAGTAATGGAAACCACATTAGTAGATAAATTCAACACCTTATAGCCTTTATATCCTGAAGGATAGCCTAAGAAAACACATTGTTCAGCTCTAGGTGTGAACTTATTACGATCTTTAGATAGAGTAGAAACGTAACAAAGGCAACCAAATGAACGAAAAAATGAGTAATCAGGTTGTTTCTTAGCAAGTGTCTCAAAAGGGCTCAGTTTATGCAACAACAATGAAGGAGTGCGATTGATTAAGAAAACAGCTGTGTAAATGCAATCAATCCAATAAGCCAAAGGGACATTTGATTGAAACAGTAGAGCACGAGCAACATTTAAAATATGCTGGTGTTTCCTTTCAACTACAGAATTCTGCTGAGGTGTGTAAGCACATGAATATTGATGTACTAAACCATGATCTTGAACAAGTTTATGAAATGCAAGTTCTGGAGCATTGTCACTGCGAATGGATTTAATAACCGTATTATATTGAGTTTTGACATGCTGAAGAAATGCAGGAAAGACATTGGTAACATCAATTTTATTTCTCAACATATAGATCCAGGTTACACGAGTGCAGTCATCTACAAGAGTGAGAAAATATTTGTAACCTTCTACTGATTCA
The DNA here is from genome assembly GCA_902728155.2 of Microthlaspi erraticum. Classification (NCBI taxonomy): domain Eukaryota; kingdom Viridiplantae; phylum Streptophyta; class Magnoliopsida; order Brassicales; family Brassicaceae; genus Microthlaspi; species Microthlaspi erraticum. The sequence continues at coordinate 149,971 of CACVBM020001118.1, read as the reverse complement.
ACAGAAAACGGACCCAATATATCAAGATGAACAAGATCAAATGGTAAGGCAGACAAACGATTATTAGATTTGAAAGGTAAACGCTTTTGTTTAGCTAATGGACAAATTGTACAATGATCAGAATGATTCGACTTAGACATAGGTAAAGTACCTATTAAGGAAAGTACATCTCCTAGTCAATAATATATATCAATCTCTACAATTACGCTTATCACAATCCCTGTAATTACTCTCATGAGATCCGTGGAGATGTCACGGCTCCTTGTATATATTGTGCATACCTCTATCAATACAACTCAATATATTCTCTATTCATCTATATGGTATCAGAGCAGAAAGATATCTAGACCTCAAAAAAAAAAAAAAAAAAAAAAAAAAAATTCTCTTTCTGTTCATCTTCCCTTTCTCTCTCTATCAAACTATCTCTGCTATGTCGGCCTCTGACAACAACTCTTCCCCTCCCGATGTTACCGCCACGGCGGAAGTCATCACCCCCACCACTACCTCTCTTCTCAATCTCAACATGGCCAACATCACAAAACTGTCTTCCTCCAACTACATCGTTTGGAGCCGTCAAATCCATGCGTTACTCGACGGCTATGAACTAGCCTCCCACCTTGATACCACCGTCCCTCCACCTCCACCGACACTCACGGTTGGAGACACAACAACAGCTAATCCAGCTTTCACTCTGTGGACACGCCAGGACAAGCTCATTTTCAGCGCCCTTCTTGGATCTCTCTCTCCAGCAATCCAGCCTCTTGTCTCCCTTGCCTCCACTTCTGCTTCTGTGTGGGACACACTTGCTTCGACCTACGCAAAACCAAGCCGTGGTCACATCAAACAATTGCAACACCAACTCAAACAATGGCAAAAAGGCAACAACACCATCAACGAATACGTTCAAGCCTCACATCCAGGTTTGATCAACTTGCACTTTTGGGCAAAGTCGTCGACCATGAAGACAAGATTGATTATGTTCTCCAAGGTCTTCCTGAAGAATATAAATCAGTCGTTGATCAAACGGAAGGCCGTGATGCTCCTCCCACCTTAATGGAGCTTCACGAAAAACTCATTAACCATGAAGCCAAACTGATGTCATCATCTCCTGCCTCCTTCCCTATCACTGCAAACTACGCCAACAACCGCTCCAAGTCCGTCCAGAAACATGGACAACGAAACAATCAACCTCAACAGCAATCTTGGAACAATAACACCAATCAGCAAAAGGGTTCGAGACCTTACCTTGGCCGGTGTCAGATCTGTGGCGTGCAGGGGCACTCTGCACGACGTTGTCCCCAGCTTCCCATGACTCAACAGGCTCCTTCCAGGGCGCTGCTCCCCACTCCTCCATACCCGCCAGCTCCATGGGCTCCCAGAGCCAATTTTGCAGCAAGCTCACAACAATCTCCGCAGTGGGTCCTTGATACTGGTGCTACTCACCATATCACCTCAGATCTGAACAATCTGGCGCTACATCAACCTTACATAGGCGGTGAAGAGGTTATCATCGGTGACGAAAATGGCTTACCAATCTCCCAAACTGGTTTTGTCTCTCTTCCCTCACACACTAAACCCTTTTCACTTACAAACGTGCTCTATGTTCCGGATATTAAGAAGAATCTTATTTCTGTATACCGTCTGTGTAACACTAACCAAGTCTCCGTGGAATTCTTCCCGGCTCATTTTCAGGTGAAAGATCTGAACTCGGGGGTCCCGTTACTCCAAGGTCGTACAAATGAGGAGCTGTACGAGTGGCCGATCATGAAATCTGCAGTGACAGCATTCTTTGCAACTCCCACTGTCAAAGCTTCCCTTTCTGATTGGCATTCAAGGCTTGGTCATCCTTCTCTTCCGATTCTCAAGAATATCATTTCAAAACACTCTTTACCTTGTTCTACTTCTTTACCTCAATCTTTGTCTTGCGTTGATTGTCTTTCCAATAAAAGTCACAAACTAAGTTTCTCTCAAACCTCAATCTCCTCCACTCGTCCATTGCAATATCTTTTCACTGATTTATGGACTTCACCGCTCCTATCTGTTGACAAATACAAACATTACCTCATCATTGTCGACCATTTTACTCGTTACACTTGGTTTTATCCTTTGCAGCCCAAATCTCATGTCAAACAAACCTTCATTCGGTTTAAGGAGCTCACCGAAAATCGCTTGCAAACAAGAATCGGGACTCTTTTCTCTGATATTGGTGGTGAATTTATTGCTCTCCGTGACTTTCTTGCCTCCACGGGGATATCCCACCTCACATCTCCTCCTCATACACCTGAACACAACGGTCTGTCGGAACGACGACATCGTCACATCGTTGAAACATGTCTCTCCCTTCTTCACCATGCCAAAATCTCAAACACTTACTGGTCCTATGCCTTTTCCACAGCTGTCTATCTCATCAATAGAATGCCAACCCCGGTTCTATCCCTAACCTCTCCCTATCGCCTCCTATTTCAACAAGAGCCTAACTACTCCAAACTCAAAATCTTTGGGTGTTTAAGCTTTCCATGGCTCAGACCCTATCGCTCTCATAAACTTGAAACACGCTCTACTCCATGTGTGTTCCTTGGGTACTCGCTAACCCAAAGCGCTTACCTTTGCCTAGATCCAACCTCCAATCGCCTTTACGTGTCTCGTCATGTCCGTTTCGACGAACAAACTTTCCCCTTTCAGTCCTTATCTTCTTCCTCTACTGTCACTGCAGGGCAAATTGACGATTGGTGTCCGCCGGTCTCTGTGGTCCCACTCTCACCACTCAACAGTTCCTTGATTGTACCGCCACCGAGCTCAGGACCTTCACCTTCGAATGGACCGCCGAATCTCCCGGAGACTTCACCACCGAACAGCCTTGTCGCTGACACTCCGACCTCACTGGAAAGCGCCGCCGCTGTCACTCCGACATCACTCACCACGGCTCAGTCCAATTCTGCGGTGGCTTCTGACTCCTCTCACCGTCACGATAATTCCAATCTCTCCGTCTCGGTGAACTCAGACCACGAGGTGACTCACACCTCACAGGCCCAGGCCCAATCTCACTCTTCTTCAGGCCCACGGTCGTCCCCTGTGCCCTCCAGTCAACAAAGCCCACAATCAAGTCAGGCCCATACCACCAACTCTGGTTCTCGATCTGCATCCAGTCCATCGCCGTCTTCCTCTCAATCCTCCGCGCCGTCTTCATCGCCGGGCAATCCCACACCGCCGCCCGCCGTCGCTCCACCACTACTTCCCGAAAATGCCCACTCCATGATCACTCGTGGTAAGACCGGGATCCGCAAACCCAATTCCAAGTATGTTCTCTCTGTGGTGAATGCTAAATGCGACGATTGGATTCCCACGACAGTCGCACAAGCACTAGCTGATCCACGATGGAGAGCGGCCATGGGTGATGAATACAATTCTCATCTGCGCCATAGAACCTACTCCCTGGTCCCATCCTCTCCTAATCAGAACATTGTAGGTACTCGCTGGATTTACACAGTTAAGTATGCTCCTGATGGCTCAGTTCGCAGGTTAAAAGCTCGTTTTGTTGCGAAAGGCTACTCTCAACAGCCGGGCATTGACTACACAGAAACGTTTAGTCCTGTCATCAAATCGACCTCCCTCCGAACAGTCCTCGACGTTGCTGTGAGCCGTTCCTAGCCGATTAAACAGTTGGATGTCAACACCGCTTTCCTTCAAGGTACATTGCACAAAGAGGTCTACATCAATCAACCCACTGGTTTCGTAGACCCTGACAATCCAACACATGTTTGTCGCCTCCACAAGGCTCTCTATGGTCTTAAGCAAGCACCTAGAGCTTGGTATCTTGAGCTCAGCAACTTCCTGCTATCCGCTGGATTTCTCAACTCTGTTGCTGATACCTCTCTGTTCATTCTCAAGAATGGTCACAGTCTCCTCTACATGCTCGTCTACGTTGACGACATCATTGTCACTAGCAACGATCAGCGCCTCCTCGACCAGACTCTTCACTCCTTGGCAACTCGGTTTTCAGTCAAAGATCCAGAAGACCTTAACTACTTCTTGGGCATTGAAGCTCATCGTACACCCTCTGGATTACATCTCACACAACGCAGGTACATTCTGGATCTTCTCACACGCTGTAATATGTTGGATGCCAAACCTGTGAGTACACCAACGGCGAGTACACCTAAGCTGACTCTAGGTTCTTGAACACCTCTCTCCGATCCAACGCAACATCGCTCAACCGTTGGAAGTCTTCAATACTTAGCATTCACGAGACCCGACGTCTCCTATGCAGTGAATCGGTTGTCACAGTTTATGCATGCTCCAACTTCTGAGCATTGGAATGCCGTCAAGAGAGTGCTGCGATATCTTGCTGGTACTAGCTCCCATGGCCTCTTCTACAGCAAAAACAATCCATGCTCACTCCACGCCTACTCCGATGCCGACTGGGGAGGAGATCGTGATGATTATATCTCCACCAATGCTTACATCGTGTATCTCGGTAAGCATCCTATCTCCTGGTCCTCCAAAAAGCAAAAAGGAGTCGCGAGGTCATCCACTGAAGCGGAATACCGGTCAGTCGCCAAAACATCTGCTGAATTATGCTGGATTAGTTCGCTCCTCTCTGAATTAGGCGTTCGAGTTCCTGCTCCTCCTGTCATCTACTGTGACAATGTAGGAGCCACTTACCTATGTGCAAACCCTGTCTTCCACTCACGCATGAAACACTTGGCACTGGACTATCACTTCATTCGAAATCAGGTGGCCTCAGGAACTCTACGTGTGGTTCATGTGTCCTCAAAAGATCAACTCGCAGATGCATTAACTAAACCGCTGACACGCGCACCCTTCACGGATCTTACTTCCAAGATTGGAGTCTCGCACACTCCCTCCATCTTGAGGGGGCGTATTAAGGAAAGTACATCTCCTAGTCAATAATATATATCAATCTCTACAATTACGCTTATCACAATCCCTGTAATTACTCTCATGAGATCCGTGGAGATGTCACGGCTCCTTGTATATATTGTGCATATCTCTATCAATACAACTCAATATATTCTCTATTCATCTATAGTACCCGTAAGATCAGTTAACTTGGCAGCTGATGGATGTCCAAGGCGCTGATGCCAAAGATGTCCATCCACTAGCAAGGATTCACAGAAGTTGGCATTGACACGAGTATCAAGAATGTAGAGATTGTTCATGAGCAAGCCTTTACCAATCATCAAGCCCTGAATAGACTCCTGAATCAAGCAATGATCAATATAGAAATGAGCAGAGCAATTATTATCTTTGAGTAAGCTACTAACACTAATGAGATTGAACTGAAATGAGGGAACATGCAAAACATTATGCAAGACAAGGGAATCTGAAATATGCACTGTGCCTGTGTGACTAATGGGTTCTCTAATGCCATTAGGTAGAGAGACTGTAACACCGGAGACAGGAGAGACCCTACTGAACAAAGCCAAATCAGAACAGACATGTGTTGTAGCACCAGAATCAATTATCCAAGAACCAGGAGGAAGAGAATTATAAAGGGTAGAAAGACATTGATGTTGAAAGGTGAGGCAATTATGTTCAAAACGAAGGCTAGAAGAAGGAAAGGGAATAATACCAGAGGAGGATTCAGCAGCCATGTGACCATTCTCAGTTATCGACGCACTTTGAAGAGGAACCAGAGACGCAGAAGGTTTCACGTGACATTGGAGCTGTTGAATGAGGCTCTGGAACTAATCTTGACTAATCTGACTCAAATCAATGTTGACAGCATTGGTAGCAGGAGATGAGAGAAAGGGACTAGAACCCGTCATGACATTAGCTACAGCATTCGTCTTCTGCAGAGCATGAGGACCAGAGAACTGAGATTGATTCTGGTTCCTTGGTGCAGAATTGGGTTGTCCACGGCCATAAGAGGCCGGTTGAGTGGCATCTGAAGCCATAGTCGAGTTGTGAAGCTTATGCCCTGGAGGATAACCATGGATCTTGAAGCATTTTTGAACAATATGCCCAAGCTGACCACAGTAGGTGCAAACAGGTCGCTGCTTAGAACGATAATTGTTCTGATGTTGAGTAGCAAAGGCACCATTCTCCAGTTGAGAATCATAGGCAGCAGCATCAGAAGGTCCTGAGCTTTGAAAGACGACATTATCAAGCTTCGAAGTTGGCCGAATAGACCTCTGTCTCTCATCCTGAGCAACCATATTGAAGACATCTTCGATAGACGGAATCGGTTTGAGCATCAATATATGACGACGACTGGATTCATAAGTCTCATTGAGACCCATGAGAAACTTAGTGACTCGACTCCGTTGTTGCAATTGCTCCCACAAGATTGCCGCATTGCACTCACATCGTCCACAAGTACATACGGGAAGCTCCACATAATTTTTGTATTCTTCCGAGAGCGTCATCAATTCAGTGTAGTAAGCACTAATATCCAGTGGACCTTGTTGAATACAGGCTAATCTTTGCTCAATTTCATAGACGCGAGGTGCATCGTTCTGCTTAAATCTAGCCAGCAGATTGTTCCAAATAGCTTTAGCAGTATTCATAAAGAGAAGACTCTGACCTATCGATTTGGAGACGGAATTCATCAACCATGTGGCCACCATGTCGTTGCAACACGACCAAGAACCGACGTCGCGATGCCCAACGGGAGGTTTAGGAACGGTGCCATCGACAAATCCCAGCTTATTGCGTACATTGAGAGTCATCCGAACAGAGCGACGCCAAGCATGGAAATCGGCTCTGGATTGAAGACGATCGGAGACGAGAACCAAGCCAGCATGATCGGAGTTGTGGAGGAAGTATGGATTCTCGTATTGGTCCAAGAACTGAGGAGGAGCAGCTGGATCCATGAGAATCGAGAGCGAGAGCCACCGACGATCAATGAAAGTAGAAAACAACGAGAAAAACGAAGAGCGATAGATCCCTGAGATACGACAAAATCACCGATGAAATCTCAATTACGAGCTCGGAGAGTAAGCGCAAAGGGGAAAGACTCATCGATTCGAAGGAATGAAGAGAAACGATGGAAGATTCGAGCTGAACCGATGAAATTTCTGGCGAGAAAGTGCCGAGAAAGTGTGAGAAAGAGTGAGAAAGCGGAAGAAAGTTTGTTAGATTTTCTCTGATACCATATTAAGAGTGTAATCTCGTATTTCTCATTAATGATTAATGAATGTACATTGGAGTATATATACACACTTGAGTAAGCTAAAGGAAACTTATACAAGCATGTAAACCGGAATTAACCGGACTATACAATCTAATAGATTTGTTAAAATAAAGTTGGATCTGAAGAGAATTCAAATCCGAATTACATAATTTATAAAGCTAGATTTTCTACATATCAATTCACCAAACTGAAACATAAGAATGGTGAAATGAGGAAGTACCTTCTTAGAGAACAGATCAAGCTTTCTTCGGAGATTTCGCCGGCGACTTGGAAGCGACTTCCTCCGTCGATTTAGAAGTCTTCTTAGGAAGAAGAACGGAGTTAATGTTGGGCAAGACACCACCGTGAGCGATCGTGACTCCGCTCAGAAGCTTTCCCAATTCTTCATCGTTCCTGATCGCGAGAAGAAGATGCCTCGGAATGATCCTGGATTTCTTGTTGTCTCTCGCGGCGTTACCTGCAAGCTCCAGAACCTGAATCGGAACTTTTCGAATCAGAAAATGGTTTCGCTAATACCAATAAATCAAATCAGATGAAAATGAGAATCTGGGAAATTACTTCTGCGGCGAGGTACTCGAGAACGGCGGCCATGTAAACCGGAGCTCCACCACCGAGCCTCTGTGCGTATCGTCCTTTCTTCAGGAAACGGGTGATTCTCCCGACGGGGAATTGTAGACCGGCTTTGATCGATTTGGAAACGGATTTCGCCTTTGGGCCACCGCCTTTTCTTCCTCCGAATCCCTTCTTCACTTTTCCGGTGGTTTCCATTGCAGCAAAGTCGATTAAAACGAGTAAGACTCAGATGGGAAAATATAAAACTTGAAAAAGTTTGATTTGATGAATGGATTGAGGTATGAGAGTTGAGTGTGGTTCGACTTCACGATCCTTGAGTGTGATTTATATTAAAAGGTGAGCGGGACAAAAGAAAGGAGAATATTTTTTATCCGTTAGATTTAGTTTGATCGACGACGGTAGATTAGAAGCGATCCTCGTGTCTACGGATTAGCCAATCAGAAACGTTTTCTTGCATTTCGATACGGCGCCGGTTTCATGTTTCAATAAGGTTAATAAATACGTAGGCTCAAACTGGTTATCAATTTTTGGAATAGTATGAATAAGATGAATGTATAAAAATGGGATACAAAGAAATGGGATAGTGGTAGTTATGAGAATCAAATGAATAGAATGAATATGTTTATAGAAGTATTTACATAGCATGAATGGTAATTGTTTAAAGGAATACGATGGAATCAAAATAAATTTTGTTTAAATTAATTAGTTTAGTCACATTCCTTTCCATTCATTTTATTCATGATGCTTTTTGTTTTGGAATGGTTTTTAACGTGATTCACTTTTTTTCCCACACATCCCACTGGAATAAATGGAATAAACTTTAACTTTTATTCAGATCGTAACATTTTTGTGGAATTCCTTGGAATCCTCCATTCCATGTGATTCCATTCAGAAAAATTACAATCCAGTTGCACCCGTAGTCTTAGGGAATTTTTTGCGCCTATAGGATCTGGCTGCCGCAATTCTCTTTTCTTCTCAGCTTCTCATGGACAAAGCTGACATGAGGCTCAAGAAATGCTCCACATCCACCTATGTATGTTTCTTCTTCTTTGTTGTTTTTACTTATTTTGTCTTTTGATCACTTTTTTTTTTATTTATTAATCGTATCTTTTGCTTTCCAATATTTAGGTTGAACCTGGAGAAGGTACGAGATTGGACTTATTTTTGGTTTGAGCTTTCTTTAATTGCTATCCGTTTAAGATGTCTTCTCAAGTGTTTTTCTTTTCTTGTGGATATATGGCTTTATAGGAACAAATAAACGCAAGAAATCCACCGAGCGTTCACAGAAACGTAAGTTATTTGGTTTCTTTTGGTTTGGCTCTTTATTCCTTTGCTTCATCGACTTGATTAATATTTGTTACTACACTATCTTGATTTTTACTTTGACCGAACCATTGTATTTGCTGTGGATTTTAGTGTAGCCTTTCTCCTCGCAAACTTTTTCCTCTTGATCTTGGTCACATTGTGCTTTGTAACACTTCTATACAAGAAGTTTTTTTGTTATATAGTTTGCTTTCTGTTGAATTGATCTGGTCACATTGTGCTTTGTAACACTTTCATCTGTACAAGATTTTTTTGTTCATATAGTTTGCTTTCTGTTGAATTGGTCTGGTCACATTGTGCTTTTGATAAGTTTGGAGGAAACCTTTGTACTGTAATAGTTTCTCTCATCTTTATTCATTAGCCAATAGGCATATTTATACAAGATCATAATAACTTGTCTAACAAGTTCTTTACATACATGAGAATAGTTCTTTACATATATGAGAATAGGAAATCTACCTATTTAACAATCAAGGAAATATACATAAATCTTCACTTTCCTTCCAAGTCGATCTCCGTCGATCTCGCTATCTCCGAGATCTCCTAACATCTCCTAACAGCTTTGTCACACTTTCATCTATACAATATTTTTTTGTTCATATAGTTTGTTTTCTGTTGAATTGGTCTGGTCACATTGTGCTTTGTAACACTTTCATCTATACAAGATTTTTTTGTTCATATAGTTTGCTTACTGTTGAATTGGTCTGGTCACATTGTGCTTTGTCACACTTTCATCTATACAAGATTTTTTTGTTCATATATGCTTTCTGTTGAATTGATATCGGTTTTATTTCAGAGAAAAAAAGTCGAGCGTCCAAGAAATTAGCTGCTCATGATGTCACTATTAATAGACTGACCTCTACCTTAAAACGTGCCCGTAAGGTGAATAAAATTCTCTTATAGCTTTTGTATATCATTTTTTCCACTTTCTCTAGGTTTTAATTTCTTATCTGTTTTACTATTGGCAGGAAATCGAAATGTTGAAAGACTCTTTCGAAGACATGACTAAAACTGTGAAAAAACTAGTGGACGTTATTCTGAAGAAGGTACAAAACCGATTACTTTAAATTGTTCTGTAGCTTGAGAAATGCTGCTCTTTGACGACCTACTGATGTGATTCACACATAAATCTGTTGTTTTGTCTATATAGGAGAATAAAACCCCAGAGATCAGCAACAAGTGTTGTCTCTTATCTATGCAACTGGATATAAACAATGAGAGAACCCTTTTCGTCAAGGGATTTGATCGATCCCATAACAAGGACGATATCAAAAGCGCATTGATTGAACATTTCGCTCCTTGTGGAGAGATCACAAGGGTTTACGTTCCCTATGCGTGTACAACGGGTGCTTCCATAGGGTTTGTGACTTGTTCCTCTAATTTTGTGACAAGTCTCAAAGTTATCATAGGAAGCGAAGAGATTGACTTTTAATTATTTTGTTTGACAGATATGCTTTCATTGATATAAGTAATGATAATGGCAAGGCGTTAACACTGGATGGAAGTTACATGGGAGACAGGAAGCTTAAGGTTGTCAAGGGTACGCTGAGACCTGAATTCAATTGTTATGTAGGCTATCCTAATTGTCCACATTATCTTCGTTACATAAACGACATGGTCAATAAAAGCTTTAGGGAAAGACATAGAGGCCGTTTACGTAGGCTCACCCAGGATCTACAAGACCCATCAGGTACCTAAATGTAATTTGTTTCTTTGTCATGATTTAACAAAGTAATTAACCGGGTCACTATCTAACTCGTTGTTCTTTTCTGTGGTTATAATGCAGGCCGAGTTTGACTTTTACCCCTTTAGCAAACGGTGGCTACTACTTGTTTATCGACATTTATAAGATAAAATAATTTGTATTATGAGTCTATCTATGTATGACAATGTGCTTAATATTTAGAGTAATTGCACCCAGTAGCTGCTATAGGAAGTGACATAATTAAGAATTCAACAATGGAATTATTGGGCTTGAGTCATGTAAATATTTTGGACTCATTCCTTCCAACTTTAACCCCATGCGTTCCATAGGCAGGAGAGAGTTTTTTGTCCAAACCCAATTAATGTGTTATAATGGGAAGTGAAATCTTTGAAATCCCACCGAAAGATATGAAGTGTTTTGTTGTTAGATGAGCCTAACGTTATTTCTAGATCTTCGGTAGTGTAAGATTACACAAGCAGTCATGAGAATTTATTCCGTAAAATGATGTGTCGCATAATTTTACGGAGGTCTAGGTTATCGAAATTCATGCTTTTTGATGTTTACATGCAAATTATGTTCAGCTTTCTGACTTTATGATGTCATTCTTGCTTTTTTACGATGTCATTCTTGCTATATTCATAAAATTAGGACTTTTTGTTGAATTGGGTATTCCCTGATTGATTACTGGTGGACAGAACATCGGTTCGCCTGTTATGTGATGTTTTTTAACTTGGAAAATCGGTATGCAAACATATAGATAGGTATATGCATGTACTCAAAACTACGAAGCATTGTAACTTGTTTTTGTAGATAGAGTGATGGTATTAATGGTCTTGCGTAGTATGGGATTATTCACCGGCATCAATTTCAGTGGATCTCTATACTATTGTTTTACCACTCCATTGAAACAAATGAAGCGTTATCTAATTCGATGTACACTTATGTGAGATTATGCGTTCATTGGTTCTAATGTATTTTTTCTAAATAAATGTGTGGACTACAGAGTGGCATTCTCTGATTTGAAAATATACATTGCCAGATAGATATACAGACACCCATACAAATATATAGATAGATAGATATAGTTATATTAAGCCATATATATACATATATAGACAACCAAATGCATATATAGGTAACCATTTCAAATCATACCAAACTATATATAGATGTAGTGAACCAAATTCATTATCTTTCACATAGGGTTAAACTAGAATAACACTTTTTTAAAGAAATTTCTCAATTGTTCATAGATTAATGATGTACCTTGGGTTAAAGTTATGATGGATTTAATAGTGAATTAATGGTATTATGGTTCAATTATGTTGATACAATTCAAAATTACCAAGATATGGATATAAATAGATAATGTTTCTGATTTTTGGTGAGAAAATAAGAAATAGAAGAAAGATAGTTGAAAGGAAGAAAACCATACATGGACGATAAAAATAAAAAGAAATGGAAGAGAAATATATTAAATAGAAGAGAAAAATGCATTAAAGAGAGGGGAGAGAAATGCATCTCCACGCATAGAAAGCCAATTTTTTCTCTCCAACACGTTTTGATCTTCTTTTTTTGGGTATTCTTATGTCAATTGCTAATAACCATTTTTGAACTTGTTGTTTACCTAATTAAAGGTTAAAAATATGCTACTCACCAAATTGACTCTAATATTTATTAGTTTCATAATTTATTGTCTCTCTCATAAAACTATGCAAGTGTGGTCGAGCATTAAATGTAGAGTTTGCTTGATTCCTAGGGCTTGATCCTTCCTCTTTCATTGTGTACTAGACCAATGCCCACGCATACGCGCGGGTTTTTATGTTGTTATAGTTTAAAAAGAATATTATAAAACAATTCTAGATTTGTGACTCATATTTGATATGTAATATTATCGATTCGAATTCAAATAAAACCCGCAATTTAATTTATAATTACTTGTTTAGCAATTGACTTTCAAATATATATTTTTGCATCATACCACACGTTTTGATGCCCTCAACTCTCTGTGTTTACTCATCGCTACATAGAATAGTAATTCCCCGTCATCGCTCTTCGCTGGATCGGTTTCTCAATATATTAGGATAATTTATAGGTTCAATAATAACTTAAAGTGAAAGCGGAAGGGTAACAGTGTTGGAGTAATTAAGTAGTTTCCGTTACAACAAAAGGAATTTGTAAGAGTGACTTATTAGCTTCACATGTAATGATTTTGTAATTTGTAACTTATTACCTTTTGGGTTGGAGAAGAAAATGAAAAGTTATATTTTTTTTTTAAACTAAAAATTATTATTGCCACATGTCATATTTTCCTCTATCCACATGTCCAAAATATGGAGAGTGATGGACCCTATTCATATATATGATTGTCGTGGAATTAGTGTTTTTAAGGTATTCTACCGCTGTTCAGTTAATGAAAGTTTCTAAAAAAATAGAGATGGAAACTATGTAAGGTTTTATAATGGACTATGTAACTAGGTTTGGTATTCCGTTGAGGGGTCTACGAATCAATAGGACAATGCTTGTCTTAAAATTTAGGGTTTTCACCTGCCAGAGTCCAGGAGAACATGATTTAAAAGAACTAAAGAAGAGTCGCTAAAACGTGAGGATCATAACAACATTTCCAAGTAAAGATGCTAAAACAAAACACAAATGATTTGGTACCGAAAGAGAGTTTTCTAAATTTGAACTCGAAAAAAGATGAGTGGAAAAATATATCAACATGGGTTTAGAGCGCGTTTAGGAAAAAAGTTCCTCTACAATCTAATCTCTCCTTCCGTAGAGCGTGTTTTTATCCAATAATGCTGCATTTGCCAAAGCCAAATTGCCAAGCAAGAGGTAAACAAACATAAATGTCATTTTATAGGAGTGCAGCGTTTACTAGAGCGTTCCTTGCAATGTTAGGACCAAGCCCTGTCCACAGCGCACTAACTCCTTCCTGTTTTATGAATAAAAAAGGCTCTAACTCTCTGCTAAGTAACCTAATATATTTTGACATTTTTATTCGTAGATTAGTTTACTAACCAACTTGACGATGGTGAAATAAACGTCTACAACTCCCCGCATGCATAACGCCTAGATCCCTCGACGGAATACCATACCATATAGTCCCTTATAAAACCTTAACATAGTTTCCATGTTACGAGCTCTCTCAATTAGATTAATATAGAAACATCTCCTTTTTAAGAAACTTTCTTTATCTGAACGGACCTAGATTGCCTTAAAAACACTGGATAAAACACTAATACACAATGAAACAGGTTTAGGCCCTAGGAATCAAGTAAACTCTGCATTTTGCTCTGTTCGATCCTTTTCCTGGAAGAGCACGTAAGCGAACTACCGACTGTGTCAAACTTGACCACAATATAAAGTTGAAAGAAACTAGTTTTATGAAAGACAATTGATCATGTAACTAATATATACACGAGTCCTAGACTCATAATACAAGTTCTCTTACAAAAAACCATAAAAACTTAAATGTCATGTAGCTGGTCGACAAACAACTAGTAGCCACCGTTGAAACGACCAATAATAGTTGTGGATTGCTATGGTCTGCCAACGGTAATGGAAAAAAAACGGCCTGCATTATCCACAAGAAAACAAATTTACTTTGTTTCTATCTGTAGTCAAGAAACAAATTTTATATATTCAAAACCGTTATACAGAAAAGTTCAACTAGTACCTGACCTAGGCCATTTCAGCCCTAAGAACCCTTGTCTTCAAAGTAGCACGCCTCACATGAAGATGATAATCTTCCATCAAACTTTGACTTATAGCAGCCACGTTGGTTGTTGGTTCCTTTGGTACGTCCAGGATAAAGTAACAAAACCTGTATGGAAAATAAAAGTTTATGAGCTGGTATTGAACATCAACTAAACAAATACCAAACTGAAGGAAAGAATCAAACCCAAGATACGATCCTGTGTCACTGTCTTTTGGGAAAAAGAACTTGGAAATCGTTCCACATGAGTTGAAACGAGTTTGGAGTTGTTCCTTGATAGCATCCTCAGAATCTTCTGTTGTGTATCCACTGATGAAGTAGATTTCTCGGCTGCAGCCACCAATTGTATAGTCAATTCCAGAAAAGCAAGGGATTTACTAAAAATCCTAAAACATGGAAGAAAAGCAAGGGATTTCGCCAATGTCATGATCATGATCATCAAATCTGTCATCAAAGTCATCTACTGGTAATATATGCACCAAATCAATTTCGCCAATGTCTTTAAAGAAGTTCCTCCCGTAAACAATATTTAAACGGCACGCTAGGCCGACAATCAAACTATTAGGTAACAACTCATGTACACCTTAACTTACACATGAGCCTCTGTTGTGTCCATGTGCAAATTTGACATAGAAAGGTGCCCTGGGGTACACGAGCCTTCAAACTCTGAGTCTGAACTGCTTGAAGATTGGACGTACAGCTCTGGAGATCCCGTGGCCTGTTTCCAAACGAAAACAAAGGTGAATAAGATGCAACTAAAAAATTTGTGAAACGGCATTTGTAACTAAAACATGTAGACATCTTGGTGTATATATGGTTAACATCACAAGCAAGACAAAACGCAGGAAAATTCCACAACATATATGAACGATGATGCTATCATGATATCGATTCTGACAGATTGTAATGACACCGTCCATTAAGAGAACCAACTCACATCTGAAATGGACAATTTACACTTCAATAGCAGCGATAGTAATAATCTACATGATAAGCGAGAAAATGAATTTCAAATCAGGAAAACAAAAACCATGGATTGTCGCTGGAACAGTGCTCAACAAAACGATAGGCGTTACCCGGAGTTCAAATGAAATTCTACAGAGAAACACATGGAACAGACAGATTTCTACTGTTTTTTTTTTAAATAAAACCAATTAGCTTAACCAAAACTATCACACTGAAATTGTCTAGTTTACCGTTCGATTCCTTACTATGGCTCAGTCCCTGCGACCATTTAAACCCAAAATCTCAGAGATCTAAACAAACAAACGAGCCTAAATCCGGCGAATCAAAACCCGAGACGAAATGGAACTGGAATCGAGAAGCGCACACTAGATCAAGTAACAGAAAGCGGAGGGAGAAAAGAGGATAGAAATCGAGCTCACCA
This sequence comes from Microthlaspi erraticum, assembly GCA_902728155.2. Lineage (NCBI taxonomy): Eukaryota > Viridiplantae > Streptophyta > Magnoliopsida > Brassicales > Brassicaceae > Microthlaspi > Microthlaspi erraticum. The sequence continues at coordinate 134,106 of CACVBM020001118.1, read as the reverse complement.
TGGCTGAACCAAATCAGTTTCAGAGATAATTCCTTGCTGAGACGAAGAAGCAGGAGATTATCGAGTCTTCGCTTTTTCTTCCGTCTGTGCGTCTTTTCTCTTCTTTTTGCCCAGCTTTATGCGGAAGCTATAGCACGAAAATATACTGTACGTTGTCGTTTTTGATTATCCTTTTCTTTGGTGGTTTACATTTAATTAATGAACATACATAACTAAATTCGGGATTACTTTAATTCAATAAACCTTGATTTACTTATAAGTTGTAACCATAGTTTCAAAATTAAGATTACGAAATGAAGGTCCGTAAGATCTCCGACGAGAAAGTTTAAACAAAATCTTATATCCGCAATGTTTTGTAAATTAAGTTTAGGTGTTCGCCGCATAGTAATTAAAAAAATGTTTCGCTTGATTAGAAACAATGGATTTGGGAAATGGAATAACATTTAATTGTTATTTAGGAAAATAGGATCTGAACAACTTCCGAAACGAAATACATAGAACCCTAAAAGAGCAAAATACTACAATGCTCGACTTTCTTCAACATTTACATTCACCAAGTCTAACACAAAATACCAAACAAAAGATAAATAATGGTGAATGGGAAGTCAATCAGAGAACAGATCAAGCCTTCTTCGGAGATTTGACAGGGGATTTGGCCGGAGATTTGGCTGCTTTCTCCTCGGTCGATTTGCCAGTCTTCTTAGGTAGAAGAACGGAGTTAATGTTGGGCAAAACACCACCGTGAGCGATTGTGACTCCGCTCAGAAGCTTTCCCAATTCCTCATCGTTCCTGATCGCGAGAAGAAGATGCCTCGGAATGATCCTGGTCTTCTTGTTGTCTCTCGCGGCGTTACCAGCAAGCTCCAGAACCTGAATCATCAATAAAAAAATAAAAAAAACAAATCGAATCAGAAATGATTTCGCCATCAAATTCAGATCTATAAGAAAATTAAATCAGAGAATCGAGAAATTTACTTCAGCGGCGAGGTATTCGAGAACGGCGGCCATGTAAACCGGAGCACCACCACCGAGCCTCTGGGCGTATCGTCCTTTCTTCAGGAAACGGGCGATTCTTCCCACCGGGAATTGGAGACCGGCTTTGATCGATTTGGAAACGGATTTCGCCTTTGGGCCACCGCCTTTCCTTCCTCCGAAACCCTTCTTCACTTTTCCGGTGGTCTCCATTTCGCAGATCTCAGGTTAAACACTAATTGAATTATTTCAAGAGATTGGAGAATGTGATGGAATGAGATTGAAGATTTGTAATGTGTCATTCGCGGTCATCCTTTTCATTTATAGGTGAAGGGGAAGACAAAGGCGAGAAGACGAAAGAGGCACGTTTTTGTATCCGTTGGATTCATTCTTATCGACGGTGGAAAATCAATTAAGCGCGATCCTCGTCTCTATAAACCAGCCAATCAGAAAACGGTGCATGTTTTTCCACATGGCGCTAGTTTTTTATTTTTACGTTTTGAAAATTTTGGGCTTTTTTCGTCTTTTGGAGGCTAATTTTTTTCATATGGCGCCCAATTGTAAACTGCACTTAAGACTGATTAATGAAAAGTGTAAACCAGACTACATTTTAATTTTACCAACTACTCCTCATTTTGTTTTCATTAGTTTTACATTCTCATTACGTTTATCGAAGTTTTCGCAAATATTGAATGGTTGATAATTGAGTAGTTAACCATCCAGGTTAAGACTAAATTTTGCTTTGCTTTGGATATGGGTCAACAGAGGTCTGTGACTTCATAGTTTAAATAAGATTCGAGATCAGAGATTCCTGAATCGTGAATTCGTGATAACAATTTTTCGGATCTAAAATATCATCCGAACATTTGAATATATGGAGGAATGATAAACAAGATTTGATGTTGTCATAATAATACAATATTGAGTACTGACGAGATTTATTGATGACGAAACTCTTTTTGTGATGTTGGAAGCTTCTCAGTGCTGACGGGAGACCTTTTAGTGCTGACAGAATGTCTTACCGTGCAGCTGAAAAGAGAAGACAACAAAAAATATCAAAAACATTAAGGAAAATGTCTAAATCATTCGGTGATGAGATTTGCTATTGTTAGAAATTCGTAATTCAAGTGAGACCAGGTGTTAATAAAAACCGTCGATGGAAGCATGCTTTGGTATCACACGTCAATCGCATTTATATATTAACGAAACTACACTGATAAAAATAATGGTCGTATGGATAAATAACATCTTTGACCAATGTATTTATACATAGATGATATCCGCTAACCTCTTCACACATTATTGATTCTTCTTGACTAAAATAACTCTAAATAGACTTATATAAGTCTGTTTAGAGGTAGACTTGTTAACCTTATTTGATGGATCTTCACACACCTTCGGGTAAAAGAATCATTCGAGAAAGACGTTAAAGAGATCATTGGCAATCCACAGCTCGAGGATGTAAAACTAGAGGACGTGGTTCATCTAAAGTTTATCACATTTTCTAACTACTTTCTAAATGTTTTATGACTTTGTGTCATGCTAATGTTATCATCAAATGGTTTTTTTTTTTAAGAAGAGTCATAATCTAAACCCTAAACTATTTATTTGTAACGTAAAACATATTAAACTAAGTAACGTAAAATATAATAACCACATAAAAATATAAACCCTAAATGAGAAATAGCGAATATGGAAAATAGTAACTTAAATCAAATAGCATGACAACCATATACAAAAATTTAAATTGTAAACCTAAACTGAATAGGGTAAAAACTGTAACAAAAGAAATCTAAACTATAAGTAGAAAATAGCGTATTTGTATGTTCCCATGCTTGTGCCCAGTAGTAATTATATACACGGAATCACGGATGTTAAAAGACAACGATCGATCAAGAACTCTAGCAAATGTTTCATAGCAACTAAACCCTCCCCATGCGCTAAGTTTTACTATTACTAACGATTGAACACCTATCAATATGTTATATGTGTACTTGTCCGGATCGAAATATTGTTTATCCCTCCAAATATTCAAATAGATTTCTTTGGAGATATACCAAGTTTGTGTCGACAAATGTCTTTTTTCTTTTCTTTTTGTTTGTGAACGTTTCCCATTGAGCCTTTATGTTGTTACAAAATTAAAATGACCCACGAGTTATAAGCTTGTGAATAAAAGAATCAAGAAACTTGAATTGAACCTATATGTATAGAAAGACATGTTGGAGGCTCCGGAGCCATAGTTGCATCCCACATAAGGAGAGCTTCTCCTTGTCGAGAAGAGGAAGTACGTACGATCGATTACGAATGGTGAAGTCAATTCAATGGATCGGAGGAGTTGTTCCTCACATGAGTGAGTACTTTTAACGATGGACGCGGTGGCTGCACTCACGCCAGGGTTCGCAAGTCGCAGAGTGCTAAGCAAGAAGAAATAACAATTGGTGGTTGTGGTTCGAAACATATAGTAACGGAGACATTAACGCGGTTTAGGTTTATATAGCTTTGAAACATTTTGCTAATTGTTTATTTCTCTTCTCTGAAGGAATCAATCAACACAAAGGGGTGATGTTTAGAGCGTGTAAGCATCATTAGACATACATGTAGATAATTAGGAGTTAGGACTATAGTTTCCCGCAAAATATTCGCATTAGAAATTTAGAAGTTGAATAGTTATATCATTATATGCCACGTGGAAGTCCATGAATGGAATATTCCAGCTCCACTCAGCTGGCTTCCATCACAGGCTATCATGATAGCTGAGTCGAAAAAGTGGAGCCACCTGAGATCCCCAAGTGAAGCCATATGCGTCTTCGACCTTTCATTTTATTATTTCCTTCTAAAGATAGGAGTCCTCTCATGTTATTTATTAGTCAACAAAATACAAATAATAACAACATACAAATATTACAATGAATAAAATAGTTTCATTTCTTGACTTCAAAGTAAATAAATCAAATATTGACCATATTTTTCTAGACTTCACATAAATTGTTTGTGTTATTCAATGACAGAAGTGGAATAATGGATTTGAATCAATGTACTGCCATAGCAATTGGACTTATAGCTTTTTATTGAGTATTTACCATACAAAATCTATAATAGATTTTAATGAAAACCAATTCTCAATTGATAAATATTAAATTAATTTTGGTTTAGTTAATACAATAATATTAAATATTATAAAAACCTCTGATATTTGGAATTTTTTTTCTTCAAATCATGTATAATTACTCTTTTCATCTCTTATATATAGGTTTCATAATTTTGTATAATTTGATATGTTTTACAAAGATAGATAAGAGTAAAAGTATTTACATCATTTTGATTAGATGTAAAAAATAATTTAATATGTGTGTATATATTTTTTTACTCATATCAAATCATGTATATATCTTTTTTTTCAAAGATAGATAAGAGTCTCTCATTATTGGAGATTTAAGATAATTTAAAAATTCAACTATACTAAAAGTATTTACATCATTTTGATTAGATCTCTCACCAATAAAAGTACTCATATTCCTCTAAGTAAAAATGATCGCAAACCATAAGTTAAAACACAATAAAATAATAACATATGTTTTTGGACACAACTTTTGTATATTACATTTATCTATATTACTGACCTTCACTCATAAAAGTTTTGATAATATCTTATTATATAAAGTTAGATGCGCGCGACGTGGTTGCGACACGTATGATTTTTATAAAATATAGGATCGTGACATGTGTCACTTTTAAGATTATGTCCGTTAAGATCGTGACACATGTATTAGGGGAAAAAATATTTTTAAAAATACTAGAAAAAGATAATTAAAAAAAACGAAATTTAATCTATTATATTAAAAAAAGTAAAATTAATATTTGTCATATCCTAACAGAAAAAGGTTTTCCCATTTATCAAATTTATATTATCCAAACACATATCTTATTATATAAAGCTAGATGGTTGCGACATGTAGGATTTTTATAATTTATAGGATCGCGACATATGTCACTTTTTAATGTTACGTCTGTTAAGATCATGACACGTGTCTTGGAAAAAAAAACAAATAATTAAAAAATGTTAGAAAAAGGAAAATTAAAAAAATATCTATTTAGAGTAAAAAGAAGAAAAATCATATTTTTCATATCATAATAGAAAAAGTTTTCTCATTCATCAAATTTATATTGTCCAAACACATATTAAAATTCAAAATAATGTAATAAATAAAATCCTATTTGTACATTAGGAAAAATCAGAAGAAAAAAAAGAAATAAACAATTAAAAAGAAAAAATATTACATCCATTAGGAAAAGTAAAGAAGAAACATAATCCTATTACGAAAAGGAAAAAAAAACGAAAAATCAGAAAATTATGAAGAAATAATTAAAAAATTGTTACATCCAATAAGATAAGGAATAAAAAAACATATTCCAAATACGAAAAGGAAAATATAACAAGCTATATTTTTTTAAGTTTCTTTCTCATTAAGAAATAAAAAATCATGTTTTAAAAGTTCAAGATATCAATGAAGAATAATTAACTTTAGATCGCTACATGTGTCTAATATTTGATCTGGTGATGACATATGTCAACACAATAAAATTGGAAAAATGTAGTAACATAAATAAATAAACTAACAAAATAATTGTAAAACAACTAATTAATAATGAAAATGAAAATTTATAATGGTAAGAGGCAAACACAAAATTGAAAAAGAAACAATATAAATAGAAAACTAACAAAATAATTATCAAGGAACTAAATAATATTAAAAAGAAAGTTTTATAATGGACCAATCTTCTAATATTAAATAGTTAAATTTTCCATTTTTTTGTTAGATAAAACAATATTAAAAAAATTCATCAATATTTAGAATAAAGGTTTCAGCAATGGAATAATCAAAGTTTCATAAATTAACGAGTCCATTAGATTTAGACACATGTAAGCTTTTCTATTTCATATCATGAATTCAAAATTAAAATGTAAAAATATTACATATCTTAGTTTATTTAGAGATTTATTATCGGGTTTTTAATATTATTTTACTTATTTTTAAAAGTGATCAAATTTTGTTTAATATTCTTTCATGATTTTTATAAAAGGAAATTAAAATAAACCCGCGTATACGCGGGGCCTAATCTAGTGATTCATAAAATTAAATCAAGAATTAATCCTTAATTTGGTTATGTATTTTCATAAACTATGCTTTTATGCGTGCCTATGTATTAAATAAAGTCAATTAATTAGATAATTTAGATGTAAACAAAAAAACGATTTTAAAATAAAAACAAAAACGGTGACGCTTAAAAAAAAACAATAACAAAAGACTGTAGCTTCCGCATAAAGCTGAGGAAAAGGCAGAGAAAAGACGCACACACCGAAGAAATCACAAAGACTCCATAATCTCCTTCTTCTTCGTCTCAGCAAGGATTTTCTCTGAAACTAATTTGATTCAACCATGGTGAGCTCGATTTCTCTTCTCTTTTCTCACTCTAATACTCTGTTACTTGATTTAGATTGCGCTTCCATTTCGTTTTGCTTCGTCTCGGATTTTGATTTTGATTCTTCGGATTTAGGCTCTCGCTCAAAGTTTTATTCGATTAGATCTGGGGATAGACTCGTTCGTTTGTTTAGATCTCTGAGATTTTGGGTTTAAAATGGCCGGAGGAAACTGATCTACAATAGGAATCGGACGATAAACTTATACAATCTCAGTGTGATAGTTTTGGTTAAGCTAATTGGTTTTGAAAAATCAGGAGAAATCTCTGTGCTCCGTGTGTTTTCTCTGTTGAATTTCAATTGAATTTAGGTTTACCCCTACCGTTTTGTTGATCCTTTTCTCAGTGACAATCCTGTATTGAAAAATCCATTTCCTCGCTTAATATCTCCATTACTATCGCTGCTATTGAATTGTATATTGTTCATTTTCAGATGTGTTTCGATTCTCTTGATGCACTGTATCATTTGATTTGATTTATAATATATAGTCCTACAATCTGTTAGAATCGATATTATGATAGCTATACACCATCATCGTTCATATATGTTGTCTTCCTTTTGATATAAACCTTACGGCAAGATCTTTTGGATTAAATATATCAATTCCTAATGTTGTTTTCACAAATTTTTGGTCTAGAGGCTACTAGTATCAGTATGTGTGTGTGTTTTGAAGAGAGATTGCATCTAAGTCTCTCTCCTTTGTTTTGGTTTGGTAAACAACAGGCTAATGCGGCATCAGGAATGGCAGTCCACGACGACTGCAAGCTCAAGTTTCTGGAACTCAAGGCGAAGAGGACATACCGTTTCATCGTCTACAAGATCGAGGAGCAGCAGAAGCAAGTGATGGTGGAGAAACTCGGCGAGCCTGGTCAGTCCCATGACGACTTTGCAGCGAGTCTTCCAGCTGATGAGTGCCGTTACGCTATCTTCGATTTCGATTTCGTCACTGCAGAGAACTGCCAGAAGAGCAAGATCTTCTTCATCGCATGGTATAGTGTAGCAAGAACTACTACTCTCTTGCTAAGCTTCACATTTGTTTCAGAGGAATAATAATCTCTTTGTTTGTTTTTTGGCCTTAAGGTCTCCGGATACGGCAAGAGTGAGGAGCAAGATGATCTATGCGAGCTCTAAGGACAGGTTCAAGAGAGAGCTCGACGGAATTCAAGTAGAGCTTCAGGCGACTGATCCAACGGAGATGGATCTTGAGGTTTTCAATAGCCGAGTCAATTGAGGAAGATATCTCCTCCAGAAACTGAATCGAACTTTTCTATTATTGTTATCGAGTGATATGCTTTTTCTTAAAGTTTGCTGTGACGGCACCAAACCAAAACAGCTTTATTTTATCGGTCTTTGTCTTCGATGTCTTTTTATTATTTTTGGCCCTTACAGTGTTGTCTTAAAAATCTTAAAGAGATCTGGATTATGTGCTCGTTTACCATTGTTGAAGAAACCGAAAGCCTTTTATCAAAGATGAATCCTCTTGCGCACATTTCTCTTCTCTTCATCTGAGCATATTTGTGAAACTAGTGATTTAGGGATTGAGACAATTAAAACAGAACTTATAAAGATTGTGCAGATTTATGAAACTAGTGATTTATGTGTTGACATATTATATGATTGAAAGGTACATAATACGGTTGTGCAAGTTTTTTTCTGATTTTAATATTAAGAGCCAGATCCACGAGATTCTTTGTAGTTTGTATGTTCTTACGCTCTCTAGATTCTATACATTTTCATTTTGCGCATGACTCCTGCCAAATCTAAGTAATATATCTCATTTTTCATGTAAAACCTATTGTAAATCATCCTCAATACAACAATTTCGGGTTTGAAGGATAGTCCGAAGAACAAATAGACTTGCTCAGTCGACTCTGATCCAGCAAGATTTGAAAATTTGACCCCAACGTTTATCCTAATCGATAGTTTTGATAGTTTGGAAAGAGATCCAAACATGAGCGATCCTCTTTTACGCAAGGTTTCAACAGTCAAATCATGTAGACTTCGACAGAAATTATTAAATTGCGTAAGTTATAAACTGTCAGAACATATAAAATAACAATATAAGATGAGCCTTTTCCTAGGATTATTGGACACACAAATTGGTGGGCGAAATATCACAACTTGATTGAAAAAACCCATAAATAAACGGAAAACCAGAAAAAGAAGAAGAAGAAAAGATGTCAAGTTAGGTGTTCGTGATGTAGTCTAATCGATTGAGTGTGCGAAACGAGAAAGAAAAAAAACATGCGTGAAAATTGAATCTTCTCCAAGTGAAGAGGATGTAAGTTTTATACAAAACACAAGATCCATATTATTGTATGCATGGTCGAGAGCCTAGACGAACGGGTTTGTCGGGCGTATCCGAGTATTACCGCCTACATTTGTTATCTTGATGTACTACTATATGGTAGACAAGCGAATCCGAAATGCACAAAATGAAATGATTTTGCACGTACGAATGTTAGCATTTACCTTATCTTAATCAAGTACTACACAATTGTTGGCCAAAACGAGCTAGAGTACCGCACGAGGTTATGTGACCACTCCTCTACGACAGTTCTTTGTATCGAGTAACGTGGCCACGTAACCATGCTTTCAATCAACACATGCTCAATATGGTGTCGTTATCCATCAAATTGGTCGGATTCTTGTAGCTTTTTATTTTCTAGGATAGGTACAAAGAACCAAGTGTTTTGGCTATACAATTCGCCTAAACTAAGTTTTTACATGTTAAACGGTGATTTATCTGAATTAAGTTATGCATGACGCGAAAACAAAAAAAAGAGTCATGTATGAGTATGACGCTATATAGTGATTAGACTTATAGTTAGGGAGATGTATACGAAGTTAAACCAAAACCAGATAGCTTGTAACAAATTGGTTAAGAAAAAATTTAAAACAAGTTAGAACACAGTAAATCAAGAATATGATAATGTCTGTCTATTTACGTTGCTTATACTTTGACTAAAATTAAAACAATAATAAGCTTACCATATAGTTATAGATCATAAATGGAAGAATATGTATGGTAAATGAAATGAGTTGCTCTATATATACGGAGATTATATATAGCTTCCAAATAACGCCGAAGAAAGGAAAAGAGAAAAAGAGTCATATTCGAAGAAAAACATCTTCTTCTCTGCGTCTCCTTTCAGCAGGAAATTTCTTTGACAGCGTTTTGATTCAGCCATGGTGATACTCCAAACTCTTTCTTTTTACTTTTCCTCTATTGTTTGCTTCCAGTTCGTCAATTTTAAGCTCGCTTATCGATTTTTTTTCCGTCTCGGATTTGATTACGATTTCGGCTCAGTAGATCTGGATGATGGATTTGTTTTCTCCGATTAGATCTTTGAGATTTCGTGTTTACGTGATCGACGGTACTGATCTAAGCTAGGAAAACTGTTCACAACACTGTTTTGCTTCGCTAGTTAGAATCGAAATCATGAAGAATCGGATAGTTTCGTGTGTGTGTGTATCCCTTGAAGTTTCATTTGAGCTGATGATCACTTGTGCGGACCATTGAAACGTTTCTACAATAATATTCGTTTGTTTGATTTTGTGTTGAAATCGATTTTTTTTTTTGTTCTTTCTCATTTCTCATGATGACTCTTGTTGCAATTCAAGTCTAGATCGTTTCTGTAAACGACTAAATAACCAGTTTCTAGACGTTTCCGGAAATTTCTTAGGCTCATAAGATCAGAGATAGCAAATGTGTGGATACAATTACAATGTCTGGCTTTGTGAGATCTGGGGAAATGTGTGGAAGAGATGTGAATCTAAATGGTTTTGTTGTTGTATTGGGTAAACAGGCTAATGCAGCGTCGGGAATGGCAGTCCATGATGACTGCAAGCTCAGGTTTCTGGAGCTGAAGGCGAAGAGGACTCACCGTTTCATTGTCTACAAGATTGAGGAGAAGCAGAAGCAAGTGATCGTTGAGAAAGTTGGCGAACCTATTCAAACCTATGAGGACTTCGCAGCGAGTCTTCCAGCTGAAGAATGCCGCTACGCCATTTACGATTTCGACTTTGTCACTGCGGAGAATTGCCAGAAGAGCAAGATCTTCTTCATTGCATGGTAAAACAATAGCATTCTTACTGTCTGCATTTCTCTATTCTTACCTTTTGATGATGATGATTGATCAATGGTGGTGGTCTGTTTGTTTTTGATGGAAAAGGTGTCCGGACGTAGCGAAGGTGAGAAGCAAGATGATCTACGCGAGCTCCAAGGACAGGTTCAAGCGTGAGCTCGATGGAATTCAAGTAGAGCTTCAGGCGACTGATCCAACTGAGATGGATCTTGATGTTTTGAAAAGCCGCGTCAACTGAAACAAACTCTTATCTCTTTGAATAAGCTTCTTTGGCTCATATTTTACTATTTACAAAAAAATGGTGTTTTCTTCTCTCTTACAGTTTCTTCATTCTATCCTTCTGGTCCTGTCTTCTGTGTGTCTTTGTTACTAAACAGTGTTTTTCATTTATATTGAAAATTATCCAAAGGTTTGTGCTGTGATTTGCATCCATCATCTTCCCATACGGCCATACCAATGCTTGAGATTTGTATAAGATGAAGCTTCCTTTGTTCTCTTCGTTACAGGTTGAATCGAAAATGCAAAAAAGTGTTATATAATCTACACTAACAAAATCATTTCCTACTTTTAACTGATTGAGATGTGTAAGAAGTGTTTCAAAAATGGTTAGGATCTCTTAAACTATGGAGTGAGGCTTCAAGCCTTGTCTCAACATCTCACTCCTCAACTCAACCGCCTTCTCCATTTCTCCGGACACACAGCACCCATGTATCAAGGTGTTATACGCAACTCTATCAGGCCTTACGCCTTTTGCAGTCATCGAGTTCCATAACTCAATCGCTTTCTTCACATCCTTCTTCCTGCAAAGCTCATAGATCATCGTCGTGTACGTTATACAATCCGGAGAAACACCATTCCCTGTCATCCTCGTTACAAGCTCAGAAGCTTCATTCACTCTCCCTTGTCTACAGAATCCGCGGATCAACATATTGTACGTAGCTGTGTTAGCTAAAAGCCCTTTCAGTATCGCGTCATGGAGCTCCACAGCTCTCTGCATGTCTCCTTCTCCTTTGGTGAGAACGTCGAGAAAGCAACCGTATGTTACTTGGTTAGGAACCGAATTGCCAGAGAGCATTTTCGAGCATAAGACCTCAGCTTCATTCACAAACCCGGCTTTGCATAGTCCGTTGATAACAGCAGTGTAAGTGACTTCATTAGGCACACACCCTTCGGCTATCATCAAATCCCATATCCCAAATGCTTCCTCGAAATCTCCGGTTTTGCTCTTTGCGTCAATCATACTTGTGTACATCACATCATCAGGCTTGAGTCCTCTCTCATGCATCTCCTTTAAAACTCCAAGAAACATCTTTCGATCTTTGTGCTTTAAACTTCCATCCACAAGAACGCCATAGCACACAAGGTCCAAATCCACCCCTCTTTGTACCATCTCCTGACAAACGCTTAACGCTTCCTCCAATCTCCCTTCTCTGCAAAACCCGTGTAAGAGTGCGGTATAACATATCTCATTCAGCTCATGGTTATCCTTGTGAAGGCCATCCACAAACTCTTTGGCTTCCGATGCTCGACCACTGAAACATAGTCCGTGTATCAACGATCTATAGGTGTATGTATCCGGTGCAATACCTTTCTTTACCATCTCATTCTGCAACAACAAGGCTTTAGCCATGTCTCCTTCCTTGCAATAACCTTCAATCATGACATTGTAAGTCACTCTGTTTGGCTTAATATTCCATTTCGCCATCTCGTCGAATAGTTTTACTGCATCAGCAATCATCCCACCACGAAAAAGACCGGAGATAAGCGTGGTGAATGTGTAGATACTCGGTAGAATACCTTTCCCTGTCATCTCGTGATAGAGCCTAAGAGCCTTGTCCATTTCCCGTTTGCTGCAATATCCACCCATCAGTGATGTGTATGTTACCACTGTCGGCTCCAGCTTTTTACTAATCATCTCCGCCATGAAACTCTCCGCTGCACTAATGTCACCAAACTTGCAGTGCCCGTTGATCAAAGAATTGTATGGATAAACAGTCGGTTTCAAGCCTGCATCAATCATTTTCCCCATTAAACTAAGTGCAGTGTCCAGTTTCCCTCTTCTGCAAAACATATCTATCATAATCGAATAGGTCACCTCATTCGGACACAGCCAGATTTTCCCCATCCCATCAAATAGCAACTCAGCTTCATCAAACTTTCTACTTTTGCATAACGAGTCAAGCAATGCATTATACTCGAAAAGACTAGGCGACACACCAGTTTCTGCTACTCTTTTAACCAAGCTAAGCGCTTCTTCAATCTTTCCCTTCTTCCTTAATCCCTTCACCAAGCTTGAAACTGCAGCTTCACTAGGACTGAATCTCAAACATAACATCTCATCCATCATCTCTAATCCGACCTCAAACTCTTGCACTTTACATAACCCGCAAATTAATGTACAGTATGTCACAGCATCTGGTTTCAGCTCTTTTGCAGCTAAATTCTTCTTTACCTCAAGAGCCTCCCAGACTTTCTGCCTCTTACATAGCCCATTTATCAACACGTTATACGGAACTATATTCACATCACACCCACTTGCCTCCATACGTACAATCATTTCTTTAGCTCGAGAGAGATCTTTCAGCTCACACAAGCTATGTATCACTCCAGTGCAAATGTACACATCAGGACGAACGCCAACACTGATCATATCGTCAAACAACTCCAACGCCAAACCAAAATGCCTAAAATTAGCTAACCCATGTAACAGAGCACTCAAAGTTCTCACTTCAGGAAGTAAACCAATTTTCGTCATCATCCTAAACACCAAAACGCCATCTAAAGCTCTCCTACTTCGTACATAATGCTGAATCAATAAATCAAAACTCGAGCTTGAACTAAGCCTACATTTTTCGTAACAGCTAAAAAGCGCATCAAAAACCTCAATTGGCTTCAGGGGACGAAGCAGAAGCGTCTGCAAGAGAGATGAAGCAGGCCAGAAGAGATTGGCCTTGGCCAACGCATGGATCAAGATGCAGAAGGACGCCGTTGAGTGGTCGAATCCTCTGTGCAAACCGAGGAAATTGAAAAACCTCAGACCCAATTTGGGATCATCTAGGGTTCCGATCAGAATCTCTTCAACATGACCAGGCTTCAAACTCCTCGAGACGAGCTCCCTGCTCAATGCGATCTCCCAGCTCCGTTTCCCCTGCACGATTCTTTTGATGGCGTCGACGAATTGCAAATCTTCACTGGCTCCAATGTCTTTTTGAGCTGAAACGATCACAGAGCTCACATTTCTACAGCTATGGCGAAAATGTGAGCTTGATAGTGACCGAATCGTGCGAGGGAGCTTCATCAAAGAGGTTCACCGGAAAAAAACAGCATTTGTCAAATGTGTTGTGAACAACAAACCGATATCTGGGAACCGGCCGGGTCGGATCGGATCCAAGTTTCTGGGTTGAGAAAGTTTCGTCTCACCATCAAAATGGGCCCGTTTGTATACAGAGGCCCATGTAAAAATTATTGCGAATGGGCGGGAGCGGGAAAGGGAAATTTTCACGAGGAGCTTAAAACGCGCCAAACTCCCGACACGTCAGCAGTCCCCGCCACAAAGTGTATCCAATAAGAGCTGTCACGTGTGAGACAGTGAGAGCTTTCCTTCTTTATTAGATTCCTCTTTAACCGTCGATATCTTTCTATGGAAAGCAGATCCAACGGTGTAGACATCGATCCGCGTCAAACTATTTCACCCACTCATATCAGTTCATTAGACGTATATAAAACCAATCTCTCTCATTTCTCTGAAAAAAATATCAAGCAATACAAAACCATTTCATTCTACTAGATCTCAGATTTGTGCTTTGTTTACTCTAGAAAACTCGAGAGAAAGTATCCATGGCGCCTAAAGGAGAGAAGAAGCCCGCCGAGAAGAAACCCGCCGCAGAGAAGCCGGTGGAGGAGAAATCGAAAGCCGAGAAAGCCCCGGCGGAGAAGAAACCAAAGGCCGGGAAGAAGCTCCCGAAGGAGGCTGGTGCAGGCGGCGACAAGAAGAAGAAGATGAAGAAGAAGAGCGTCGAGACTTACAAGATCTACATCTTCAAGGTGCTGAAGCAGGTCCATCCCGATATCGGAATCTCCAGCAAGGCGATGGGAATCATGAACAGTTTCATCAACGATATCTTCGAGAAGCTCGCCGGAGAGGCGTCGAAGCTAGCGAGGTACAACAAGAAGCCGACCATCACTTCCCGGGAGATCCAGACCGCCGTGAGACTCGTGCTTCCAGGAGAGTTGGCGAAGCACGCCGTTTCGGAGGGGACAAAGGCCGTCACCAAATTCACCAGCTCCTAAACTTATGAGTTATGATTTCTCTCTACCGCCGTGCTTGTTAGGGTTAATCGAATTTGGAATGGTTGAATTAGGGTTATAGATTGCTCCTTCCCGTTTCCAGTGTCCGTTCGTTTTGCTATTTTACCATTTGTATGTACTGTCAAGTTTGGAATCTATTTCTGCTCTTTTGCGTCCCAAAATCCTATCGAATTTTAAGATTGAAACTTAAGTCTGCGTTCATAAATTGTGCTTCACATATTCCTAATCCAATCCCTTTAATTAAATGGTTTATTGATCTTCTAGTATCTGTATCAAACCAGTTAATAATCCTAATCATATAACTCTTGAAATGGGATAGTATTGTTCGAATTCATATGCTACGATTGCCTTCGTTTTGTTCATGGAATGCCATCTTTGTTGAACATTGTTGTGATATAATAGCAATTGGCTTAACGTAGACAAATTTTTGTTGATATTTGCTGAAAGAGTATGAAATTTTTGTTGTGTCGTTTATAATAGTGATTTTTGGTGCTTGAGTTTCGCTCATTCTATTCAAGTCTACTGCTGATTTTGTTCTGTTTACTTGATTAGGAGATTTGGTACCTTTTAAGGTGATAATATGATGTTACATTCTTTCAAGTTTCATCCATAATTCAACTTGGTTTTGATTATGATTTGTGCCTATTGTGGGTTTAGATGCAACTTATAACTAGTGTTTGATCCCTGATAATGTGAAGTCAATGCAATTCCCAATCTTTTCTTCTCTACATGTACAAGGATGAACTGGAGACGTTGACTCTCTCTCTCTCTCTCTCTATTTGATTCTCTATTCTTATCATTGATCCGTTTTATGGTAGAAGGAGTATGTGCTAATTAGTTTTTTTAAAGTTATAAATAGAATGTGTTATGAAGGGACCCGTGTTATGAAACACCATAACGTTATGATTTAGTCATCTGAATCATAGATTTGAAACTTCAAACTATAACTAGAAAGCTCTCTCTTTTCCATTTTTCAAAATTTCAGTTTCTTTGAATCTCTGTTCATTAAACATTCCACTGTACTTATTATCAACTCACTAAACACTTTTGGCGCTAACTCTTCCTTAGCCGCTGTGTTTTTTACTTCCTCGTCTGTTCTCGACCTTTTTGTTGCCATTATTTTTTTTACTCGTCTCATAGGTTTTGATTTTGTTTTCTGTGGGTCACACTAATTAGGCCCAATAAACATAAACCCGTTTATAACTTTAAGCCTAGATATGTAAAATAATCGGCCCATATATGAAAACTTTTATTTACTATTCATGGATTAAAATCCCACGCGCAACGGTGAATCACTGAATCGTGGTAAAGCGCGTGTACCCTATAATCGGATGGATCCTCCGCCTGGAGCTTTCTACTGAAAATCTCGCTTGCCGTCTTCCTTTGTTCCGATCTCGTTCAGTCATCACCGGATCTCCCTTCATGGATAACCTCGCAGTGGATCCCGAACATGACGAGGTGGATCCAGAAGATGATGATGACGTTCACGATCCAGAAGATGATGATGACGTTCACGTAATCGTGTTTCCGCCGGAGCTTCTGCAGGAGATAGAGGAGCAAAACCGGCGATGCCTCATGGTGATGCTGCTTAATCCCAAAGTCCAGAAAATGGTTCCGATGACTTCCGCGCTCCTCAAGGCTTGGCGATTAACCGGATCGGTGGAATGCAGGGTCGTAGTCGATGACTCCAAGGCACTGTTCCAATTCGAATCGGAATCGGATCTTCTCTGGGTGCTTGATCAGGAGCCGTGGTCGTTCAACGACTGGATGCTTGTGGTCGACAGGTTCGACCGACGGGACGAGCCTGATTACCTGCGGTTCATGAATTTCTGGGTTGAGATAGTCGGAATCCCTTGGAATTACAGAAACGACGCGGTGATCAAGAGGATTGGTTCTGTTGTAGGTGAGGTGTTGGAGATCCACGAGCAAGGACCTGGTGTGAGAGCGAGGATTCGAGTCGATGTAAACGAGGGCCTGGAATTTGAGAGGCGTGTTTTGTTTGAAAGAAGCGATGAAGATGTGGAGGTTAGGTTTGTGTATGAGAAGTTGAAGATGTTTTGTCAAACTTGTGGGAGCCTTGCTCACCACAAAGCTCGATGCCCAGACGAATGAGTCGAAAATTCGAAATGTGTTTGTGGGAGTTGGAATTTGTGTTCAAAGAACGGTAGGGTTTAAGGAGCCCGTAAGATCTCAGGAAGCAGTAAAAAGGAAGCTTTTTTGGGAAGAATTTATAAACTATTTGGAGTTTGCAGTAAGTCTAGAGAATGTCTTAAAAATTTCTTCGTCTTCATTGTAGGTAGCTAAGTACCACTATCTGCAACGACATATGTTTTTGGATGTTACAATTTGTAGAATGGCGTAATTTGGAACAAGACTGGGAAGGAGTATCTATGTGAAGTTCTCTTTACTTAATTCAGAATTCTTGCGAAACATGTATTTTTTTTTTTTGTTGACAATTTGAACATCTAACTCTAGAGGTCAAAAACGTCTTTGAGGATCCAAGCCCATGTCCATGTGTAAAAAATTGACGTTATGTTAGGCATAGCTTTATTCGTGTTTACTGGAAAAATACAGAGTGGGAGCAAGAGGTTGAAACCGTGTATGAGCATGAAACCATATATTCAATCGCAATTAGAAAGGCTCTAGAGTGGCAACGAAATAAATAAATTAGTGCTCATTAAGTATACGTGACATGTTACTTAATCCATGTCAAGTTGATAGAAAACATGACTGAGAAACGAAACCTTTGTTGTCGGTTACGATGTCTGTCCACTACATATCTCGATGTTACAGTGTTTTATAATGTCTTTTTGGCACACTCTCTCTTTCTAGAAACTGAGCCAAAAGAGAATCACTCGGTGCAAAAATGAAAACGTTTTCCAGAGCAACTTATGATCTCTCCCTCAATCTTATCCTCTCGATCAAACTTTTTAACCGGCTTGAACCATTAGTAATCCAGCTCTGAATTTAAGGAATCTTTGGTCAATCTCCTGAACTCAACCAACCTGAGAATTCATACTCAAACAATAACCGAAAACATACATATCATCACCATCAACTTTGAGTCTTAACGCAATGCAAACTCATAAGTGACTGATGATTAAAAAAAGAGAGAGTAATAATTGGCCAATAAGTGGCCAACTCAAACTCATAACCCAATAAGTGGCCAAAATAATACATTTTTTTTTTTAATTCTGACAGCAAGTAATAATTTGGTGTTATCGATAAACCGTAGTATAATAAACTTATGAACTACGGTGGCGCTGGCTGATGGGGTTTGATAAATACAGTTTGTGATGTGTTTTTGAGAAATACAATGGAGATAAGATTTTTCTCTTCTTCGCTTGGCAAAGATTTTACTTTCTTCTGTTTAAGGTCTTAGGCTACACATAGATCTATATATGGATGACAAGCTATCGAAAAAAGGAGATGAATACAGTACGTTTTAATCTGTTTTCGAAACAGAGGAAGAAGAAGGATCATACATACAAATTAAAACAGCTGATCTGAGTTTTGTTTGATGGTTTGATTAGGTAAATCAAGAAAAGATTCTCATTGATTTGTTTTTGGTTTTCTGTTTTTTAATAAAATAGGTTAATGTTTTCGATCTAATCAGGACACTTACATCGCATGAAGATTTGCAGAAATGTCTCGACGCCATCGAATGTCTCATGTGTCTTATCCAGTCATGATTACTCTCGAAGACATTTGCCACCCAATCTTCAAGGGCAAGTTACGAAGGTGAGATTTTCTTTTTGGTTTGACACAGGAGTTTTACTAATTTGTAAAAGAAGTAATTTATAATTTTAGTTGATCTTACGTTTGTAGATGTTAACTAAAAACATTATAAGGAATGATGCATTTTTGTCCCTCAGTATCTCTACTCAAGCCGCTTCATCTTCATTCGTCAATCGTCAAGGTCCCTTTCTCTTTCTCTTGCTTTTATCTTTTTAATTAGCTAATTCTCTCACACATATATGTGTTTACAAGGTGGTTGTCCCGCACCTTGTGCGGGTACAATATTTTTTAAATACAATTATTAATTAAATATTTAAATAATATAAGTAGTACAACTTTTTATTGTATTCATCTTTTTGTTTTCGCAAACTTCTTATTTTTGTAATCTTGAGGTGTCTTATTTTTATCTTCTCTTTCTTGTTCTTCTACGTAATATTCTTCATTTTTTTTAGATTTTTCTTCACATTCCATTATTTCTTCTTTCCTTTCTTTAAGGTAAGTACTTAAGATATAATATTAATGATTAAGCAAATATTATGGATATTAAAAAAAAAATCGTTATAAATTCGCCATTAGAATTAGGGTTTCATGAATATTAAGATGGTAATTAAAAGGATAGATGTTCATACCTTCTTTTGTTGGAGTTGAATATTTCTTGTTTGGGACCAAATCTGATCTTCTAGATTCCATTAGCTTGGAACTCACTGTTACAAAAGCGAGAGAAGAAGAAGTTAGAAGCGTATATGTAGATGAGTGACAGTAGATAACAAATAATCAGTTAATCACAGTAAATAGAACTTAAATCAAAGTAAAACAATAAAGATACATGAGTAAAAGAAATATGAGACCTAAGAAGTAAGATTACGTATAGAAAGAAGATATGCAAATCGTAATGAGAATTGGGTTGATTTTGCTTGTAGCTATCTTTGTAATGATTGTTGTTGGCATCAACTATGGATATAAAAAAATATATATATCGTTATAGATTGGCCATTAGAATTAGGGTTTCATGAATATTAAGATGGTAATTAAAAGGATAGATGTTCATACCTTCCTTTGCTGGAGTTGAATATGTCTTGTTTGGGACCAAATCTGATCTTCTAGATTCCATTAACTTGGAACTCACTGTTACAAAAGTGAGGGAAGAAGAAGTTAGAAGCGTATATATAGATGATTGATAGTAGATAACATATAATCAGGTAATCATAATTTTGAAAAAGTAAAACAATAAAGATACACTAAACCCTAATTAGCTAAGAAGACGTAGACGTTGATTATCGGTTGAGAAATAGGAGACCTAAGAACTAAGATTACGTTGATTTGGGTTGATCTTGCTTGTAGCTATAACTATATATAAGAAAGAGTTGGCTAACAAACCTAGGTTTTCCAATTTTTAATTCTTTTTCCAATTTTTAATTTTTTACTTTTAATTCCATATATGTAGCGCAAAAATATGTTAGTTATACGATATATATCCAAAAATAATTTAGGAAGAAAGCAAATATATAATTTCGTTTTTAAATAAGATAATAAGCAAATTGAAAGATTTATTTAAGATTTTCATTAAGGGTAGTAATGTAATTCCGAGGCTGAGAGTTAACGTGGTGTATCTATTCACGAAAATTGATTTGCAAATACTAATATGATTACTTGCAGGTGAAGCAACTTTTAGAGTGATATGCAAATAATGCAAAGAAGAATTTGGAGAGAAGAGATTAAAAGGAGGTGATACTGATATAGTGATATCACTGGATTCCGGCTGGTTTTCCCTTTTATTTGCTCAACATAGGCCGAGGCCAACGTCTTCATGTCATTTGCAGCATTAATCCATAGCAGAGTCTCGGTTTCGAAACTTTCCAAGTATCTTTTTGTTTTTTGCTAAAATATTTGCAAGTATTGTACTTGACTTAATTTTTAACATTTAGGTCTAATTAAAATCGCATTCATTTGATGAAGGAATTTTGCATTTGGCTCATTAACTTGCTGCTTCTGTGTAGCCTTTCTTCATCGGTGGAGGCCAGGAACCCATTAATGATATTCAAAGTGAAGGTTTCCTACAATATACAGTAGTTATATGATGAGATTCTTGCCCATAAATAATTTCTCCATTGCTTAGACATGATTAGCAAAAGTACAAACTCCATATTAGATCCCGTTTTTCCTAGTATTTGAGAAGCTCGTAATATTCAGTACCAAGCGCTTTACTCCATCAGTAGTCGCTTCTCCAAATCATGTTTTTGATCATATACCTACAAATTTTGTGAGCTTTTCAATAATACTTTGGTTAGTGTGCCACTTTCTTTCTCATGTATCCTATGATTGGTCTTAGAGTTTTGTACGAAGCATGGAAGCGTGACCCAAGCTCCGATTCCCGCTCCAGAAGCGGAAGCGGAAGCGGAATCGCTGTGGAATCGCGGTTCCTGAAAAAAGGGATATGGAAGCGCACAAGAAGCGATGGTTCCGATTTGGAAGCGCTAAAAGTAAATGAATCAGAAGCGTCCAGGCCAAAACACTTGGACTGAATTTGTGTATGTTGTGGTTCAATTCTAAATTTGCTCCATTAAAAGATGTGAAATTAGAGTTCAGTTTGACTCGAAGTCGTGTATTTGGTGGTTAAATCTGAGCAAACACTTGAATCGAATTATTTTATTGGAAAGAAAGGTATGTAATATGTATGGCGGCGGGTTGAAAAGTGAAAGCAGATCAATGAAGAAGACGGAGCCATTAGGGTTGTATCCCGTGACTCTTTAATCTTTATTCTATTTTCTTAAAAAAATTATTAAACTTATTTGTAATATTAAAGAAAACAAGAGAGATACACAAAAAAATAAATAAAAATCAGAGGCATTTATGATTTGTGCACGTATCACACGTATGCTCGTTTGGTGATGTTTGCATATACATATATTAATATTTAAACTTTAGTTATTTCGAATAATAACAATAATTTAATTTATATATATATATATTAAGCAATATATATAAACGCTTCTAACGCGTACCCGCTTCCTACTTTTTTTTTAAAACTAGCTTCGGCGCTTCCAAACGCTTCCACTTCCACGTATCTGCTTCCGGCTTACAAATATTTTCTCTTTTGCAAACTATTTATAATTAGGTTCTTGACTTGGTAGAGAATAAGCTGATATATATATTGAGCTTTGTGCGTCTTTTTGCTTATCAAACATAATTTTTTTAAAAACATCTAAGAACCTCAAACTAAACATTTTTTTATCATATATTCAACCATAAGATAACGAGAATCACCTAGTATATGGTATGTATTATGTTTTATGTTGGTAATTTGAACCATTTATAAAAAGATGAATAGAATTCAAACCCATTTGTTTCACCAAACATTAGCAATAAAATTTCACTTTCACAAACATACTGTCAACTTTTTTGCTCATTCTTAAGGTTGGTCTGTTGTTGTTTAAACTAATGTGGCACATCTACAAAGCAAGTTGTTGCACTGAATCTGAGAAACCCATTAGTCAATCTGATTTGACGAGATGAACTCTATATTTTCAAGGACCACTCTCTCGAAGTCTCGATGCAAGTTGATTTAAATATGGAGAATGAAGACAAAAAAAAAACAAAAAGTTTGGCATTTGGCTTCGCCCGGGTTCGAACCGGAGACCTTCAGTGTGTTAGACTGACGTGATAACCAACTACACCACGAAACCTTGGTGCACTTTTTCTCCTTTTTATGATTAAGAAATTAGTTATAAGATTTACTTTACCCTTTCTCTTGTCGGCTAATCTTTCGACTTTCTCGCTGAAGGTTTTCTTCTTCTCTCTCTTATTTCTTTCTCCTCCGCCGTCCAAAGAGGAAACGTCTATCGGAGAACTTCGAGATGTCGACTGGATTAGATATGTCTCTCGACGACATGATCGCCAAGAACCGTAAGTCTCGTGGAGCTGGTCCTACCCGTGGATCCGGATCCGGGCCGGGTCCTACTCGCCGCAACAACCCCAATCGGAAGACGAACCGATCCGCTCCATACCAATCGTCCAAGGTCCAAATCCGATCTACATCTGTTCTCCCTTCCTCTTCTTCTTCTTCTTCTCTAGTTTCGCCGGATCTTTCTTCTCAGATCTGCCGATTCATAGACTCTGCGTTGACGTTTTCTTTATAAAGCAATCGATTTTGGTGTTGATGAAATCTCTCAAAAGAGGAAAACAAAAACAAACGGATTCATTTGGTTGTATAGGCGCCGGAGTCCACCTGGGAACACGACATGTACTCCGACAGGTCAGAAGGTCTTCCCCGATCCGGCCGTTCCTCTGCCGGAATCGAGACTGGAACGAAGCTCTACTTATCTAATTTGGATTACGGGGTCATGAACGATGACATCAAGGTGACTAATTGCTCTTATCTCAACTCCTTTCGATTCTCTGCCTCTCATTAGCAAACACATGTTTAGCGTTTCTGGAATCGAAACCAAAATTTGTACTCTTTTGCTCTATGTACCGATTCCTGGATAAAACATTGTTCTTCAGCTACTGTTACTTTCTGCTCTATGTGCAATTTGCAACATATTTCAAATGATATGAATCGGTTTTGTTGTATGCAGGAGCTGTTTGCTGAAGTAGGGGAGCTTAAACGCTACACAGTCCATTTCGACAGGAGTGGAAGATCAAAGGTAGCTTGAGATTACTTCTCCTTTGCAGATTCTTTTGACTGTCCTCTGTTTGAGTCGTGAAGACTGAAACTTGTATTCCATTAGGGAACTGCTGAAGTTGTGTTCTCTCGGCGTGGTGATGCACTCGCAGCAGTGAAGAAGTACAACGAAGTTCAGCTAGATGGAAAACCGATGAAGATAGAAATTGTGGGCACCAATCCTCAGACCGCTGCAGCTCCCGGAAATGGAAACTCCAATGGTGCTGCAAGGCGGTAAGATTACACACTGCTCAGTATGTGTTATATGTAAAAGCTTACTTGTATCTTGTGAGGTTTATTGAAAGTGTGTGTCTTGCTGGGTTAACAGAGGAGGACAAGGGAGAGGTGGTCAACAACGTGGTGGTGGTCGTCGTGGAGGTGGAGGTGGACGCGGCGGTGGTGGTCGTGGTGGCAGGCGTCCTGGTAAGGGTCCTGCGGAGAAGTTATCTGCTGAAGATCTTGATGCAGATCTTGATAAGTACCACTCAGGAGATATGGAGACAAACTGAGGAATGCGACTTCTCTTCTCAAACCGCAAGGGGGTTTAGGAAGGAGGAAGAGAAGCTAGAAATGTATGCCAGAGGCTTTGCTACTTAGCCTTTATGGCCGTGTGTTGTTGATTTGTTTCATTATTTAGAGCCACTCTTTTAGATCTGCGAATCTGTGTTTTATTAGACTTATTGTTGTCTATCTTTATACCGTCGAGTAAAAGAGAATCAGTTTCATCCTTCAGAGTATATGCAGTGAAAAGGGTTTTGATTACAAGATTTCTGATTCTACTATTTGGTCGCATGTTCTCATATCCTCAAGTCATGCCTTTGGTATTATGAACGCAGACGTTTAATAGAGTTCGTTTGCATCACACCATAGGAACAAATTTGCTGCATAGTGTTATGATTTGTATGATATGAGTCTCTTAAGCATCTCTTTCTCCATTGGATTCTTACAGAAATTTAATACCAGCTAGAAACAGAAGAAGCAAATGTATTTTCTTCCACCTAAAAGGGGTTTTGGTCACAATACATCATCCTCTATAACAAAATAACAGTTAACAATGACAACAAAACAACTCAAGAGCCCACTCCATGAGATTTCCGAAAAAAACTGATTGTATATATGTTCTCTATAGAAAGCGATACAGATGAGATAAAAGTTCTCTGGTTTGCTCCTATGACCAAAACCACATTTTATATACACAAGGATTCCTGCTGCAAGCTTTTCTGCAAAAGTAAGCTGTTTCAGCTCTGCCTTGGCTTTTCTCGCCGTGAAAAGATGAGCGTTACGATAGAGTAGAGAACCGCCTTGATGCAAGAAACCACAAAGTTCCAACACGAGGATGGCCAGTACCACGGATATAGCAGCCTGAAAAATAGACTTATGAGATGCCTCGGATAACGCCCAACCTGCAAAGACAGAGTATCAGAATTGTTACAAAGCCAAAGCCTATCCAACACTTGTGATCTATGTGCGAGTGTTGAAGATATCGACTCACCGGAAATAAGGAATCCAAAGCATCCCAGGCTGCATGACGGACAGCTCTGGTTGGGTACATTGGACCTCCAGGAGAGGTAAAACTGTACAAACACGCCTTTAACCTCGTGCTAGTTGTCATTCTCAGTTCCATACCTGCAGATGTAATCCAATATTGCTTTCAATTTTGACTCCATGTTAGAGGCAGCATCTAACTAGAAGAGAGAAACATACCTTGAAGAATCTTCATTTGAGAAAGATAGTGTAGCAGCACTGGTTCCACCTTCAGCTTTTGCAGCTGCACCACAATAATGTAGTAGATGAGTGACGTCTGTGGTTCAAACTTAAGAGAAAATTTTGTATACAGTCACAAAGCCTTTGCTTCTATACCTGATCAGTAAGTTCGATAACAAGGAAATCTCCGGGTCCTCCAACCAAAAAAGCATTTGGAAACTCCGGGAAGTTCCTCAAGAAGCTATCAAGTTTATCCACTGGAAAAAAAAAATGTCAGGGAACAAGAAGAAAATCTGGTTCCAAATGTAACTTTTTCAGAAAACAGTGTACTACCTGAATTGTAAAAGAAAATGAACCTCGAGAGCAAGAGATACAGTTCCCTCTGAGCCTGAAATAAGGTATGTAGAGTCAAACACCAGACTGAATCACTTGAACTGTCACAAAAATGGAAAGGAAACACTCACCTGAATGGGAATTTTTTTCAATCTGATTGGCTCCAAAGCAACTTCCTCAAGAAGATACTGAGAGAAGATAGAGACTGTTAGTTAATGGCATGGCAACCTGGTGATAGTGTCAGCCCGATCGACAAGTACAAAGCAATATATTTTGCCTAGAAGATCTGTCAGAGGCATCAAACAAGGTAACGCCACTGAAAGAGGATGCGAATGATATCTAGCATGCGTGATTTACATGTTCTAGCTCGAAGACCAGCATTATAATTTTGTTGACCACAGTGTCTTACTTAATGTACCATAGTCGTTTGATTAAAAAATTTAAAGTTCCCTGTTAAGGTAAATTATCAAACAAAAGAAGGCGTGACTATGATATATCTGAGGAAAAGAAGGTACCCGAAAGAGAGTTTGGAAACGCCTTGTATTTGTCTGGATATCTATCCTGTAATTAAAAGGAGTAGAGATTATCACATGTTACCCTCACAATGCTTGTCAAGCCAATCGAATGTAGGAAGAGACTTGGAAATACTACCATACCACTTCTTAACAGATGAAAAATCACAACAATGAGCAAATACAACTACTACATATCAAAGTACATGATCTGAACCTAGTGAGGTATAACACACTGAAACAAGCGATTCAAAATGAATGAAGATGTTAATCTTGCTATACCAAAGTTCATAAATTTTACCAGAATACATTTGTTGCTCCCTGCACCAGGGCAGAAGAATACCGCAGGAGTATCGCTTTATTGTCAAGTTGAACCTCAAACAGCTGAGAAGAATTTCGGAAACATGTTAACATTATTGACTCGGTCGACTAAATAACAGAGTATAGAGAATGTAAGGTGAAACTACATGGCAATACCCATTTATGGAACAGCAGAGAGAATATGTGTGACGCAAAGGACTGACTCCACAGCTGCACAATCAAATCAAGTATATCCTTGCCTCTCTCAGACACGTTCACATAATAATCAGCGAGGACGTCGAAGAAACATAACGGACCATCAGCATCTGCTTCATCAGACGAAATCACATCCTCTTCTTTGCTAAGGATCACATCTGCTTCAAATTCCAGCTCAAATAGTTATTTCCAGAGCTAAATTACATATCAACTTTCACCTAATTGTCTCTAAAAGCAAACTAAATTCATGAAACAATTCACCAAAAAGTGTTACCTTTAGCTCGTTCGTCGACTTCGAGGGCTATATCAGCAAATAAGTCCTGCAGCAAGTTGCGTGTTTGTGCTGGAGATACAACAGCCTAGAGAAAAAAAGATCAACAGTCTAATATCAAAATGAGATGACCAAATCCAGAAACCAAGGCGTGAAATACTGGAAACAGGATTACAGAATTGCGTGAACATCGAGGATATCAATTATCGGATTGCATGAACTTAATCACGAATCGCAAACCGCTGATTCACATTGTGAAACACTAACCCAGTTTCAAAAATCCGGTTTCTCAATCGCAATCATCAATCCAAAAACTAGTGAGATTCCCTAATGCATGTTTCTTATGCGAAGATCCAGCATCGATTTCGAATAAGATAAATCGAAACAGATCAACAAAATTGAAAAACCGCGATCTCTGGGAAGATAGAAAAAAATAGAGGAGGAGGCAAACCCGTGTAAGCTTCTTCTTAATCTCCTGTGTAAGAGCTTCCAGATAAGCAGACCTCCGTGAAGAAGACGGCGATGAAACTTTCTCCATTTCAAAAGACACTGATCCACACAAAAAACTACGGCCACCTCGATCAACCGCTATGAGAGATCGAGACTTCCGGATTGAAAATGATTGCTTCTTCGTTAATATTAATTTATTCGAGAGAGATCAATCAATGAAATGGGGTCTATATGAATTTAAAAATTGCCGTAATGAGGCGTGAAGCAAAATACAAAAAACCAGTTGCCTTTTTCTTTTCCTTTCTCTATTCCACACTGTGAACTCGATAGAGACAGGAGAGGAGAGAAGACGATATCGTTTAGCGTATGTGTAAAGAGATCAAATAATAGATTCAAACGACGTCGTTAACATCTGGCTCCGATGGATGACGTGTCGCTCTGATCTAGACACGTGTCAACCTCTTCACTCCTCTGGTTAGATTCTTTTCTTTTATACGATAAACATTGTCAGATGTATTTTTTTTTTCACAAAGTAAATTACGTCAGTATGGTTATGTAGATTCTGAGTATGATCGATTAAATGTCGTTTTGTAGCTTTCTCAAATTTTGTTACGCAATACGACAATCCATCCATATCCCCTTTTTAAAAATTCTGTATCCAATTCTAGAAATCGGAGATTTTAATTCATCAGAGGATAAACTTAAAATAAATTACCTGCCTTTATTGTCTCCATCGATCGTGACCAAATTATTCACTCGTGGCGAAAAAGAGGATGTATGAAAAAAGAGGGAAAGTACAGTTTGCGCGCAATGAGTAAGCTTGCAAAAGTTTATACACGTAGACTTTGAACTAACCGGTACATTGTTATTTATGGGCTTGCATATATTCTGTTGGGCCCAAATTTTGAACTTCGTAATGCAAATTATAATTTCGCTCAAACAAACAAAAGAAAAAAAGCCATCGCATTTTGACTTTGAAGATCGAGATGTGACGATTCACGAGTCGATAAGTAAAACGTGAAAATTAGCGAGGTAACTTGCAAGTATTTATGTGAAATTTTCCGAAATTTACCATTTCATTGATTAGAATTTGCAAAAGAACAAACCAAAAGAGCTAAGAAGCCAAATTACGAAAGAGGAAATCAAACTTTACTACATTTTACTAAAATGCCCAAATTGTGTCCTTCAAACCCTAGATTGCAGAGGAAATTGCGAAAGTAAAACAGATCTCCACGGCCAGAAACTAATCAACTCCTCAACCGCCGAATCCGTAGAGAGTCCTTCCTTGCCTCTTGAGAGCGTAAACGACGTCCATGGCGGTCACCGTCTTCCTCCTGGCGTGCTCGGTGTAGGTGACGGCGTCACGAATGACATTCTCCAAAAAGATCTTGAGGACACCACGAGTCTCTTCGTAGATCAGACCACTGATACGCTTGACTCCACCTCTACGAGCCAACCTCCGAATCGCCGGCTTGGTGATTCCCTGGATATTGTCTCTCAGAACCTTCCTGTGACGCTTGGCTCCTCCTTTGCCCAAACCCTTTCCTCCCTTTCCACGACCCGACATGATTTCGATTTTTTTTAGAGAGAATTAGATTTTCCGAAACTTTGAAAAGAAGGATTGTTTGTTTATGAGGAAATGATTGGACCGCGAGTGTTTATATATAAGAGGGGTTTTATTCTGGACCATCTGATTTAAAAACAATCCAAGGGCTGTTGATATCAATCCCCGTCAACATTAATATTACGTAAGAGCCGTCGATGTATTTTAATCGACGGTTGTAAAGAGTGATCCGCGTGATAACCAAAGTGTTTCACTTCCTCCGTTTAACGATTTCCGTGCGCCGCTTTTGATAATATGCGCTTTCAAAGTATTTTTTAAATAAGGAGTAGTTTATGATTTGTGGTTCACAACAATACTCTACGCAGTCGTTTCGCATATCTTGAATACGTCGTCGTTTAAAAGTTAAGTAAATTTTGTGTTGACTTTTTCATCTCCTTGATTGATCGGAACAAAAATTAACGGCGAAGCACAAGTTAAATTGCTTAAACCCTAATCGGAAAATCTCTCCGCAGTATCTCTTCGACTCTCTCTCATGGGGTTCTTCGACCTAAACATTCCGTTCAGCTATCTGCCACCAGCTGGCGTGAAAGCAACCGTCGTCGATAACACCTTGCGCGTAAAGCTCGCCATGAAAGCCATGGAGCTGGGCTATGTTGGGATCGCACACAACCATTCGATCAGAGGCGTAATGACGGACAAGGACCGTTGCACGATCCCTCTTCTCACCCTTGGATCTCTCGTCAAGGCCGCTCCGAGGCTAGCTTCCTCCGTCGGATTCCACCGCGACCTTCTCGGCGTCCCTCGAGCTACTCCGTTTCGGCAGTACACGCGCGTCACGGTCCTTGTGGAGAACGAGGCACAGCGTCTTAGTTTGAATTCTGGGAATCAGGTTCTAAAGAGCTACGATGTTGTTGCAGTCACGCCGTTGAATCAGAAAACCTTCGAACACGCCTGTACTAAAGCTGAGGTTTGAATTAGTCAGTGTTTATAGATCAATTGAAGATTTTGTAGTTAGGAATGTGGAAAATTGATTGGGAGATGATTCTCTTTCTTGTTTGTAGGTTGATATTATTTCGATTGATTTCTCAACTATGTCATTCCATTTGATACATGCCACGGTCAACACTGCTATTAAGGTTTGTGATTCTCTCAATCTATGATTTCAACAAGAAGAATCTGTGTGTATCTCAATCTAAAATTTCAACTTGATGAATTTTCTTATGGGCAGCGAGGGATTTACTTTGAGATCAAGTACTCTGATCTCTTAAGCTTAAAGGATACAGAGAAGAGGAGACAAGTTATATCGAATGCTAAGGTAAGAAAACTCTGATATTGTGTGGTGTTACTTAGTTGAAAATGTGAGAGTTTTCTGATTGAGATGCTTATACTTTCATTTGATATGGCATTACTAGTTACTGGTGGATTGGACTAAGGGGAAGAATCTGATTATATCGAGTGGGGCTCCTTCAGTCACAGAACATAAATATGCTCCTTCAGTTACAGAACTTAGAGGTCCAAACGATGTTATAAATCTCATGTTCTTGCTTGGAATCTCTACTGAAAGAGCCAGAGCTGCCATTTCAAATAACTGTAGGTATGTATGTATTCAATCCTTGTAGCAATTTTGTTATCTTGATGCAGCAATTTATGTCATTGAGGATTGAAATTTTTGAATTTGCTTTCAGGAATATGATAGCCAAGGTCTTGAAGAAGAAGCGGTTTCACAAAGAAGCTGTCAGGGTTGAATTAGCTTCTTCTAGTGAAACCTTTAGTCTCGAAAAGCCTCTATCTGATGATCGAACGAAATGGGATCCCATCTCGAGCGGTGATGGTGACATGCTTTTGGATGATATCGCAAAGGCCTTTGATGCCACACGTGCTCCTGCGCGCAAACGCTCTAAGGCGATTGATTTCACCTCTGCTCTTGAAAGCTTGCCGTCACATGGTTTCCGGGTTAAGGATATTGTAGGAACTGAACCATTGACTCAGCCACCTGCGACTAAGACGACTGACGCACCAGTGCACAGTAACAGTCCAGTTTCTGATGTACGTATGGCTGATTCAGCTTCATCTGACGATATAACCATAAGCCAAACTGACACGCAGATGTGTGAAGATGACAGTAAGGTGGTGGAACGTACAACAATCGTCCCCCTGAGGAAATGCAGTACCAGCCAAGAACAGGGGATTTTGGTGCCAATTCAAGCAGCTGCGTCCTTAACACTGATGAGATGTACAAAGTTGGATGCAGCTTCTGATGTTAACATGCAAACCGAGTCGCATTCAGAAGATAAATCACTGTCACCATCAGAAAGCTGTTTCGGGATTTCAGAAAGTCCTGCTGAAAACTTAAACATGGAAAGTATTGCTGCTGATAAAGCCTCAATGGACGAGGACAACAAAGAAGAAGCTCCTACTTGTCATGCTAGTAATGATGCTGAGCCTAGACACGTTACATCGATTGATGATAATGATGATGATGAGATGAAAATTGATGCTTCTACGGAGGCAAATCAGAACGAGGACATGGAGGTGACAGTGGAAGACGAGAAGCATGTAACAGGTGACGGTAATATTAATCTTCCTAACTTATCCTCTGAGACCAACGAGTTGCTAAGAGAATTAGATGATGAATCTCTCAGTCCAGAGGCGGTGGGACAAGACCATGACCAAGTATCAAGGTTAGAGTCCAATGAGGCAGAGCTCGAGGAAGAGCCATCGGTTCCATACGACAACATCCTTGAAATAACAATGGAAGACGAGAAGGAAGGCGAGACCGAAACCGAAACTAATCAACAAGCCCATGTCCAGTCCCCCGAAAGAGACAGTGCCACAAACTCAGGTATGATATCTTAATTTCATCATTTGGAAACCTAACTTAATACACAAGTCTTGTACTAAGAAAAGAATCAGTCTTAAGATGTCTCAATCCATTTGTTAATAATGCAGGTAAGGAGGGAGCTAAGAGGAGAAGAGTTCGATTAGCGCGACTACAGCCTTTCAAGCCTTTTCTACTTCAATCACGATTCAAACGAATCAGTAAAAGAAGGAAACATAGAAGAGCTTGATGATTCTTGTATCGCTAGAAAATTTTGTGCATTAATTTATTTATATCCACGCAAGTCTCGTGGTTGAAAACTTGTTATTTTTGAACCGAACAGAAAGTGGGGGGAAAGAAAATTTTCTAATTTATTCTATAGAGTTTAAAGTTGGTTTCTTCGTGTAACCGTGTTCAAGAAATAGGCTTTTGATTAAAGTAATGATAATATAAATGTGAAGAGTGGAGAGTCGGTAAATCTACCGCCGGCCGACAAAAGATGGGGATATGATCGCCGGAGGGCCTACAGCTCTCTCCATAGCCCTTTGCTAAAGAAGAAAGACTGCTCTCTTTCCTATTTCAAAATTACTTTATTTAAATTTATTGCAAGAAGGCATCATTCTTCACGTTATTACTTAACGATGCCTTAAATTGGAGTTACTGATTTCCGTTAAGGATTTTCTGTTTTTGTAAAAATTATATTAAGTTAAACCGATGTAGTATTTAGATTGGTTACGGTTTCGTTTTCAGAACTTAATCTTGTTTCACAAAGAAAATAAGTGTAAGCTGTTTTTTATGCTCTCTTGATTAAGATTCAATTTCCGCTTTTCGAAGAATGAAAATGTATTAGCACTTTTCATATGCTAAAGCTCAATGGTTTCATGTTAGTTTGGTTTCGTTTGTCCACATTTAAAAAACCCCTAGTTGTGGTTCATTAATAAATTAAATCCTTCAACAAAAAAAAAAAAGAAAAAAAAACATACAAATGCTTTTTCTTATTTAAGACAATTAATGTTTGGTTGATTACTTTGATTTAGTTTATACGAGTGGAAGCTTCTTTGGTTTCTTAAGAATGTATAATGTATGATTGCTTTTGGAGATTGCTATATACTTAGTTTATTATGTTCCTTAATGGTCCGAACTCCGAATTTTCTTTTGCCAACTTGATTAACAAAAATAATCAGAAAGTACAAATATGATACCTTTTAGCATTGAAAAACATGTAATGAACATTGTCATGTTACTCTGATGATTTCATTACTCTCACGTTGATTATCATCGTGCTACTAAGTATAGCAATCCATAAACTATGTAACGGGCCCATGCAAGTGGTGATGATATGAAATGAAGAATTTGTTTTAGTTGGCAAAAATTAAAGTTATAAATACCTTTACCACATGCGAACTATTAGATTTCAATACAAATATTAGTTATAATAGATTAACCTATGAATTTTTTTATAAGGGGTATGAGACGACAACAAACTAAACTGTATGAACTTTGGTTTAAAATATTTTTGCAAAATAAATTTGGAAATATATATAGATCTTGCTACCGATAGGCGAATGTCGTTTTGCTTTTCTTAACCTATCCAATAACCGATTTTATCGTGAGTAATCATCTTAGGGTCGAACCTCTCGTTATGCCAACAAGATTGACAAAGTGGGTCTAAAGCAGTCAGCCAGTCACTCGTCCAAAATTTTGTGACCATTGATGATCAATATTTAGAAATATATTTGAATAATATAAATGTTATTCTTATTTACAAAGAAAACACAAAATCTACATGAGTTTAGCAACATGGGGGAATCTTTCAAACCAAAAAAATTAAAGTGCGCCATATAAACATATATGTGAGAGAGAAAGAAAAAAAACATAAATATAATTAGAGTAGATTAATTAAGGAAGTGATTAGAGGAGAATGAATCAAGAAAAGATGCCCATGTATCAACATCTCCAACCACGGCTTCAATAACATCAACTTGTTCTTGTTGTGACATCTCATCATTTCTTGCAAATCGCCCTCTTATTCTTGGCCTACTGTCCGCTAGTGTCTTCCTGCATTCATACTGATTATAAACTTTAATTATTAAATCCGTCCCATAATCAATAAGATAGTTATCGTTCATACAATCAATAGCTCGAGCAGGAAACATCTAACTGAGATACGGTTTGAATAATGTTCTATGCATGAATACTCCAAAATTTTAATTATGAATGATAACTCGAATATGAAAAACTTCTTGGTTGAAGTAACCCGGGACATGTTTTTGATACTTGGGGACCTAATAACAAAAAATTTATGGAGATCTTTTGGTAACCTTGGAGCTTGATGTGTCTATCTCAAAAGATTCCTTAAGACCCAAATATGATGTGACATAACATTAATTATCATTCACATACTCGTATATATCAAATGAAATTCTATAATTTATGTTTGAAGATAAGACAATGTTACTTTTTATGTGATAAGAGCGACTGATATGATATATTGAGCCAATTTATTATTTTTTTTAGTCAACGAGCCATGTAGTTTTGTATGAAAAGTGAATTCGTGTCTTAGAAAATAATTTACATCTAATAAATTTGATATCAAAATAGATATATGCGGATTACTTAATGCTCTTGTATGTGAGATTCATAATATTCACTTTTAAGTTGATTAACGGATAAACTTATACGAAGATTTTTTACCAAAAAAAAAAACTACAGGAAGAGATATATGCTTGATTATAAAATGAAAGGGTTAGCATCAATAAGTGTGCAGGTGCATGTCACTGTTTCAAACAACTACATGTCAAGTCTATACAAGTTTCCATGTGACATGTATTCATGCATATCTCCATGTTGAAGGACAATATGAATTCAAACATTAATTCGTTCATATAACCGAATATATGCTAAAATAATTTTTTAAACTATATATATGCAAAAACAAAATAGTGAAATTTAATATTCAAACGTAATTTTTTTTTACCTTAATCCTCTTGTTGAAATTCCTAAGGTTTCGTTTGCTACGATATTTCTCAATCTTCTCCTTCTTCTCCTCGGGACTATACTTGTAGGCTTTGCTCATTCCTTCTATGATTGCATTGCTCTCACTCCACACCGTATTGTTCTCTCTTTTGCTACTCCTCTACACACATACCAAAACGGTGTAGTTAATATAAATGTTATTCTCTAATCAAAACCTCATCTTTTAGTATTTTCAGACAATATATTTGTCAATTAATGTTAACGCAAAAGTTCCGTTTCCGTTTGGTGTTTGCGTATGTAGTAGTAGGTTTGAAACTTTGAATATATACATGTCGTCATGCAAGTGTGTATATAATATTACTTACCGGTAGATCTCCGGCGCTAAGGGCCCGTCTCGCTGGCCCATCATGATCGCTAACGAAATCGTGAGCCGTCGTCGCGAAATTACCATAAAAGCCATTATGGCTACTGACACTCCTCTGCATCATAAGACTCTCTCCGCCGCTCCCCATAGAGCTCGGGGACTCACAGCTGCTGCTTGCGCCGCCACCGCTCATGCCTGAGTCAAAGTAACCAAACCCTGAAACCGCCTCGGCCCCGAATAGCGAGTGGTGGCTCATCATAAGAGGCGGCGAAGGAAGAAACTGATGACGAAGATCTTGGGGCAGAGGAGGAGCCACTATGTCGTCGGAGTATATAAAACATGGACATGCATCGTCGAGGACTACGGAGGTGCTGACGTGTCCACACATGGATGTTTTTTGGGTTGTGTTTATGTATCTTTGTGTGTGTGTGTGTGTGTGATGAGTGAGGGAAAGTCGAACTGGTTTGGTTTCTATTTAAACAGATGAATGAGAAGAAGACAGGAGTTGATGCTGACGTCATTAATCGTCATTTTGGGTCAACTGAGTTAACAGTTGACTTCTTTTGACTGACTTGAAAATAAAAAGGAATCTTTTTAGTTATGAAAGAATTTTGCCTTTCGTTTTCATGTCGCTTCTATCTCACCCGTCATTATTTCATTTTAGCATACTTGAAGAAGTAAAGCTAGATAACAGTGTTAGGATTTAAGAAATTTAATAATTGCATATAATGATTTTAAATTTCGTTTTGAATTTTTATAATTATATATTTATCTTTCTATTTAATACAACGTATTTCAGAATAATACTGGAAGTTGCTATAAGGTTTTGCAAAAAGATATGAACGATAATTTTCAATCATCCAAACTGTAAAAGGTAATACATGTGGTATGGTTTTTCGTCTATCATATTTTTGTTCAGTTTAGTACACTTCGATACCTTTACAAAAAAAAAAAATTGAGCTGCAGGTTAAATATTTTTAGAGCAAGTAGTTTACGACATAATTAAGAACATTCTGTTTGATCACTAACCATAAAATATTGATTCTTCGCCAAACTTCTTGATCGACTGGAGATTTGATTCATGCTGGACAAATTTTGTTGTTTCTTCAAAATTTTGAGAATCTGTAAAGCTTCGTCTCCATGTAATATATCATAATAACTAACCATGTAAATAAACAAGAAATAATATATCTCGTGCAACATTCTTAACGGCAAAAGAACAATTTACAGTTAAAATAAACAAAAGAAAGACACGACTTAGCTTTTTAGCTCGAAATGTAGGAGAGACAAAAAGATACTAAAAGCATTAATTCACGCAAACCCATGTGAGCAGCATAAAAATCTACTTTATCACCTAATTAATCATTTTCTAAATCAACACTGATTAAGCCCAAATACTTGATCTGATATGCTTGGTATGTTCACATTTAATGGGTGTTTAGTCTGGTCAGGACAATAAACTATACGTACCAATTACCAAACAACAACAATAAAAAGTAGTAGTATAATTTGCGGTATTTTTGCAATTTTCGAAAACCAAATAAAATTTTAGTTAGTGAAAAATAAATTTGTTATACTGTATATAATTAACACTTAATCAATTGTCAGACAGAATTTCAAAAAAAATATAAGTTGAAACTATTTTTCTGAAAATTAAATAATTATGTGGCAAATTTTGAATTAAAACCAACATCAAAATCATAACAAACATTTTTAAAAAAATCATAACGAAACATATCCATAAACGTACATTAATCGATATCATTCTGAATACTAATCTTTCTAAATTAAAAGTCAGACTAATACCAAAATTAA
Source organism: Microthlaspi erraticum (assembly GCA_902728155.2). Taxonomy (NCBI): domain Eukaryota; kingdom Viridiplantae; phylum Streptophyta; class Magnoliopsida; order Brassicales; family Brassicaceae; genus Microthlaspi; species Microthlaspi erraticum. The sequence goes on along the minus strand of CACVBM020001118.1, from coordinate 97,538 downwards.
GTGTTAAGACCACATCAGCCGACATGTTTATCAAAATTTGAATCAAACGCATATCCATTGTTTCGGAACTAGAGTTAGATGTGGTCCTAACTTAAAGCCTCGGATGTCATTATTAAGTGGTGCGAACTGTTCAAATTGCATACTTACAACTTTATATTTTAACTAGATTAGGCCGCGTATACGCGGGTTTATTTATTTTTATTTTTTTAAATCACGGAAGAATATTAAACAAAATTTGATCAATTTTAAAAATAAGAAAATAATATTAAAAACCCGATATTATTTTATGAAACTTTGATTATTTATGAAATCTTTATTTTTAATATTTTTTTACCTAACAAAACATGGAAAATTAAACTATTTAATATTAGAAGATCAGTCATTATAAAATTTTCTTTTTTAATATTATTTAGTTCCTTAATAATTATTTTGTTAGTTTTCTATTTATATTGTTTCTTTTTCAATTTCGTTTTTGCCTCTGACCATTATAAATTTTCATTTTCATTATTAGTTAGTTGTTTTAATATTATTTTGTTAGTTTATTTATTTATGTTACTACATTTTTCCAATTTTCTTGTGTTGACACATGTCATCACTTCATCAAATATTAGACACATGTATCGATCTAAAGTTAAGTATTCTTCATTGATATCTTTAACTTTTAAAGACATGAATTTTATTTCTTAATGAGAAAGAAACTTAAAAAATATAGCTTGTTATATATTTTTTTTTTTCATTTTCGTAATGGGAATATGTTTTTTTATTCCTTTTCTTATTGGATGTAACATTTTTTAATTATTTCTTCATGTTTTTCTGATTTTCGTTTTTTTTTCCTTTTCGTAATAGAATTATGTTTTTTCTTTACTTCTCATAATGGATGTAATATTTTTTCTTTTTAATTGTTTGTTTCCTGTTTTCTGATTTTTCCTAATGTACTAATAGGATTTTATTCAAATAATTTTAATTTCGATCCAATTGACCTAGAGTCAAATAATCTCCACTGTTCTCTTGAACTTTCAAAGACATGATTTTGAAATTAGAGAAAGAGAATCAAAGAGATTTTCTGAATTTGCTTTGATGAGTTTGTGAATGAGAAAAAGAGACTACAGTAGCTCTCTTTTTATAGGGGGTTCATGTAACCAATTTCATACAGTTTTAGGATATTTAGTTTACATACCTATTACATGTACTAATAGGATTTTTTTAAATAGGAGTTTATATAACCTATTCCATATAATTTTAGGATATTTAGTTTACATACCTATTCCATATACTAATAGGAATTTTTTATTACATTATTTTTATTTTATTATATAAAATTTCGTTTTTATTATAAGATATTAAAATTTTCCTTTAAAATAAAAATTTCCTTTTTCCGAAGACATGTGTCACGATCTTAACGGATATAACATTAAAAGTGACACATGTCGCAATCCTATATTTTATAAAAATCCTACGTGTCGCAACCACGTCGTGCGCATCCAGCTTTATATAATAAGATAGATGTAAGGATTGTTGTATTCACAGCGTTAAAAGGTATCAACTTTTCTTTCAAATGTTATTTTTGTCATTAACATTGTAATTTACTTTTTGAAGTTAGATTAAAACGTAAAATAACCTTCATCTATAAATACCGAATAATTTTCTCATAATTGCAACGTAACTTTTTGGAGTTTATGCTCAAGCGCAATCTTTTAGACACGCACGTATGAACATACAAAAAATACGTATCGATTTCTTGAATCAATTCTCTTTGCTCTGATTTATACTTGAATTTGATATTCGTTTCCACCCATAATAACTCAGGTTAGCCATATTTCTTTTGGAAGAAAATCGATTTAGGTAATATATCGAAAGAAATATCTCAATTTTTTTACCTAACCCTAAGGTAAAACACTTACTTTTATTTTGTAGATATTTGTAACTTACGATTTATGACATCCCAAGAATGGCATCCGAATATTAGGATTACTGCATATGTACCAACATATTGTAGGAACACGTTTTATTCAGTACTAGATCGACCTACTCATCATAATATATCCTCTTTCATTTAAGATCAAAACAACTTTTCAATCTCCCAGTCAAAGCCACACTTTATCCATAATTAGGATTAGGACACACAATCTCCCCAGTCACTGTTTTATTTAGTTTAGAAAGTAATCCCCATATTTGATATTACCAGATGATATTCATTTGTTTATCCAATTCTGTCCAAATTTCAACTAAAATGATTATGTTTACTTTTCTTTATTAAAACTATTAATTTGGAAGATGATAACCAATCGAAAAAAAAAATTAAGTTCTTAGTCAAATTTAACCAAACTGCATTAACTTGGTTAATGTTTTCCCTAAACCAAAATGAGTCTTTTTTTGTTCACATGATAAATAGTTGTATGCTTGAATAATAAACCAATACTCCATCTGTTTCAAAATATAAGGAGTTTTAGACTTTTTTTTTGTTTCAAAATATAAGGGGTTTTAGAGTTTCTATGCAAAATTAAATGTGTTTTGTTACTTTTGATTATTTATATTATACAGATTTAATTTTCATTGGTTGAAATGTTTTGAAATTAATGATAAAACATATTTTATTTCAAAAAGTTTTAAAATTAAATACCTTCTTAATCTGTGTGCAAAAACCTTAAACCCCATATATTATGAAACAAAAAGAGTAATGTAGAGTCATCTTGTTAAACTGTATTTTTTGCTATTTCCGCAGAATTAAGGAAAATCATTGTTATTCTCCTTCGAGAACACTATATATATCAAACAGTTACGTAGCTTTATTTCATCTACGGGATAAAAAGTCCAACAAAAGCATAGGCTTCGTATGTCCAGTAGAATCATCTATATATATAAATGATTGATCGATCTATAACTTCACCGGAAGCTTCGTGTCTTAACTTAATCATACGTAGTTTTAGTTTTTAAGAGCACTCACATTTGCACACACAAAAAAAGAACACTACGCATGCAAAATTATATTTTTTACACTCTAAACTGTATAAGACAAAGTTTTACATTCAGAATCACACCAATTTTTAAATGTTACGTTTTCTGTTTAATTATTCTACTGTATATGTATCTCTACCATTTCTTGCAGACATTTCAAAACATCAAATAAAATAGTCTATAAAACGGTGCCCCACATAAAGAGGAGACATAGATAATAATTCGCAATCGTTACCAGGACATAGGATCTCGATTCCTACAGTGAATAGATGTACTATGGGACTTATTAGAAACACATTTCATGTATCTTTAAGGGCAAAATCGCCACAGGATGATGGGAAAGGTCATGCAAAAGCAAAATCTCTAGATCAATCGATTGCAACGAAGACTTTTTCTATTTTGTGGTAAACTTTGTTGCATCATGTACCAAAAACTATACGTTTCATGCTATGGTTGGTTCATAACTAGTTTTAAGTTTTAACGATCCAATAGGAAACGTTAGTTTTTGTATTTATCATTTTTTGTACCTTTATCAATATGGAGATATTATTGGTTTACTTTGGGAACTGTCTAATCCACTTTGGTTATTTGACACCCAACAATTATAACTATTTGTAGTTTCAACAAGGTCAACGGTTGAATAACATTGTATTTTCCGTGTGATTCCTATTTTTTACTCAAGTTTGATTAAATCATGTGAAAATTTTCGGTGCTATATGCTGAAAACTTTAATTTTGAAATATTTCTTTTTAGCAGGAATCGATACATAAACAGCTTATAATATACTTCATCTGTCCCATATTATAAGCTGTTTTGGCATAATCTATCTGCAATTTTCTGGATGTATATGGATGAAAATTGCAGATACATTATGCCAAAACTGTTTATAATATGTGACAGAAGGAATACAACATTTCTCATGGTATTGCTACGAATCTTCAAGTATTAGTTATGTTGTACATATCAAACAGAGTATGTTACATTTCCTTTTGTTTTGGTCAAGCCAGTATAGTTTATGCAGGTCCATAGACATCTTGATTTCGAATTTCCAATCCTAACATTTCTTAGCTTATAAAAGGGTCGGGTTCGAGACAAAAAAGAAAGCGAGATGTTTTTCTTTTACGAAATATTAATGGCAATATGCAAATTGTATAGTCCGTGCCTATAGAAAGCAATGATAATAGCATAAATGTAGGCAATGAGTGCACAAAGAGTTTCTGATCTAAAGAAATGAAAATGTGTAGGGTTACTTCTTCTTGGTTGAAAGAAAAGCATATTCATGACAAATCAAAGAAAGACGGTCTGATTAAGATGTTTTTAAATGATCCCATCATTTTGTTTTATTTTAATTTCTTTAATTTTTTAAATGTTAATTAGTACTCGTGCATGTGTTTCTATGCGTTTGTTCAATCTTTTGGGAAAGAGAAAAAGGTCAACAAGCACAATAGTTTCTCCACCATTTTCACATATTCTCCAATTTTTTCTTTACTCAATCGTTTTCATCTATCGACTCACGTTAAGCTTTGAGACCGTCATACATTAAAACCCGTCACTATTAGCAAGTTAAATTAGATAAATCTTTTTGAAAAAGAATATAATATATATATATATATATATATATATATTTTTTTGAATAACTAGAAGGTTTTGGGCCGAAGCTCATACATCCCCAGATCCGAAACCACAACATATAATATTAGTTTTGTTCCAAACGACACTCGATCATGTGACCTCTAAACTTTGCCTAGGATATATTAGGTCTTCTTTCAAGCTAAACCCTAATGTTTCCTAATATAGGATATATTTTTATTGATCAGATTCACTCTTCCAGTTTGTAGTTGTCTGATAACTTAACAAAACAAAGTTGTCAGAGAGTTATATATAGTAGCTAAAAAACAAATAACCCCTGATCGCTATGAACTTACAATTTGTATAGTCAACACTGCTTTTATTCTATCGCTTCGATGTCATTTGTATAAATGAGTGGATGTATATGTCGAACACGATGTATATATATTGGGCTAGATATAGCCTATAGGAAGACCCTAAGGACAAAATTAAGAACTGGAATGAAGAAGTAACTTTCCGAAACAGGTAAAATGGGTTAGGCTTGAATGTAATGATATTTCTTTTGATTTGGAAAGTCAACGGGATGCATTTGTATTTTAGTCAGTATTTTTGAAAGTGAAAAAAAAAAATGTAATTACTTTTGCTTTTTAGGTAACAATTAAAATTATATTACCGGCCTTTTCTACTATAGAGTTGTTGACCACACTTTTGAATAAAGAACAGAAACGCCACACAATTATATTCACCAAATTAGTAAACACGTAGTAAGTTTGTTGACACCAAAATTTACGCTATTTGCTAACAATTTTCACTTGACTAAGATGTATATATTCGGACGATTTTTCTTTTATTGTAAGCACTATTTCTTGTCAAGTGCATACATAAGATCAATATCAAATATTCAAATCAAAATTTGAAAGGGTGGAAAAAGAGGTGCGAAGTTGACTAACGGTGACAAAGAAAGATTGGTGTGGCAAAAAATGCACCTTCTCTAAGATAAGCCTTCTCCGTCGATCACTGTCCCTTTCTTTCCCTTTCCTCACCTTTCTTGTATTTTTTTTAAAGAAAATGATTTGCCAAAGAAATAACAAATCAAAATAAAACTACCAAATTTTTTTCTTACGAACTGATCTTTATCTTGTCATCAAATTTATCAACTGAAAGAGTCAAATTTATAAGCTACCAAGAAAATTCAGAAGATCAGTGAATTAGATACATAAACAGTTAGGAGAGTTGATCGAAAAAAACACTACGAGAAGAGATGACCCGTTCAATCCGAGGTCGGTTGGGACTTGGGATGGGTATTGTACGAGCCCTAAAGATGCATATCATTTTATTTGACAGAACAGTATTTTACAGAAATTTTTCAAATTTTGAGAATAATTGTAAATTAAATATATATACTGGTAATAATTTAAAACACTGGAACCAAATAAAGTTGAAGAATATCAAGTCTACTTGATTCTGATTGATTAAAACGTGGGCAAAGTCAACTAAGATCTGACCTTACAGTGGTTGGTTAGATTTTATATTCTCTAAATTTCTACTAGTACATAAATATAGTGAGATACACACGCATGTGTGTGTATAGATATATAAACACACACAAGTAATAACGTTGCATAATAGGTGAGAAACTCGAAACGGTTCTTTTCAAAAACATGAATGTCATGGTTGTAAAGGTTGACTTATTATTATATGAAAAAAGAAAATAAAAAAATCCAAAAATTTATATATTACTAGAATTTTGACATGACAGATTGATATTTTGTGTGGACGTCCTTAAAAATGCATCATGCATGTAAGAGATTTTGATAACAGCCACTTTCTTTGTATCAATATATCTACACATAGAATTTGGTAAGTTCACACTAAGCTTGTGAACATTAAAAAAAAAAAAAAAAACAATATTATCGAAACAATCTATCTATCTATAATAACTTAAAGGAGCTGTCTGGGACCTCTCAAGGCACCCAGCTCAGCTGTTTTTGCTTCTTTTCCATGTTGCCACGTCACCTCCTTCTATCTCCAACTCTCATTCGTCGTTAAAAATCTAAACAAAATAAGCCCATTAGATTCGTCCCTCTGAGCCCATTAAACAATTCGACTCTTCTTCTTCCTCTTGGACTCACGATTCTGATTCCTCTTCTTCGAATCCGTTTCTCATATCAGATCGTCAATCAGGTTTGAGAGTTAATGGATGCTTCGGTTGAACTTCTCACTCTCCCTGGCTATAAATCCCTAGCTCATCCATGCCAAACAACGCATCCGAAGCTGCAGACCTCTTTATCGCTTAACCCTCAATTTTTTTCCTCGATCTAGCCACCATGGCCTCCAAAGCCATTTCTTCCTCCGCCAAGCCGCACACTTTCGAGGTCGTCGACCAAATCCAAGGTGTTTTCTGACTTTCTTTGCCTTTATGATTTTTTCTTTTTTGAGTTGTAGAATTTATCTCTCGCTTTGAAATTCTTCTTAAACATCAACTCTCCCTATTTCAGAGCACTGGACAGCAAGTACAAGGAGTTCTTAACCTAATTGACCTTGCTGGAAGTGAGGGACTAATCAAAGAGCAGGGCAACAGGAGAGCGGTTAAAGGAGACACGGGTATTTTTGCTTTACAATGAGAGTCTTCTAAGGCTATTTCCGTGTAGCCTTTGCACTTACTCTCTAATCTCTGTTCTTTCGTTTTCACCAGGCTATAAACAAAAGCTTATCTGCTTTGAGTGATGTCATATTTGCATTGGCAAAAAAAGAGGATCACGTTCCTTTCAGAAACTCCAAGTTAACATATCTGCTCCAGGTTAGATTACATACTCCTGAATCATTGTATGCACATATTGCCTCTATATGGATCTAACTAATGAAGGAGAATTGTTTGTTGAACAGCCATGTTTAGGAGGGGACTCAAAGACTCTAATGTTTGTGAACATGTCACCTGATCCATCTTCTTCTACTGGAGAGTCCCTTTGCTCTCTTAGGTTTGCAGCTAGAGTGAATGCATGTGAGATTGGCCAATTTGAGGTTTGAAAATTCTCACTCGATCATACCATATTAACTAATAATTACATGTATTATCTTCTGCCTATAAAACCACAGATCGATATAGCGTGTTTGTTTGCATAGTCGAGAGTAATGTGTTATCTCATTTGAACATGTTTTAGTTGTCCGCTTTGTAGCTAAGATTTTCTCGACAAAATGCTAAAGGGTTTGGTTATTGTTTTCAAAGTTTTCAAAGACATGTAATTAACACCATTTTCTTCTTTGATGGAAAATAGAGACTTGGCTTCGCAACTGATTGGGGGATCTTTGTTCCTGTTGTGTTAAGCATGAGAGTTGGAGATAGAATGTTGAGATTAATTGGAGGATCTTTTGATCGGGTTGGTTTAACGATGAATGACGTGGGAGTTGGAGATAGAAGGAGGTGACGTGGCTCATCGTTTTACATGAAGGAGCCTGAGAGTCTTAAATCCAAAGAATTTCTCAACAAAAAACCGAGTACATGATGAAAGAAAGACCTGGGCATAACGAGTAGTTTCATGGAGCTGTTCTTTTCGGAGTATATATGAGGATCGGTTTGCCTTCAGGTTCAAAAGGAGACCGTAATGGTTTAAGTTAGTTTTTTTGTATTTTTGTTATCTTGCAAATTGTGATTGTGACTAAAGGTAACGCTTAAGGGAATGTAGCTTACAAAAGTTCTCTCACATAATGATCTTTTAGACAAATAATTTCACTGTTTGGTCGCCCGCAGTTATGTATTGTATAATTTTCAGTTAACAAAAAAAAAAAAAAAAAAAAACATAGGAGATTGATGAAGAAACATATTTTTCTGATAAGAAAAGCATATAATAATATTCAGAGCATATATAAAAGGTACAAGTGACAATAACAAGGTTTTCGAAAGAGAGACGACCATTATCGATATCAAAATCAAACATAATAAATAACATTATCTAGACCACTAAATTTCTCATAACACCATTTAGATTCACATCTTTATTCACGTATCAAAACGTTCACTTACACTTTCAAATTAAATGGCAACTAATAACCAATATAATTACCCACTGCCATATATAACAAATAAACAAAGCAATGATAAACAAACAAGATGTAAGATGTCAACCCACGCGTAGCGTGGGCGTTCATCTAGTACACATAAGGCCAGCAGAATGAAACACCTTATAAACTCGGAAAAGTTGGCAAGACCCTTTTGGGATTTGGTTTAAACCGATCGTTACTTAATCGGCTGATTAATTATAAACAAAATGTTGTGTAATATTTGAACTGAACCGCAAAATGTTAACTAATTAATTAATAGAGAAACATATGTTGTTACATTTGAATTGAACCAGGACAAAAAAACATATGATTTATATTAGAAAAACCTTGCCCCATTTTCTTTGGTTATTGCTCCAAATACAAAATCCATCGTCGTTGACAACAACAAAACAAGTATCTTTACAATACGAATCATCTTTGTCCGAATCGTACAAAACGTACGGTTTATCGTGCCTCTGAAAATCGTGAGTCGCTGTAAAACTTTCGTACGCAAATCTTTGGTTGCCACACTCTAGATTTTGCCGCCTTCTCATCATTGGCATTTTCACCGGCAGTAATTGGGACAACTTATGACCACATATCGTGTTCAGGGTCAACCGAGAGGGGTCGGGTGGCACGTGACAAAGGCAGGACTATCGCCACATGTCTGCAGTTCACTGGACACGAGGACAGTAGCGGCATGTGTGGGTTCAGACGTAGAAAAGAGCATCAGGGTCAGACCATTATAAGAGTGTCCGAAGAGCATCAAGATTGGCTCGTGTATTGCAGAAATAAAGGGAGTTCAGTATTAATGGCCCATCTAAAGCCCAATTCAGGCCCAAATTAATTCAAGTTGGTCCAAGTCTTGGATGTTACACTTTCAATATTTTCTCTATTAGGCGCTGCAGTGCGACATGATGGTCTTCCGATTTTTTTTATAAATTATCAATGACCGCATTTGCGTATATATAATCTTGAATCTGAACTCCAAACTAGGTATCAAATTTATATGTTTTTGGTCAACCATAGGATAAAAAACGCTTTAGACCTTTAGTTAACATTTTCTTAGTAAGAAAACATACTGTATTTTGCTATCGCCGTTTAATATGATTTAATTTACGTGAACTTTCTATTGGCACCAAGTCAAATTCATAAGTTCCTTCTTTTCATAGGTCTTTGATTGGTCTGTGTGTGTTTGACCTTAAAAAAATTAACTTTTTATTTTTAGTAAACTCTTCATGTGTTTCGCTTCCCAACTAAATAAACTAAAACACAAATGTTGCAAACGACAGAAAAATCAATGCCTCTCCTCCTACTTTTTCTCCTCATCGAATAATTCGATAAAACCATTTTAAAAAAACAAACAAAACAAAACAAAACGATCTAACAGGGAAACAACATAGAAATATAAGATCTCCGACGATTCATCAATCAATCATCGGTGCCGGAGAAAGAAACCAAATACTATGAAAAACAACACTCCTACCGAGGAACCAACAAAATGGATGTTAGAGAGTGTAGAGATCGACTCAATGGGCGAGGGTTCGACCAAAGGACCCGACACTAACCCGAACAAGAACGAAGGTGGTCATAAGAGGAACACGTCAAGGAATCTCGGCGTGGGATCGATAATCCGCACGTTGAGCGTTTCGAACTGGAGAAAGAGCGGGAATCTCGGGTCTCCTAGCACAAGAAAAAGTGGGAACCTTGGGCCTCCGGTCAACGCGGGGCCCGCCAAGAAGACGGGTCCACAAAGAGTGGAGAGGACACAATCTACCGCCGCTAGGGGACTACAGAGCTTACGGTTCCTTGACCGGACGGTCACAGGACGGGAAAGAGATGCATGGAGATCGATTGAGAACCGGTTTAATCAGTTTTCTGTTGACGGAAAGTTGCCTAAAGAAAAGTTTGGCGTCTGCATCGGTAATTAACAAAACTATTTATTTATTTATTTAATTTTCGTGTGAAGGTTAACTCTTTATTTTAAAAACTTTTTTTTGTTTGCTAGAAAAGAAAATTTAACGTCGATATAGTATATATGTATAAATATATTGATAGGAATGGGAGATACAATGGAGTTTGCGGCAGAAGTATACGAGGCATTAGGTCGTAGAAGACAAATAGAGACAGAAAACGGTATCGACAAGGAACAACTCAAGCTGTTTTGGGAAGACATGATCAAGAAAGACCTCGATTGTCGTCTCCAAATCTTCTTCGACATGTAAATTACTTTATAATATCATACGTTTTCACATATATCTAAATGCGTTTAGCTAGTTTAAATTTTGTGGTTGTGATTTAGGTGTGACAAGGACGGAGATGGTAAGCTCACAGAAGAGGAAGTCAAAGAAGTCATAGTCTTGAGCGCAGCTGCGAACCGACTCGGGAATCTAAAAAAAAATGCTGCTGCATATGCTTCTTTAATCATGGAAGAACTTGATCCTGATCACAAGGGTTACATCGAGGTTCAGATTTTTTTTTTATTTTTTATTTTTTGAATAATCTTGAATTTTTTACTTCTTGATCTCTTTTTATTTATCTCACTATGAATGAAGCTGTGTACTGACCATTTAGTTTATATCTACCAGATGTGGCAGCTAGAAATACTATTAACAGGGATGGTGTCAAACGCTGACACGGAGAAGATGAAGAAATCGGCAACGCTGACTCGCGCGATGATCCCGCAGCGGTACAGGACGCCAGTAAGCAAGTACATTTCGGTAACCGCGGAACTGGTGCACGACAATTGGAAGAAGATTTGGGTCCTCATTTTGTGGATCCTCGTCAACATCTATCTATTCATGTGGAAGTACGAAGAATTCACGAGAAACCCTCTCTACAACATCACCGGACGGTGCGTTTGCGCCGCTAAAGGCGCTGCGGAAACGCTTAAATTCAACATGGCTCTGATCTTGGTCCCGGTCTGTAGAAAAACCCTAACTATCCTTAGGTCAACGTTTTTGAACCGCATGATCCCGTTCGACGACAACATAAACTTCCACAAGGTGATTGCGTTTGCCATCGCGTTCCATGCGATTCTCCACACGCTACTCCACATTCTCTGTAATTACCCTAGGTTAAGTACGTGCTCTCACGACGTGTTCTTGAAGTACGGGGCAGCTGCCTTAGGAAACACGCAACCGAGCTACCTAGGTTTAATGATGACGTCAGTGTCGGTTACGGGAGTTTTGATGATGATCTTCATGGGATTCGCGTTTACACTGGCGATGCATTATTTTAGAAGGAACATAGTGAAATTGCCCAAACCGTTTAACGTTCTTGCTGGCTTTAATGCGTTTTGGTATGCTCATCATTTGCTCGTTCTTGCTTATATTCTTCTCATCATACATGGTTACTATCTTATCATCGAGAAGCCTTGGTACGAGAAGACGGTAATTAAGATTTCTTTTTATTTATATATACTCACTTTCATTGGAAAAAGTTTACTGTTATAAATTTTATGTAATTTTTTTCGTAAACTTGAAATGCAGACATGGATGTACGTGGCCGTACCGATGCTGTTCTACGCAACTGAGAGGCTTTTTTCACGTCTCCTTCAAGAACACAGCCATCGCGTCCACGTTATTAAGGTAATTAAAAAGGTTATTATTTTGTGTATACTAAGAAAAACTTCATAAATCTATTTATTTATCCTTTTCATTTTTCTTTTTTACAGGCAATTGTATATTCGGGCAACGTACTTGCACTTTACGTGACGAAACCTCCCGGGTTCAAATACAAAAGTGGCATGTACATGTTTGTCAAATGTCCTGATCTATCAAAATTCGAATGGTAATCTAAATAATAATTTATACATTAGTAAAATAATTTAAATCATAATTTTTTAGGTAAATAGTAATAACGGTGTTTATTATCATTTAGGCATCCATTCTCCATCACTTCCGCACCAGGAGATGACTATTTAAGTGTTCACATAAGAGCCTTAGGTGATTGGACAACTGAGCTGAGGAGCAGATTCGCAAAGGTAACTTTTGTCACTTCACTATTCTAATTAGAGTTTTCAGTATCTTTGTCTTTTATGTTCATTGTCCTAAACAAAACTCAGTTTAGTGTCTTGAACTAAAAAACACTCATGTTTAAGAGTAAACTATTTTGAGTTTCTCGATTTGGTTGTAGACATGCGAGCCCCCTCCAACAGCCGCAAAACCTAAACCAAATAGTCTTATGAGGATGGAAACAAGAGCAGCAGGTGTGAATCCTCACATTGAAGAATCACAAGTCTTGTAAGTAAATGCAAAAAACTATATTATATTAATTTTATGTAACTTACATTCCTACATGCATGGTTCGGTAATCCGGATTTACAAAGCATTTTATAACAATTTATTTTGAACCAGTTTCCCAAAGATTTTCATCAAAGGACCGTATGGAGCTCCGGCACAAAATTATCAAAAATTCGATATTCTTTTGCTGGTTGGACTGGGGATAGGGGCAACTCCATTCATAAGCATCTTGAAAGACATGTTAAACCATCTAAAACCCGGGATTCCAAAAAGTGTAAGTAGTATTAACATCTCCATTACTCCGTATATGTAAGGTTGAAGATAAAATAAAGATGTTGGTGTATATTTTGAATATTGGAAAATATAGGGGCAAAAGTACGAAGGAAGTGTAGGAGGATCGAGCATAGGAGGTGATAGTGTTAGTGGTGGAGGCAAGAAATTTCCACAGAGAGCATACTTTTTTTGGGTGACAAGAGAACAAGCTTCCTTTGATTGGTTCAAGGGAGTTATGGATGACATCGCCGAGTATGATAAAACCGTAAGTCTTTCCATCTTATCATATTAGTTATTTTAGTTCTTCTTCATGAACTTTGACAAATTCTTCAAAACGGTTAGTTATTTATATAAGATCAAATTTGAATGGGGTTTGGCGCTCAATTGTAAACGCCCCTAAGGCTTGACCTTAGCTTGGTTTACAATAAAGATTGGCACTTAGACTTGATTTCTATATATGAAAGGTTTTGTAAGTCGCTAAGAATATATTTCAACGTTCTCAATTCATAAAAGTTTTTAGGTTCTAAATGTCCAACTGAGCTACCAGAAAAATGATTTTTTTTTCAAGATTTCTAGAAATTGAAATTATGTAATAGTTTAACATCTATTTTTAATCTTTTTGTCTTTGGGCAGCATGTGATAGAAATGCATAACTACTTAACAAGCATGTACGAAGCGGGAGATGCAAGATCTGCCCTAATCGCTATGGTTCAGAAACTTCAACATGCCAAGAACGGTGTTGACATTGTTTCCGAAAGCCGAGTAAGTATTCATTTCCTATTGCAAGCCCTTTATCAAAAAAAGAAGAAGTATTCATTTCTTAAAATTTAATCACCACAACCGTTATTAGCGTTTTCAGTCTTAATAAAGTATGGAATCATGCATTTTGACATTTTATATAGGTTGGTATGATTTGGTTTTAGTTTTCTAGCTAATTGTTTATTTAAAGGGATTTTAAAAAAGAAGAAGATCATGTTAAGAACTAATCACCAGCGTTGTTGACAAAAAAAGAACAATTTAGGGTAGTTCAATCTAACTTTCAGTTTGTGTTCTAATTTTAGAAAGAAAATAAATTAAATATGAGACAAAACGTAACTGACTCTGCTTCATGGTTTAATGTTGGTGTTCAATGTTTGGTTTATGGTTTATTAATCTTAACTATTTAAAATAAAACTTAGATACGAACACATTTCGCAAGACCTAATTGGAGGAAGGTTTTCTCTGAATTGTCAAGCAAACACGAAGCTTGTCGAATAGGTAATTATTGTTTTTTTCATCATTCTTATCAATTAATTTATTTATTTTCCCGAAATTCTGACTTAAAACTAAATTTTTATATCTGCAATAATTATCGACATATCTTTAACTAAATAAGTATCGACGTATGTGGTTTCAGGTGTGTTCTACTGTGGAAGTCCAACACTGGTTCGACCACTTAAAGACCTTTGTCAGGAGTTTAGTCTCGAGTCATCCACTCGTTTTACGTTCCACAAGGAAAACTTTTAACCAAAATTAATCTTAATGCCTATATTGATGAAATTAAAAAAAAAAACAGATTTTGATTATGTTCGGTCCGATCGAGAGTAAAGACCATTTGCACCTTGTAATTAGTTGGTGACTTAATGTAAAGAAATTAACCCCGTAATAATGTATAGTAGTAACATTTGATTAAGAAAACCTCAACTGTCTTATGCTTCAATTGTATACAACAAATGTATGGTAAGTGTTTTTTGGGCAGCATATTGATGAGAAAACTCTCACAAGTGCACAAACTCTTGTTCTGAGTGTTTTCAGATTTTTTTCACACTGACCCTTTAAAAAAGTTTTGATATTTCTAACACAAAAGGGTACAAAAATTAATTAACATTAATAAATATTTTTAAAAAGCTGAATAACTTTGTTTTTTTTTTAATAAGAGAAATGACTTTGGACATGATATTCAATTACGACAATTTTAATCGTAAATCATATATGTAATATAGAATACTCAGATATATAAGTGCATGGATGATAATTATAAAATGCAATTTTTACTAATAGCTAGTATATCTTTTTAATATATTTGTTTTGGTCTTTCACAGTTTTTTTTTTTTTGGTTCAAACCTTGGTCTTTCACAGTTTCACTTGTAATTTTCTCGAGTTTAAAACTACTTTTTTTTTAATGATACTTGTGGAAATATTCAAACGTATTTTAAGCATAGCACTGAATTTGAAAACTAATAAAATAGTTATGCGATCTTAAACGAAAGAAGAAAGTGGAGTGTTTAAGAGAAAAAAAGACAATGAAAAATGGAGTAGAGTAGGTAATATGAGAACGAAATGTACGGGAGAGTCCAATTTGTTAAGCAAAAGGTAGTTTGGTACGTATGGCTAAATCATGGAGATATCCGAAATTATGGTTTTAATAACGTAGATTCTATACGATTTTCGAAGGTTTTATAAAACTAGATAAATATATGAACAAAAATATTTGCAGTTATAAAAAAGAATATTAATTTGCTAAAATTGTACATTACTTTTTAAAAAGACGGTTTCACTTTCACATCGAGCAAGTAAAACCAAGTGATAAAGACATACTTGAAATCAATAATTGGTTAGAATAAGATTTTCCTATTAGAATAAATGATTTTCTTTGGTTGTACTTATACCCTGCTTTTTCTTTTTAACGTTATTGAAGATTGGCTAATCTTTGGCATTTAAGGTAAAACATCTTAATTAATCATCATTGATCATTTTATAATCAACGATTAATAACAAGAAAGTTGATTATGTACATAATAAGGCTTGATGCTAATTGTGCAGACAAATTTTTGGTTGCTCCTAACTATCGGTGGTGGATACAATAATGTTCACTCTTAAGTTAAGATATCTATTGTTAGGGAATAAAAAGCTACATAAGAATCAGAGGATTAATTTCCAGTATCAACGTTTGGTTATTTATGCTAAATTCAGGGTCAATTTGGTGAGTAATAATGAGCGCGTGGCTAATGCCTAAATCATATGGACGCATGCATATACCTTTTTACGTAAGACTCAAAAAGTTATTTGAAAATTTTATAATTATTCCCATCTTTATATATTCACGTAAAAGGTAGCTAGTAACTGTCCACACTAATATATTCGTATAGTACACGTACTGTATATGTATACATAAGTTTATACATGATAGTATAATAATACTATTGAAGCCTTAGTTAGAAATCAATGGTTGGTGCAACTACAATATCTATGTGGAACAAATTAAATAAGAAAAAACCTCTACAAACACTTCCTCCAATCTTATCAAACTCGCTTCACATACCTATCATGTGTATATCTTACGCGTATATATATATTATAGATACAATAAGGTATACACTTCTTAATTCTTAATGCTAATTTATAGTGTCATTCTCATATGTGTCTTTTGCATATCTAAGTTTGAGTTTAGTTCCAATAACTTCATCTTGTAAGTAGAGATCACCAATTCGATCATTTAATTTATTTATGTTTTCACTTGATAATTGCATAATTCATTCAAGATTAATGAATCTTAATTTCAACGTAATATCGATATTTAATAATGGTAAGTTTAAGGTATTTAATTAGTGTAAGCTAAGTAGGGATCGCTCAAATTGGTCTGCTATGAAACACCTAAAAGGTCATATATGTTTTGGTTTAGTGGATAACTATATATAGTCGAAATCGTTAAGACATCAGAATTTCGTTTTCGAATAATATGGGAGATAATTATTAATTACACGGCCAAATAATTTGGAATAACCCTGATTAAAATAAAGCTCGCATAGTCTCATGTCACGGGACATAAACATGCCTAGTTAAAATAAATATCCGTAACTATATTTGCGATTACTGATTGTGAGTTACTAACTAAAATATTGTTAAAGACATTATTGTAAAACTACATATGGTTCGAATTACATACAAATGATGTGTTTTAACAAAAAAACATACTAATGATGTGAAATCGCATTTTCATCATTTTGTCCCATAAATCTCTACACATTTCTTTACTGTTTTGTTTTCTAGAATGTTGCTAGGGAAAAATTATCTATTTAATTACCGACTTCGCATATTTAGTGGATAAGTTGATACCTACTTGTTAGCAATCTTGTCTAAAACATATTTTTTACTGCAGACTCACCTCAAATTTTACCAAAATTATTATTATGAAAAACGAATTACAAGCAAACAAATTGCCTACATACATTACTATATACACGCATGAGTAAAAATAATAAGAAAATAAGATGTCTTCAGGAAATTTTTTCCAACAAATATGAATATAGTTGTGTATACAATATGTATAAGTGGCATGCCTTTGAGGATACGAACTTAAAAGGGAGTTAGGTAACTTGCTTGGGAAATAAAATTGCGAACCTTAATTTGAGGTTTCATCACTGTTTTTGTAATCCACGATATTGACAATACCCTTTCATGGATTTTGATATCTAACCCTAATCGTGACCTTCTCTGATAGCTACAATCTCCCTCTCTTTGCTTATTCCCCAAGCAATTTCAGCTTACGAATGTTTTGACTAACTCCACATCGATTAGTCTCTTTTAAAAGTAATCAAATTAACATAATTGATAAACAGATGAAGTACTTATCACTTAAAAATGCTTATGAAATGATGAAATTTATTTGGTAAAAACATAACTACTAAACATAAAATGCTAAAGGTTTCAACCAGTTCTAAATTCTTTGCAGAATTATGTTCCATAGACCCTTTTGGTCGATCAAGAAGTCTTTTGTTAAATCAAAACAAAACTTAGCCAAGGACTAAATCAAACGGTATTAGCTTTAGCTGCCACATTTGGTCCGCGCGTTACTTTCTCATGTAAAATTTGAAGTGTGGTGGTATGCTCAAAGCTGTCAAAGAGAGCAAGAAGACGAACTATCACATCTAAGAAACTAAAACTGGCAACTTTGCATTTCATATTTAGAATCTACGCTATAAACTTGAATAGGAAACTCGAGTTTTTTTTTTTTGAGGGATTAACGAGGGTCAAAGACTTTGACTTATCTTTGACACCACTCATTCATTAGCTGTTATATGTTCTAACAACTAGTCAATATCACAAGAGTCTTCCAAGTACACGAACTTCTCTTGTGTAATTACCTTTTGTTTTTTTATCATAAACATTTAGATACTTATTTTTCTTCTATAAGCAAACACCTAACTCTACTTCCTATATATACACTAGATGTTGAAACAATGAATCCATAATCTACAGCAAAACAAAAACAAATTAATATAACAGAGGCAGAGTATTTAGTAGCCTCACCTTCTCTCATCAACGCCTCTGAGGTCCAAGCTAAATTATTTTCCAAAGGACATATTAAGAAATGGCGCTTCGGTTTCTCTTTGCTGTTTTGTCTTGTGTTCTTCTTCTTCCTGAATCTGCACTTGGGATCACAAGGCATTATACTCTGGACGTATGTGAACATTTGTTTATTCTCTGTAAATGTTGAGATTGGATATAAAAGGAGCTGCAGATGATCATGATTGGATGTTTTGTTTTCTCGCAGATCAAAATGCATAACGTGACACGTCTCTGCCACACGAAGAGCCTTGTATCTGTAAACGGGCAGTTTCCAGGACCTAAGATTGTTGCTAGAGAAGGTGACCAGCTTCTGATCAAAGTTGTTAACAATGTGCCAAACAATATCTCTCTCCACTGGTAAACAATCTTTAAACACTTGTATCATTATTAAGAGAAATTTCTGATTTACTAACAGCTGGCTTTTAATCTCAGGCATGGGATCAGGCAATTAAGGTCTGGTTGGGCTGATGGACCAGCTTACATAACCCAGTGTCCTATTCAAACAGGGCAAAGCTATGTCTACAACTACACCATTGTTGGTCAAAGAGGCACACTGTGGTACCATGCTCACATTTCATGGCTGAGATCAACAGTCTATGGTCCTCTTATCATCCTTCCCAAACGTGGTGTTCCTTACCCTTTTCCTAAACCTCACAAAGAAGTTCCCATGATCTTTGGTAAGGAAGATGACTAGTAAAAACAGAGTGAGAATCTGATGAGAGTTTTCAAAACATTGTTTACTAATCTCTGTGGTTAAATTTTCAGGGGAGTGGTTCAACGTAGACACTGAGGCAATCATTCGACAAGCAACACAAACAGGAGGTGGTCCTAATGTCTCTGATGCTTACACGATCAACGGACTTCCTGGTCCGTTATACAACTGCTCGGTTAAAGGTAATTGTTGACTCCAACATCTAATATGGGTTTGATGATGTATGATCCACTAATCTAAGGTAAACAATGATGTAAAAACAGATACATTCAGACTAAGAGTGAAGCCAGCAAAAACATACCTTCTCAGGATAATCAATGCTGCACTTAATGACGAACTCTTTTTCAGCATTGCAAACCACACGGTCACGGTTGTTGAAGCTGATGCCATCTATGTTAAGCCATTTGAGACGGATACCATCTTGATTGCTCCTGGACAGACCACAAACGTCCTGCTCAAGACCAGACCTAGTTACCCTAGTGCCTCTTTCTTCATGTCTGCTAGACCATATGTCACAGGTCAAGGAACTTTCGATAACTCTACAGTTGCTGGCATCTTGGAATATGAAACACCTAAACATGCAAAGACCTCTATCAAGAACCTTCAGCTCTTCAAACCAGTGCTTCCTGCTCTGAACGATACAAATTATGCTACAAGTTTCAGCAATAAGCTGCGCAGCCTGAACAGCAAGAAGTTCCCGGCGAACGTGCCTTTGAAGGTTGACCGGAAGTTCTTTTTCACAGTAGGGTTGGGAACAAACCCGTGCAACCACAAGAACAACCAGACATGCCAGGGTCCTACTAACACCACAATGTTTGCTGCTTCGATCAGCAACATCTCCTTCACAATGCCAACGAAAGCTCTCCTTCAGTCTCACTATTCAGGGAAATCTCAAGGAGTGTATTCTCCAAACTTCCCGTGGAACCCCATTGTCCCGTTTAACTACACAGGAACTCCACCTAACAACACCATGGTTAGCATCGGTACGAACGTGATGGCTCTACGTTATAACACAAGTGTAGAGCTGGTTCTGCAAGACACTAGCATTCTTGGCGCTGAGAGCCATCCTCTTCACCTTCATGGGTTCAACTTCTTCGTCGTTGGCCGAGGATTTGGGAACTTCGACCAGAACAAGGATCCTAAAAACTTCAATCTTGTTGATCCAATAGAGAGGAACACAGTCGGTGTGCCATCTGGTGGATGGGCTGCTATTCGATTCCTCGCAGATAATCCAGGTAAGAGAAACTAAAGAAACAAAGCTTTGCCTTAGTCTAATCTAATATGGAGATTCTGACTGAGTTTACAAAATGTTTTGGCAGGAGTGTGGTTCATGCACTGTCACTTGGAAGTACATACCAGTTGGGGTCTGAGGATGGCTTGGCTTGTTCTTGATGGAGATAAGCCTGATCAGAAGCTTCTTCCTCCTCCTGCAGACTTGCCCAAATGCTGATAATTCTTGCTTCCATGATTCAAGTCCTTTTTTCTTTTTTTTTTTGTTTCTCGTCTCTTCTCTCGTCCAAGCTTCCTGCATTTTTTTCGTTTTTTTTTCCCCGGCCATTTATCAGTTTGACGTGAGGTCAATTCCTTCCTGTTCAATAATTTGACATGAGGTCAATTTCTGTTCTTTTATTTACTGTTGCACAACTCTGTTTCCTGCAAGTGTAGATCTGTGTAATACCGTGCTAAATTAATATATATACACGATTTAATTTGCATGTATTGACCATAACTTCTATAGTTATCATCACAACCTCTGTAACACAAGTAACTATTGAAGATATACACAAATCGTTCACATAAAAGCCGTGCAAGAATTTATGGTCGGACATCCAAAACGGGTCTGTACACTTATCCCAACTTTCTTAGTTTAAATATCACTTAAGATCTTAGTAAGAGCATAAAGTCTAATTGAAACAGTCAAGAACCATAACCACGTCTGCTATCCATGGATTCACTACAATAAACCATTGTCTGAAGTAATTTAGAAAAAAAGTTGGATTATCTTTATCAGTTGTTCATGGTCAAACAACTGGTCAATAACAAGAGTGACCAAATTCAGAAACTTACATACCTGGCGATCAGAGGATCCTCTATACCTAGCACAGGTTTAGTTGAACATGATGTCAAATTTCTTCTTCCTTGATACAGAAAACTTCACTGCATAGCAATTATGCAGTCCTCTACATTCAAGCACCAGACTTTCAAGTGCCTAAACAAACCTGAGTTTACATAGAACGTTTCTACTGTGTATTCAGGATCAATACGTGAATTAGAGTGAATGCTAACGCTTTTTTCAAGTGCTCATATTCAGGATCCAAAGATTTCATTACTTGCAAACTTTGCATTCAAGAATCTTTCAAACATAACGGAAAAGAGGGCAATCTCACACTAAAACAACAATAACTCCATTGCAGATGATCAAAAACTATAACAGAGAGTTCCCAAAATCAAATCTTTCTTAATCTAAACTATCACCAAGTGACATCCTTAACTAGTCTTACCCAAAACCATGAAATTTTTCATTCAATTTCACTACAAAAATTGTCTCCAACCTTCAGCTAAAATCCCAAAATACCAACTTCAACCATCAATCTCCTTTGATTTCCTCCTTTTCTTGCTCTGCCTCTCTTCCGAACCAGTCTCTCCATTACTCTTCCTCTTCTTCTCCTTTCTCTCTTCACTCCTCTGCTCTTCTTCCAACTTCACCTTCACCTCCTCGGCAACAACATCTTCTTCTTTCTTCTTTTTGCTCTTCTTCTTCTTCTCCTTTCTCTCTTCACTCCTCTGCTCTTCTTCCAACTTCTCCTCCACCTTAACGGCAACAACATCTTCCTCCTTCTTCTTTTTGCTCTTTTTCTTCTTCTCCTTTCTCTCTTCACTCCTCTGCTCTTCTTCCAACTTCACCCTCACCTCCTCTTCAACAACATCTTCTTCTTTCTTCGTCTTGCTCTTCTTCTTCTTCTTCTCCTTTCTCTTTTCACTCTTTTGCTGTTCTTCCAGCTTCTCCTTCACTTCCTGCTTTTCCACCATACCATCAATCCCCTTAGCTCCACCCTCCGGTTCTGCATTCCGATTCAGCTCACTCCTTGCGTCCGATTTTGGCTTCTTCTCCTTTGAGGAAGACGAGTTAATCTCCCTGTGGAAGCTCTTCAATTCGGTGAAGGCATCGGAGGCGCGTCGGAGGTAAGCGCCAACGTCTTGTGAGGCGCCGTTCTTAGAGGAAACGAATTTGGAGAGAATATTAGCCGCCGTGGAGAGGGAGACTGGCTCGGCACTGATAACTCTTCCGGTGACGGTCTTCATCGGAAGTTGCTCGAAGATCGTCGCGCCTCCGTACAAAATTAGGGCAATTTCTGTAACGCCTCTGCTTTCACAAATGTCAAAATTAAATGTTTTAAGAGGAAGAAAAGCAAAATTACGAAACTCTCCTTGCTTCTAATGAACTGTCGTTTTGTTTATTTCCTTTTGCTACAATATCTTTTTTGGAAATTAAAAAAGCTTCGACTTACTAGTTATATACAAATATATCGACCTAATTAATGTTTAGAATAAATACCTCCGTGGTTAGATGCCTAGGTCTCAGCAGCTCAGGGGCGCAGGTTCGAATCCCGAATACCGTTTTTTTTTTTCTTCTTCTCTTCTTCAATCCTCCATTCCAGCCGTTCTGTATCTCCCGCCTGTTACTCGATCGCTGCTTCTCCTTAAACCCTAAACCCACGTTCCGTCACCGTCGTCCTCCTCTTACCGTAAGTTGATTCTTCGATTGCTCCCCGATTTTTTCTCTGTTTTTTGTCTGCTTCTTCTTCCTCTGACGCCGATTCAAACTTGGTCGAGTTTCAATTTTGCAGATTTGATTGGAGAGATGGAGACGAAGATGGAAATTGAATTCACTAAGAAGCCCTACATCGAAGATGTCGGTGCTCTTAAAATGTATGTTCTCTCTTAGTTTTCTGCTCAAAGTAAAAATCATCACTCCTTTGATTGAATTTTCCCAATTATGCTCCTCCTTGTAGCAGCTCGATCATTCTCTTTTGACTTATTGCTGATTTCGTCTCATTGTGCCTATAAACCTTTATTCGTTGTGCAAGCTCATGAAATTCGGATATGGCGTCTGATGTTTCATGTCAATTGAGATGATTTTTGTACTAGTTCTGAATTTCATAGATGTCATCATCTCTCTGCTAATGATCTGGTTTTCTTTCTAATGTCTGTCTATGGATTGAGCTTATGCTGATCTTACTTGGATACAATGATTTGATCTTGTTTGATTATCTGCAGAAAAAGCATAAATTTCTCAATGCTATCTGATCTTGAGGTCATGAAAGCCGCTGAAGTTCAGGTGTGGAAGAATAGGTACTACGAGCCTGGATTTAAACCCTACGAAAACGGGTTGTTGGATCCTCGAATGGTATCAAACTTTCTTATCTTGTTGATTTTTTTTTATCCCCATAACCATGGCAAGTATTTTGTTATGTTTATTTGCATCTGTATATGTAACTCTCAAAACATTTCTTCTGAAGAAGATTATATCTAAATGGATGTGTTCGTTTTGCTTGTACAGGGTCCTCCAAACAAAAAGTCTGTATGCGCAACCTGTCATGGGAACTTCCAAAACTGTCCAGGGCACTTTGGATATCTGAAGCTTGACCTCCCAGTTTACAACGTTGGATACTTCAATTTCATCCTTGACATCTTGAAGTGTATTTGTAAGGTAGCAGAGTTGCCAATTTATGTCTCTCTAGTTTATCTTCTGTTTTACACTGGCTGGATATTTTGATGTCTTTGTAGCATCAGCAGTTCTCAAATATTGTTTTTTTTAATTTCCACAGCGCTGTTCCAGCATGCTAATTGACGAGAAAATGTATGAAGATCACTTGAGGAAGATGCGGAATCCAAAAATGGAGCCATTGAGGAAGACTGAATTGGCGAAAGCGGTTGTCAAGAAGTGCAGTGGGATGGCAAGCCAGAGAGTTGTAACGTGCAAAAAATGTGGCTACCAGAATGGTATGAATTTTTAATCTTTGGGCTCGAATATTCAGATAAGATGATGCTTTTTTTTCAGTTAATAGTTTTACGATCTTGATTTCTTTTCTCATTCTTCATGCATTTCATCTTAGATGCAAAGTTTAGGTCGTGGATCATTCAAATAAGTTTCTTAAGTAGCACAAATCCAATGGCAAATTAATCTGAAATTATGTTATATTCCAATTTATGCTATGTTCTTGAAACTGCTTCTTCCTACCTCATTCAGTTTGATATCGTGCTAATAGTTTATTTATTGATCATTTCAGGCATGGTAAAAAAGGTTGCAGCGACTGTGGGTATAGGCATCAGTCATGACCGATCTAAAATCATTGGTGGAGAGGTTGATGAATTTAAATCTGCAATATCCCACACGAAAGAGTCTACTGGAGCTCAAATAAATCCTGCTACCTATGTTCTTGATCCTAACTTGGTACTTGGACTTTTTAAAGGAATGAGTGATAAGGTATATTTGAGTTTGAGTCTGTAATGCATATCTTTTTCTATATCCTGCAATTATAATATGTTCTTTGTTCTCAGAACATTACAGTAGTATAAATGGAACTTATTTACAAATAATTCAGTCATGCTGATTCTTCTTCTTCTTTTTTTTTTTCCTTCTCTGAAATGGATAACAGGACTGTGAAATTCTTTATATAGCCCACAGACCTGAGAATCTTATCATAACGTGCATGCTTGTGCCACCTTTATCCATCCGACCGTCAGTTATGATTGGTGGTACACAAAGGTTAGCTATCGTTTTATTTTTTATCTTTCTCATTTCAATTATATTTTCTACTGTTGACTTTCTTGAAAGTATTTGGTTTCTTCCTGCAGCAATGAAAACGACATAACAGAGCGATTAAAGAACATCATCGTATCCAATGCTTCTCTTCATAAAGTTTTAAACCATCCTACCACATCGCCCAAAAACATGGTACAAGGAGTTTTTTTTATTGCATCATTTCGTCCCCTGTTATATTTGTGTATTCTGGATTCTGTACCGTAATGTTTGTCCCTCTTTTTTTTTTTTGTTAAATCTTACTTCAAAATGATTTTCTCTTAGTGTACATTTTCATTCAGATTTTCTTTAATTACTATTCCTGTTGCTATTACTTATTTGTTGAGGATTTCTTTTTAGCTACCGTGGGATACAGTTCAGGCCGAGGTTGCACAATACATTAACAGTGAAGTCCGTGGTGTAGTCCAGCAAGACTCCAAGCCACTTAGTGGACTTCTTCAGCGTCTCAAAGGAAAACAGGGACGTTTCCGAGCGAACTTGTCGGGGAAGCGTGTTGAGTACACTGGTAGAACTGTTATTTCACCTGATCCCAATCTGAAAATTACAGAGGTAACTTATCATAAAAGGCGTTTGATTGTCTCTTTTGTGATTTATATAATTTGTGCAACTTATCTCAAAGGTAACTAAACATTTCAGGTAGGAATTCCTATCCTTATGGCTCGGATCTTAACTTTTCCTGAATGCGTTTCCCGTCACAATATTGAGAAGTTGAGGCAATGTGTCCGTAATGGCCCTAGTAAATACCCTGGTGCCAGAAATGTCAGATATCCAGATGGTTCTTCAAGGTACTGGTTTACTAGTTTCACTGCTTTTTGGTTGATAAGGTCATTTGCATGTGTTGGGTGTTTGTCGATCATATGGGGCATTAACACATTTCACTTCAGGACTTTGGTTGGTGATTATCGCAAGCGAATTGCTGATGAACTGACCATTGGCTGCATTGTTGACCGTCATTTGGAAGAAGGGGATGCTGTACTTTTTAACAGACAACCGAGTCTGCATCGGATGTCTATCATGTGTCACAGGGTCAGTACTACTTTAGATTGCTTTGTCATAATTTTCTCTTACCCTCATAGTACTTCTCATTTTACATTTGTTGTTCCGCAGGCAAGAATAATGCCTTGGAGAACGTTGAGGTTCAATGAATCCGTTTGTAACCCATACAATGCTGATTTTGATGGTGATGAGATGAACATGCACGTACCACAAACAGAGGAGGCGCGGACAGAGGCTATTACATTAATGGGGGTAATATTTCTATTACTTAGCATCATATTAAGTTTCTTGGAGATTTTCAATCATGTATTGGCTACACTTAACACTCCATATGCCCATATTTATGCATACGTACATACATAAGCATCAGATAATGATGAGATGGAGTCTTGCTTAATAAATTTCACCAATGGATTTTCTACTGAACCTTTAGGGTTTCCTAAGCAATATAAAAGATCTAGATTCTGGAGTTGAGGGTATGCTGGTTTTAAATTTCTAGAAAAATCTTCCCTTGTAAAGGTTATATGAACGATCTCGATGGACAGAAGGGATGATAGAGTAGGGTGAGGAAATATATCTATGCTGTGTTTGTTATACGAGCTGTTGGTTCTTAGTCTGTATAACCCTTGACAGAAATTTTTATTGTTCCTTAATTTTCTCTTTTGTGTGATAATTTGTTTCTCCCTTGGTTGGTATCGCAGGTACAAAACAATTTATGCACCCCCAAAAATGGAGAAATTTTAGTAGCATCAACGCAGGACTTTTTGACATCTGCCTTTTTGATAACGAGGAAAGACACATTTTATGACCGTGCAGCCTTTTCACTCATATGTTCTTACATGGGGGATTGCATGGATGCCATAGATTTGCCCACGCCCACAATCCTTAAGGTATGAGGCTTCTGCACGTTTTACACCTATATAGCGCGTCACAACTGGCTTGAGAGTATTAGATAACTATAGCTTATTATGTTGGTATCAACTATCTAATTTTGTTTTAATATGTGTGCGTGTGTGTTAATTTCCAACAGCTTTTAACTGTAATACCAGTCCGCCGTTATTGTTATGAAACTGAGGGATAATAGCTCTTAGCTATGCAAGCCTTATATTTTTCTTATCTCAGATTAGTTTTCTTTTGGTTATAGAAATACTTTTGTGGCTATCCATGTCAGTCCAATGGAATGATATTTCTGCTTTCCCATAATGTCAAAGGCCTTTTTCCATAGCACATATTTAGAAACTGCTCCAGTTGCAATAACTGTATCAATCTGTATTTTGTTTGACGTTCTACATCATTATCTCTAGTTTAACCAATGAGTTCAAACTCTGTTAGTAATTGATAGTCTAATCGGTGTGGTCAAATAAGTTGTGGACACTGGGAATTCTTCTGCTATTTTGAGCATTTTTTTTCCTTGTATTTAATTTCTTATGAAGATGCTATTTTTTCATGCAGCCAATAGAGCTTTGGACTGGTAAACAGGTTTTTAGTGTTTTGCTGCGTCCAAATGCCAGTTTTAGAGTCTACGTAACTCTTACTGTGAAGGAGAAGAACTTCAAGAAGAGAGACCCGAAGGATGGAGAGGTGTATGATGAAACAATGTGCGTAAATGATGGATGGGTTTATTTTCGAAACAGTGAGCTAATATCAGGACAACTGGGGAAGGCTACGCTAGGTAAGTTCAAGATGAAATGCAATATGTTGCAAATGCATCAGATAGCGGTTCTTTCTGGAATAGTTTCTATATTCTGAGCTAATGTCAGGATAACTGGAGAATGCAATATTTTTTTTCTATATTCTGAGAACTTAATATTTTCCTCTAGGAAATGGAAACAAGGATGGATTATATTCTATTCTTCTAAGAGATTACAGCTCCCATGCTGCTGCAGTCTGCATGAACCGGCTAGCAAAATTGAGGTGAGTCCGTTTTTTCTGCATATGGCTTAGTCTTATCGCAACACTTCAATCTTTATTATCCATCCTTGTATTGCTCATTCGTTTCTGCTTCGCTATAATAGTTTCAGCAGTTCTCCATTCTTGTTTTGTGTGTGCTGTGTTTTCTGTGGCCTTTCTTTCGCTGCGATCTGCATTTGCTGATTCGTGTAAGTGAATAATTTTCTTGTCTAATTGGTAGTTTTTAATCTTGTTTTGTGCAGTGCTCGTTGGATTGGAATCCATGGCTTCTCCATTGGAATTGATGACGTTCAACCTGAAGAAGCGTTGAGAAAGAGAAGAAAAGAAATAATCAGTAAGGGATATGGGGATGGTGTTAAAGAAATTAAGAAATTTGATCAAGGGCGTATAGCTGATGCAAAAACATTGGAAGCTAATATAACAAATATCCTCAATGGAATTCGAGAAGCAACTGGGAGGGTAAATACCTGGCTTCTGTTTCCAATTAGGCATGAACAAATGTGATTTACTATTTACTAAGATACACGTGTACTAATGCTTCATCTTGTGATCATATTTGTGATATACAGCTCTGTATGAGTTCATTACATTGGAGAAATAGTCCCTTGATCATGTCACAATGTGGTTCCAAGGGATCTCCTATCAATATCAGTCAGATGGTTACATGTGTCGGTCAGCAATCAGTTAATGGTCACCGTGCTCCTGATGGATTTATAGATCGAAGTCTTCCTCATTTCCGTAGGATGTCCAACACACCTGAAGTAAGCAAACAGCCATTCCTTGGAGGTTTCCTGAACAATTAGAACCATTTGCTCGCCATTAAATAATTTGGGAGCTAAGACCCTGATCTCATTTCTTCTTACCATCGCAGGCTAAAGGTTTTGTTGCTAATTCGTTCTACAGCGGTCTTACTGCCACAGAATTTTTCTTTCACACTATGGGTGGACGAGAAGGTCTAGTTGATACAGCGGTATGCATAAATCCTTTTTTTTTCTTTCCATCCTGGTCCACTGCAAATTATGAAAATGTTGTTCAGTGAAAGAGACTACCATGGTGGTTCTGTGTTTTGACATCTGCACTGAAAGATGGAGCTACCTTGTTGTAACAATATGCTTGTTTATTGCAGGTGAAAACTGCCAGTACGGGTTACATGTCTCGTAGACTGATGAAAGCCTTGGAGGATCTGTTAGTCCATTATGATAGCACAGTGCGAAATGCCAGCGGATGCATACTTCAATTTACTTATGGAGATGATGGGATGGACCCAGTACTAATGGAAGGAAAGGATGGAGCGCCTTTGAATTTTGATAGATTATTTATGAAAATTCAGGTGATTTTTCTGTTTTGTATATTGGTTTTGGTCTCTCTAAATTTTTACTGAAAATTCACAATTGTTACGTGCATTGTGCAGGCCACTTGTCCTCCTAGATCACATCACAGCTATCTTTCTGCAGAAGAACTGTTGCAAAAGTTCGAAGAGGAAATAGTCAGACATGATACGAGTCGGGTTTGCACTGACGCCTTTGTGAATTCTCTTCGTAAATTTGTTTCTTTGCTCGGAGTAAGGTCTGCAAGCCCGATCGAGGTTTGCTATAAAGCATCTGGAGTGACTGATAAGCAACTTGAGGTAACTTTCTGTCTTCCTTTTCTGGAGAAGAAATATACTCACTGCATTTTGCATCTCAGTATTCCTTGTGCTGGTCTTTTTTTCATCTTCAGTGATACAATTTGAAGAAATATTTCCAATCTTCAGTGATTACAAGATGATACAATATGGAATATTGCCTCTGATATGTATAAATATATGCAGGTATTTGTAAAAATTTGTGTATCTCGCTACCGGGACAAAACAATCGAAGCTGGGACTGCAATTGGAACCATAGGAGCGCAGAGTATTGGAGAACCTGGGACACAAATGACCCTGAAAACTTTTCACTTTGCTGGAGTTGCGAGCATGAGTATCCTTTTTTGAATATGCTTATTTTCAGAATTTTACTACAAAAAACTAGTGCTTATGACCACATATGAGTTATTAGTTGTTTGGATTTCCTGATTCTGGTTCAGATATCACACAAGGAGTGCCTCGAATCAATGAAATCATTAATGCTTCCAAAAATATAAGCACGCCTGTCATCTCTGCAGACCTTGAGAACCCTAAGGAAGTGACTAGTGCACGATGGGTTAAAGGACGCATCGAAAAAACTACTTTAGGACAGGTTCTCTTTCTTCTACATTTTTATCTGACATTATCATAACTGATGCTAGTTTATGGATATCAATAATTGGATTGTTGGTCCAGCACCTTCTCGTTATATACTCTTCCTTTTTATCACTGTTTTTACCAATCCACTTGAATTATGAACCAGGTTGCTGAGAGTATCGAGGTGCTAATGACTTCAACATCAGCATCAGTGAGAGTAACCCTTGACAATAAAAGAGTCGAGGAGGCATGTTTGTCTATAACCCCCTGGTCGGTGAAAAATTCCATCATAAAGACCCCCAGAATCAAACTGACCGAGGAGGTAAGGTCCTTGCATGTTATTGCTGTATTTATTTTGGTGCACACAGGTCTTAACTCTCTTTGCAATGTTAATCTTGCAGAATTTCAGGATTTTAGAAACAGGATTGGATATTACTCCCCCGGGCGATAAAACTGGGACTCATTTTGCTCTCCACAATCTGAAGAATGTGCTGCCAAATATTATAGTGAATGTGATACCCCGTTGAACCCCCCTCTCTCACATATTATACTAAAGTTTTTTTTTCTAATTTCCGTATTTTACGAAGACTTCTCTTTCATTGACTACTAGAATTCATTATTTGGAATTGTTATTATGATAGGGGATTAAAACAGTTGAGCGAGTTGTCATCGCAGAGGATGCAACTAAAAAAGTAGGGCCAGATAAAAAGAAAAGCTATAAAATGTTTGTGGAGGGGTAAGTTTTTTCGAATTTCAAGAGATTATATTTTCCTCTTTGTGTATGTTATTATTTCCTTCGTAAGTGCTACCTTATGATATAAGTCATGTCTCACATTGGGCATGGTTTGTTTTGTTGAACTGTTGACTTTAAGCAGTCTATGGTTCTGTTTTTGGTTAGCCATTGATATGAATTTTTGTCAGTATTTCACGAAAAAAAATGCCTGTCTATGGATAAATGCATAACCAAATTTGAGATTTTTGTGAATCTGGACTTTGATGTATAGCAATATCGACAGTGTGTGCTCTCTCTTTTCAGGACAAACCTCCTGGCAGTTATGGGGACTCCAGGAATCAATGGGAGAACTACTACAACTAACAATGTTGTCGAAGTGAGCAAAACACTGGGAATTGAGGCTGCAAGGACGACAATTATCGATGAAATAGGGGCTGTTATGGGAAACCACGGCATGAGCATAGACATTCGTCACATGATGCTTTTGGCTGATGTCATGACTTACCGGGTCAGTTCTAATGATATACTTGAATCTGTTATTAATAACTTGTTCCAATACAGTCTTTGTTAACGTAAAAAATGTCATATCCATGTCTTGATCAGGGGGAGGTTCTCGGGATCCAAAGAACCGGGATTCAGAAGATGGACAAAAGTGTGCTCATGCAGGCATCTTTCGAAAGGACTGGAGATCATTTGTTTAGCGCAGCAGTTAGTGGCAAGGTTGATAACATTGAGGGAGTTACAGAATGTGTGATTATGGGCATACCAATGAAGCTCGGAACCGGAATTCTCAAAGTCCTCCAAAGGTCAGATTTTCATTCATCTACTTTGTAATTTTTGCATATGTTGAGTTCCATGATAGACTTCTGTGACATCTCATCTTGAAAAAAATATGTAGAACTAACTCTGCTGTTAATTTTGATCAACAGGACCGATGATCTACCAAAGCTGACATATGGTCCGGATCCAATCATCTCTTGATAAGACAAAGTCGAAGTTTCATAGCAGTTCACGCTACAGAATATATAGATGACAAGCAACGCAAGATCAGTGCAGATGAAACCAATTCTCAGCTTCAAATTCAACCACCCAATTCAAAGCAAAGTCCAGGTGATATACTAAGCCAGTTTCAATAGCTCCCCATGAAGAATTCTGCAGCATAATCTAGAATCAGAACTCGGATTCAGGTTTTCATTTTTGGTCTACAAAGGGAACAAAAATGGGTATTTGCCCTGAGTTTCTTTTCTTCTTTTTGTTCTGAACATTGTTTTAGCTAATAAACGTCTTTAAGGCACTTTCTTTTGAATCTTTCTGTCTCATTGAGAGTCACAAATAGTAACAGTTTACAAAAAGAACCGAAAAAGAAAAAAGAAGAGTCACAATCTTATTCTATCTTTGTGTTAGTCATAGAGTGTAATCTGCAGCTGAGACGCATCCGGCTCTGCCAAGACCTGTCTTACGAAAGCTCTTCTCCACCAAACCTCAAACGCTCGTTGAACATTTGGACAATCATCCCCACTGCTCAGAAACCGATCAAACCACTTCATCAGAATCACCTGCTGCTGTCTCAGCGACAAGGTCAATATTGTCTGGCTGAGCCCATCCTCCACCACTTTCCTATCAAGAGACCTCGACGACAACCGTCTCATCCACCCGAAATCATCATACAAAGCCTCCAACCACGTATCCAAAACCGCGAACCTCGTCTCTCTGTTCACCAAGATCCTTCCTTTACCGATACCAACACATATCTGCGCAGTGATCTTGCTAATCTCGTGCCTATACATCGTCGGTATCTTCGAGTGGAGATTCGCTAGCTCCCTTTGATCCGACCATAGCTTCACAAACTCATCGCACATCTTCTTCTCAATCAATATATCTACCATCCACAGCATGTTATCAGCTTCTCTAGCGATCTCTCCCATCAGCGCACCACGGTCTCTCCCGGGATCATTCATCTGCGTGGTCACTTCAGATAAGCAGAGGACAAGAGACGTGAGGCATCGATGGCACAAACCGTAGAGCGTGTCTTTAGAGACGTCATGATCAGCTTCTTCTCTCAGCAACTTAAAGATCAACGCTTTCATTTCTCGCCGAGCTTTATCATCTTTGGCTTGTAGAACACCGGTGAGGAGTTTCAAGAAGATGTCATCGGTTCTCGTTGAGGACGTCGAAGGTGCAGATGAAACTCTCTGAAGAATCAATGTCACTGAATCATCAGGAAGATGAAGCTCTTCAAGGCAAGATACAACAATGTCTTCTTCATCTACTGACCAAGGAACAGCTTCCAAATGCTCCAAACATGACATTACTCCTTCATCAAACGATATAGCTGAAGAAACCTACCAAAAGAAGAAGAGACTCACACATCAAATCCCAAAGCAAAAACAGAGCAAATATCACATTTTTCACTAATCAGAATCGAATTGGATTAAGTACCTTGAGTAAAGCCAAGATTTTGATGACATTTTCACCGATCAGTTTCTTCTTGAGATCATCGCAATACATCAGAACCACAGTCTCTACATAGATCTCAACATCATCACACTCGCTTATCTCCACCATGTGAGAAACTCCTTTCTCTCTTCTCGGATTCATCTTCTCCATGAAAAACCTGCTCTTCTCCGATAACACCTTCCTGTGAACATCCATGGTGACTTTATACCCGTCTCTCCCCACCACAGTCAGCTTCACGTCGCTGGGACCGAGGCTGTGGCCGTAAACGACGCCGTTTTTGAACTCCGTCAGGATCTGAGCCACGCGCGCGTGGGATTTCTTCCGTGGCTCCCGGTTGTGCTCGTCTGACATCATGTCGAAAAGAGTCGGGTTTGAGTGAGTCGTCTCGTTTGGCGGCGGCGGCGGAGGCAGCAGAGGAGGAGGAGGAGGAGATGCGGAGAATTTGGCCGGATATGTGGCTCTTGACGGAGAGAAAGAGAGAGAAGAATCTGCGATAAACCCTTGTTTGATCATCGTTGATACTTCTCTTGACGCCATTGAAACAAATAAATTCTCAAACTTTCTCGAGAAAAAAAAATGAAATGGGAAAATTCCGGCGGGAAAATTAGCGAAGTTTTTGAGTAGAATCTCAAAACTGTGACGAAAACAAACAAGAAAGAGAGATAATTGGGAAAACAAAAATCTTCCAACTAAAGAAGTTGAGAAGAGACAAGAAAAT
This sequence comes from Microthlaspi erraticum, assembly GCA_902728155.2. Lineage (NCBI taxonomy): Eukaryota > Viridiplantae > Streptophyta > Magnoliopsida > Brassicales > Brassicaceae > Microthlaspi > Microthlaspi erraticum. Next base: position 63,580 of record CACVBM020001118.1, on the reverse strand, counting down.
CCTGGAAATTTGTTTTCTTGGGAAGATAAATGAGTAAACGACGGTGCAGATTTCCGGCACAAGAAGATGAAATTGGAGAATCAGAATCCAAGAAAACGAGAGTACTTTAACAAACAAAAGAAAATGAAAGTACTTTGGATCTGAGGATTGAAAAAAATACAAATGCAATTGCGAGAAAATGATTAAAAACGTGAAGAAAAGTTACTTGTTTTATGTATCTTTTACAGATAGATCATTGCCATTTTGCCTCCCATGTGCTTCCCTCCTCTTTTATCTCACAAGTACACATATATACACTAAAGTTTAAGTAAACATGTACATTTGAACACATTTCATATCTAGTGTATAGTTGTATTCGAGTAACACAGTCATATTCTCCATTTAAATTTTATTTTCCAATCTGGTCAGAATGATTTTGGTTTCTGTGTAAAAGGTTTTTTCCTACTGAAATCTATATGACAAGTGCTTTTCCTTCGTTGGATTTTAGTTTTAGTATATCTACAAGTACTGTAGTATCTCTACTTTGGATTCTTATTGGACCTTTTTCTGGTTTTTACAAGAAAAATAAAAATCAATGGTTTTTCTGGTTTAGTTTTCATTGATCGGATCAGCCCGGTCTAGCCCTATCTAACCGGGGGACAAACGGAGGGAAGAATTTCAGACTCTCTCTGTTCATAAATATTTAGAATTATGCGTTTGAATCGTTTGATCAAAAGCATATACAACATGAGCACTTGGATTTTATCTCTTGGATCTTGTCAATCAACTAGAACTTTGTCGTTTATGTGTAAGGTTTAAATAAAACTTATATGTACATTTTCAATAATATATCAAAGATCAGATTGTTCAACCACCGACTACATACAATTTCAGAAATGATATAGCAAAGAGGCAATAGTGGCCCAAAGCATTAACTTCTGTCGTAATAGACTGAACTCTAGACTTACAAGATTCTCTTCAACTAATAGAATTTATTTCTTCAACTTAAATACTTTGGTTACCTCTCTCTCATGGCATATGTAACGTTAGATGTTGTAATCATGAATATGAAACATCAATACACATGCTTGATTACGAAATTCCGATACGTTCATTAACTTTGTATTCCATTTGTTCATGAGTGTATACAATTTTATTTCATTTATATATTTTAATGTTACTATAAATTTGAGGCCCAAATCATATTATGGGCCTGAACATTTGGGCTTAGTACGAAACCCAAGTTTTTCCCGCGTCGAGTAATTCAACATTGAAGACGCCTTCACCGTCACTGCAAATCCCTCTGCTTCTTCCTCCGTTCCTATAATCTCTATAGAATATGCAACCTCCGGCCAAATCTCCGGCAGGAATCCGAACAGAGAAAGAACAGTCATCTCCTACAAACAGAGCCACGTCTCCCAATTCTCTCACCTCCTCCCATCTCTTCTCTTCTCTGTTCAGCTTATACACTCTAACTCCGCCGCGGATTTCGAAAACTCCGATTTGCACCAAACGTGTCTCACGTACTTGTCCACAAGCAACACTCCTCCTCCGCCGGCGGAACATTCCACGAGATGCTTCTTGTGACCTCCTCCTCCGGCTAAACCTTCGGCCAAATCCGAAACCTCGAAATCCATATCGTAAATTACGGTTTTGCCCTTATCGTCTACAACGATGCAAGACTCTCCGTATACCATTATGTCCTCGTAAATCACATTCCACGAATCATCCAAAATTCTCCATCTTCCGCCGTCTCCACTTTTCAGAAATCCTAATTTCCCGCCGCTGTGAATCGCCATTACCGCTGAGTCTTCCCCTGAAGACAGAACCACCACTTTGTCGGAGCTCAGTGACCAGAAACAAGACAGCTCAGCACCACCATTGCTTGCGTACTCCATACGATAAGCTCTGCGAATTAGTCTCACATGAAATTCTTGCAAATCGATATTTTCCGGGAAATTGTCAGGCAAGAAGCTGATTTTGTCGTTTGAGAAGAGATCCAAGACTCGCATTTTCCCTGGAGATGTCTCTTGAAGCTTAACCAACCAGCTGGTCTTTGGAGCTTCGAGTTTATAGACACTGCTCTGTTTCAGGATGAAGAAACCAGAGGATGAAGATGACCAGAAAGGAAGATGCTTTGGAAATTTAGCCAAAGGGTTTTTGTTGTGGGACGGAGGAAGAGAGAGACGCCACGTGGCACATACAGAACGGAGGCAGAGGAGGTCAACGGTGTCTGATGAGAGACGATCGGAGATCAGCTGAAGAAGGTCTAAAGGAAGATCGGACCATTGAGGAAGAAGAAGAGAAGAGTCCATAGAAGAAGAAGAAGAAGACAAAAGAGCGATATGGACTTGTTCTTTTTCTTGGTTTTAGGAATTTGGATCATATAATATAACTATATAATGACAATATAATGTCGTCATCATTGATGTTGACATCATTTCTCACAAAATAATTCATTAATGTCTATTTTTGTGGTTGCCTTTGTGCCTTGTGGTGTAAGACTTTAAAAAAATATGTTGCATGATGTCTATTTTTGTGCTATTATTGTCTCTTTGTGGTTTTAAACAGACATTATTAGTAGACCATGCTTTTTCCACGATATGATCTATACTTAATATAGTAAGGAAATAGTATTTAGTTATTTACAATGTACCATTGACCAATTAGCGTTTTGAAAAATCTGAGTGATATCAGTCGTATCGATTATTATAATTTTGGAGTGCAGAATTATACAATGATCTCAGTTCTCTTATCCATTTAATAATCTTTGTTTTACGCTGCATATTAGCCGTTAATCGTTTGGAAACCAACTTGGTTTAGGTGATTTCTTTTAATCAGCATACGATTAGTCACTCGATTTAGTGATGTATCATTTGGTTTAATACAATTTAATAAAGCAAATATACATTATGCTATGTTTTATATTATATCATATATCAACTAGCGAGTGTTTAAAAAAATACCATCAAATACATGTTTACAGTCATACATTTTACATTTAAAGTTCAAAAACCAAAACTATATTAAAAGATTGCACCAGAACATCTTTATTTTTATAGAAACTTATAAGCAATGATGATGACTTTAAAACCATAATAAGTTTAAGAAGAACAAAAAAAATCATGAAATAACTTCGGTTACTTCTTCCACACGCTTCAAGATCGTAACGTAACACATACTCTTTTGTCTCTAAATCACTAAATAGCATACATTCGTTTAGTCAAAATTCCAGAAAAGTCCATCAATCCTGTATGTCTCGATCTTGCCATCGACTCTCTCCTCGCGCTTCTCACATTCGAAGCCTCGATTCTATGCATGATCACCCAATAACACATTGTCCCAAGCGTCGTGAGCATTATCGTCGCACCAAACACCGTCACTCCAACCGCTAGCCACCGCTCGTCATCACCAACCACCACAAACGCTAACGCCAAAAACGCCACCGATATCAAAACGCACGCCACCCACATCAGCTTGTTTATCACAGCCATCATATTCTTCTTCGCCTTGTGCTCGATCGCAACCACCGATGTCTGAACAACCACAACCGCTAAAGATATAAAAAGAGCAATCGAGTCGAATATAAAGAAAATCGCAAACGCGGGTTTATCCGCGATGTTCGCTTCTCCTAGAGACTGTCCCGGAAGAAGCGAGCTCAACTCGTCGGCGTACTGTCCCGGGACGGTGAAAATGGCGGCGAAAGCGACGGTGGCGATAAGAACGGCGACGACTGTGGTGGAGTTAATGGCGTTGTCGAGACCTTCGATGTGCATTTTGTTTATGCGTTTGGCGATTCCTTGAACGCGTTTCCTCGTCTCCCGAGCGTGTTCGAGCTGGTCGTGAACCTCGTGTTTGATGTCGCTCACCGTTTGTTTCAGCTCACGCGCCGCGTTTGGCCGCGGTGGGTTGTTGATCGCTTTAGCAGATGGAACGCCACGTGTTTTGAGAACCGCGGCCAGCTCGGGATGGCCGGTTTTCTCCGCCGTGTCCAGCGGCGTTTCTCCGGCTCTGTTTATTGCTTGTGTGCTTGTCTCGCTGTTCTCTAGAAGCAGCTCCACTATCTACAAACGCATTAATATCTCAATAAATCATAGTTTTATTCAATAACTACAAAAACCTAACAGTTAATACTAAAAATTGTGTATGGCGTTTGCATGATTTTGAAAATCTATATAAAAAGTTTTTTTGTTAAATGAGAATATTATTGAAATTATGTTTCTATGATTTTTGTACGTACCTTAGTGCGACCTTTCCTAGTAGCAACATGTAACGCAGTGTTCCCTTTAGAATCAGAAATATTCAACGACGAACGATGTCCTTTCATGAGCTCAACCACCACATCAAGGCTTTGTCCTTTCACCGCCATGTGAAGTGGCGTCTGACCTTTTTTGTCAGTCCTCATTGCCGTGTCTGGCTCAACCGCCACAATAGCCTTTACCACTTCCGCGTGACCGTTCCTAGCCGCCGAGTGTAGTGCCGTTTTTCCGTTGCTCTTGGCTATCGCCGCTAGGCTACTACCTGCGGCTTCTATTAGATACTCTACGACCTCCACGTGTCCTTGAGCCGCGGCCGTGTGTAGAGCCGTTGTGTTTGATAAGTCCACCGTCATTGCTAGCTCCGGGTGCTCCTCCATTAGTACTTTCAAAACATCTATAAACGTACAAGAACAAAAATATTCAGCTTCCATCAAGTGAATCTATTATTTAAAAACAAAAATGGACAGAATGATCATAAAATGCTAAAACTTGTTTTACTAAATTAATCCTCTCTTGTAGTTTTGTTTTTAACATGTTATAGCATTCAGCGGATCCCTTTTTATACACATGAAAATATTATGAACCACATCTTCAAAACATGAAAACTTAAGATCAACCAAAGTTTTAAACTTTAATCAAATGAAATGGGACAAAATTACATACCCAATTCGCCTTGTTTAGCAGCAATGTGAAAAGGATCGAACCCATTTCTAGCTTTGGTCTCAGCATCTTCTAAATCGTAGTACTTGATCAGCTCTGAAACCACATCCGCGTCTCCATACTCTGCGGCCACATAAAGTGCGGTCTCACCGCATTGGTTCTGTTTCTGCAACACCTCTCTTAGATCCTCTTCTGATTCCATAAGGTCACTCAATATCTCTTTCACCGCAGAGAAATCTCCGCGTCTCACAGCGGAATGTAGCGGCGTATCCTCACGTTTTCCGGTCAGTTGCTTCGCCATTGTCTTCCTAACAACGGTTGGTGCAGACGTCGATGTCGATGCTTCCTCCATTAAATCAACGTGGTTTCAAAAATAAATTCTATATATACCAACAGAAAAAAAATAACTAGATCAAATGAGATCCAGAACAACATTAACCTTTGAATTTAACCTAATAATTTAACTGAAATGTTCAAAGAGATGTTGTAGATCTAAAGGTAATACATAACAACCGGAAAATCTTACTTGCACAAGAAGCTTCTCGCGGTGTATATGATCAAGAGTCAAGACATTTCACAACATGACTTGTAAAGTTACAGATTCATCGATCAAATCCAGTTAATTTACGCATCCAAAATCAAAGATATTGTTTAAAATCAAAGTAAAATTCCAGAAGGTAAGAACTTTTCTGTTCTGTTTTTTTGTTCTACTATTTTAAGAAAGTGTCATAAGAGAGAAATAAAGGCGAAAGATCTCAAACGTTGATTTAACAACTATATATTTACAGATGGCATTGCCACAAAACCTCACACCCTGATCCAGTCTCAAATCGTAGAAACAGTTGCAATATCATTTCCTTACAAATCCAAGCATATATAATATGTTTCTGAAAACCAAGAAAAAAGAAGTCTACATAAAATCGCCTGATCAAACTTCCTATCTCGAACGACTCCTCTTCATCTTGGAAACCTTTCCGAGCGGCTGAGCTGCAGCATAACGAACCAACGGCAGCACCTGACTCATCGGAGGCCGGTCACGTGCCTGTACGTTGATACACCTCCTCGCAGTCTCGAATAATCTCACTAAACCGTCACGCGAATACCTAGGACCAAGCGCAACATCAACCACCAGAGGTATGTTCTCCTGTCTACTCCATACTGGCTTCATCTGCAACGAAGAAAACATCCCACAAAACCCAAACTTGTATGTTACTTGGAGAACAAGAAACCTATAAAAAAACTAAACCTAAGAATCAATGTTTCATACCCAATCAGCGATCTTCCATGTGTCAGAAGGTCTCCTAAAATCACAAGCCTTCCTTCCAGTGAAAAGCGTAAGCAGAAAGATTCCATAGCTGTAGACATCGGACTTCGACGAAACCAAACCCGACTCCTCTGTTTCCGGCGCGACGCATCCCGGTGTTCCCTTGATCGGACTGATCTCTATCTGCCGCTCACCACCATATCTACCTGTAACCATCTGACTCGCCAATCCAAAATCTGTCAGCTTCGGGACGAAATTCTCGTCAAGCAAAACGTTTGCAACCTTGACGTCTCTGTGAATCACTCTCAGCGTCCCGTGTAGATAGTTCAGAGCTTCAGCTACACCCACTGCAATGCTCATCCTCGTTTCCCAATCCAAAACCGCATACTCTTGTGGTAGACCCGGACCCGGCTTTGTGTTTGCTACACAAGCAAGAGCAACACAAACTCAAAAATCAATAAAGTTCGGATTTTTAAAGAAACCCAAGAACAGAGTCATGTCAAGTTTGATTGTTACCGTATATGTGGTGGTCGAGAGAGCCTTTAGGCATGAATTCGTAGACTATGACACTGTGATCTTTACCGAAACATTTGCCGAGAAGTTGAATCACGTTCGGGTGATTTGCGTCTTCTAACACTGTAATCTCTGCGACGAACTCCTTATGAGCAGATGCGTTGCCTAGTTTTTGAACCTTTGCAGCTCCGACCTAGAAAGTTGTTAGCTTTTAGCAAATGGGTTTTCGATTTTTGAACCATAAAGGACAAGACTTTTTTTCTCTGGGTTTATGTATACCTTATCAAATTCTGGGAAATCGCAGCGATAGACATTACCGAAGTTTCCTTGGCCGAGATAATTTTCGCGGCTGAAGTCTTGAGTTCCGGCTACGATATCGGTCCACGGGAATGTGATTCCACATTTTAAAAGTAGAAGGGGAGATAAAGCCTGACGATTCTTCTGTGTCGAATCTGCAAAATGAGTTACTTCAAAGTCAAGAAACCCTAAATCAATCTCCTTTATTCTTTCACAAGATCCAGAGAAAACGAAGTAACTCTAAAGAAAACAGAGTACTTGTGAAACAGAGCAAGAGACAAATTGGAGTTTCAAAAGATTGAGAAAGGGGGGAAAAAAAAGAAACGAACTTCGTGGAAGACGATCGTCTGGTGGTTCGATGTTGTTGCGCCGAGCGTAATTGAGGAACTCGTTACTGCCAAATGGGTGTGCTTCGTCTACATCGTCGTTCTCGTTGTTGACATTTTCCGGTGAATGCGGTGGTTCACGTTGTCCCGGTGGTGCTTGCTCTCCCTGACGTGAGCCTTCTCCTTTGAGACAACAGAAGAATCTCTTCATCGCAGCGAAGCGATCAACGAAGATAAAATATTTCTTGAAGCTTTTCTTTTCTTTTTCCCGAGAAACTCCTCCTCCCGGAAAATGTGAAGTTAATCTAACAGTCTCTGCGCGAGAAAACTAGAAGCGAGAGATGGTTGCAGAGTCGGATGATGAAGACTAAATGATCATATATAGAGAGCATAAGCGCTCAATGCATCATTTAAAAAGAAAATAATGCGCAAAATAAATTCATGGATAATAACAGAATCACAGTTAATTATAAATGATTGTTTATAGTAAACAAATACAATAGCAACAGTAACAGGTTTGAAGAAATATGAGATTTAAACAAGACAACTTTACTAACACATCATCCTTCTTAGACTTTATTAAACGAAATGGAGAAAAACATAGAATTATCAAAGACATAACGAAAAAAGAATCCAAAAAAGGCCATTGAAGAGAACCTCTGTTGCAGAGACAATGTCTCTTTGTGAAACTTTCTTTTGTTCTTCATATCTTCCAATTGAGTCTCTCTTCCATTAACTACTTCTGTTATTGCATTTGCTCAACTGTCGTCACTGCTCGGACACTCATTTCCCGATTTAGAATCATCCCTCCTAAAAGGCAAATGACTCCATGAGTACAATATTACTAATACTGTAGATAAAGAGACTTTGAGGAAGAGTGAGGAATCTTAAAAAGGAGTTTAACATACTTGCGAATGAATTGGCCTTTGACGCGAGGCCGTTGCTCAGCTAGTTTCTTCCTGCTATGGTACCTGACCTAAAACAAAACAGAACAACCAAAAAAGGTGACAACTTTCGTCTCAGGAAACAAGAGCTTAAGCTTGTTTACAGATTACCTTTTTCTCAAAACATCTCTCTTTACGTTTCAGGCGAAACTTCATCAAAGCAGCTTGTCTTTGTGCCGCTCGTTCACTTCCAATAGACTCCTGATTCAAAGGATCATCACTGCTCGAACCAGAACCATTCGTTTTTGCAACCGAACTGTCATGAGGAGAACAACTTCCCACATTTTCTTCTGGAGCCTACTCAGCAAAAAATTCAAGCTTTTAATGAAACTAGCATAGATTTTAAAGACAGCACCAAGCATTGTAGACAGTACCTTATTGGCAGAAGTAGCACCGTTATTGTATCTGAACATCACACAAGAAACAATTAACTCCAAATATCAGTCACAGGTTCGACATTTCTTTCGCAGCTGAAGTCAAGAACTTACTTTGAGAATGCAGAGTGATTCGAATGCCTCAAAACACTTCCATCACAGATTCTGTAATCTCCAGCGTCTCTTGGTTTTTTCAGAGTTAGCTCGAGTGAATGCAAATCTTCCGGACTAGGTGAAGGTGTTTTGCTTTCTACTTGTGAGTCACCAGAAGAGCGATTAAGCATGTCATCGTTGTTTCTCTCCAAAGCTTCAACAGAGTACTTTGCATCCTTTTCTAGATTTCCCGGTTCTTCAGATTTCTTACTCATACACTTTCCTGCCTTCGATCTCATGCCTGAATGCGACATCTTCCAAAGATCATCATTTCGAACGACACTAAACAGGACTGACTATGAGTTCGTGTTCGTACCTATTTGTTCATTCTGATCTTCAACTTCCTTCAGTACTTCAACGCTGTTAATATCACCACCTCTGTTGGTCCAAGAACTCTATTTTCACAATGCAAAACCAATCAAGAAGTCATAAACATGTTTCCTCAGACATCGCTATAATCTATCCCAGTAGAAAACAGATTACCTGAGGCTGAGTTCCACTCCCGTTATCACTCCCACCATCTCCATTACTCAAGCCATTACTTTCATTCCCCTGATCTTCATCACTATCGTTCTCTGACCCTTCAGTGCTTTCAGTTTTCACCGACTTCTTGTTCTGTATCCCACTCTCACTCCCGCTACCGCTAGACTAGCAAATCAAGAAACGCATAAGTAAAAAAAAAACAAAGAGTAATTTTTTTTTGTGAAAACAGGTAATCAAAGCAGAGCTCTTACGCTGTGGCATCTTCTCCAGACATGCTGCCAGAGATTCTTCAGCTCGTTTTTTCTAATGGGTTTCACGAGAAAATCAACAGCACCATTTGACAAACACTTGAACACCAGAACCATAGAATCTTGAGATGACATCACTACAAAAAGGTGTTACACGAAAATGAGCATCACATACTGAAACTAGATCAGGCCAATATAGTGGTGGAGGGTTTAAGCAAGTACTTATGACGGGGATGTTCTTAAGTGTCTCATGGCTCATAATCTTGCACAGCAGTCCGGTTCCAGAGCTCACAGGCATGACAACCTCTGCTAAGACAAGATCTATGCAACTGTTCTCGTCTTCTAGGATCCTCCAGGCTTCAAATGCATCCGAAACAGCAGTAACTGACAAAAAGTTTCCAAATTTACAACATTTAGTTAGAAGGAAGTTAAACATCGTGATTCCTAAACAAGGATGATCAAATTCAATCAAAATACCTTCATAACTGCAGTTCTTTAAAAGGGCAGTAACAATTTGGCGTGTGGAGTCATCATTCTCCACTAAAAGAACCTTCAGCGATCTAACTGGGAGATACCTCTCCCACTTCACAACAGGAGCTAATGGTTGTTGTTGTTGTTGAGAAATTTGTAACAAATTGTTGGCATTTCCAACGGTATCTTCGACTCGAAATTCATCTTCTTCAGATGAATCATCAAACACTTGTCTCTCGGTTTCGACTTCATTAGCGGTTTCCTTGTTATTGGAACACATCTTTTAAAGTACTGACTTTATCATGACAGCGTCAAGACCAGCCTCCATGAACAAGATAGAATAAAAGCAGCATCGAATAACAAGTGAGATTCTGCAGAAACTTCCCCTCTACTTTGACATAACATTTGCACATTTCGTCTTTCGCCAAACTTATCCTAATCCTTTCACCAAAACCTCAACCCAATTAGAAAGAAGAAAAAGAACAACATTCCTTAAGATAATAAGACCAAAAAGGCTTAACTAAGCATGTCAAGTCAAATTACAATAATAAGATAATAAGAGTCATTTCAGAGACATTGAACACACACACTCTTATATCTGAGATCTTGGATCTCCTGCTTTCTCAAGATACTAGAAATTCCTCAGAATCCAGATAGAAAATCAAAGCTATGATACAAAATGGGAACAAAACAGGAACGAAAAAAAAGCAAACCTTTTTAGCTCAAAGCTAATCCATAGATGAAGAACACACCACCGCCACCAGAATCTCTCACCATACCTGACTGTGAAAACCAAATATCACGAGAAATAACAGATTCTGTTTTTTTTCACTGCTTAATCTGGTTTGCTTAGCATTTTATCACCTAATCTAAGTCAATGGTTTTCAAAATCACAGAATCCAGTTGCTACTAAACTAGAAAAATATGATTATATGAAAGGCGAGAAAAGCTGTTGACTGGTGAGGAAATTGAGGCTACAAAAAGAAACTTAAGAGAGAAGATTAGAAGATTGAGAAACTATGGGCGAAAGTGGGCAATGGAGAGGAAAGTCAGAAGATATTATTTTTGGGGTTGCTGACATGGCACATTATTAGCCTACGTGTAATGTGGGACCCAACGTTCGTGTTATTGGTCTAATGCGGACAACAAAATCAAAAGCTGGGAGCCTGTGACTCAATTTCGGTATGCAATTAAACCGAATCTTTTCACGGTGAAATCTGAAATGATTCGGTTCTCTCATGAACGATATATAGAGCTTGGAGTTGAGAAAACGACGACAATACATTTAATCTTATATATATTTCTTGCAATCAATCATTTCAGAAAACAATAATACTTCTTTTTTTCTTTCAGTGGATCCCTTAACTTTCAGAAAAATGTCGTTATACTGTAATTTGTTCTCTAGCTTTACAGCTATATATAGTTTTATCAAAAATCACTTATTCTGTACAGAGAGTCTTAGAGAATAATAGTATACTCACAAAAATTCAGATAATTTTATTTGTACATATATCATTCTCCTTGAAAACTCTTTAAGGTTAGGATTTTGATGACTTAGTGAGCTTGGAAATTTTATTATTGGGATTCATCAAAAACAAACATCCATTATTCAAAATAACCAATCATTACAAAACTAGTCATGAAAATGCATAAACTTTGTTGAATCAAGTCGGGTTAGAAAAGGTTAAATACGATTAACGAAATGGAATAATAATAATGTGTTTCACATAGTTCAACTGCAAATACTCAATAAAATATGCGTGCCAATGCCATTTCCTATATTATATACCGTGTAGAAGGGTATAAGGTATAACCGAAATTTAATAATCGCACGAAATAATGGCCAACTTGTTCTTGCCGTGTCACATCGTACCAAAAACAGTATTTAATGTTTTGAAATAATTAATCAATCTTAATATAGTAACCGAATGGTCATGGACTTTGTCGACAAGTATGATAGTTATATAGACAAATTAGGTATGGAGATTTGCCAAGAAGAAGAAAAACATTTTCCTTTAAAGGGTAGGACTACGTCCACGTCTTTCAATCTATGTTAGACCCTTATAATAAAAGATGCAATTGGTTTTGAGTCTCGACTTATAATAAAAAGAAAGATGCGACTGATAATAGGGACTGTTTTCTTTCGAACATATATAAACAAGAGAAAATATTGCAACAACAGTGAACCTTTTAATATTCAAACAAGGTTCTATATCTAAAATTGTTAACTTGTCATTTTTTCATACTTATAACTAATTACTAATTTAAAACATCTGATTGGTACTACCATTTAGTATTTTATGGAAGCAATTAGAAGATGACGGTAAGAAAAGTGGTGGACTAGCTAGAAGTACCATCATTTTACTACATGATAAAGAATTAAAAAGACAGTAACAACGTTATTTTAACTAGCTTGAAAATATCTATTAAAGTGTAGGTGAATATACTATATAACTGCAAACTGTGAAAATGTAGAAATGAAGAAAGAGCATGAAGGTGAAAATATATATATGCAAAAATTATTTTCTTAAAGATTACTAGAAAAGAATTCGCAAATTTCTTTGCCCCAAAAGAAAAAAAAAAAAGAAGAATTCCTAAATTTCAGGAAAGTAAGAACGGACGTGGGCCGTCAGATCAGATAGACAGATGAGGAAGATTTTGACCTGCGAGTATGAGAGAGTAGTTGAATGGCTGGGGTTCAATCTATGTTGTACACGTGGCTACATTTTACTCGTTGAAATTCATGATCTTCGAGATTTTTCTGACATTCCACTTTTGGCAACCGGCTAAAGCCAGTTGAAATTATCATTTGACCTACCCCACTGCCACTAGATAAACATTTTAAAGGAAGAGAGATTCGTTTGGACACAACTAAAGATATTTTTTAGGGTCATTTTCATTTTTCTCCCGTAACCTGAGTTCGAACCTTAGATGCGAAATAAAGTTGTCTGTTTTTTTTTTTTTTTTTTGTAAGCGGAATTTGATGCAAAATAAAGTTGCAGAATGAAATATACCTACCGGCTTAACACGACTAAGACAAAGCTTTATAATTTGTAGTATTAGTATTGTTCTGATTCAGTAACTATAATTTATATTTATCAATGATAAACCAAATCATTTTGTGAGCTAATAGGGTTTATCGTATTTTTGTATTTGTCATAAAACAGGGTTATAATCTTATTTATAGAAAGTGAGTTTTATTTTGTTTTTCTCTAGAAACATCCACATCAACAAAAGAATTGGCGATGAAAGCAAGACATATACATATATACACATCTAGGAATATTAATTGGGGTTCATTCTTGAAATTTGGAGATTAAGAGCAATGTTTGGTCCTACTCCCCTATGAATCGACTTTGGATATAACTGTACTTGTTATCAAATATACCTAACGACTTAATCTCCTAGTCCTAGCATATGAAAGATGATTGGTTGAGGTTTTAAAAGTATATAGCTTTGTCGCTTTGCAAAAGAAGAACAGTATTGCTTTCTTATATTATCCGAATGAGTTTTTACACTTTTTTGGTTATCCATCTTAAACCTCTACAGAGATTTTATTCGACAGTCTCTAATTCTCTATATATGTTTCATATTGCTCTTAGGCTATAATATGACTTGTAGGATTCTAGCCTGTGGGAGTTAATTGATAGTTTGATACTAGCACATATAGTTTATCTTCCATCTTCGTTTACGTTATCACCAATTTACAAACTACTTGGGATACTCGTTGTCCTTTTAAATCAATAAAACCATGATATCATATCCTTCCTCACTCTTCTTATAGAATTTCTTTATCTATTTTTTTTTGTTTTTGCCGTGTGAGGAAGACATATCTGCAAATATAGGACCCGCCCATAAATGAAAACAAATGCTTTGTCTTCAAAGTTGTGAATGAGTAGATTCGTTTTTCTTTTTCCGATTTTTGTGATGTCTATTTAGTACAGTATTCAATAACAATAAACTATACATACAACCACTATAGTTTTAGTACAATGCTTTTACAGTATAACAGTGTCATTACAATAATAGTAACTTTATTACAGTATCATTTTTAGCAAAAAAAAAGAAAAAATTATTACAGTATCATGCTTCACTTTTGATTTTACAGTGTAGAATAAACAAAACAAGTAGCACGTTTTACTTTTCCCAATGAAACCGGTCACCGGCAATAAGCAGTGTCCAATTGCCGAGAAAGATGGAACGAATAATAATATTTATATGTTCCTTTGTTGCCTGTTGCCACTAACGAAGGCTCTCACGTCCCATCATTCCCGTTTTTGAGCCGACGATTATCTCTTCGTCGGCGAAGCTATTCACATTCTCTTCAAATCCCCAGACTGAAACTCCCATCGCCATGTCTCCCGAATCTCGTATTTCCCCGTAGCGATCGAGTTTTTCCTTCTCCCTAATTATTCCTTAATCCGTCGCGAATCCTAGCTCTTCTTCGATTGATTTCGCAATCTAATCTCCGTCTCTTGTTTCGAATTTCCGATGGAAATGTGATTTTTGAGCTCTGTTCATTTAAAATCGACGGCGATCGCCGAATTTGCTGGCCGGATTGGTGAGAGAGCTTGATCAATGTGCAAGGGATTGACGAAATAGCTGTGGTTTATTTTTCTTCTGAAATCTCAGAGTTTCTAACTTTTGTTGACTTTTGAGATTGATGCTGGATCTCAATCTCGAGGTCGAGTCGGCTGAGTCTACTCAGAACGGACGAGATTCAGCTGCTGTGAAGGGGGTTTCTGGTGGTGCTTTAACTCAGATGGATGAATCGGTGACGTCGAACTCGTCGGTAGTCAATGCGGAAGCGTCGAGCTGCATCGACGGCGAAGAGGAGCTCTGCTCAACGCGCGCCGTCAAGTTTCAGTTTGAAATCCTGAAAGGAGGCGGCGGGGATGAAGACGACGAAGAAGAGAGAAGTGCGGTGAGGACTAAGGAGTTTTTTCCCGTTGGAAACAGCATGAATTTTCTGGATTCGAGCGCGCAAAGCTCCAGGAGCTCCGTTGATATTTCCTTCCAGACGGGGAAACAAGACGGGGACTTTGCCGGCGGGGAAGCTGCTCGGGTGATGCAGCCACCGTCACAGCCGGTGAAGAAAAGCAGGAGAGGGCCTAGGTCAAAGAGTTCTCAGTATAGAGGCGTCACTTTCTATAGGAGGACAGGCAGATGGGAATCGCATATCTGGTAAATCTACTTCTGATTGATTCATCTTTCAGGTCAAAGCTCGATCTTTGATTTTGTATTAATCTTTTTCTCTTTGTTAATTTTCCTGGTTGCAGGGATTGTGGCAAACAAGTTTATTTAGGTATGGATTGGATTCTATTGGTTTTACCACTGTGAGCTGATTTCAGCTGTGCTCTCAACTCTCTAATGAAAGCTTAACTTTTGACTTCAACAGGTGGATTTGACACTGCCCACGCTGCAGCTAGGTAATGCCTTTTTAGAAGTTACGTTATTTTGTTTGATCTAAGTGATAATGTGTGTTTAATAAGCTCAATATCTGCTCGTGTAGGGCGTATGACCGAGCTGCTGTCAAGTTCCGGGGTCTGGAGGCTGACATCAATTTCGTTATAAGCGATTATGAAGAGGATCTCAAGCAGGTTTTTGATTGCAGATGGTAGAAAATATAGTGAAGGGATGCGTGCTTTGATGTGTTCTGATCTTGTTTTCGAACTTTTACAGATGGCGAATCTTTCGAAAGAGGAAGTTGTGCAAGTACTTCGGCGACAGAGCTCTGGCTTCTCGAGGAATAATTCAAGATATCAAGGAGTTGCTTTGCAGAAGATTGGCGGGTGGGGAGCTCAAATGGAGCAGTTTCATGGAAACATGTAATCAAAATTCTCTTGGTATCTAGTTTTGGGCTTTTACACATGCTATGTTCTTTGTGGTTTTATCTGAATGTGCTCGTGAGTCACTGATAAAAGGAGTGAAGAGTTGGTTCTTTTTTCGTTCATGTGAAAAAGTTTATGTTAGAACCATTAGTAGGAATTAGAGTTTAAGCTAAATGTTCTTGGTGATCGTAAATTACATTATGATGAAGTATCCTGAATCGTTGATCTGTTAGGAAATTTTGCAATACTAATCTCTCAGATTCTTATGGAATTAGGGCGTGTGACAAGGCAGCCATACAATGGAATGGAAGGGAAGCTGCTTCTTTAATAGAGCCTCATGCGTCCCGGATGATTCCCGAGGCAGGTAATGTAGCTGATGCTCGGTTCCTTGCTTGTTAAACTGGTCATTGTTATCCAGCTTTTGCTGTCAATACGTGAGAATTTACTACAAACCTGTTGACTTGCTTGCTGGTGTCTTTATTTAGCTAATGTTAAGCTCGACCTCAACTTGGGAATCTCTCTTTCACTGGGAGATGGTCCAAAGCACAAAGATAGGACTCTCCGGCCTCACCATGCCTCTAACAGTATCATATGTGGAAGGAACTCCAAGGTGCCTTTTTTCTCCATATCTCGTCACGATTTGCAACTTAAAAGCCACTTTCCCATTAGCTAGCTCGAGTCCTCATTGGTTCTGTCTTGATTCATGAAATTCTTATATATATACACAGATGGAGAACCACATGGCTGCAGCGGCAGGTGATACGCCTTTCAATTTCTTGAAGAGAGGTTCTGAACATCTTATGAACCGCCATGTCATTCCTTCTGCCTTCTTTTCTCCCATGGTAAATTGAGCTTGACATAGTGATATCCTTTGAGTATAGTTCTGTGTTGTGATATATGCGCTAAAAGCTCTCAACTAATGTCTCCAGGAAAGAACACCTTTGACACGTTCTCCTCAAAGCTTCCCAGCCAGGACATGGCAAATGCAAGATCAGTCCAGTGGTGGAACCGCCACGACAGCTACAACGTCGACACTGTTCTCAAATGCAGCAGCATCATCAGGATTCTCACTCTCAGCAACACGCCCTCCTTCTTCGTCCACTGCTACTACTCTTCATCCTTCTCAGCCCTTCCTCAATCTCAACATGCCCGGTCTCTATGTCCTCCACCCATCTGATTACGCATCTCAACAACAACAACACCACAATCTCATGAACCGCTCACAACCACCACCACCATAGCTTCCTGCTTCCCCAACCAAACTCAAGGTAAGACTTTCTGTGAAGTCTTCTGCACTTTTTTTCAATAGTTTTTTAAGGTCCTATAAAACTAGGAGTATTAACTAACATTCTTCTCACGTGAACATGCAGGTTCTAAAACAGCCCTGAAGTTGGAATAACTTTGGACCCAACCGAGGAAAGTCAATACGATTATGATTTCTCCCAAAACCTCTTGTACTATATTTGCCATTGTTTGGTTCTCTTTTGATTTGTAACATAAACGGTGGGCTAATAACAACTCAGAAACTCAAAAGCCATTTGTAATTTTACTATAATGTCTCTCTAAGATACAATCCGACCCAAAGGATGACCTTGTTCGAACAAATGTAAGTTCAAAATCAGTCTATTTGTATGAAAGATACTATGAGATTGTTCCCTTCTTGTTGCAGCCATACAGAACAAAAGGAGATATACTTTTGCCAATTGTTCATTTGACTATAAAGTCTTAATCAACTTGAAAACATCTCTCTCACACTCAGAAGTCACATCTACGATTACATAAGACTCATAAAAAGCGTAACGAAGAGATTAACCGCGGATGATGTGGACCTTGATCGTATGAACCAGATTATTATTACCTGTCTTCATCACCTCGCACACCATTTTATCGGTTGTCTTGACTACATTCCTTCTGAGTACACTTCCAAATCCCATGACAAACACAACCCTATTCACCTGAATCCTGACTTTCCTCTCCAGTGGCCCGTAATTGTTCGAGAGTGGGTCAACAATAGATATCCGCTCAGGGAAGTTTAAGCCATAGTCCTTGATCACCATAGCCGGGATGGGCTGTATTGTAAGAAAAAAAAAACATCATTAAACAGAAACTGATTTTGATTGATGCATTCACATAAAAAAAAACATATAACCTCCAAAGATGTTAAAATAGAAATGTGAAATGATCTTTAAACAAGCAAATTTCTTCTTTCTTACCAATTGGCTTGCCTTCTTCGGATTTAGGAACGCAGTAAAGTAGGGGTTTTCTTTATCATCCAGATACTTTCTGTCATCATCATCATCCTCAGCCTCATCATCATCATCATCATTATAGTCAGCATTGTCATCATCATCAGCATCTTCTTCTTCAGCATCAGATTCCTCCTTGATCTCGTTCGTTTGCTCTGAACTTCTCCTTCTCAGCCTTTTACACATGGTTCGAGCATCATAGATACAGAAGTTGAAGCAACGAGAGCCGTCGAACTCAAACGTCAAGAGATCTCCACCGTTGAGAGTTTCATCCTTTGCAATCCTCTTCCACCCGTTAACGAGAGCGTATCTCTCAACATCATCGCCTCCGCATTTCCTCAACGCCAGTTTCCAAGTCTTCCCGTAAATACTCCTAACCGTAACATTTCTTGGCAAAGGTTTTGGTAACGAGCTGTTGAAAGAGACCGGAAAATCCTGAGAGTAACCATAAGAAGAACAACATGTAAAGAAGAAACCCATAAACTAGAACAAAAAAAAAAGAGTGAAGAGACTGTTTTACCAGATCATCTCCGGATTCATCTGGTAAGTAAACTTTGAAGAACTTTGAATAACTTCCTGTTTCCAAATTTTGTTAAAAAAAAATCAGAAAAATAGGATACATTGCTACTGAAAATTCAACAACAAGGAAGAGACTAAAGAACAAAACCTTTGTGCATTGACATGCTCTTGATCTTGGTCTCTTCTCTCCGCCTCTCAGAAACCTTAAGCTCTTTATTTTTCTTTCCCAAGACTTATTTTTGCAGATCTCAAAGATTCATCACATGATTTTTAAGTCTTCTGTACAAAACTTGGAAAAAAACAGAGAGAAGTTTCTGTTTATACGTTTCTAGCTTCAAATGGAAAACAGACCTACTAATAGTATAATTTTTTCCTTTTTAATAAATTTTAAATTTCGTTAAGAGGACCAAAGTATTACCAAGGACCACAACACACGAGAAATGGGCCTAAAGCTTGGTCTATCCAATACGGTTTTTTAAAGACAATACTGTGCAGAAACTACTTACAACTTGCAAGAGAGTTGATTTGTATAGACAAACATGAACATTGATTTTGTTGCAAGAGAACTGATAAGATTTACGAACTAAGATTATTTATATAACACCTCAACAGACCATATCAATTGTCTTGGTTAAATTAAGAAAACATAACACCAAAATCAAGAGTTATTCAGCATTCTTACATAAAACTTTTGGTGCTTAGTGATAACACAAGGAGCTTCTTCATCCACTTATAACATGGACTTTGATCTCACGAACAAGACCATTCATCTCAGTCTTCAACTCGCAGATCATTTTGTCAGTAGACTTCACTTTGTTCCTCCTGATTACACTTTGGAATCCCTTGATTGTATGTCCCTCAACTTTCCTCCTCAACTTCCCAAATGTTTTCTCCAAAGGGTCAATGAGATTGATGAACTCAGGGAAGTGTAAGCCATAGTCCCTAATGACCTTAGCCTGCATGCACTTTCATTGCAAATAAAACATAGCATCAACACATGAACTGATGATTAAGAAAGATATGAGAGATTACACATTTTTCTTACCAGATCGATTTTCCTTTGCCGATTCAGGTTCACCTTAAAGAACGGGTTCATGTAGTTATCCAGATATTGTCTCTCATCTCCACCATCACTCTTCTTCGAGACTTCATAAGAACAAATTTATATACACAAGAAAAAAAAAAAGTTAGCGATGCTTAATTAGCTTCACAAAACCAAAAGTTTCTTCTACTATACCTTTCTCTTTGATCTCAGCTTCATCATCTTGATCACCATCAGCATAATCATCTTCATCCTCCTCCTCCTCCTCCTCCTCATCACCATCAGCATAATCATCATCTTCCTCATCATCATCATTAAGAACTATGATATCTTCACTGGATCTATCTTGATCATCATCATCACTAAGAACAATGACATCTTCACTACATTTCTCTTCGTCACCAGAATCTTCATCATCATCCTCATCACCATCATCATCATAATCATCATCATCCTCATCATCATCACTATCAATAGCTATGATCTCCACACTAGATTTCTCATCTTCATCTTCACCACCATCAGATTCAACTTCGGCCGGTTTGGATCTCACTGAACTTGCAAGCCTTTTACACGTGGTGTGACCATAAACACAGAAATTGAAGAGCCTCGAGCCATCAAACTCAAACGTCAAGAACTCACCGCCCTTGAGATCCTCGTCTTTAACGATTCTCTTCCATCCATCAACCATAGCATATTTCTCAATATCACCACTACACTTACTCAGCTTCAGTTTCCAAACTTTCCCATAAATACTTCTAACAATTACGTTCTTAGGCAAAGGCTTTGGTAAGCAGCTGTTGAAAGAAATGGGTATGTCCTGCATAGGATCTAACAGTTTCAACCATCTTGAAATCTACTGATGAACAATGCAAGAACAAGAAAAGAAAAAACAGAGTGAAGAGAAGTGTGTGTTTTTACCAGATCAGCTCCGGAATCATCAGGTAAGTACACTTTGAAGAATTTTGGAAGACAATCATCCGACGAATATTCTGTTTCTAAATAAAAAAAACATATCAGAAAATGGGATAGATAATAACCTGAGAATCAAGAACAAAAGAAGAGACTAAAGAAGAAACCTTTGTCCATTGTCAGTTGTCACCTCTCTTCTCCGGCTCTCAGAAACCTTAGATTCTTTGTTGTAATAATTACTTTGAAAGAGTGAGGAAACAAGAATCTTGTTTCTTGTTCACAGATCTCAAGATTTTTAGAGATTTTGCCGTTTCTAGGATGAAACAGAGGCTGTCCTCTTTTAAACGTTTGTTGCTTCAAATGGGAAAAGTAAACATTAATTGTTGGTACTCACTACTTTTTACTTGGGGTGGGTGCTCCATAAAGTGAACAGATCCGGTTTAAATCGAACCGGGAAGACTTATTGTAATATGGAACTTGTAAATGAATATATGCTTATATGCAAATACTGTAAATGGATGCATTTATTCAGTTACATTGACATTTGCATTTTGCACATTGATTGTTTTTTCCTAAAACCGAAAAAGTCCGAACCAAAATCAAAATTCAACTAAAGAACCAAATTTCAAATTTGTAACCAAACTCAGTGTTTAAGATAACCAAAGTGAGGTCAAGGCCCACAAAACAAGTAACGGGCTTAAGATCCGCCCCAGTATGTTAGATGACAATATTGTCCTGGGATAATTGAAGGACGTTGTACCGATAGTGAAGAGTCGAGTGAGGGTGACGTGGTCAATTCACAAGATCCGTCTGGTCACCGATCGTCTTTTCCGTCGTCTATCTTTATTTCAATTTCAAGTTTTTCAACGTCTTCCCGCTTACGAGGCCGGAATATTCTTTCTACATCCGCCGATCTATTTCCGATTTCCGACCACGGTATTCGCCTATCCGTTTCCGAGTTCCGACGAGTGTGTTCTCAGAGAGACGATTTCGGATTTATCATTTTTCAGATCTAGGACTGCTGCTGCATTCTTAAGGTGAAGGGGGTGAGAAGAAAACGAAGGCAGTAATGGAGAATGATCTCTTAGATATCTCTGGCGAAGACGAAGACAATTGGCTTCTGAAAAACACGCCGAAGAGAGGCGTTACGTCTTTTGCCGGCGGTAGTTCGAGACGAGAAAAGAGTTATTTTGATTGCTCACCTCTAGAAATCCCTAGATCGAGCCGCACCCTTCCTCCTCGCCCTCCTTTTTCTCCAATTGGTAAGCGCTTCGATTTCTGGATCCGATTTTAGCTCTGGGTGAAATGCTTTCTCACTCTTCAAGTGATTGCTTAAACTGGTTTATCACTCTTCGCCGAGTGATTATTGTCTCTCATCCTAGGAAATGTGAATCTGGATTAGTGTACCTTTATGCATTGTTTGAAAAAAAATGGCGATTTGGATGTTCATTATGCAGTAGAAATTTGTGTGTTTTTGGGGATAAATGAAGGTTCATTGTAATTGCAGGAAGAGTAACAAGCAACAACATGATTGAGCAGCCGAGCTCTTTTGTTGATACAGAAAATGTAGGCAAGGAGAATACTAGTGGGAACAAAGTTGAATTGCTGAAACTGAGTGTAGAGCGACAACAGATGAAGAAGAAGAAAAAGAATGCTGGATTTAACTTGCGGAAAAGCTTAGCATGGGATAGAGCTTTTTCTACTGAAGAAGGTTACTATTTTTTATGGATTTCTTTAGCTTTCTTAGTTAGATTTTGTCGTAAAAGGTAGTAAGATGTGTGATATGATTGTGAACCAGGTGTTTTGGATTCGGATGAGCTATCCAAAATAACTGAAGGTCTGTTACCTGCCATCCAGGAAGAGTTCAGAGAGTCAACGTCATCTTCCAAATGCACCAGTGTTTCACCAGGACTACAAGCACTTGAGGAAAACTTATTTAACGACTTGCCTGTGAATAGTAAAAAGAGGGAGAAGAAGTTTGTGAGTGGCACAGTGGCGAAGTACGCATCACCGTCGAAAGCCCAACCTTCGAAGCACGCATCACCATCTAAACCCCAAACTTCCATGGTGAGTTTACTTGACATGGATCAGTTGTTTCTCACAATGTTCTTTATGTAGCAAAAAGAATTATTCTTAGGCACGTTTTAATATACAATGTCAAATGTCTGCATTGTAGGCCCAGAAAAAAGTAATTTCAGCTCAGGATGTGAGGAGCGGTTCCAAACGCAGTGGCTGTCCCCGGCCTCTTCCTTCATCTTCATATCCTTTTATTACTTAGAGTACTGGGTGTTTAGGCAATTACTATCCATGCTTTTCTGGTTTCTTTCTTTTAGCTTGTTTACCTTAATTTCATTGAACCTTAAAAAGACCAGCAAATGTGCATACGACAACTCAACGTAGCAGGGAGCTGAGCTTTTCTAAAGTTTCTACTACCAAATCTGATTCTCTCACAGTTGCAAACAACATGAAGAGGACTATTCAAAGTCCAAGCAAACCGAAACTAAGTCAACCTACTCAATCAAGTATGTCCGAATTCAGTTAGCATATGGAACCTATGTATCTCACATCGCTTTCTTCTTCTAATTTTTTTAGCAAATGCATTTGCAGGATCTTGTTTATACATTGCTTGTTAATCGCATTACCTTTGTTATTTCTTATGATACGACAGAGAATCCTCAGAGGAGCTTAGGATCTGTAAGCTTCTCTCAAAGCACTTTAAACACCAAGAGTAAAACAAAATTCAGCGTGGCGAGCAGATCTTCAATTCCAAAGCCCTCTCTCAAGCAAGTTAGAAGAAATGTGGTAAAGCTATCCTGCCCTCTGCAAACTAAAATAGCAGTTATATTATGTGCTAGAAATCTGCAGCTAAAGTTTTCTTTTCCATCGTTTTCCAATTGAGAGTAATATATTGCGTTTCTTGAACTCTAGATCAGCAAATCATCAGAAGTTCCATCAGTATCCCTCTCACAAAATTCTGTTGTTGGAAAGTCCAAAGATGGCCCTATGACTTCATCAGATGTGGCTATGCTTGGTCATGCATCAATTTCCGCCGACTCTGATGTAATTACTATGGACACCACGTTAGTTCAAAGTTCTCGCAGTAAAGTTGGAAACACGCAGCCTGCAGTTTCACGACTGGGAAAGCCATCAGGTTTAAGAGCGCCGTCACCTTCAATTGGCTATTTCAGTCAGGTATATTATAGAAATATACCGAACGCTGTCATGTTTGATATCTTGTAGATCTTTGAGGGTCATAACTATGGATTGTGCTCGTAATATCTCATACTTCATATTCCTGGTTTTTGCAGTCGGATTCTCAACCGTCACACAGTTCAGGAGACAAACATAGCCAGCCTTCAGCTTCTTTGATTCCTACCTTCAACAAACCCCAAGTTTCTGGGAAAGTTCCCGGTGTTAACTCCAAGTCAGGAATTAGAAACACTGGCAATTCAGGTTCAGCGGCAAGTTTGTCTGCTCAATCTAAAGTCCTCAAACCTTCACAAGAAAAGGTGAAAGTAGACTTGAAAAGCACTCGGGAGTTAGAATCCGAAGCGGCGTCTTGTTCACTGAGTTCTCGGATAAATGAAAGACTGCAGCATCCATGCATCATTCAAGGTGATACTGGAAAATTAGTTCTGGATGATGTAGATAGTTGTACATCTGAGAAGGTTTCTACTGCGAAGTGTGAAAATGTCCAGAGCAACAGTAAGCTGCCGGTCTCAAGCTGCAAAAATAATGTACAAGATGATCATATAACTGATGATTATAGGGATGAGAAAAGGAAGAGTTGCTGGTCAGTAGAGGAAATCTGTGCTTTACCGCTTAAACATGGTCCAATTTTCAAAGTTTCCATGGATTCTGAGGTGCAGGATCATTCTGTCGATGAGTCGACACTGTTTAATAACTGTTCACAGTCGAAAGTCAGCAGTCCTGGGGAAGAAGATATCTGTACTACCAATGATTTTAGTGGAGCTCTTGCTACATTGAATGTACAGGTACAACCACTAAATGAATGCTTGCACCCTAGCAATGAAGACGAGATTAGTCCTTTACTTTCTGGAGAAAAAGATGCGTCGATTGTTAATCATTCTACAGAGAATGCAATAAAGCAGCCTGAAGTTTTAGATTATTCCACTGCAGACCCAGCTTACGTTGGGGATTTTGCTTCAATTAAAAGTGATGTAGATGAATTATCTTCTCCAGAAAATCAGTTAGGCTTTACTGAATCTGCATATGTTTCTTTGGGGCCTGTGGAAGCACCGGGTTGTGTTCAATCACCATGCAACCATCTTGAGGAAGATCCAGCGTCGAACTCTATTCTGTGTGATCACAGCATGGTGTGTGATGGCCAAGCTGCATTAGAATCGGAGAAGAGAATTGAAGTAAGCGATAGCACCGAGACGTGTGAGGCTATCGGTCCATCTCCAGATTGCAAAGACTGGTTTAGAGATTCTGAAGAACAGCATTTCTCGTGCCAATTAGTCCATGAGGTGAAAGAAAGTGGTAGAGAAATAGATGTCTTGACAAGAAATGAAAGGGAAGATAACGGTCCTGATATGCAGATAGACTACTTTACTGGTTCTTCTGATGTTCAACAGGAAATGGAACAAGTGGAACTACTAATGCCTTCCCCTGCTGTAGCTAGGATGGAGAATAAACCTCTGGGATCATCTCATGAACCATTCCCTGAGAGGCTAACATATGAAGAACAGAGGCAATACAACTGTTCCAGTGCTGCAATTACATCTGGTGTAAAGGCTGGTTGTGTAATGAAACAGACTGACGAACTGCGAACATCAGATGTTTTTTCTCCAGCAAAAGATGCATCTGCCGCTGTTTTTTCTTATTCAAATGAAGAGGAGCCTGAGGATAACTCAGAGCTGGAAGACATGGATCTGGTTACTGAGTCAGATTCAGACGAGGAGCCTGAGGAAATTTTGGAGCTGAAAGAGGTGCATCTGGCTACTGAGTCAGAGCTCATCAGTAACCTCGATGAGTATTCTGTCAAAGACCAAGAATATCCCAAAGTAGAAACTATCCACACTGCATCGGACCTGTGTGGAAAAATCAGTTCCTCGGCTTCTATATCTGTAGATCCCAAGAGTCTAAATGAGGATTCCAGAATCTCTGATGGCATGTCGAAAGAGGATTCAACTTATGGACTTATTGAGCATAACTATGTTGAAAAAGCTAAAATGCAGACAGATACTGAAAAAAGTTTCAGTGCTCTCGTTACTGATCAAGAAGTTGGCTCTCATGAAGAAGAGGATGTACAAGTTGTAAATATATCTCCTGGTGCGGTGGCATTTGCAAACAGAGTGGAAGAATCAGGAACTCCAATACCCACGGATGAGGCTTTCTCAGTCAAAGACGATATGCATCCTAATGAGTTCAATTTGTTGAGCGATGACACTTTAACATCAGAAAGCAATGGAGACCGTGCTTCTGAAAGTAGCAGCAGTTGTACATGTTCATCAGAAGGCATACCACTGTAAGTAATTTAACTCAGTCTCCACTAGCAAAGCTTTTTCTATTCCTCCGAGTTGATGTTAAGAACTGAATGATAATTCACTGGTTCAACAGGGATCTTAAACTTGAGAAGAAACCTGATCCTATTATAGTAAAGCCTCCAAATGGTGTTCCATTTTCTGACGAGTGGTTAGCTGCAATTGAGGCTGCTGGAGAGGTATAAACTAAAACTAAATTTCTCAAATATGTTCATGAAACCATGATGACGAGCTGCTGTTATTGCATATGACGTAGAATTTTTTTGGCAATGCCTCAGTAATTTTCTTCTGTTAAATATGCAGGAAATCTTAACACTTAAAGGTGGACGTGTGCAACATTCACCAACCGACAAATCTTCTCCTGAACCAAGTCCATGGTCTCCGGTATAATCTTCTCTCCCCCTCTCATTACCATTTGACTGCCAACAACACCATGTAGAAATATACCTCTTATTACTTTACTTTTTTTGGTCTACAATTTTCACTAACTGATCAAACAGCTCCATTGCAAGCTTCATATTATTCAAAAGATAAGTAGATTAAAATTGATTCTTGAAACTAACTTGAAGAATTTCATTTGTTTTTGTGATGATCAGGTCAAGAAGAAGAACAATCAAGGAGTAGGACCATTTGACTGTACAAAGTATACAAACAAAGGTCTTCCTCCTGTTTTAGACTGAAAACTAGGTTTCTTCTACCTTGTCCTTAACCATTCTTTTCTTTGTATTTCATCACACTACTAGGAGACTAAAACTTTGTTGAACACACTCGCCCTATTTGTATACTTAAGAAATAAAATATGTAGAAAGAAGTTGTTGTTGTTTTTTTCTTGTTTTTTCCTGTCTTGTTTAGATACGAATGGCTTCCACAAGGGCTATTTTTTTCTCATTGCTATTCATGAGGTTGAACCTTTAATAGAGGAGATATATGACAGGACTTGGGACGAATATAAGTGAAATTATCTTGTCCATTTCTAATCAATTCTATGACATTAACAAGTTTGGCAACAAATTTACGAGTTATATGGCTCATCGTCATATATAGAGGTGGCACCAAATTTACAAGTCTGCTCAGGCTATATGGCTCATCTTCATGGCAGTTTTGCCTGAAACCGCATCTCTATAGTTGTTTTATTTGTTCTGTCTTTTGTCTTGAAAACTCCAACACATGTATATGATTATGTTTTTCCCTTGATACAAATAACTGTGGTCTTGTAGTACATGAATATTGAACACCCTTATTTGTATGTGGTCGGGTAATTTTGGTAATGACATGAAAGGGTACGACTAGAAGATTCTGTAGTTGGGTAATTTTGGTAATTGACTTAAAACCGGCCATTGTTTACCGTGTGACAAAAACCGAACCGGATGAAATTGGCAATAAAAAGTTCTTTTTTATAATGTTGACAAAAAATAATACTTTTTTTTTATAATTTAACAAGACAGCGACGTGGATCTGGCAGAAATTAAGGGTTAAAAAGGCCATCTCTCAAAAATCACAGCCATCCATTTTCTCTCTCTCGTTCGAGTTTCCCTTTCCTCATCTCAATCTTCATCTGCAAATCTCAATCGATCTTTCTCAATCCGTATGTTCCCTTTCACCTCTTATTGAATCCCTTCTCTTGGAGTTTTAATCTGCTTAATCTCAAAACCCTAATTCTGTTTCTGTTTTTTTTGTTCCGGGGTTTTTGTGGGATCATTGATTTATTAGTTTCGATCCTAAATTGTGATTGAGATTTCGGATTTCGAAAATGTTTTTTCCTGTGATTTTTTACCGACGATGTGTTTCTTCACTAGTCCGTTGACGCATCTGTAATCGAAAGGTCTCTGCGCATGCACAGATCGATTCTGTGGAGTTCTTCATCGTAGATGCATTTTCTGATTCTTATATTCATACCATCAATCTGAAATTTTGAATATTTACAATAGATTTAAGACTTCTCCGACTTTTTGAATTGGCTGAGAATAACTGTCGTGATGAGTGAACATAAACTCTAGGATTTGATTGGGAATATACTGAATCTGCATTGACTCGTATTTCGTCCTATGATGAGTGAAGTTTCCGGAATTTTTTTGTAGATGCTCGTCAAAATTTAGCCTTTTAGTCAAGTCTGGTGGTTTTGCTTGTATTTTATCTGATGATCTCAACTCTTATGATTCATGTATCTCATTATCTTTCTCGTAGACCACCATGAGTGACCATGGAGAGAAGACCTGTCCACTGTGTGCTGAGGAGATGGATCTCACTGATCAGCAATTGAAGCCTTGCCAATGTGGCTATCAGGTCTTGGCATCTGCCTTCCTTTTTTGTATTTTGTAATTTACATGTTACTGCTTACTCTTATAACTATAGTGAGGACTGTTAAGATATACATTTCTTGGTTTAGCCTACGTTTCTGCTGCTGTTTATCTGCAAAGCATAAAGAATAGAATATATATGTGATAAGAAATGATCGTTTACTGGCCTCATTGACCAATGATCTTTGTTCTTTTAATAATTTTGTGCTTGTGATTCAGATATGTGTTTGGTGTTGGCATCACATAGTGGACATGGCAGAGAAAGATCAAATAGAAGGGCGTTGTCCAGCTTGTCGCACTCCATATGACAAAGAAAAGATTGTTGGGATGACTGTTAATTGCGACAGGTTTGTAATTTGATGCTTTTTAATTCAATCTTTTTGGCGAATTTAATTTTAGCATTGGACAGTCTTTTTCCACCTTCTTTTGCTGATAGATTGTCTATAATTACCTGCACACAGTCTGGCCTCTGAAGGCAACATGGAGCGCAAGAAGGTTCAAAAGTCAAAATCAAAATCTTCTGAAGTGAAAAAGCAACTCACCAGTGTGCGAGTCATTCAAAGGAATCTTGTTTACATTGTTGGGTTGCCCCTTAATCTGGCAGATGAAGATGTATGAGAACTCTCATCCCAACCGTTTTAACCATTTCTTTGTGGGTTGCTCTGTGACTATATCTCCATTTTTCTTACAGCTACTCCATCATAAAGAATATTTCGGTCAGTATGGAAAAGTTCTAAAGGTTTCAATGTCCCGATTAGCATCTGGTGTCATCCAACAATTCCCAAACAGTACATGCAGTGTGTGCGTTTCTGTCAACCAAATTTTCCTCTTGTCAAACATTCCTTTGACTTTCGCTTGCAATTATTGTTTTCGTCTGATAATAACATTTATCATCTCAGATATATTACTTATGCAAAAGAGGAAGAGGCTGTTCGCTGCATTCAGGCTGTTCATGGGTTTATCTTGGATGGTAAAGCACTGAAGTAAGTTTTGCCTAGCTTCCTTTTTTTGTTTGAACGATATAGGTACTGTTTTTTTGAAAAAGAAAATTCATTATGTGCATTCTACATGTATTGTAGGGCCTGTTTTGGGACAACCAAGTATTGTCATGCATGGCTGAGAAATGCGGTACGTCTTCTCTGGATTCTTATTCTGCTTTCTGCCTCCTTGAGTTGTTCTTTTGGTTACCTCCTTTCTGGTAATAGTTGAAGCTAAATTTTTTGAAGTGATGAGTTGCATCATTGAATTTCCAGGCATGCGTCAATCCTGATTGTCTCTATTTGCACGAAGTTGGTTCTGAAGAGGATAGTTTCACAAAAGATGAGGTCATATCTGCCCATACAAGGTATTGTTATTATCTAAAGTTTTACAATTCCATCTTACGTACATGGTTGTTCTCTTTCATTGTTCCATTATTTTTAAGATTGGTAATATGACCGTTGGTCTAGTATTTTTGGATGATTAGTTAAGTGTTATAGTAATTTTGAAGGAGTAGAGTTCAGCAAATCACTGGAGCAACAAATATTATGCAGCACCATTCAGGGAGCATGCTACCTCCACCACTAGATGCTTATTGTGACAATTCTTTTACAAAACCAATTGTAAAAGTTCCTTCAACTGTAAGTTCAGTTACATCTCAGCTTTCCCTTCACTAGCTTATGAAATCTTTTCTGTTTGCTGGGCTTAACAGTTTCATGTCTCTATTAATTTTATATGAGCAGAGTGCAGCAAGTGTTCCCAGGTATTCTCCACCTAGTGGGAGCGGGAGCTCTAGCAGATCCACTGCTCTTCCTGCTGCATCATCATGGTAAGCTCACTTCCTTTTTTTTAAGCGAATTCTTTTGACTACTCGATCTAATATCACATGGACTTCTTTTGCAGGGGGACACATATTGCAAACCAGCAGTCTTTCGCATCTTCAGTTACCTCAAATGGATCTTCTGATATACAAAGATCAACATCAGTAAATGGAACCTTGCCCTTTTCTGCTGTTGTTGCAAACGCAGCTCATGGGCCTGTATCCTCAAGTGACATTCTTAAAAGACCGTCTCCCAAAGATGAAAGCCAAACTGTTGCTGACAAAAGTAAACTTAATGTGTTGAAGCCTTTGCAGCATAGTGTTAAGGTTGATTCTGTGTCCAAGAGAACCATCTCATCCGAGAGGGATCCTACTAGCAATTGGTTATCTAGATCAACAGACTCTTCCTACGATGGCAGAGGCACTGACAAGGCTTCAGCTACCGTGAACTCGTTTGACGATTCAATTGAAGCTGTAGAAGATGTCCCTACTGTAACCAACTTGTCGGTTGGTGTTTCGCGCATGGGGATAACTACGAATTCTGTGGATGAACGTCCTGATATTCCAATGGACAATAGTAGTCAGTGTGATCAAGGTTCTATTAGACAACCTGGTCCTGAAGTATCAAAGTTGCCACATTTAGAGGAGTGTAGGATGGATAGCTCTCTAGAGACTGATAAGAAAGCTGTCCCATCAGAAAATGGGCTCCCCTGCACAAGGCCTGAGTGGGATTGGAGATCAGATTTGCAATCCCAGACGCGAGTTAACTCAAAACTGGAAGTGGAGAATGTATCATCATTTGATAGCCAACGGAAACACCCTGAAGAAGATATCATTCGCTCGCGGTTTCTGTCTAATTCGTCAAGTTCCATGTTAGATTCAAATAATATGGCTTCTCGTTCTCCCCTGCCTTTTGAAATCTCAGGTCTGAACGATTCACATTCGAGGTTTGCTTTGGACAGAGGCAGCGATAGATTGCATGTTCCTAATGGATTCTGTGAGAAAACCATGTCCAATGTGGAGCACTCTCTGTTTGCTAATGAAGGCAGGAACAAAGTTGGCAATGCAGATGATGCTATAATCTCAAACATTTTGTCACTCGACTTTGATCCATGGGATGAAACCTTGACTTCTCCCCACAATTTAGCTCAGTTTCTTGGTGAAGTTGATCAGCGATCTTCTACTCTTAAACCTTCCAACCTCCTGAAGCAACATAACAGCCAGTCCAGATTTTCTTTTGCTCGGTATGAAGAATCTAGTAATCAAACATTTGGCAGTGAGAACCATAGCCTTTTTGGACAGTTGCCGAGAGGTAAGCCTATTCAGGAGTCTGTAGCGAGCCGAGATATCTATCAGGATAATCTTGGGAGTCTTAATGGATTTGCTTCAAACTACTCTGGTGGATTGGAAAACTATGCTGCTAGTCCTATATTCTCTTCGTACAAGAATCCTGGTTAGTATTATATAGTGCATTCCTTTCTGTTTTGCTTCTTGTTTGGATCTTTTTTTCTGACTGTTGTCCTTTTGCAGTTTCGCGACCCCAAGTTTCTGCTCCTCCAGGATTTTCTGCTCCCAGTAGGCTACCTCCTCCTGGCTTCTCATCACATGAGAGAGTGGGCCTATCCTCAGATACTGCATCAGGTATTTCTTTTCTTCCATTTTAGGGTAGCTTAGAGTGCGGCTGATGCTTCAGTCTATAACTATTGTGCACTTGTTGTATCGTAGGAAGTCGTTTTCCTGACTCGAACTCCTTGTTGAGGAGTGCTTATCAAGTACAGCCTCCAGTTGGTAATCCGAGTGGAGCAAATGATATTGAGTTTGTGGATCCTGCAATTTTAGCTGTGGGAAGAGGGATGGTGAATGCAGAGTTGGATATGAGATCAGGATTCTCATCTCAAATGAATTCCTTTGGAAACGAAACAGGACGGCAAATGTTGAGACAGCAGTCTCTGTCTGCTGCACAACAACAAGTGAATGGGTTTCACCATGATCACAGAAACTTATCTCCTTCGCTTGCCACCGATCCTTACGGATATAGTTCAAGGCTAATGGATCATCAGACACAGGGAAGTAGCTTATCTGCCTTGTCACAGCTCCAAAGACAACAACAACAACAACAACAACCATCTGCAAATTCAAACTTGTCTAATGGTCACTGGGATAAGTGGAATCAATTGCAAAGTGTGAACTCTCTGGGCATGGCTGAGCTTCTTAGGAATGAACGGCAGGGATTTAATGGGAGCCTATACAACAATGGCTATGAAGAACCCAAATTCCGGATTCCAAGCCCTGGAGATGTGTATAATAGGACATATGGGATGTGATTGTGGCATGAAGAAAAGTTTCTGTGCTTTGTTGGATGTGCTCTGGTTGATCCCATTTGTGCTGGAAGAATCATATACAAACTGCTTCCGCTGCTGCGCATATAGAATCAATTGTCATATGAAAGATGCAGGGCTCCAACATAGATTTCCCAAGTGCAGTTTTGAACTTCAAAGGTACTGAATGTTTATTATGTAAAGTGTGATTTTGACTAATTCATAGGATCTGATTGTAAATATGTGATTACTAAAGATGACTTCTCTTATGCAGAATCGAAGATGTTGAAAGTCGGAAGTCTGGGTGCTTTGTATTTGATTTGACTTCTGCAGATTGGTTTGGTGGGGATTATGGCAAAATGTGGATGCATGTAGAAGGTCCAAAGGATAACAGAGTTCTAAGTTTTGCCCCACTCTGATGTTGTTTCTTATTCAATACTGTAAATACATTTAGTTCTGAAAAACAGTATAGGTTTTTTCATTATGTTATTCATCGGATTGCTTACACAATACACAATAAAAAAACCCAAAAAGCGAAATATTACCGTTGAGCTATTGTTTCCTGCGGTTATCCACCATTTCTCGGAGTTTGAACTTCCACTTCCGAAAGCAAAGTGTCGTGCCATTCATAAACTGTGATTACCGTGTCTTGTGCATTTTCTTCTCAATTCTATGACATTTACAAAATTATCTTGGCACCCAATTTATGAGTCATTAGAGCTTTGATCAGGCCATCGTACGGGTATGCCTGAAACCGCATCCCAAAAGTTGTTATCTTTGTTTTGTCTTTGTCTTGTTCAAAACTCCGAGGAAAGTATCATATGTCTTTCGGTCTTCTTAATTAATGGCTATAGTTTCGGCTTCTAGAGATGTAAAGAAACTTTATTAAATTACATGTGGGCTCGTTATTACTGCACTCAGCAAACAAGCCGTTACCGCGGTAATATAACGGAAAGTTCAAACGGTCGAAGCCCTTAGCTAATCTTTTTGTTTTGATGGCATGTTGAAACTAATTCTTCTTTTTTTTTACGGTCAGCAAAGTAATTAACTATCGGTCCAGTCGGTTTCTTATTGAAGTCAATTTTTTTTTAATTATTGCATATTACCAAAATGATATTATAGATTTTATTTAGTCAAAAATAACCATAAGAGGTTAGGTGAGACTTTGGAAATTTACTTTTGGATGTCAGCAAATGAGTTGAGCAAGGAGTTTTATGACACTCTTTGTAGTTTGAATTTCCAATTCCGATCTAAACCAAACCAAATTAGAAGAACCAAACTGAACCAAATTAAAATGAATCAAAACTGAACCATAACCACTATAAATACCTGAATAATGGATCATATATTCTTATCTTCGAAAATAATCATAACCGAACCAAGAATCGAATACATATCCAAATTCCAAATATAATTATATACACAAAATGTTTATATTTAGATTTAAAATAACTAAAAATCTAAAATTACAAACCAAATATAAATATTATTTAGCACAAAATAACCAGAATATCTATAAACTTTTAGTTATTTTTGTTAATATTCAATATTTTAATATTCAATTTTATGTAAATTATATAAAATTTTGTAGTTGAAGTTTGAGTATTCGAATCCGGACGGAACCGAACCGGACCCAAGTTAAAATTTAGGTATTCGAAACCTAACCGGACCTAAACCAAAATTGAAAAATACCCGATAAGTTTTAAATTTCTAGACCCATAATCGAAAAAAAAAAAAAAAAAAAGTAAAAAACCGAATGACCAGCCCTAAGATAAACCAAGGGTTAAAAAGGCCATCTCCCAAATATCACAGCCATCCAATTTGTCTCTCTCGCAATCTCCAGCTTTCGTTCGAGCTTCCCTTTCCTCATCTCAATCTTCATCTGCAATTCTCAATCGAGCTTTCGTATGTTCCCTTTCACCTCTTGTTGAATCTCTTCTCTTGGTGTTTGAACCTGCTGAATCCCAAAAAACCCTAATTCTGTTTCTGTTTTTTGTTTTTGTTGCGGGGTTTTTCTGGGATCGTTGGTTTATTAGTTTGGATCCCGGATTGAATTTCGCACATGATTTTTCTGTGATTATTTTTCGACGATGTGTTTTTTTCACTATTCCGTTGACGCATCTCTCATTGAACTTTCACGGCGCATGCACAGATCGATTCTGTGAAGTTTTTCGTTTAGATGCATTTTCTGATTCTTATATTTCTACTATTGATCTGAAATTTCGAATATTTAGAGTAAATTCAAGAGCTTTCCTACTTATTGAATTAGCTGAGAACAACACTGTTGTGAAATTGTGATGAGTGAACATAAACTCTAGGATTTGATTGGGAATATACTGAATCTGCATTGACTCGTATTTCGTCCTATGATGAGTGAAGTTTTCGGCTGAAAATGTGTTTATCTGTACGGAAACAAAAAAATCTAAATGTGAATTCAGGTTTATACATGCGATACGTATCATAATATGTAGATAACGGAATCGTCAAACTTTAGCCTTTAAACTTTTAGTCAAGCCAGTTGGTTGAGCTCATACTTTCTTAGCCTGTGGTCTTAACTCTTATGATTAATGTATCTCATTATGTTTCTTGTAGACAACCATGAGTGATTATGGAGAGAAGACTTGTCCACTGTGTGCTGAGAAGATGGATCTCACTGATCAGCAATTGAAGCCTTGCCAATGTGGCTATCAGGTCTTGGCATCTGCCTTCATTTTTCGTATTTTGTAATTTACATGTTACTGCTTACTCTTATAACTATAGTGAGGACTGTTTTGGCAACATTCAATAGCAATAATCAGCATAACCAGTTTAACCACTTAGGTTAAGATATACTTTTATTGGTTTAGCCTAAAGCTCCTGCGTCGATTTATCTGCAAAGCATGAAGAATTATAATAGATGTGATAAACAATGACTCCGTGGAATCATGTAGACATATTTTACTGGCCTCATTGACCAATGATCTCTGTTGTGTTATTTGTGCTTGTGATTCAGATATGTGTTTGGTGTTGGCATCACATAGTGGACATGGCAGAGAAAGATCAAACAGAAGGGCGTTGTCCGGCTTGTCGCACTCCATATGACAAAGAAAAGATTGTTGGGATGACTGTTGATTTTGACAGGTTTGTAATTTGATGCTTTATACGCAATCTTTTTGGCGAATTTAATTTTACTATGGGACAGTCTTTTTCCACTTTCTTTTGCTGATGGATTTTGTCTACAATTACCTGCACACAGTCTGGCCTCTGAAGGCAACATTGAGCGCAAGAAGGTTCAAAAGTCAAAATCAAAACCTTCTGAAGGGCAAAGGGAACTCACCAGTGTGCGAGTCATTCGAAGGAATCTTGTTTACGTTGTCGGGTTGCCCATTAATCTAGCAGATGAAGATGTATGAGAACTCTCATCCCAACCGTTTTAATCATTTATTTGTGGGTTGCTCTCTGTGACTAGTTCTCCATTTTTCTTACAGCTACTCTATCACAAAGAATATTTCGGTCAGTATGGAAAAGTTCTGAAGGTTTCAATGTCACGAACAGCATCTGGTGTCATCCAACAGTTCCCAAACAGTACATGCAGTGTGTGCGTTTCTGTCAACCAAATTTTCCTCTTCTCATGAATTCCTTTGACTTTTGCTTGGCATAATTGTTTTCGTCTGATAATAATATTTATCATCTCAGATATATTACTTATGCAAAAGAGGAAGAGGCTGTTCGCTGCATTCAGGCTGTTCATGGGTTTATCTTGGATGGTAAAGCACTGAAGTAAGTTTTTCCTAGCTTCCTTTTTTTTGTTTGAACGATATAGGTACTGTTTTTTTGAAAAAGAAAATTCATTATGTGCATTCTACATGTATTGTAGGGCCTGTTTTGGGACAACCAAGTATTGTCATGCATGGCTGAGAAATGCGGTACGTCTTCTATGGATTGTTATTTCCTTGCTGGTAATAGTTGAAATTGAATTTCTGGAGTGATGAGTTGCATCGTTGAACTTTCAGGCTTGCGTCAATCCTGATTGTCTCTATTTGCACGAGGTTGGTTCTCAAGAGGATAGTTTCACAAAAGATGAGGTCATATCTGCCTATACAAGGTATTGTTATCATCTAAAGTTTTACAATTCCAATTCCATCTGACGAACATGATTGTTCTCTTTCATGGTTCCATTATTTTTGGATGATTAGTTAAGTGTATAGTAATTTTGAAGGATTAGAGTTCAGCAAGTCACTGGAGCAACAAATATTATGCAGCACCATTCAGGGAGCATGCTACCTCCACCCCTGGATGCTTATTGTGACAATTCTTCTACAAAACCAATTGTAAAAGTTCCTTCAACTGTAAGTTCAGTTACTATCTTATGAAATCTTTTCTGTTTGCTGAGCTTCATAGTTTCATGTCTCGATTTATTGTATATGAGCAGAATGCAGCAAGTGTTCCCAGGTATTCTCCACCTAGTGGGAGCGGGAGCTCTAGTAGATCCACTGCTCTTCCTGCTGCATCGTCATGGTAGACTCACTTGCTGTTTTTTATGCGAATTCTTTTGACTACTCGATCTAATATCACCTGGACTTCTGTTGCAGGGGGACACAAATTGCAAACCAGCAGTCTTTAGCATCTTCAGTTACCTCAAATGGATCTTCTGATATACAAAGATCAACATCAGTAAATGGAACCTTGCTCTTCTCTGCTGTTGTTGCAAACGCAGCTCATGGGCCTCTATCCTCAAGTGACATTCTTAAAAGACCGTCTCTCAAAGATGAACGCCAAACTGTCGCTGACAAAAGTAAACCTAATGTGTTGAAGCCTTTGCAGCATAGTGTTGAGGTTGATTCTGGGTCCAAGAAAACTATCTCATCCGATAGGGATTCTACTAGCAATTGGTTATCTAGTTCAACAGACTCTTCCTACGATGGCAGAGGCACTGACAATGCTTCAGCTACTGTGAACTCGTTTGACGATTCAAATGAAGCTGTAGAAGATGTCCCTACTGTAACCAACTTGTCGGTTGGTGTTTCGCGCATGGGGATGACTACGAATTCTATAGATGAACGTCCTGATATTCCAATGGAGATTAGTGGTCAGTGTGATCAAGGTTCTATTAGACAACCTGGTCCTGAAGTATCAAAGTTGCCACATTTAGAGCAGTTTAGGATGGATAGCTCTATAGAGACTGATAAGAAAGCTGTCCCATCAGATAATGGGCTCCCCTGCACAAGGCCTGAGTGGGATTGGAGATCAGATTTGCAATCCCAGATGCAAGCTAGCTCAAAATTGGAAGTGGAGAATGTATCATCATTTGATAGCCAACGGAAACACCCTGAAGAAGATATCATTCGCTCGCGGTTTCTGTCTAATTCGTCAAGTTCCATGTTAGATTCAAATAATATGACTTCTCGTTCTCCCCTGCCTTTTGAAATCTCAGGTCTGAACGATTCACATTCGAGGTTTGCTTTGGACAGAGGCAACGATAGATTGCATGTTCCTAATGGATTCGGTGAGAAAACCATGTCCAATGTGGAGCACTCTCTGTTTGCTAATGAAGGCAGGAACAAAGTAAGCAACTCAGAGGATGCTATAATCTCAAACATTTTGTCACTCGACTTTGATCCATGGGATGAAGC
Organism: Microthlaspi erraticum; assembly: GCA_902728155.2. Taxonomy (NCBI): domain Eukaryota; kingdom Viridiplantae; phylum Streptophyta; class Magnoliopsida; order Brassicales; family Brassicaceae; genus Microthlaspi; species Microthlaspi erraticum. The sequence continues at coordinate 25,527 of CACVBM020001118.1, read as the reverse complement.
CTTGATTTCTCCCCACAATTTACCTCAGTTTCTTGGTGAAGTTGATCAGCGATCTAGTACTCTTAAACCTTCCAACCTCCTGAAGCAACATAACGGCCAGTCCAGATTTTCTTTTGCTCGGTATGAAGAATCTAGTAATCAAACATCTGGCAGTGAGAACCTATTTGGGCAGTTGCCGAGAGGTAAGCCTATTCAGGAGTCTGTAGCGAGCCGAGATATCTATCAGGATAATCTTGGGAGTCTTAATGGATTTGCTTCAAACTACTCTGGTGGATGGGAAAACTATGCTTCTAGTCCTTTATTCTCTTCGTACAAGAATCCTGGTTAGTGTTATATAGTGCATTCCTTTCCGTTTTGTTTCTTGGTTGGATCTTTTTTTTTCTGACTGTGGTCCTATTGCAGTTTCACGACCTCAAGTTTCTGCTCCTCCAGGATTTTCTGCTCCCAGTAGGTTACCTCCTCCTGGCTTCTCTTCACATGATAGAGTGGGCCAATCTGCAGATACTGCATCAGGTACTTCTTTTCTTCTATTTAGGGGTAACGCACTGGTTGATTCTATGGACTAAAGACTATTGTGCACTTGTTGTATCGTAGGAAGTCGTTTTCCTGACTCTACCTCCTTGTTGAGGAATGCTTATCAAGTACAGCCTCCAGTTGGTAATCCGAATGGTGCAAATGATTTGGAGTTTGTGGATCCTGCAATATTAGCTGTGGGAAA